>CM061065.1:75263606-76006106 GCA_030762895.1 Sophora flavescens
GAAACACATGCTAATCATCAACTATCCAACATCTCTCAAGTATATTTAATGAAGCCATATCACAAGAATATAAAATCGTGGTCCAAAATTCACTATTCACAGTAAAACTTCTGCACTTAGCTCAAGCAATCGATGTTCAATCTAAGCAGGGGGCAATTAATTCATGTATGATCATGCAAGACCAGAGCCCATATGAATGCACATTTACAATGCAGTTAAAAGATTACCCTTGCCCCAAGCTAAAGACTTACATTGTCCTCAATGTAAATAATTAAGTTTAGAGAGGGAGAAAATTGAACAACTCTACCAAGGTGGTGTGGTGTCAATCACATAAGCTTTCTCGTGTTTCTCTTCCTCGCCTTCTTTCTCCTCCTTCCTTCAAAATCGCAATCACCAACAAACTATTAGCAAAACCTCTTATCTCCAAATTATTCGAGAGTTCAAATCAAAAGAGGAGATGGGGAAAAGAGGGGAAATAAAATAAAAATTGGGTTGCTTCTCCAATAAGCGCTTTAACGGGCCACTAGTTTGACGTATGATTTCTAAGATATTTCGCAAGAGGGACTGAGACTGCCCCGACGTTTAAAATTTCTCCAAGGTAAAGTTTGAGTCTTCGTGCTCATTTACAGTGAAAGAGTTTCCGATGACGGATTTTCCAATTCAACTGAACCAAACCAGAGAAACTGGCTTCTGGACATAGAACGGCCGTACTCATCTTGATCTCACTGTCTTGAAAACTAGCCTGAGCTGAACAGCAAAACTGACTGGCCTTCTTCAAATCGTCAGGGTAGCAATGTACTTATCATGCCAGAACTTGGTTCTTTTCCTTGTATATCCTGGCACTCAAGCCACATAGTCTAATCATCTATAACTCATTCAATTGAAGCATCCTCTCTATTCAGTCAGCGCCTTGTATCAAAGTCAGTGGCCTCATCGCCCAAAAGCACGGTGTTGGAGCTCTACCGGAAGATGACATGATTTCCAACACCAACTGCAAGGTGACATACCAATAGGCGTCTTATACAGTCCGGGACAGTTTGTAAGGCATCATCAACTTTCTACCAATCCTTCCTCGCATTGTGCTGGGCGCTTTTCCAAAATTCTTTCTTAAACTCCCGGCTAAATAAACCCACTCCTGCCCACTGGGTTTGGGGATGGTATGGTGTGGCAACTCAGGTTCACCCCAAACTTGGGCAAGCACTGCATTAAACCTCATTGTACAAAAAAGTAAGTACCCTCTATCACTTATGATACCTCTTGTGGTCCTAAACCGGGGTAAAATATTCTTCCTCACAAACCGATCACAGTTCTTGCATCATCCTTCAAAGTTGGCACGGCTTCCACCCACTTGCTCATAATCAATCGCCACCGGGGATGTACTTGTTGTCAGAAGACGACGGAAAAGGACCCATGAAGTTAATCCCCATACGCCAAAGAGTTTCACTCAATATACTTTGGCGGCATTTCTATTTCTAAGAATACGGCCCTTCCTCGCATTTATCACAAATTAATACACAAGCTCGTGAGTCTCAGTCAGTAAAAGACAAACAAATTTCGCTTACACCTCTTCTACGGCGCCTCTCACCACCAAAATGTCCTATATAGGGTGAGTCAGGCAGCCAGGGTCAACACCACACTTTCTTCGTAATGCACCTCTCCTCGTAATTCCACTCCCGAACCTCTTTTGAAAAGATACTAAGTCATCCTTAAATGTAGAATCTGGCATCATGAATGAGCTTCTTCTCTTCAGCTAAGTATCAAGTCCTTAGGAATCTTATTGTCCCCTGCAATTTGCAATATCCGGCGCAACTGAAGGTGCCACTGCACCACAAAACAATCAGCATCCAAATTCCCTGAATTGGCAACTTTGCTTTCCGCCTGACATCTGCCAGGGAGCCTGACAAACGGTCTACCACATTCTCCACTGTGTCCTTTATTTTCCAAATCAAACTCGAGTACAGATCTCACATAATACTTCCTCGCTTAGCATCCGTTTAGTCATCGGAGCATCTCACAGAATGATCAGCAGTAGACCGTAGTTTTACAAACTAATCAAGTAGGATCTAAATTATCAAAAGCAAATACCACAAAGAAGAAATCCTTTTTCAAATAAAGAGCGTGAACACCAACTGGGCATCATTAAGCACACACGACTGGCATAGTAAAATGACATGCAGCACTTTGTTTTTTCTTTTGGCCCAAAATGGCTCCCACCGCATAGTCACTGAATCAGCACATTAGCCTGCAAGGTAAACCTAACTGGAGGAGCAACGATCAAAGTGGGGTGGTGAGTTTTCTTCAAATTTAAAGGCATGACAATCATCATCAATATAAAGGAGAATTACTAAGAAAACTTGCTAAGGCGGTTCCACTATTTTTGAAAAATCTTTATGAACTTCCCTTATAACCCGCATGCCCTAGGAAACTTCTAACACCTTCCACATTTGGGAGGAGGAAGTTTTTCGTCACTTCACTTTGGCTCTCAAACTCCATCCTCTGGATTAAATTTTGTACTCAGGAACTATACCCTTCCACTAACGAAATGGCACTTTACTAATTTAAAACGAGGTTAGTTTCTTGGCACCCCTTTTAGGACACAAGCAAGATTATTCAAACGTAATCAAATGAATCACCAAATACGTAAATATCCTCCCATAACCCCTATAATACTTCTCATTCATATCAAAATATCGAGATGATGCACCTAAAAGTGGCTGGAGCATTACTTAACTCGAAAGGCATTCTCTAGCATAGACTCCCGTAAGGAGGTGAAACGGTCTTCTGGTCCTCCCGGGTCAACCACAATGATTATCCTTGGAGTACCAATCAAGGAAACAATAAAGCATGACCCTCCACCCTCTATCTGCTTCCGATCAATGAAGGGTAATGGAAAGTGCTCTTTTTCTAGTGGCCTCATTCAGATCATACGAATCAATCATACCCTCGAAAAGTGAGACTGTCTCCAGGGAATAAGCTTATTCCTTCAACAGCCCGGCTCATCCCCATGCTCGCACAACTGACTGACTCACCCATGGACTATCTGAGATGGGATGTTAGATAATGCCCAGATCCAGCAACTACACAATCTCCTTCCTCACAACTTCCCATATTGACGCTGAGTTTCTTTACTGGGCACCCGGCTTGAATTTTTCTCCTCCCGGTTTTGTGCATGCAGGGGAGCTTTATCCACTTTCAAATCGGACATAGACCATCCAATTCGATTTGGCTCCTCAACACCCTCGGCAATGTGCTTCCTATTTCCCAGAATTCAACCCACTACCGACGAATACCGGAATGAAGAGTTCAATCCTGGGAAGTACTCATCTGAGATGGGATGGCAATCCTTCAACTCTAGCTTTGTAAAGGGGGTCTTGCTTGTCTCATTTCTCACATCTTTCCCTCCTTGTCTTCTCACGTATTCTACAGACAAGCCTCAGAAGATTTAATCATGAGATCAACTTCTTCTGCACATACTCCTTCTTCTACATCCTCTACCATTAGAGCGGCTTCTAACGAATCTTCAAACTAGTGCAAACTTTTGTCGATAATGAATCAATGAGGTCCACTATCATGCATGTCCTTGTAGCCGGGTGTTTCATCGCTTCAAACACATTAAAAGTGACCTTTTCGTCTTGTACCGGACACCAATTCCTTGATTGACATCGATCAAGGCTCTGCCTCGTTGCTGGGAATGGTCTCCCAAGAGTCGGAGAGTCTCATCATCTTCAGCCATATCTAACACCACAAAATGCTGAAAAATAAAATTTATCTACCTTCACCAACAAATCCTCCACAACACCAGGGGTATGTAATTGAGCGGTGCCAGTTGAAGAGAATTCGTTGGTTTTACTTCACCAATCCTACTACACGAAAATGGAGCAGCATGATTAATACACCTAAATCGCACTAATGCTCTCCCTATGTTCGAATGACCTATAGTGCATGGGATAGTGAAACTGCCGGGGTCCTTCATTTTCGCGGCGGCTTCCTTTGATATAATGGCCGCACTCTTGATAAGCATAACTGTCTCCTCCTTCCACCTTCTTTTGTTTATGAGATCTCCTTCATGAATTTTTGCGTAGGAAGGCATCTCGCTGTGAGCTTCAGCAAACGGGATGTTTATTTGAAACTTTTTGAATACATCCAGGAACTTAGAAATGCTGATCTTTTGCCTCTTTCTTCTGCAATCGGGTGGGTACGGGATTACGGAAATATAGGGGCAGCTCTTTGGGATTATCAACCTCTTCCCGGGGATCTGTCTTCTAGTCTTTTTCTTGGAAATTCCTCATCGACAATTTCTCCCTCTAGCGGTTCTTAACGATCTACATTAATAGGATTAGAGGTAGTACCTTGGGAAGCCTTTCGGGTTCTTCATTGTTTACCTCTTCAAATTGTCCCTTGTCAATTCCAGCATCCACTTGTCTTCTCTTCCTTCTCTTTTCTTGTGGACTTAACATTCTCCCCACTTCTTGTAACAATGGCCTTACAATCTTCCCTTGGGTTCTTCTCGGGTATCCCGAGGCAATTGTCTGGAGGTCTCTCTCGCCATCTCGCTTGCTAGTTGGCCCATTTGATGCTCAAGTTCTTGATTGAAGCATTCGTTCCTTTATAGTCTCTTGAGTAACTCTGCATGAACTGGCCTAGAAGGTTCTCCAATTTGCTTGAACTCTCTTGAGGAGAGCTTCTGAGTATTTGAACTTTGCCCAGCCTACCAACTAAAGTTGGGATGATTACGCCACCCCTATTGTATGTGTTGGAGTAGGGGATTTCTAGGCCCTTGGTTGCCCATATCGTTTACCTCTTCTTGTCTGACTTCCAACATTGATCTCACATTTCCATTTTCATGGTTTGCCTCACGAAAATCACACTCCGTGGCACTTTGAACTTGAACAGCTTGTACTTTGAGTTACGCGGTTGAACCGACCGATTGTTTGGTAAGAATAGCCATTTGTGCCTTGAGGGCACCAATTTCATCCAACTCTAGAACACCTCCATGACCATTGACCGAGAACTAGGCATTTGATAGTCATTGTTGGCCATGTTCTCAATCAAGTCCTTTGCTTCTTCGGTATCTTTTGATTCAATGTACCTCCCAATAACCCGGCTATCATACTTCTGTTCTGTGCCCATTAACAAAAGTTTGCAACTTCTGCCATATGTCTAGTTCATGATTGGGACAAGCGATGAGGGACTTGAACCTCTCCCCGGGCTTCATATAGTGACTCACCATCCCCTCTGTGCAAAGGCGTTGATCTCTGACCTCGATTTAGTCGTTCTTGACGGAGGGAAAAATCGAGATAAAAACGTCGACTAAAGTCATTCCGGGTGATGATGCTTCCATGAGGATGAGATTGAAGCCATGCCTTGGCTCTATCCTCAAAGAAAGAAAAGCCTTACCTGAATGGCCTCATCGGCCTCCGTTTAACTTGATGGTGTCAGCTATCAATGAAGGTACCAATATGAGCATGAGGATCTTCAGCTCTCAACCCTCCAAATTGGTTTTTCTTTGCCCAGGGTGGAGAAGTGAGGCCTTGATTTCGAAATTGTTGCAGGCCTTCGGGTCTCTGTCGGAGTTCCACATCTATCAACTCTGGGGAAGTGTAATCCCCATTTGTTCTCCTTGGTGCGTTCTCTCGCCATGGTGGCCAATATGCTGCTATTTCAATTTGTGGTTGTTGCACAGCTGGGTAACTCAACTTGCTGCTCTTGTCTACTAGAAGATGCTCTTTCTCTGTTCTGTCTTGCCTTGGTTCTCTCTTTCTATTCCTTCTGAGAGTCTCTCGATCTCAGGTTCGAATTGGAGTTCACAGGGTCGATTGTCCTCGTACATTGAACAAGCGGGTAGACAGACAAACAACGAAAAAAGCACTTGCAGAAAATTCACAGAGAGATATAGAAATTAGAACGAAACACGTAGGAAAACAGGTGGAAAAAAAAATAAAATGCCTAAATTAGGAGTCCCCTGGTACTCGTGATATTGCACACCATCCTCAGAACGGCACTAAAAACTTGACCACGTACTCGGCAATTGGTGTCAGGTTGGTAAGTAATAAAAACGGTAAGGCCGGATATCGTTCTCGGGGATCGTGGACAATTACCACTTCGCAAATTTGACTACTATCTAGGCGATCGAATTTTGGTTGAAGGTTGTTTTAACATCTAGCAAACAAACAAGAAGAAAAATATTTTTGTTCTTTTTTGGATTTTTTCTCAAAGCAGTTAATGTGAAAACAAAGAGATGAATAACAATGAGATATAATTCTGCAGGGTTAAACTAAGCTAATCCTCCCTTGGTTGTTATGAAATGATAACTAAACACAGTTCCTAGTTCTAATATGACAATCAAGTCTTTCAGAGATACCCAAGCCTAATTCCTTAGGTGCATTGAGCCTAAAATCCCAAGTTAAACCACTAATTCCTTAGGTGGATTAACATGAGATTTTGCGTTAAGTAAAGACTTATAAGATTGCAAGCACCTGAGACCTATTCCTGGGTTCATGAATTACGGCGTTTGATTCATGAGCAAGCTCTAACACCAACCTTCCAGTTATCTATTAAAGCAACTAATCATTCATAGGGTGATCGCCTAAAAGCATTAAGCATGGAATCAAACACTCATAAAGAACAAGGAAAGCGTATTAAAATCAAATCATTTTTACAACCAAATTCAGATAGCAATAGTCTAACTCCCAACAAAAGGGAGTTTAGCTACACATAATTGAAGAAAGTAAAACAAAAGGAATAATTACGAGAGATGAACAAGGGGAGAGCTCCATGGAATGATGCACACCTGACCACAGCGGATTTCTCTTTAGGGTTTCTCCAATCCATCTTCTTATACACTCGGTTTTTCTAGTACTTTCCGTGGCGGTCACGGCCCAGCGGTACATCACGGCCAGGCCGTGATGGTTTTCTGACTTGGCACCGCTTCATTCATCGATTCATCACGACGTGATACTCATCCTGGCTGGCCGTGATCCTTCCACTTTCCAACAAACAAGTCAGTAGTGATAGAGACATCACGGCTAAAGGCGTGATCGATCTCACGACTTTTCAAGCCCGATTCATCACGGCCCATACTATCCATCGCGGCTAGGCCGTGATCGTCTCGACTTTTGGAGATGCTGCACGGTGACCGTCAGCCCGTGATAGCCCATCGCGCTAAGGCGTGGCGACCCGACTTTTGGCTCAATTCTTTCTTCATTCTCTGCTCTCACGTAGTGAGAGCCATCAGACTAAGCCGTGATACTCCTCCCCTTGGCTCAATTTCTTATCTTTCAAAGCTCTAAGTCATCCAAGCTTCATACTTGCTAATTCTTGGGCATTTAATCATGAATATCTGCAAAACAACACACAATACCACCTTATCCATTCCAAAGGAAAAACTAAACAAAATAAACACTAAAATGGCTTAACTATATGCAAATGCATGCAGAAATGTACATGGAAAAGGAGGGTGAAATCACACTCATCGGCTAGCTAAGAAGAGAGATTGGGATAGTTTGAAATAGTGGCCATGGCTGAAGAATATAGTATGATGCTACGGAATAAAGTTCCACGTAAGATGAAAGATCTCGGAGCTTCACCGTACCCTGCTCCATTGGAAATACTTCACGTGGCAAGCTCTATGTGACTTAGGAGCAAGCATCAACCTTATGTCAATGTCAATTTTCAAAAGGCGGGGATTGGAGAAGCTCGTCCTACTTCTATTACCCTTCGGTTAGCGGACAAATCTATTACTTATCCAGAGGGAAAGATTGAAGATGTTACCATTAGAGTTGACAAATTTGTATTCCCCTGTGGACTTCATTATCTTGGATTTTGAGGCGGATAGGGAAGTCCCTATCATTCTTGGGAGGCCATTCTTATGCCACAGGGAAGACTTTGATTGATGTGCGAAAGGAGAACTCATAATGAGGGTTAATGATCAACGAGGTCACTTTCAATGTTTTCATTGCCCTCAAGTGCCCTAATGAAGGGGTGAAAGAATGCTCTTTCATTCAGGTCATTTGATGAAGTGCAACAACATTTCTTGAAAAGTCGGTCGATTCTTGCAATGTTGTAGCATCGGTAGAAGTTGAAAATTCATCTAATGAGGAAGTGGTGGAATTCTTGGATAGCAAGGCAGCTCGACATGTATGGTCCAGAAATATAAGTCATTGGAGTTAACTGATGGTACTTTTTAAGGATAATATTCCTTATATTATTAAACCTCCCACCTTAGAATTAAAAAAATTGACAACCCATTTGATGTATGCATATCTTGGTGATAATGACACATTGCTGTAATAATTTACGCCTCACTAACTTTGTCCTCAAGAGGAACATTTGCTAAGATTTTAAAAGGCACAAAAAGGTAATAGAATGGCAGACATCAGACATTAAGGGAATCAGTCCCTCTATTTTCATGCATAGGATCCTTTTGGAGGACAATTCAAAAAATAGCATTGAAAGCCAAAGGAGACTGAATCCAATCATGAAAGAGGTGGTCAAGAAAGAGATCATCAAGTGGCTAAATGCTGGAATCATCTACCCCATCTCAGACAGTGTGTGGGTGAGTCTCATCTAGTGTATGCCTAAGAAAGGGGGAGTGACTATTATTATAAATGAAAAGAAAGAAGTCATCCCAACAAGAACTGTAACTGGTTGGAGGATTTGCATGGACTACAGGAAGTTGAATAAGGCAACTGGAAAGGATCATTTCCCCTTGCCTTTTATTGAACAAATGCTGGATAGGTTAGCTGGAAAGGATTTCTATTGCTTCATGGATGGTTATTCTGGTTACAACCAGATTGCTATAGCACCAGAAGATAAGGAGAAAACAACCTTCACTTGTCCTTATGGCACCTTTGCTTTCAGAAGGATGCCATTCGGACTATACAATGTGTTGAGTCACCGGCAAGTGTACCGGGTCGTCGTAAGTAATAAAAACACGGTGGCGATTACAGAGGTCGAACTCGGGGATTGGGCTACCAATTCTACCAATTCGCGAGAAAGTAGATACGTTGGCCAAGCGAGTCAAGTGGTTGAGGAGAGAGAATTGGTTCTCAATTCAAATGAACAAATCAATTAAAAATAATTAACTAAAAATCTGAAATTAAAATGTCTAAGGTCACAAATCCACCTATCGAATCATGCATAGTACCCAGTGATGATGAATTCCTCCCCTAAGTTCAATTACAATGTCAACCAGGACCCCCAAATTCTCCTAAATCCACTATCGTGCTCAATAGGGCGTATTCGATGATTGAGTTAATTACTTACTAGGTCTCATAACCCTAATCATCAAACTCTATTAAATCTGGTTCCTATAAGGTTGCACCGATCTCATACTCTCTCGTGCAATAGTCGATCGATGATCCCAATTCAAGTTCTAAAACACGAATTGACTCCTAAGCATCAACACGTTTAACTAGTCAATCACGCATGCATATGATCAACGCAATCAATTCAGAATTGGAAAACATAAATTGAGAAAAGGGAGAGAAACATACATCTCATCGAATCTACATCGCCATGGGTGGTTTCATTGATCCCTCGGACGGGGGCATTAGTTCCTTATGCACGTAACAACGCACAAGCAATCGAATTCATCCTCTATGTACAATAATAAAAGAAAGGAAGGAGACGCAGCTCCAAAGAGACAAGAATTCGGTACAAAATGCTCCAAGCAGTGGAGAACCAAGAGCTTCTTCAATTCAGGATCTGCACTTCTCATGAGGCGAATATTAAAAATGGCGTGCTTTCAAATTGGACTCTCGCGAGGTGAGTATGTTTCGCGTGGCGGGCTTCAAATCCTAGTCTGTCACAGTCGTGACCTTCATCACGGCTGAGGCCGTGATGGTCTCATCCTCCCGGGGTCTTCGTGGATTCGCAGGGCGAGAGACAGAAAGGATGATCGTTATTCTTTGCTCGGTGGTCTTCGAGCTCGTGAGGGAGTTGCCTCTGCAGGCGAGTATCTCCGAATGGCAATTTCCTTTGTTTCTTCATTCCCTTGACTCAGAAGTGCTTCCCTTTTCACCTGAAACTACGAATTAGCGAAAACGCTTTATTTGACTCAAAAATCAGTTAAAATATCCTAAAACTACTCAAAAGACTCAAAATGTTGCTTGAGGACAATTAGATCCAAATTTGGGCGAAACGAGATTGAACTCGAATAATTAGCGCATAAACCACAGTCTATCTAGTTACAAAACTAGATAAGCCAAAGGCTTATCAAAACACCCCAAACTTAAACCTTGCTTATCCCCAAGCAAGCTAAAACTCAAAAAAAAAAGACTCAAGACTTGGCAAGCTTAAGGACTCAATCAATTTCTCACAAATTTCATACAATCTCAACAAAACAGTTTTTCTTCAATGATCTCCCCTTACATCAATATAATCCCCCATTCATTTACTTTAAACAATTGAGAACTTCATCATTCATGCAATCATTAATCTAAGTTGAGGATCCAAGTTACACACAAAAGGGAGATCACCAATCTCAAACAATTGCCTTCCTCACAAAGGCATGTAATATTTCACTCGTTCGCTCAATTTGTCTAGGCTATCAACTTTTCACTCAATTTCACATTCCAAGAGCACTTCCCATGAACTTGATTTTCATCTCAAACAAAGTTCCCACGAAAACATGCATGCAACATCAGAAGGTCTTGTAAAGTTTGTAGTGGGGCCTGGCTAAGGGTAGGATATTCAAGGATACTAGGCTTAAGTCCCTAGGAACTAAGAGAGCATGAGAATTTGACACATCTTCCACTCAAATTCCTTTTTTTTCATTTTTCTTTTTGGCTCGGGTGACTACAGCCTTTTCCTTGCTAATCGTTTTGTTTTTCCCCTTTTCTTTTGGCAATTTTTTTCTTTTTTTTTTCTTTTTCTTTTTGCCTTGGGTTTCAACCTTTATTTTTCTTTTTCTCAACCCAAAATGACATATCACCTTGTAGTCACCCCAAACTTAGTTTCTTACAACCCTTCACTTGCTAAGTTTCCATGCTCTCCTAATCCTAAGATTGGGTTAACATGGTCTCTCCATTTTGGCTTATAATATAGGGTCATCAAAAAACAATAGGCCAATTAGGCTCAATGTGGCTAACTAGGGAACATGCATTAGGGACGGGTTCTTTTTAGGCCAAGTAGTTATTCAAAGAAAATTGCCTAAATCATTTGATGTAACACATAGACATGCAAACCATGAAGAGATTCAAGCAAATCCGGGAAAGTGCAACTTAAAAGTGATTCACACAATCAAAAACAAAGTTGGAGGCTCAAATTCCTCACCTGGACATTTTTGCATATTGTTTGACCGAGATACAATTCCTAGTGTGTGCACCCCTTCATCCCAAACTTGTCATAAATAAAGCAATCACAATAAAGTTTCTCAAAGTTCAATTTTCAATTTTTCACATGGGGATCAACTTTTCTAATTTCAGAACCTGGGGGAAATCATCAATGGGCAACATAATTCATGCAATCAATCTATGCTAAATTTAATTAAAATCCAACAAGCTTGCCGACACAACATTCATACACAAACTCTTGATCTTCTCAAATTATCCAAGAGTTACAAACAAAAACAAAGACAAAAACAAAAACAAAGCAATTGGTTCCCCCCACACTTAAATCATACATTGTCCTCAATGAAAGAACACAGATATGAAATAAGAGTGAGGAAAGGAGAGGGGGTGCTCACGATCATCAATTTGTAGTGTAGGTGGCGCTTCCACAGAAATCTCTTCTCACGGTTGCATCCTCATCCAATTGGGTCCCTCGGGCACCCTCTGTTGGGCCAAAGGCCTCTCCTGGAAGAAATCCCGCAAATCAAAACTTAATTGCAGATTCGCGAGGCGAGAGATCACTCGCTAGGCGAATTTGTAAAATTGTTCTTCACACTTTCCCGGGAATGGCGAGGCGAATCTGGAATTCCAGCAGATGATGATGCCCGGAATCGCGAGGTGAAAGTAGCCTCGCGACGTGAGACAGAGAAGCTTGAGCAAGCCTCACGAGATTCAGGGCTTGTCTCCGTGGTGAATCAAGCCTTATATATATATATATATATATATATATATATATATATATATATATATATATATATATATATATATATATATATATATATATATATATATATATATATATATATATATATATATAATGAAACTAAAAATAAAGGATACCTAGCTTGGGTTGCCTCCCAAGTAGTGCTTATTTAACGTCCCGAGCCTGACTCAAGTCACCCCTAGGGTTAATCCGGAAGAAGATCTTGCTTGTCATGCCATGCCTTAGTCCGCTCTTTGTAGGGTTCTTCCCCTTTCATATGCTCGCATACGGTTCCCGGACAACTCATTTAAGTCCAGCAGCCTTCTATAGTTAGCACGAACTCTCCACCCCGTGATGGTCCTTGTTGGGATCGATTTATTGCTTTTATTTACCACCACGGTTGTGCCACCTTTCTTTGGGATTTCACGAATTGGACTACCCCAACTACTATCCATGATTGGATAGATGATTCCGGCCTCTAACGGTTTAATTTCTTCCTCACGCACAACTCTTTTCATCCCTTCTTTGTTGAGCCTTTCCCTTGCACCTTCATCCTCTGGGAGACTCGGTAAGGGTTCCATGTCTTTCAACCACTCAAGATAGGCCTCATCCCCAAAGGGACTTTTTCCTCACTATCATCATCATGGGATTTTACCAACACTTGTGCAAGTGAAGAACCATGAGCTTCTCTAATTGCCTTTGCCTTGACAGTTGAGTCCACCATATCCACTCGATACACATCCGACCTCTCAGTAGGGTGCTTCATTGCTTCAAAGACATTGAAGACTACCTCATCATCTTGCACCCTTAGAGTGAGTTTCCCTTGTCGCACATCTATCAAGGCACCCCCAGTGGCCAAGAAGGGCTTATCCAATATGACGGATCTCGGCGTCTTCATCCATATCAAGCACCACAAAGTCCACCGGAAATATGAACTTGTCCACCTTCACTAACAAGTCTTCGACCACTCCATAAGGATATTTTATAGAACGATCGGCCAGTTGGAGTGACATCCGCGTATCTTTGACTTCTTTGATCCCCAACCTCTTCATCATAGAAAGGGACATCAAGTTGATGCTTGCCCCTAGATCACACAATGCCTTCCCTAGAGTCATCCCCCCAATGGTGCATGGTATAGAAAAAGAACCTGGATCCTTCAACTTTGGAGGTAGTTTTCTTTGAAGAATGGCACTACACTCCTCGGTCAAAGCAACCGTTTCCTCATCCACTATTCTCCGCTTCTTGGAGAGAAGCTCCTTCATAAACCGAGCATAAGATGGCATTTGTTCCAAGGCTTCCGCAAATGGAATGTTGATTTGAAGTTTGAGGAAGACATCAAGGAATTTATGGAATTGCTTATCTTGTTGAGGCTTCTTCAATCTTTCAGGATATGGTACCTTCATGTAGGGCGGGAGATCTTGGGGTTCAACCCACTTCTTCTTTCGGAACTCTTCATCTACAAGTTTTAACCTCCCCCTTGCTCTGGTGCCTTGTCACTTGCTAACTCCTCTTTCTCAGGCTGCTCTTCCTCAACATGTGGTTGTTCCTGGGCCTTGTCTTCCTGATAACTAGTTGCACCCCCGTTGGATCCCAACACCCTAGCACTTCTAGTTGTTATGGCATTGCATTGGTTCTTAGGGTTGTTCTCGGTATTACCTGGAAAAGTTCCTAGGAGATGCTCATTCATTTGCTTTGCGAGTTGAGCTATCCGCGTCTCTAGATTCTGAATTGCCGCCCCTGTATGAGTTGCCAACTTATCAATGACTGTCCCTGTATTGATTGACAACTTCTTAACTGCCGCACTCATATTCTCTAGAGCCAATTCCCAAGGTTGCCTTCCACCATCAGTTATTTCCAATTGATTAGGCCCCGGAAGAGCCTGCTGATTATTATGCTGATGGATTCCATAGTTTGGCCTTTGACCCTGTTGAGGTTGTTGTTGCCAATTCTTTTGAGGTTGTTGTTGACCGGCTAGACCACCACTAGCATTACTCCAAGCGAAACCCGGATGGTCTCTCCTCATATAACCCCTATTCTGATTCGTACTGTTCCTCTGATAGTTGTTCTGGGGCACGCTGTCATAGAAATCGTGGCATGAGTCCACATGTTCTCGAGAGAAGTTGAACGGACAGCTCTGAATGTCATGATTTCCATTACAATTATCACAACCCGGAGGCATTCCCTCGTGTATCGCATTAACCCTCTTGTTCCCAGACAAAGCCTCATTCTGCATCTTCACGTGATCTATTTTCTTTGTAGAATGGCTTCTATTGTTGCGAAGCCGACTCCACTTGAGGTTTCCACCTTACCCGGTTGTAATCATTGTACGACATCTTTTCCAATAATTCCCATCCATCCTCAGCTGATAAATAGGAAAAGGAACCGCCAGCCGCGGCATCACAGTTCATCTGATAGCGCCCCCTTAACCCGTTAAAGAAATGTTGAACTTTGGAGATCGGGTCAAAGAAAGCTGAGGGACATCTTCTCAAGAGAACATTATACCTCTCCCAGACTTCATTATAAGTTTCATCTTCTATCTGCCTGAAAGACGTGACGGCTACTCTTGCTTGTGCCACTTTCTGAGGAGGAAAATACTTGGTGAGGAACTTCTGTGCCATTTGCTCCCATGTTGACAATCTTTGTTCCTATCAGTGTCAAACCAATGGCGAGCGACATCCCTAAGAGAGAGAGGGAATAGCCGTGGCGAAACTCATCTTGAGTGACTCCTCTTGTCTTACGCATGTCACAAGCCTCAAGGAAGCGAGTGATGTGTCTCTGTGAGGTCTTGTTTGCCACTCCCATCAAACCGATTCTCACGGATGCGGGATGTGACACATCCTTCCACTCGAAGGAGTCTGTATTCATGTTGCCCTCACGATAGAAGAAGCACAATCATCCAAGTTGGGTAGATCGTACTCGAAAAGAGGCTTGTAACGAGGAGGAGGAGGAGGATTTCCTTCGGCCATGTCCTCAAGATTAATCGCTTCAAGCCTCTTTCATTCTCTCGGCTTCTTTCCTTAAGCGCATCTCGGTCTTGGTGATCTCAGAGATCAAACAAAGAGTCCTCTTATGAAAGGGTACCTCGCATACAAAATCAAGGCAAGACCAAGTGGAATCAAAGAAGTAGAGAATAATAATAAATAATAAATAACAGAAAAAAATAAAAATAACCAAATAATCAAAATTCCAAAAAATTAGAAAAATTGGTGGTGCCAATCCCACAACAGGTGCAAAAACTTGTTGAGTCACCGCAAAGTGTACCGGGTCGTCGTAAGTAATAAAAAAACATGGTAGCGATTACCGAGGTCGAACTCGAGGGATTGGGCTACCAATTCTACCAATTCGTGAGAAAGTAGATACGTTGGCCAAGTGAGTCAAGTGGTTGAGGGGAGAGAGAATAGGTTCGCAATTCAAATGAACAAATCAATTAAAAATAATTAACTAAAAATCTAAAATTAAAATGTCTAAGGTCACAAATCCACCTACCCAATCATGCATAGTACCCAAGTGATGATGAATTCCTCCCTAAGTTCAATTACAATGTCAACAGGACCCCCAAATTCTCCTAAATCCACATGCGTCGTGCTCAATAGGACGTATTCGACGGTCGAGTTAATTACTTACTAGGTCTCATAACCCTAATCATCAAACTCTATTAAATCTGGTTCCTATAAGGTTGCACCGATTTCATACTCACTCTCGTGCAATAGTCGATTGATGATCCCAATTCAAGTTCTAAAAGCGAATTGCCCCTAAGCCTCAACACGTTTAACTAGTCAATCACGCATGCATATGATCAACGCAATCAATTCAGAATTGGAAAACATAAATTGAGAAAAGGGAGAGAAACATACATCACATCGAATCTACACCGCCATGGGTGGTTTCATTGATCCCTCGAGACGGGGTTAGTTCCTCATGCCCGTAACAACGCACAAGCAATCGGAATTCATCCTCTATGTACAATAATAAAAGAAAGGAAGGAGACACGGCTCCAAAGAGACAAGAATTCGACACAAACGCTCCAAACAGTGGAGAACCAAGAGCTTCTTCAATTCCGCCCTAAAACGAGCAATATATAGGATTCGGGATCTGCGCGCTCGCGCAGGCTAGTAGCCTCTCACGAGGCGAATATTAAAAATGGCGCGTTTCAAATTGGACTCTCGCGAGGCGAGAGTATGTTTCGCGTGGCGAGGCTTCAAATCCTATTACGTCACAGCCGTGACCTTCATCACGGCTAGGCCGTGATGGTCTCTGTCCTCCGGGGGTCTTCGAGGATTCGCGAGGTGAGTAGCCTCTCGCGAGGCGAGACAGAAAGGATGATTGTTGCTGCTCACTTCAGTCTTCGAGCTCGCGAGGCGAGCTGCCTCTCGCGGCGAGTATCTACAAAATGGCAATTTCCAATTTTTCTTCATTCCCTTGACTCGAAGTGCTTCCCCTTTTCACCTGAAACTACGAATTAGCAGTAAATGCTTTATTTGACTCAAAAATCAGCTAAAATATCCTAAAACTACTCAAAAGACTCAAAATGTTGCTTGAGGACAATTCGATCCAAATTAGGGCGAAAACGAGATTCAACTCGAATAATTAGCGTATAAACCACAGTCTATCTAGTTATAAAACTAGATAAGCCGGAGAGCTTATCAAAATGATTCAGCAACCTTCCGGATATGTGTGATGGCTATATGTTCTACGATTTGATTGGGAAATCCATGGAAGTTGTCATTGATGATTTTTGTGTTTGGGGAGACTTTCTAGAACTGGTTGGTGAATTTAAAGCAAATTATGGATAGATGTGAAGAGACTAATCTTGTATTAAACTAGGAGAAATGCCACTTCATGGTGACATTAGGAATTGTGCTTGGTCATAGGATTTCCAGAAATGACATTGAAGTACATAAGGTAAAGATTGAAGTTATTGAAAAGATGCCTCCTCCCACATCGGTGACGGGCATCGGAAGCTTACTTGACCATTCCGGTTTTTGGAAGGGTTCATCAAGGATTTCTCCTAAATATCCAAGCCAGTGTGTGAGTTCTTTGGAGCATGATAGGACTTTTGAATTAATGGATAATGCGAAAGCATTTGAGCTTACGAAAAATGCTCTCATCATTGCACCTATCATAGTTCCACCGATTGGGAGAAACCTTTTGAGCTTATGTGTAACACCACAATTTTCATATAAAGGATTATGTTACTATGGATTCCTAGGTGTTTTTTATTATTATTATTATTATTAATGAATTTAGTATTGTTATTTATATAATTGATAATGTAATTGTGATTAGTGTTGTAGTATTTTTATGCTTATACATATATATGTATGTATATGTATATATTATTACATATGATAATATGTATTTTAATATATGATTATTTGCATTAATATGAGATTGTGTCCCTTAATGTGTGATCTTATATGGATATATGATTTTTTATGTGATTTAATATGTTAGTATATAATATGTGTTTTTATTAATAATAAGTGATTAAGAAAGATATTATGAGATATCGTGTGATTTAGTATTTAAATAGAGATAGTGTAATTCTTAGATTTTAACCCTTCAACCAATCAGATTTGAGTCCTTATTAATAAAGTATAATCCTCTTTTTGGTTACTTCTTAAGACATTATCATAATCTCCTAAGGATCTTATCTAGGAATAACTACCAAATCCGTCGCTAAACTTCTATCGAACGTTTGACCATCTTAGAGTCCGATTTAGGATTCGGTCATTAGACATTAATTTGAAGAAATTGCTCTGAGATTTCTAACGGCACCAAGAACGCATCAATCGGAAAATTGTAGCTCAAGTTATAATCAAAATACCGATCTATATACAGTTTGGGCTGAAATAGGAGCCCGTTATGCCCTAACTTGTATTTATACCATAAGACTCGACCTAAACCCTATTTCTCACATTGTTAAACTAAGAATAGCTGCCTCTCCATATTTCATAGTTTTCCCTTAAACCCCTTGAAGTTCTTGGAGTTTATGAGTCTGTTTGGGAGAGAAGTTACGCGCGTGTTAGCATCGTTTAAGGTAACGTAGTTATCCCTCCTTAATCTCATTTTCCCTTTCTTTTGAATTGGGGATTAATTGATTATTATCTTCCCTTCTTGTTTGACCAAGGCTTGATTAATTCGTCGAGCCACTCGAAGGATCGTGTCTAGTTTGCCAACGTTATCGTTTTGGGAATCTTCATATCACATATGGGGATAAGGAATAGTATTACCATGTAGGCGTTGGGGGTAGCATAAGATGAAGGGTTAACACATCACCCTGTCATATGTTGATGTCTATTTGATGTTAATTGATGTATGTATGATATGATTATAATGTTAATGGCATGCTTTAATTGTTATACTCGTTTTTATGTTAATTATTGATGATGTATGAATGGATGGTATTGGTATGCCCAATTGAGTATAATGTTTAATGATGCCATGAATGTCTATGATGATGATGATGATGCTATTATGATGATGATGTTATTATGATTATGAGAATGCCGTTATGATAATGATGATGATGTGGTGTTCCGTTTGAGTGTTGTTTGTTGAGAATGTTAATGCCAACAATGACAATAATAAGACTCTAACCAATTAATAGGGCTTATTAATGATGTTAAGATGCTAAAATACGTTAGCAATGATAATAAGATTTAAGGGATGTTTTCCCAGTTGTTCATAAGACATGAATATAGTGTGAGATGTAAGGTTATGTTCATAGGGCTAAGTTAAAGACCCTATGATTGATTTGTGAGTGTTCTAGGAACATTAATGATGAAGTTGTGATTAAAGGATTAATTCCCCGTGTCGATAAGACAAGAATATTAATGAAGAACAGTTAAGATTAATGAAGTTGATGGTCGATGGATTAGTTAGAAGCTAAAAGGTTGAATCTGTGATCTGTCCCAAGGATTTGGGAAAGGGTTTATGACCCTTTCTGCCCAGATCATGACGGCCACGCTCCATCGAGCACAACCGTGCTTAACAGGGAGCATTCTCGTGCTCCAGTTTGAAATCCAGAGCAGGGCGTGCAAGTGAGCACTCCCGTGCTCAGCAGGATGCACGACCATGCTTGACTGCAGGTCCAGCATGCCCGTACTGAGGGTGAGCACACCCGTGCTCACCTGACCAGAACAGAATCAGAATGCTGAAAATAAGGGTTCTACCCCAAAGCATCCAATTAATGAAAGAAGACACCAAACGAAGAAAAGATGAGTTAGATAACTTAAAGATGTTGTTCTGTACCTTGGTAGCCGAGTGGCCAAGGGGGCCTTGATGGTTAATGGTCAAGGTGCTTAGCTTTGTCCCAGATCAGTTGGAGTGTTAATAATTAAAGTGGAAAGATGATGATCTGTACCTTGGTAACCTAGCGTTGGCTCCAAGGGGACCTCGATAGCCGAGTGGTCGACGTGTTGAGCTCTGGTGCTTATTGGATAGAGTGTTGTTGTTTTGTACCTTGATAACCGAGTGGCCAAGGGGGCCTTGATGGTTAATGGTCAAGGTGTTGTGCTCCGGTGCTTTTTGGGCAGAGTGTAAGTGAAAGATTACGTGATAAAAGATTGAAGACTAAAGATGAAAGATAACGTTGACGATGATGATGAACATGGATAGCCGAAAGGCCCAAGGAGATGGTGATTGTTGGTTGTGCGCTGCGTTGCTCATTCATGCATTGGAGTAGTGGAGTAGCATTGCATCACATAACATACCTTGTTTGGAATTATATATATATATATATATATATATATATATATATATATATATATATATATATATATATATATATATATATATATATATATATATATATATATATATTGATATTAATATGATAAGATGATTATGTTTGATACGCTATGTTTATATGTGCATGTTCATCTTGTAACTGCTTCCATGCAATTATGTTGATATATATGTTTCTTACACCCGTCTTTGTTGTTGCCTTGCATGTACCCTTTTTTGTGTTATGCGGAGGACGGTGCAGCAGCGTGTCGAGGAGTGACTTTGAGGAGCTGCTTCCCGAAGTTTAGTTTATGTTTAGTTTAGTTTTTATCTGAGTTGTTTTATCAAATCGGTTATACCACTCTGATTTTTAATTACGCTTGTTTAACCTAGTTAAAATATAATTACTTATATTTTAGTCCGAGAGTTAGAAAGTGATTTTGAATAAAATAAAATCATATCCACAGTCTCTCTTATGGTAGAAGGTTACGGTAAAAATTTGGGTTGAAAATTCGGACGGAACCCTGTCAAGCGTTTTCACCTGATAATATTTTTTGAGCAAAAACCCTAATTTCGACTCGTGAACGAAACCACTAGGTTTTATAATTTACTCCAGAGTATTTTCAAAGTTTCAAAAAAATCGTTAGGAATGAAATTGATATTATTTTATTTGGGTGTAATCGTTAAGAAAACACGTAAGATATAAATCGGGGGATAAGTCGGGTAAAAGACGGAGTCGGTTACGGAGCTGAGGTATTAGGAGGGATTAATCTAGCAGAGAGGACAAGGAGTCCGACCTTAAATTTTAGTAATCGGGAATTTTGAAGTGAAATGACCAAAATACCCCCTAAGCTTAACCAAACCAACATTGAGTTAAATTTCAACCATGGTTAAGGAACCAAGGTTAATTCTTGTGGACCAAAATCAGTCACACCCTTCATCAATTCTTGGCCTCATGATTTTAACCATAGTTAGCAAAGTAACCCTAGTTAAGTTAATTATTAACCATAGTTAACTATTATATTATTTAATATTCACAAAACCCATTAATTTAAATCCTAAGAACCAAACAAAGCCTAAGATCTACCGTATAAATACCCCCAAAACCGCAGCCATTCCCCCCTTCACTCATTTCTTCACTTTCTTCATTTTCTCGCACTTTTCTCAAGAACACTATAAGCAAATTTGTGAAGGACTTGATCCATTCTTTTCAATTTTCCAACATCTAAGAGGTATACCTTACTCCTCTTGATCAATAAACATCACGTTCTTCATTGATTTCCTTGTTTCCAAGTCATGATCATCAAGTTTTCATGAGTTTTTCAATCTTAGATCTAGAATTTCAAATATTTCTAGAAAATTGTAGAAAACTCATTTTAATGTGAAACCAATTGCTATGATCTTGTTATGTCTTCTACTTTCATTATCTAAGAGCATGTAAGCAAAATCATTTTCCTTCCTACTTTTCTCTACAAGACCGAATCTAGTCATAAGTGGGCTAGATGAATTTTCTTCAAAGTTTTGCATAAATGATGATGGTTCTAGGCTATCTAAGGTTTCTAGGTTTTAAATCTAAGAGTATGTATAGAAAAAGAAACTTCTAACCCTATTTTTATGTCTTGGCCGAATTCTATACTAAAGGGGTTAGATGAGTTTTATTCAACTTTAACTTGGATGATGATTTGAAATAAGCTACTTGAAATCCCTAGAGTGATAATCCAAGATCTTGCAATCAAAAATAATTTCTGGCCCATTTTACTATACATGGTCGAAACCCTAACCCTAGAGGTTGGAGGATTTTGTTTCAAACTTTTGTCTTGTAATAATTAATCTATGTTAGTTAAGACTCTAGTAACTAGGATCCAAAAGATGGCCTTAAGAAAATAACCCTAAAAATATTTTCTTACTCTTGGCCGAACCTAGCCCTAAAGTGTCATAGATGGATTTTTTTTGATTAATATATTTTTGTGTTGATTTGGTTGAAGGTTAATTAATATTCGTGGTATAGTAATGATGATCGGGAAGTTCGTGAATCGGTGATAAGTCAGGTGTGGGAAAGTATGATTCTATCATCGGAATCGGTAAGTAGTATATTCTATAATAATTGTGTAGGGCGACCTAAACCCTACTAGTGGTCGAGTAATCGACATGACCAAAATCACATTGGAAACCTTTTCTGTGAAACCAATGGTGATTCGGGGATTGTAGGTTGATTGACATTAGGAATGATTTTAAGTATTTGATGATGTCGACTTTATGTTGTTGAATTTATTGTGATACGCTGGTTGAGGTATTCCATTGCATGTGACATATTATTTTTGGTGTTTCAATATTCTTGTTGATTAATGTGTTATGCATGTTCTGCTGTTTAATATTGTGCTTAGTGGACTTTAAGCAAAAATATATGTTGTTCGGTAGATATTTGTTTGGGTGAGAGAATGGATGTAATGTAGAGGGCCTAGCTTAATTAAGTCGTTTTATAGATGAGATTATGAGATATGATTTGAGGATTTATACGAGTTTCTAGTGAGAGGTTGAGGCACTAGGTTATGACCCCGTAAGAGTTGGTGAGGTTTATATCTTGTTGGGTGTAGCAATTGGGCTACTAGAGATATAATGGTATGTGTAGAAGTTGGGCTACTAAAGATATAATTGTATGTGTAGCAATTGGGCTACCAAGTGACATAATGGTATGTGTAGCAATTGGGCTACTAAAGATATAATTGTATGTGTAGCAATTGGGCTACTAGTGATATAGTTTATGGGTAGCAATTGGTGTGGATATATACCTTGACAGGTACTTTTGTTTTGATGATGAGCAAAAGGAGATTTCAAGTCCAAGGACCAACATGCAAATTCAACTAAAGGACCTAATTGTAAAAAGCGTGAAAAGGACCTAACCGCAAAAAGCGGTAAAAGGACATGCAAGCAATCAAGATGGGTTAAGGGAAATTTTCTTACTTGTATTGCTTGTTCTAGAAAGGGATGTAAATTGTAAGTAAAGCTCTCATAATTAAAACTGGTCACACAGACACACATAAATGAGCTTTCTAATTAAAACTTAAATGACTTTTAAATGAACCAAAATGAGCAATCAATTTAAGCCTTTAAGTTTTTCAAATTTAAATTTAATTAGAGGAATAATCAATTAGCAAGTTCTTAAATACACTTTAAATGAGTCGTTAATTATAGAGCTGCTATGTTTTCGAAATTTGATTTTGAAATACAATAATCGATTATGGTAATCGATTATGCTATCATGATCATGTTTTATAAATCAACTTAAATGGCTATTAATGTGTTTAAATGAGTATTAATTATCTCTAGCCGTTAAGTTTGAATTTGAAATTATATAATCGATTATGATGTTTAATCGATTATGATGTTTGGAAAATCGATTATGGCTTTTTGAAATGCAAGACAGAAAAAATAATCGATTAGTATAATTGATTATGCCTTTCAACAGTCAAATGGATTTTACACAGAACAAGTAATCGATTATCCTAATCGATTATACCCTGACTGTTTGAAGATGCGCCTTTTAAAATAAGTTAAAATAATCGATTATGACATTTAAATAATCGATTACCGTGCGTTAAAAATGAGTTTTAAAATGGGCCTGACCTAATTTCCTTGGGCTAATCACTTCTTCTATATAAAGGAAATTTAGGCTGATAACAAAGTGCCACTTCCCATTTTTCTAACTGTACTGAAACTCTGTCAAAATCATTCTCTATCACTCTCACTTATTCTTACACACTTGACCATATATTTTTGAGAGAGCTTTACACCATATAGGTGTTCTTGTAACTTGTTCTTCAATTTGTTTTATCAAGTTACTATTAAGAGTGCATACTGTTGGTAAGAGCCTGATTGACTCAAACCTCTTTGGTTACCATTCTTGCAAGAGAGGGTATATCTCTTGTAAGGGATTAGTGGGTGTGATTCCATTGTAAAGGTTGTAGTTGTGCCTGTTTTAAAAGCTAGGGATTTGAGACTCTATCACTAGGGGATTGTATGTCTCTGGTCTGTGAGGAGTTCTCGTTATTGTAAAGGTTCTAGCTACTCATGTTTAAAAGCTAGGGATTGAGTGAAAACCCTTGGTGGTATTGCCTTAGGGACTGGACGTAGGCCACGTGGGTAGACTGTGGCGGAACCAGGATATATCGCTGTACGTGTCAATCTTCTTATCCTTATCTCTTTTACTTTTGTTTTGTCTTTTTCAAAAATACTTTTACTTGCACGCGACAACGCTTTAATTTGAAAATAATATTCATTAGTTGAAAATTCAATTTATATTTGAAAAGGGTTTTGATTTATTCGAAAAACACGTCATTTTTATTTAAAATCCAATTCACCCCCTCTTGGGTGATGGTTGCCATGGCCAACAAGTGATATCAGAGCTTCGACTCTGGTTAGTATCTTAATATCTTAGAGTTAAGATCCTTTTGGCAACCTTTTTAAGTTTTCCAAAATGTAAGGTTTTGAAATTGACAAACCACCATTCTTTGATGGTGAGAATTTCATTTATTGGAAAATGAGAATTGAAATTTACATGAAGTCAATTGATGTTGATTTATGGGATATTGGAGTCCATGGAATCATTCTCAAACCCAACCAACATCATACTGAGTTTGAAAAAAAATTGTTTTTACTTGAATCTCAAAGCTATACAAATTCTCCGAAATTGTCTATGCGATGATGCTTATGAGAAAATTAAAAATTGTGTTTGTGCCAAGGAAATCTTAAATGTGCTTGATTATAGTTACCTTGTCACTAACAATTTTGAGAGTGAAAACAATTACAGGAAAAGGAAAAATTCATTGAAGGAAAGATACCTCAAGAACGTGCCAAGAAGAAGGACCATGAAAGCAAAAAGCTATTGGTCAAGAAGATTGAAACTGCTCTCCAAGTGACTCAAAGAAACTTGGAGGTAATAGATGCTAATCTCAGTCCTTTGAATGATGAATGGTCACATGCACACAATAATTTGTATGATGAATTGTTGAGTTTGTAAAATAAGAATTTAAATTCCTTGAAAAGTATTTCATCAATTGAAAATGATTTTAAAAAATTGAAAAATGAATACACTTTTCATTGTGATGAAGAAAATTGTATGAAATTTGAATCCTCTTCATGTTATGAAAATTGCATAATTATTAATAATCAAGTTGAGGACATGTTTCAAGAAATTGCTAAGACAGAGTTTCACACATGTACAACCTCCACATGAAAAAGAAGAAACTCACACCAACTATGATTTGTCAACTGTTAAACATGACATGCATCAATGTCATAATTATTCTATGGTTGGAAATGAAAATTGTCATGTGAAAAATGAGAAACATGTAACATGTAATTACTGTGGAAAGTTAGGACATATTTCTCATATATGCATCTATAGGAAAAATCATTATATGAGAAATAAATGTTCTTGGGTGACTAAAGGCACAAATATCTTGTCAACTAACCCACAAGGACCCAATACAAAATAGGTTTCAAAAGGTTTCTCTAGTATGTCTAATGTGGAGGAAAAATCCAAAAGAGAGAAACAATCTAGTTTGGAAGAGGAGATGACATGAAGAAAAATGCTTCAACATATCGAAAATGCAGTTACTATCGAAAGAAGCAAAAGTCCCTTGATGAACAACTCAAACAAGGTAGACGAGCTCAAAGCTAAATTCAAGTTCAAGCAAATGTGGGTAAGAAAGAATAGTCTTGAAAATTCACACAATAAGGTAACTCTATCACCTACTTCTAATACATGCTCAAATGTAAACTTTAATAAATGGATGTACGTTGATATTGATAGGTATTTGAAATCAAGATACATTTCATGTGATAATCCCTACTTGAATATAGCTGCTTGATTATGAAAACTCTTTCAAAATGGTCTAGAATCTTTGTGCTAAATGCCATGTGTGTTCGTATGATGATTGAATATTTTGTGAAGAATGGCATAATTAATTTGAATGAGTTATAAATCTTCCTTGCTAAGAAAAATTGAAAAAATCTAACTACGGGAAAACGTGGAAGATAGTCAGAAATACAGTAATCGAGTAAGATAATCGATTATTAGATGAGCTTAAAATTTTGCAAAAAACAGTAGGAGCATAATCGATTATGCTACGAAATCTGCCATTTTTGAAAATGTTTTATTTCAAATAAAATCATAATTAATTTTTCTAATAAATGCATCATTATGATATGATATCTTATTCAACTTTCTAATCATTTTTAAGATATCAAATTTAAATGATTTCAAATTTGAACTGACATTAATTTCCTTTATACAAAATTATTTTGAAATTTATTATTTTTCAATATTTTTCAAAATCTGATTTAAAAAATAAATAATGATTTAATTCATGATCATACTTTAATGAGAATATGATTTCTTGTCATGAATTAATTAAAAACTTTTTCAAATTGACAATCATTTTGATTATGACAATATATTCCTGATATTGAATGACAGAAATTTATTGAGGAATTTTTTTTAAAACATTTATATGATAAATAATTTATTATATCATTTTAAAAGAGAATTAAAATTTTGAGATTTTGAATTTAAAGATTCAAATTATTATTTTCGAAATTCTTAATTATGATGATGTTTTTATTGAAATTCTAAAATCGTCATTTCTTCATTTCTCTTTAAATTGAAAAATCTGGTTACAAAATCTTTCTAAGACCCAAATAAAAATTAATTCATGATTGTACTTTATTAGAAAATTGATTTCTTACCAAGAACTAATATGTCACACATTTTCAAATTTCAAATTTCAAATAATTAAGATTGTGGTAATGGATCATTGAAGTTGATTTATTCAAAAATTAATTGAGGATTGATTTTGGAGATTTAAATGATCAATAAATTTTAAAATCAAAATTCAAATTAAATTTTCTTTTAATTTTGAAATTTTATATTATGATGATATATTTTGAAATTTAAAAATCATTATCTCATCATTGTTTATTATAAAATTAAAATCTAATTGCAAAATCTATTTAAAATTTAAATTGTGATTTAATTCATAATAAGATGTTATTGAGAAATCAAATTCTAATCATGAACTAATCACATATTTTTCTAATTTGAAAATCATTAAGATTGTGGTGATAAATCATTTATGTTGATTGATTTGAAAATTTATTGCTAATTGATTTTGAAATTAAGATGATCAACATAAACTCTGATGATATTTCTCTTTAATGAAGATTTCAAATTTCAAATTAAAGATTCAAATCTTTTGGCTAATTTAAAAAATTTATTATGAGAAATTATTTATGATGATTGAATCAATATTTATTAACGGTTGATTTGGAAATTGTTCTAAGATCAAAAGTTTTCAGATTTTGGAAATCTTTTATTACACCACAAGTACATTAAGTGAAAATTAATTAAGGTTGTGGTTAATAAAGAAAGGTTTTAAATAAGTTTGGCATAGTTTTTATTGGAATATTTCTTTCCAAAACTATTGAAGATTTCAAGTAAAATATTTCATGATTAATTTCTAAAATCTCATTAACTTTGAAATCTGGATGATTATTTGAAATTCAAAAGTCTAATTGTGAGAAACATATCAATCTTTGTGAGAAAGTCTATAAATGTTTCCATAATAAAACTTTATAAATATGAAATAAATATTTGAATAAAGAGTGTGTATTTATTTGTTAAATCATATTAACACTCTAGGTGGATAATTTGAAATTCAAATTTCCGGAATTTATGGAAAGTCTTCAAGTTCACCACAATTAATTAAATTAAAACTTATTGTGATTGTGATTAATAAGAAAATATTTTAAATCAATCGCACATTTCATGAATGCTTGTGTATGCATTCTTATTTTCACCTTGTACTTCTAGTCTGTGCATTGAAGTGTGAAAATAGGATATACAGGTTTTCTCCCAATAGATTGAAAAAGTGCTAAAAAATTTGAGCAATAATCGATTACAGACAGGAGATAATCGTTATACAAAAGTCAGAGGAGTTCTAATCGATTCGAATAATCAATTACTCACAAAATGGACATAGCAGAGGAGTTATAATCGATTATTGGGAAAACAGTGGGAGTAAAATCGATCAGTAAAATCGATTATTTGGTCAATGACAAGTTTGGTAACATCTATCCTTAATTCTCAAAATGATTTAAGTTACAATATACATGGAAGTTATGAAATTATTATAGACATGTCTTAGTGCCATCAGATGCACATATGAAAATCATTACAAGACATGCTTTATGACTTCCCATCTACACATATATTCTCAAAATTGTAACATGCAACGATGTTACTTAAAATGACATTATCTTGGTAATCTTGAAACATGAACATTCTTAAACCAAGTTTTTTGAACTCAAGTGCATTGAGAAAATTTCATTCTTGATTAACTGACAATTTGATAATGTGAAATAACAATTTTACATGTGAGAACCTTTTACATACTCACATTCTTGAAAATTCTTTGAAAAAGGTCTTCTCCATCAAACATGCTTGCTATGCTTTAAATTTTTTGTATGCTACAAGCAAGCTCCTAATTATCATTGATGCAAATTGATTGTTTAGCTTGTTATGCTCAAACTACTCATTACTGATCTTCATAAAAGCATAAAGAATTAATATACAATGACTAATCCCATGGATCCAAAACATATTTGGATAACAAAAAGATATTTCTTCAAGCTTGAATAGTAGGCATGCTTAAAGGCCGGGAACTCAAATTGATATCTTGATAGCAGTCAAATGAAGCACGTGACAAGAGATAAGCATGAGTCTCTAGCTTGTTGAAGAAAAAGCATACAAATCAAATGTCTACAATTGCTGCAATGTTAAACAAAGATTCACAAGTACATGAGCAGCTAAATATTGGGAAGTTGGGAGCCTCATAAGTGATTATGATGTAATCAATATTTGGAATTACAAACATATATGGACAAAAGGAAAATTGAATAAAGATGAGCATTGAAAGATCTTCCTCCGGCAACATGAAATGAAAAGTTCAAGGGAAGATGCTACAAGTGCAAAATCCGGCTGCAAATAAGGAGCGTCACACTATAGTCAATAAGTTTCTAAATCCCTAATCTCTTGTGATATTCAATTTTGTGGATTTCTTAATACTTGTTGAAATTAAATGTGCTTATATTCTTTCTCTCATAAATGGAATGATGTTTTGAAAAATTATTTTTGAAAGGGGGAGAAATATTTGCATACTAAGGGAAGTATCAATATACAAGATTATATAATTGTTAAAGGGGGAATTTTCTTTTAAACTGTGTTATATCTCTGAAATTTTCTTCCGTGCATGTTCTATCTCTTGATCTCAAAATTGAAATATCTAATAAGTGAGATAATTCTATGAGTTAACTAATTTGGGATTAACTCTATTTTGAAATAAATATGAGCTTCATATAGTAACAATGGCCAACAAGTGGTCATTATATCAAGTGATTACAAGAATTAAGTGTAACTCTTGTGCTGCGTTAATTTTTATGGAATTTTTGATTCTGCGCACATACCTGATTTATGCTGCTATGGTTTATATCTTACACTTAAATGCTCCATGTAACATCCCTGGCTGCTTTATGGATTGACGACTGTCCCCACAAATCCTGGGAAAACTTCCCAGGCGGTCACCCATCCCATAATCGCTCCAAGTCAAGCACGCTTAACTGTGGAGTTCTTAAGTGATGGACTTCAAAAAATAAGATGCATCTTGTTGGTATAGGTAGTACCAATCAATTCATATTAGCCATCCTCAACTGTATATTCCCATACCTACACAGTCTCAGGATCCCTCTCATTCGGGTGTGTGATCAGTTGAGTCATGTGTCCCTCCGCCTAGAAGCCTGCCAGGAGCCAGTGGCAACCACTCCCCGCCCTCGTCAGCACCCGGGTGTTACATGCCCACTAGCTTCCGCTTGGTTCGTCCCCGAACCACATCGTATTGGGAGAGGTGCCACTCTGATACCACTTGTAACACCCCCACTAGGTATTACTACGCAACACATGCAGAATTTAAATTAAAAAGATAATTTGCTGGTTGCTTTCGGAAAATAATATATAAGTGCGTAAGAGTATGAAATTGGGTATAAAGATTTGTCACGACTCCAAACCTAACCCTTGATCGGCACACATGCTTACAATCCTAGCCTGGCAAGCCTATTTAATTTAGAGATATACTTGAATAAAAGCTAGTATTTTTTTTACAAAAATTTCGACAGAGTCTCCTCTGTAATTCGAACATCCCAGGTAAAAGAACATCTGCTAAAATAATTACATTTTCATTCCAGAATTCCAGTTACACCAAATACAACCAGGCATTAATATGCTAAAAATAGTTATATCAATAAGCTATACATGACCAAAAGGAAAAGCTTAGGTTTTCAATCAAAAGAGATGCTCCGAGCTATAAACATTCCATTTTAAAATAAAGACTCTCTGAGTCATACTCATACATACTATCAAAAATCTAAGTCTCAAACCCTAAGCTGGTCATTCTAAAAGTTATTCCCGAGGAAAACTCACATGATCATTCCACAATCAAATACTTCATCAAACAACCAGAGCTAAGTCTCTGAGTGACTTAGGAAGACTCCTCTGCACCATCTGTACTAAAGTACCCAGGCTACGATAGCATACCCGAAGAAACCTGATATATCTGTAAGGGTGAGATAGTGACTGATGAGTGTGATTTCACCTCATCTTTGTTTATCATTTTGCATACATTTTCATATAGTTTAGGCATTTTTAATTTGATTTTTGGGTAATTTTACCTTGGAACGGGTAAGGCGATTTTTGTGGTGTTGTTTTGCAGAAATTAAGGATTAAATGCTCAGGATCAACCATGATGGAGCATGGATGAAGATGGGGCTTGAAAAGTGAAGAAAATGAGCCAAACAGAGCCCATCACGGCCTATCCGTGATGTCCATCACGACCATGATCAAGCAAAACTAAAAAAGGAAGAAGGCAAAAGTCAGAACAGGTCACGGCCTAGCCGTGATGCCCATCACGGTCGTGACCTGTCAGCTGAACCAGACCCTCACAGGCAGAATTGATCACGGCCTGCCCGTGATGAGTATCACGACCGTGACAGACCATTCACTGAAGAAGCGCCCAGGGCAGAACCCGTCACGGCCTGGCCGTGATGGCCATCACGGCCGTGACGCGCGTTACTTGGATATGAAACAACTGATTTGGATCTGATTTGTGTTTGATTGGGATTCAAACTTCCCAATTCTATAAATAAGGCATCTGATCAGAGACTTGGGGGATTTTTTGGCTGCTACTCTTAGGCTATAATTTAGGATCTCTCTTCTAATTCCTCTCCTCTTCTCTTAGTTTTATTTCATGTTATTTGTAACCAAGCTTGTCATCACCATGACAAGGCTTGAGTAGTAGCTTAATTTCTAGGGATTGGGGCTATGCCCAAGATCTGATTTATGTTGTTAAATTGATGTTTTACCTTTGTTAATTTTGATTTCGCTTTAGATCTGATTTTTATTGCTTTAACTACTTGTAAATCTGGTGCGCACTTATTTGCATGTCATAGATATACTAAGGAGGAACCTGGCGGTGAACTTAGGTATCGGATCTATAGAATCGGACTTAGGACTGAAATCACAAGAGTTAGAAGCCGTCCTTAGAGGATTAATGAATTGTCACGAAACACAAAGGGTCCAATCTAGATTCGACTACCACGAGAGTAGGGGTTGGTTTAATTGGGCACGGTTTTTGTAACCCGAGAGGGAGCTTAAACTATTTGAGGATAAATTCGCCTTCAAGGCAATTTCGATAATTAACAAGGGTTAGTTAGTTTAGTAACATAAACAATCTTGTTGGTAACCCAATTCCTAGGAATCACATTAGATATGAAAAACCATATAAATTGATTTACATTCTGTTTTACTTGATTGCATTCCTTATCCAAGTTATCTCTTATTTCAAATATCAAAACCTTTTCAAAATCTGTTTATATCGTCCAGTTTTATCGATTTGATAATTATTTGCGATTCGAGATCACGGTCTCTGTGGGATCGATATCTTTTTATTACTTGGCGACAATCCGGTACACTTGCCGGATTACACGTGCACTCGCATGACATCAAGTTTTTGGCGCCGTTGCCGGGGACTGTGCTTTCTCGAATCTCAATTTAATTTTTAAATTGAATTTTCTGGACTTTTTCTTTTTTATTTAATTTTAAATTTGAAAAAAAAAAGGACAAAAAATAAAAAAAATAAAAAAATAAAAATTTCTTTCTAGAGTATCTATCTCTCTGTGCTTTTTATGCAAAGATCCCTAAGTCTTGGATACCTTGTAGAGGTTGACCCCGAAATCGAAAGGACCTTTCATAGACGTAGGAGACTACAAAGTGAGAGAGAGAGGTTGATTCCCATTACGCTCATGACGAATCTACCGGATACGAAACCATTGAAGGACTACGCAGCCCCAAATGCGAGGGGTTTGCGAACTGGGATTGCTAGGCCAGAGATTGAGGCGGAGAACTACACTATACCGCCTATGCTAATCAACATGATTAGGCAACATCAATTCGGAGGATTGCCCTCGGAGGACCCGACTGATCACGTAGAAACATTCTTGGAGTTCACCGATGCAGTTAGAATTCATGGCGCCCCGGTCGATGCTATTCGTTTGAGGTTGTTCCCCTCATCTCTTACTGGAAAGGCGAAAGCCTGGCTGAAGCAAATATCCGCTAACACCTTGTCGACTTGGGACCAACTGGAGCAGGCGTTCTTGGAGAAATTCTTCCCTCCATCCAAGACGGCCTACATACGAACCCAGATCACCGGCTTCTTCCAAAAGGACGAAGAATGCTTATCTGAAGCTTGGGATCACTACAAGGGATTGCTGGAGTCATGGCCACATCATGGACTCGAGAGGTGGTTATTAGTGCATACCTTCTACAACGGATTGGATTACTCTTCGAAGGTGTCACTTGATTTCGTAGCTGGTGGAGCTTTTATGAATAGGCCTCTGACTGAGGCATTCAACATCATTGAAAACGTGGCCACCAACTACCACCAATGGGGTTCAGAAAGAGGTAATAACCCGAAAAAGATTTCGGGGGGTAAGTTTGAAATAAATAGCACTGATCTTATAATGTCTAAAATAGACTCACTGAATAAACGTTTTGATCAGCTTGAAAGGGCTAACGTGAGTTTAATAGGTGCTACTAACATTGTTTGTGAGATTTGTAGAATGCAGGGACAGGACACAATGGAGTGCCTACGAGGTATTGCTCATGGATCCGGTGCTTCAGGGGAACAAGTGAACTCTTGTCACAATTTCTACGACACGAACCCGAAGTTGCCAAACTATGCTCCCCCAAATCCATACAACCAAGGAAGGAAGAACAACCCTTACCTCTCCTACGGGAACTACAGCAACACGCTAAACCAAGAGTTCCAAGAAGGCCAAGGTAATAGGAAACCCGCACCGGGGTATCCTCAGGTACAGAAGTCTAAACTCAAGTCTCTATTGGAAAGTTTTGTTGAAACTCAAACAAAACAAAATGAAGAGTTTAGACAACAAGGTAGGGCAGTAAACGAGGCAATAAAAGAGCTAGCATCTAAGGTAGATAACTTAGCCATCCATAACAAGATGCTAGAAACTCAGATTGCCCAACAAGCCAGCACATACTCTAGACCTAAGGGTACATTCCCGGGTCAACCCGAAGCAAATCCCAATGAACATTGTAATGCCATATACATAAGCTTGGGGTGGTTGAAAAGGATGCGGAACCAGAGGAGGACAAGAGATAAGATGAGGAACCAGAACAAAAATACGTCCCTCCACCACCTTACCAACCCCCAATACCTTTCCCACAAAGGTTGGTTAAGAGAAAGCAAGCAGAAATAGAAACTAAAAGCTTAATTGAGGAGCACAATGTCAAGATAAAAACTAATATGCCTCCTAAACTGAAAGACCCAGGTAGTTTCTCTATTGCTTGCTCAATTGGAGAAGTGGAAATAGACCTAGCCTTATGTGACTTAGGAGCTAGTGCGAGCTTGATGCCGCTCACCATCTTGGAAAGGTTGGGAACCAAAGAGTTGAGTCCATTCAAATTCTCCTTACAATTTGAGGATGGCTTAACTAGAACTCCTCTAGGCATACTCTAAAATGTTCCCGTAAAGGTAGGGAAAATTTTCATCCCTACCGATTTCCTGGTATTGAATATGAAAGGGAATTATAAATTCCCCATCATTGTAGGAAGACCATTCTTGGCCACCACTGGAGCAATAATAGACGTAAGGAATGGCAAACTCTCTCTAAATGTAGAGGAAGGTAGGGTAGATTTTGAATTGACTAACTCATATAACAACCCTCCTTTTGTGAGTCATGTGTGCAGAATCGATATAAAGTCTCCAGATGTGAAGGAAGAGCTCAACATGGAAGTGACTCCGAAGATTTGCATGGCAAATGATGCACCCAGTAGTGATGAAGATGGAGTTGCTAATCATGTGTAAACAAAACTTCCGCCGGGAGGGAGTAAGGCCATAAAGCTTAGAGTGAAAAGAGGAAAGCGAAAGCGCAATTGGCCATATGAGCAGAACCGGCTCTTTGAAGGACTCCCATGGAAGAGAAGTGTTCTTGCACTTCTACACCCAGCTGACCCCGGTTGATTGAAAAAAGTATGGTCAAGCTTAAGACCATAAATAAGCGCTTCTTGGGAGGCAACCCAAGTTTTCTTTCCCTTTTCCATTTGTTTTTGAATTTAGCTCTTGAATAATTTGAGAAGATCAAGAGAAAAAAAAATCATAAATTAATAGATTTGTCAATTGTTTTCAGGTTAAGAAGGAAGGAAGAGAAAAAAGGGGCAACGTCAAATAAAGTCAGAAGTCATCACGCCCAGGCCATGACAGTGGTCACGGCCGTGATAAGCTAACCATGAAGACCAGAAAGGATCACGGCCCAACCGTGACATCCATCACGGGCGTGATGAGAAGACCTTGAAGATAGGAATGTATCACGGCCTAGCCGTGATGCAGGTCACGGCCGTGACAGGCCAGCTCCTAAGGACCAGAATTGATCACGACCTGCCTATGATGAGCATCACGGCCGTGATGTAATTTCCAACAAGTTTTTGACTGGCATGTGAGCCAACACCCGCTACCACCTCGGTGAGTTGTTCCATTTGTCTCCTCTCTCCGACTTGATTATTTACATTAGTGATAATGTAAGTTTTTAAGCTTGGGGTAGGGGTATATTTTTGCATTTTTGCATTTTTCATGTTGCATTCATTCAAGCATAATTTTGCATGATCACATGAATTGATTGCCCCTTGCTTAGATTATGCATTCAATTGTGAGAACTTGGTGCCAAATAAATTGAGATAGTGAATTTTTGAACCCAATTTTTTTTATTCTTGTGCTAAGGCTAAAAATAAAAATGCTTGAGATAATCTTTTGATAATTGATAATTAGCATGTGGTTTCTTAAATTTGTGTTTCTCATTGATTTTGAACTACTAAATGTGAGATTTTTGAGCCAAAAAGGGGTACTCAATAAATCTACCCCATTCTTTGTGATAGAGTGTTTTATTCCTCTTGGATTGTATTCTCTAGAACTTGACTGGAAACCGTTTTGAAACTTAAAAATTTTTGAAAACATTTTTGAAAATGATTGAGGCACTAGGTATTTTTCCGGCCTTCTGGGCTTTGATTGACTAAATGCTACCCCTTAGTTTCCCAGTTTTGAGCCTAAAAAAAATATATAAAACGCTTTTCTTGGTACCTTGAAATATTTTGATGAATGATGCTTGGTACGGAGCCTTTTAAAGTATTACAAAAAGGGTAAAAAGGTAGTTTGAAAAATAAAATTATGGGATGAGAAAGTTAGAAAAATATTTCTCTTGAATTGAAAAATCTCCCCTTCCCCAAATAAATTAAATAAAAAAATGGAGAAGGGGATGACAAAAAGAAAGTGAGAAAAATAAAGAAAGAAAGAAAGGTGGAAAAATAAATCAAAGCCCAAAAAGGTATTTTAGAAGGTGTCATGCTTTGCAATGTTTGATATTGTGTTTAACCCTCTTGAATTTCCTTTTCTTGATTTCCCCACCTAACGATTAATCCCATGACCTCGTTACAACCAAAGTAAAAGACCTCTTGATTCTTATGTGTTTTCATTAATAAAGTAGAGATTTGGTTAATAGTCAAGCTTATGGTAGAATTCCTTCCTTGAGGAAATTGATCGAATTGTCACATACCCTTAAACACTTGAGTGAGGTGAGAAGAGTTCCCGAATCAGTGAGAATATGAATTTAGGAAACCCAAGTTTCTAATTGGACTTGAAATTGATTATTTCTTGGGGATTTATTGAATATGCCTGTTACTTAGATTAGTTACTCGGGTTCTTGGTTCACTATCCATGCTCTGATTGTTTATATCTTCTGGCCTTAGTGATTGCTTGAGGACAAGCAAAGTCTTAAGCTTGGGGTGATTTGATGAGTGTGATTTCACCTCATCTTTGTTTATCATTTTGCATACATTTTCATATAGTTTAGGCATTTCTAATTTGATTTTTTGGTAATTTTACCTTGGAACGGGTAAGGCGGTTTTTGTGGTGTTGTTTTGCAGAAATTAAGGATTAAATGCTCAGGATCCACCATGATGGAGCATGGATGAAGTTGGGGCTTGAAAAGTGAAGAAAGTGAGCCAAACAGAGCCCATCACGGCCTAGCCGTGATGACCATCACCGCCATGATCAAGCAAAGCTAAAAAAGGAAGAAGGCAAAAGTCAGAACTGGTGACGGCCTAGCCGTGATGTGACCTGTCAGCTGAACCAGACCCTCACAGGAAGAATTGATCACGGCCTGCCCGTGATGAGCATCACGGCCATGACAGACCAATCACCGAAGAAGCGCCTAGGGCAGAACCCATCACTGCCGTGACGCGCGTTACTTGGATCTGAAGCAACTGATTTGGATCTGATTTGTGTTTGATTGGGATTCAAACTTCCCAATTCTATAAATAAGGCATCTGAGCAGAGACTTGGGGGATTTTTTGGCTTCTATTCTTAGGCTATAATTTAGGATATCTCTTCTTCTTCCTCTCCTCTTCTCTTAGTTTTATTTCATGTTATTTGTAACCAAGCTTGTCATCACCATGTTAAGGCTTGAGTAGTAGCTTAATTTCTAGGGATTGGGACTATGCCCAAAATCTGATTTATGTTGTTAAATTGATGTTTTACCTTTGTTAATTACGATTTCGCTTTAGATCTGATTTTTATTGCTTTAACTACTTGTAAATCTGGTGCGCACTTATTTGCATGTCAAAGATATACTAAGGAGGAACCTAGCGGTGAACTTAGGTATCGGATCTATAGAATCGGACTTAGGACTGAAATCATGAGAGTTAGAAGCCGTCCTTCGAGGATTAACGAATTGCCACGAAACACAAAGGGTCCAATCTAGATTCGACTACCACGAGAGTAGAGGTTGGTTTAATTGGGCACAGTTTTTGTAACCCGAGAGGGAGCTTAAACTATTTGAGGATAAATTCGCCTTCAAGGCAATTTCGATAATTAACAAGGGTTAGTCAGTTTAGTAACATAAACAATCTTGTTGGTAACCCAATTCCTAGGAATCACCTTAGATCTGAAAAACCATATAAATTGATTTACTTTCTGTTTTACTTGATTGCATTCCTTATCCAAGTTATCTCTTATTTCAAATATCAAAACCTTTTCAAAATCTATTTATATCGTCCAGTTTTATCGATTTGATAATTATTTGCGATTCAAGATCATGGTCTCTGTGGGATCGATATCTTTTTATTACTTGGCGACAATCCGGTACACTTGCCGGATCGCACGTGCACTCGAACGACATCACCGACAAATGGATATATCACACAACAACCATATACATGATGCATACAACACATTGGCATATTAGCATTTAATCATTATTCATAGATAAAACGACAAGTGTTATATCAATGGGTCTCATACCCGAATCAATCAGTTTTATAAAGATAATGCATGACACTTCAATCATCAGGCTCTAAACTTAATCCTATGAGATATCAACACCATTTTATCATTAAGAAATAAAGAGTTGATCAGACTCGTATGCCTCATTGGCAAGTTGTCTCCGTCACCTCATGTACCCGGATCAACATCATCACGGATCCCTTATCAATGGCCATCCGGATGTATACATCATCGAACACCATATCTTATGCGGGTATTCGGTAACTTAAGCACGTCTGCTAAGGGGAAATGCATATGAATAAAAGACTTTTCATTATCAAGACTTTTCTTTGTGTTCACTTTTTTCTGTTGTCGAAGCCCAAGGCTAACGACTATTCACAATTTTCATCACATGAAAATCAATAACACAAGACGTGCAGTCCGAGTGCTCAATCACAACACCTTAGACCAATGCCGCAGTCCAAGGTTGTGGTCCTAGAAACAATTATAATTTTATCCATGTTTTATTTCAACATGATAAGGACTCCTAGTCCATAACAATGAAATTAGGACACACAATCCTCGATTCCAAGATTAGGACTCCTATCCCATAATATCACGATTAGGACCCCTGGTCCATAATTCTTGACACGGATCCCAGGTCGCATGCATATAACTGAATGCTAGAGGTGACGTCTCGCGAACTAGATTCTCTTTCTCATGTGCTTACTTTTCGCTCAGTGAAAATTGAAAACCAAAAATAAACCTCGGTCACTTATCCAAGTAACCGGAACGTTTCTAAATCATTTAGGAGAAAATATTTTCCTTTAAAAAATCTTTTATAAAACATTTAGGAAATTCGTTTGCTTTTGAAATCAGTGTTGTCAAATAGTGGCCATGGCGGAAAGCGGTGGCTGGATATGAAGGAACCGCCATTCGGAGGCGGTGGCGTTGCGGGTTTCACGTGGCGGCTCATGGCGGCTGGCAGTCATGGCGGAATCACCCGCCATGGCAGAAATGGCGGGGCTGTTGGGTTTTTTGGTGGAAAACCTGACCCATTTAGATGGGTTTTGTGACCCAACCAGGTCCAAAATGGTGAAAACCCTAATATCACTAATCATACTTTTTCTTCCAAACACAAACAGCAGAACGGTCGAACCCTTCCATTCCTCCCATTTCACATTTTCTTCTCCCACCACCGGCCACCCACTCTCCGGCGACACCCACTGTCGTCCGACCACTGACCTCCGGCGACCACCCTTGGACTGGCGACCAGCAAGCATTCACTTCCTTTCTCCCTTTTCAGCCATTTTCGAAAATGGCAGGCGAACCAGCTTCTTATGATGCTTCACAGGTCCTCTCTAGAGCTGATGTTGGATGGAAATACTGCTTTGCATTGCAAGAAGGAGACACAAACTCGGTTGTGTGTAATTTATATTCAAAAGTCATGAAGCGAGGGATCACTAGATCCGAACAGCACTTAATGGGCAAGAAGGGGAATGTAGCTGCTTGTACCAAGTGTCCAAAAGAAGTTAGAGAAGAGCTTTGGACACTTTTCAAAGAGAGGAAGAATCTAGGCAGCAACTATGTTTATGTTCCAAGTGCTGGAGCTGAAATTGAGAGTCTACTCTATTTGGAGAGTAATGAAGATGAGATGGAAATGACACCTACTAGTGCTGCTGCTGCAAGTTCTGCTGCTATAGGGAAGAAAACAGTTGCTAAAAAGGGGCCTATTTATCTCTATTTCAGGAAACCAGCTACACCAGCTTCAATTGGTAAAAAGAAGAAAGAGGAAATGAGGCAAGCTAACATTAGAGAGGCATGTGAAAAGAAAGCAGTTCTTCTGATCCATCAAAAAATTACTCGTTTTTGGTATAAGGATGGTTTATCATTTAACTGTATTAAGTTGGAAAGCTTTCAAGAAATGCTTAAGGCAGTTGGTGCCTTTGGTAAACATCTACCAGCTCCTACTTATCATGCTATTAGAGTTCCACTCTTACACATGGAGATGGAATACACTGAAGATTTGTTGAAAAATCACAAGGAGTAGTGGAGAAAACATGGTTGCTCTATTATGTCAGATGCATGGACTGATAGAAAGAAGAGATGCAATATTAATTTCTTGGTGAACTCTCTAGCTGGGACGATGTTTGTGAAGTCAATTGATGGTTCAGCATTTGTGAAGACCGGTGAGAAACTGTTTGAGGTACTTGATTCTATTGTAAAGGAGATTGGAGAGGAGAAAGTTGTTCAGATCATAACAGATAATGGAAGCAACTATGTTCTAGCTGGAAAGATGTTAGAAGAAAAGAGAACAAATCTTTACTGGACTCCTTGTGCAGCCAATTGCCTGGACTTAATGCTTGAAGACATTGGAAAGATTCCTTTGATAAAGAATACAATTCAAAGGGGAATTGGTCTTGTTGGTTTTATCTATAGTCATTCAAGTACCTTGAGTTTGTTAAGACAATTCACAAACAAGAGGGAGTTGGTAAGGCATGGGGTTACTCGATTTGCTAATTCATTTTTATCATTGGAGAGACTTTATGGAGAAAAATCCAATCTTAGAAAAATGTTTACTTCCGATGAGTGGAGCAAAAACAAGCTATCCAAGGAAGCTAAGGGGAGGCAAGAATCGAAGGTTGTTCTTATGCCTTAATTTTGGAAAAATGTAGTTTATATTCTTAAAGTCATGGCTCCTCTTGTATGAGTGCTTTGACTTATTGATGGTGAAAGAAAACCAACCTTGGGATATATTTATGAAGTAATGGACAAGGCCAAAGAAGCAATTATGAAGTCTTTCAACAACAATGAAAGCAAATACAAAGATGTTTTTGAAATCATTGACAATAGATGGAATTGTCAGCTTCATCGTCCATTGCACGCAGCTAGTCACTATTTACACCCAGAGTTCTTCTATTCCAATCCCGACTTGGAGTTTGATTTGGAGGTTCACAATGGGTTGTATGCTTGCATCTCTAGGTTGGTGCCAAGTAAGGATGTGCAAGCTAAGATACTAGCCGAGTTGCCTATTTATAAGGTTGTCAGCGGTCTCTTTGGTTCTGAAATTGCAATAACACAGAAAAGTTGTCGCTCCTAGTGAGAAACTAAGACCCCATCTTCTAATAATTTCACTATTTAAATTCTTTTAAGTTTAGTGTTTAAATTCTAAGTCATACACTCTGGTTTTGTAGCTCAATGGTGGCGAATGTATGGTTTCTTGGCTCCAAATTTGCAGCAATTGGCTATCAAGATTTTGAGCTTAACATGTAGCGCATCTGGATGTGAGTTCAATTGGAGTGTATTCGAGCAAGTAAGTATCTTGAGTTTATTTTATAAGTGTGGTCAAGCCTAATTAAGTATTAACACTTCTTCAATTATATTTATGTTTCAGATTCACTCAAAAAAGAGAAATAGGCTTGACCATAAGAAGTTGCATGATTTGGTTTATGTCAAATATAACCAACAACTCCATCATAGACATGGTATTAAAGATGAAATTGACCCAATTACACTCAACGACATTGATAAGTGTAATGAGTGGTTAGTTGGAGAGTTGGATGATAATAATGATGATGTTGGGAATGAGTTGGTTTTTGATGATGATGACACACTAAATTGGGGAACTGTTTATGAGACTTCGGGGGTTAGAGAGCCTACAACACTTACTAGGAAGAAAACAAGGAAAAGAAAGGGAGTATCAAGTGTTGCAGCTGCTGCAAAAGCTTCTAAGAAAGGTCCAGGTGCAAGTTCAACCTCTAAAGGGAGTAAGGGCAAGGGGAAAGAGATAGCAGTTGATCCAAGTGAAGAATTGGAATTTGAGGATGATTCTGAGGCATCTGAAGATGAACAAGAGTTACTTGTTTTCGAGAAATCTGATGGAGAAGAGGATGATGGATATGCCTCATTAGATAACCAAGAAATTGATTATGTTGGGCTTGAGGAAGAGGAATAGCCATTTACTTTGTTTTTGTCATGTTGTGTTTATCCTTTTGTTGTTATTTTGAATTATGAAGTCTTGAACTTGATGGTTTATGACATTTTATATTTGAATTAAGAGACTTATATGACATTTTCTATCAATTTAGTTTATGGTTCTTGACTTATGTTGATAGTGTTTTGGATTTTATATTTATTTCTGTAATTTTTGTTATGTATATGTATGTGTGTGTGTGTGTGTGTGTGTGTGTGTGTGTGTGTGTGTGTGTGTATATATATATATATATATATATATATATATAATTTTTTTTGTCCGCCATGGCATCCGCCATCTGGCCTCATCGCCATCCGCTATAATGTATGGCGGATTTTTGGCCGGCCGCCATCCGCCATCGATAACACTGTTTGAAATCCTTGATGGAATAAAGTCAAATATTTTCAAAGGGTCTTTCCTTCATAAAACACACCATTCGAAAAGGTTTTCTCTCATACAAAACTTTTGATCATAAAAAGGGGGTTTCCTTCAACTTAAAATCACTTCAACATTTTTCTAAAAACAAAGATCTTATTCTTCTGAAGTAAGCACTTTAAACAATGAACTTTTATAAATGAACCCAAAACTTTCAAAGTTCTATTCAAGGTTTATTAAGGTTTTTAATCCTTATAGTCATTGGGCACAGACTCAAGTCCGGCTTCTCAAACTTCAATCAACAGTATATATATTCACAACAATAATAATATCACAGTTAATGACAGTTCATCACATATATATAATTCATGACACTTTAAAGCAAGTAATGTTCAACTTCAAGTAATAACCACAATAGTTCAAGTAAACAAGTTATTCAAGTATTGGCTCAATATCACAATAATATTCATAACACTCAATTAAACACATACACACATGCATATAGTTATTGAATATCCCTAGGCAAGCTCCCCTTACCTTTGAAGACAAGTAAATGATCCTCGTCTTAATACTCACATTATCTCCAAGAGTATAACTATCTACTCCATCAAGCAAGCATAACCATGTCAAACGTCTTAGAGAGGGAATCCAACAACGCGCAACAACTAAAAATCAAGAAATCAATTACACGTGATCAAACAGACATTCTAATTTGATCTAAACACTTAATCTTATTACCAAACAAGGTCATTTTCAAAGAAAATCATGTTTGGAGCTTAATCTTGACAATACCCTTTCAGGAAACTTTGTTTTGATTAAAGGATCATGAAAATGAACTTAGGAATCATCAACTAAAAGTCCTAATTGCACTAAATCATAGTAAATTTCACAAAAACCTAACCAATTTCCAATAAGTCAGATTGGGGATTTAGGGTTCACAAATCAATTTGGGGAAAACTCAATATAACTAAAGAATGATAAAATTGGTTTAGGGACATACTGATTCATTGTCCCAGTTTCATAAAACAAGGTTTAATTTCAAGATTAAAATATGAAAACAAAGGGTTAGGGTTTCAAAATCAGATTTAGGGATTTTACAAGCTAGAAGAGAATAGGGGTAAACATTTACCCAAGATGAAGAGGAAAGGAGAACATAGCAACCATGGTGGTTCGAACATCGTTTAGAGGTGGTCCGAGCGGCGGAGCTCCGAACCAGACACGTGAAATGAGGGGAGCTGGGATGTGCGGTCCTCTCCTTCCTTTAGCGGCGGCCGGACGACTGAACGACGGCCAGGGGACGACGATGCTACAAAGCTAGAGGTGGCACGAGACCAGGCACTATGGAGGTACGTTTCGTGCGAGACAGGGACGACTGAGGATGCGAAACAGTCGCGTGTCTTCTCCTCCTCGTGCAGCGGTCGAGCAGCGGCCGGTTGGGCTGGCCTGGGCTGCACGATCTGAGTGAAGGACGGAAGGAAAAAGTAGTGGAGAGAAGAATAAGTGGGGAATAAGAAGAGAGAAAGAAGGGAAAAAGAAGAAAAAGAAAGAAATAGAGGGGGGGTTTACGGGCTGTGTTAGGAGAGGAAGAGAGAGAATATGATTTTTGTACTAGTGGGTATAAAATGAGTGATAAATATTAAGCCTAAAAATAAACAAGTGTTTAGTTTTTGAATCCAAAAATAAAGGGTGACAAATATATACATTCAAAATTTGAAATAAAGTAGAGATTGATAGTTGGATTGATCAACTAAGAAAATCCACGGTCCAACATTTAATCTCCGATTAATGTCAAACCAGTTTATTTTCAAATCTAAAATTAAATAGAATGAAAATATTGAAATGTGTTTCTCTTAATCATATTATTTAAAACATTTTTCTATACTGGTAATAATAGTGACAGTAACATAAATTATTGTCTAGTAAGCGTGCATTCACTGAAATAAGTCAGTGCTAACGCACCCAATAAAATAATTTGAAGAGAGTAATTTAATTACTCAAACTAAACCATATAACAAAATAAGCATCCAAATAAAATAATTAATCATATGTGTAAAAACTAGGGTGTTACACTCCATGATAATGACAAAAGGGGGAAGAGTTACATGAGTGCATGCTTGAGGGGGAGAGAAATTTCAAGTGGTAAATTCTCAATTGATATATATAATTGCATGCTTAAGGGGGAGTAGAGCAAAACTGTGAAATGAGATATATATTATTGCTCAAACTGCATAAAGTGAGGGGGAGTAGAGCGAAACTAAAATTTGTGATATAATTTATTGCTCTAACTCTATCTTTCAGAAATTCCCTCATGAGATATTTGTCATCATCAAAAAGGGTGAGTTTGTGGATATATGCCTTGACAGGTACTTTTGTTTTGATGATGAGAAAAAGGGAGATTTCAAGTCCAAGGACCAACACGCAAATTCAACTAAAGGACCTAATTACAAAAAGCGTGAAAAGGTCCTAACTACAGTAAGCGACAAAAGGATGTGCAAGCAATCAAGATGGGTTAAGGGAAATTTTCTTACTTGTATTGCTTATTCTAGAAAAGGATGTAAATGGTAAGTAAAGCTCACATAAATAAAACCGGTCACACACACACACACATAAATGAGATTTCTAATTAAAACATAAATGGCTTTTAAATGAACTAAAATGAGCAATCAATTTAAGCCTTTAAGTTTTTCAAATTCAAATTTAATTCGAGGAATAATCAATTAGAAAGCTCTTAAATACGCTTTAAATGAGTCATTAATTATGGAGCTACTATGTTTTCGAAATTTAAATTTGAAATGCAATAATCGATTAAGGTAATCGATTATGCTATTATGATCAAGTTTTATAAATCAACTTAAATGGCTATTAATGTGTTTAAATGAGTATTAATTATCTCCAGCCGTTAAGTTTGAATTTGAAATTATATAATCGATTATGATGTTTGGAAAATCGATTATGGCTTTTTGAAATGCAAGACAGAGAAAAGATAATCTATTAGTATAATCGATTATGCCTTTTAACAGTCAAATGGATTTTACACAGAGAACAAGTAATCGATTATCCTAATCGATTATACCCTGATTGTTTGAAGACGCTTTTAAAATGAGTTAAAATAATCGATTATGACATTTAAATAATCGATTACTGAGCGATAAAAATGAGTTTTAAAATGAGCTTGACCTAATTTCCTTGGTCTAATCACTTCTTCTATATAAAGGAAATTTAGGCCGATAAAAAAGTGCCAATTCTCATTTTTCTAACTGTACTGAAACTCTGTCAAAATCATTCTCTATCACTCTCACTTATTCTTACACACTTGACAATATATTCTTGACAGAGCTTTACACCATATAGGTGTTCTTGTAACTTGTACTTCAATTTGTTTTATCAGCACTATTAAGAGTGCATAATGTTGGTGAGAGTCTGATTGACTGAAACCTCTTTGGTTACCGTTCTTGCAAGAGAGGGTATATCTCTTGTAAGGGATTAGTGGGTGTGATTCCACTGTAAAGATTCTAGCTGCGCCTATTTTAAAAGCTAGGGATTTGAGACTCTATCACCGGGGGAATGTATGTCTTTGGTCTGTGAGGAGTTCTCGTTATTATAAAGGTTCAAACTGCTCCTATTTAAAAGCTAGGGATTGAGTGAACACCCTTGGTGGTATTTCCTTGGGGACTGGACGTAGGCCACGTGGGTAGCCTGTGGACAAACCAGGATATATCGCCGTGTCAATCTTCTTATCGCAATCTCTTTTACTTTTGTTTTGTCTTTTGAAAAAACACTTTTACTTGCACGCGACAACGCTTTAATTTGAAAAAAAATATTCATTCACTGCAAATTCCGTTAATATTTGAAAAGGGTTTTGATTTATTCGAAAAAGATTTCATTTTTATTTAGAACCCAATTCACCCCCCCCCCCCAACCCACCCACCCCTCTCGGGTGATGGTGGCCATGGCCAAGAATTGGGCTACTAAAGATATAATTTTATGTGTAGCAATTGGGCTACTATAGATATAATTTGATAGATGGGAGTGCTCGCTCGGACGAAGGACTAACATTCCTATTTGGATGGAGATGGCGTGACATGATTGTAGTGGTCATGTTAGCATAAATGTTTAGTTGTATGAGAGTAAGGGTAGAGGATGATATCGTAATTTGAGGATGATTGTTAGTTATGTGTGATGTGTGTATTTCACTGTTGTTATATTATATGCTATAGTTTCTTTTCCACTTTTAATGATAGAACTATTTCTTATCCCCTATATTTTATGTATGTTGTATTTTATTTATTATGTGATCGTACGAGAAGACCCTGTGGAGGAGCCTATTGCTGAGGAGTTGGATGTAACTCCGTATGAACCAGATGCGGGAGGACGAGTTGTGGATTCCAATAATGTAGTTTAGTGTCTAGGGCCAATGAGTCTTATAAACGTTTTATATTTTTCCTCTAAGCATAACTTTTGTTTATGCTTGATTCTAGTACTTTTGGAGGGAATTTAGCCATGAAGTTTGATATTAAAAAGGCCTTTGACACCTTAGATTGGGGCTTTTTGCTAAATGTACTTGCTGCCTTTGGTTTTGACAAAAAGTTGTGATTGGGTAAAGGTTATATTGGAATCTGCTAAGCTGTCTTTTGCTGTGAATGGAAAGCCTGTGGGTTACTTATCTTGTAAAAGGAGTGAGGCAAGGTGACCCTCCCTCTCCCCTCTTATTCTGTCTTGCTGAAGATGTTTTGAGTAGAGGCCTATCCTATCTTGTCAATCACAATTTATTAGCTCCTATGTCTTGCCCTATAGGTTTCCAAACTCCAAGTCATTTACTATATGCAGATGACATTCTTGTCTTCTGTAAGGGAACCAAAAGGAATCTTAGAACTCTCTTGAATTTCTTCAAGGAGTACGGTGACATTTCTGGTCAACTGCTTGGGTTAGGAAAATGTAAATTTTACAATGTTGCATTGACCCCTAGTAGATCAGCTGCAATTTCTGAAATTCTTGGTTTTGGCCCAGGCACTTTTCCTTTCATCTATCTTGGAATTCCTATCTTTAAAGGAAAGCCAATAGTGGTGTGCTTGAAGCCGATTGCTGATAGAATAAGAGCTAAGTTATCATCTTGGAAGGGTTCTCTCCTCTCTATTATGAGCAGGGTCCAACTAGTCAATTCGGTCATCACAGGTATGTTGTCCTATAGCTTCCATGTCTATCAATGGTCTGCAGCTTTGTTAAAAACAGTGGATGGTTGGATTAGAAACTTTGTGTGGTCGGGTGATGTTGATACAAGGAAAATTGTTACTGTGGCTTGGAAAACTGTATGTTCTCCTACTTGTGATCGGGGTCTTGGCCTTAAATCAGTTGCATCTATTAGCAAGGCTATTGTTTTGAAACTCAGTTCGGAGATTCTGTACTTGGACAATCAGTGGTCATATTTTTTAAGGTCCATATTTATTAGGAACAATGTCCCTATTACCTATCATATCAGATCTTCCATTATCCCTGCTGTAAAGTACCACTTAACTGCTCTTAAGGATAATACAACTTGGATTTTGGGAGATGGGAGAAGTATAAATTTCTGGAATGATAAGTGGTTGGACAAAACCATTACTGAAATTCTTCACATTCCTAATTCAGTTGCAAAATCCCTCCAAGCTACTTTCAGTGAATGCATCATCAATAATCAATGGAGCTTCCCTCAAGTTCTAATTGATAAAGTCCCTAATCTGCTCCAAAAAGTAAAAACACTCAGTTGCCTCTTTTTGTGGACTGTGATCAGCCGGTTTAGTGTGGTAATGATTCTGGTTTGCTGTCTATTAAGGAGGCTTATGACTTTCATCATCCTCATGGTCAATGCAAGCATTGGGGCAAATTGATTTCCTCCTTCTAGGTGTTTCCTGATGTGGAGATTGATCCATAGCAAGATTCCTACTGATGAAAACTTGCGAATTAGAGGTTGTGTGTCTGTTTCTATGTGATGTCTTTGTGGCAATCATGATGAATCTTCTCAGCATTTATTCTTTGAATGCCAATTTGCTGTCCAAACATGATCGTGACTGCAAAGTAAGTTAAATTGTTCAATTAACTACAACTCAGCCTTGGATGTTCTGAAAGTTTGGGATGGTAAGTGCAGTCCGAAATTGAAGGATGTGTACCTAGCAGCAATTCTTAACACAATATGGACCATCTGATTTTGCAGGAACCAAAGGAGATTTAGTAATGTCAATATTAGTTGGAGATCAGCCTGCACTATAATCTTTGCTCAAACCTCTTTAGCTGGTTCTTTATCAAAAGGCCATATGTTCAACTCGATTGAAGAGTTTTAGGTGCTAAAAGGCTTTGCCATAGCAACTCATGCTCCAAAAGCTCCTTCTATTAAACAAGTGGATTGGTTTCCACCCTTTTTTGGTTGGTTGAAGTGCAACACTGATGGGGCTGCCAAGGGATATCCTGGCCATGCTGGTGCTGGTGGCATTTTCAGAAACTCCCTAGGAGATTCCTTTGGTTGTCTCTCCTCCTATGTTGGTATTACAACTGGTTTTCATGCTGAGCTTAGTGCTGTCATGCTTGCTACAGAGTTAGCTTCAAAGAGAGGTTGGAAAAACATTTGGTATGAGTGTGACTCTACTTTGGTCATTGCTTCCACTAAATCACACTCTTTAGTCCCTTGGAAAATCAAAGGAAGATGGAGAAATTGCACGAAGATTGGTGATCAATTGAATTTAATCTTTACACATATTTTCAGAGAGGGTAACCATTGTGCCGATAAGTTAGCTTCTTTTGGTGCTAATGGTTCTAGTTACACTTGGTGGGATACATTTCCAGATTTTGTTAAGTATGATTTCTATCATGATAAACTAGGGTTACCTCAGTTTAGGTTTAGATAGTTCTCCATGGGTCTTGGCCTAGTCCCCCCATGTTTTCTCCTTGTTTTTCTATTTTCTATTAATATTATCTTTTAGGTGTGATGCAGATGATTGGTAGGGTCTGGGGTGCCAACCTAGTTGGGATGCCTTTCTCTATTGTGATGCCTTTGCATGCCTAGCCTTTTATTAAAAAAAAAACTTATGTTTAAGTATATTCCTGTGAGGGACCCTACTGAGAGGATACCCTCAACAGTGTTTCGTATTATGTGTAAAAACATGTGTGTGTATTTGCATTATAAATATGGTGTGTTGTTTTTAATTATCCAAAGTTATATGCTTATTAACTAAAGATTTTAATTTTTACATATTTTTACGTTAAGTCCACGACTAAGTAATTAAATAATGAGGTTTTAATCTAATAACACAATGAGGCACAACGGGGTGTCTCACTTAAGCCTGCTGTGCCAAATGCTGCAACCAAGATTAAGCAAGAAAAGGTTGCAACACTGCAGGCAGAGAAGGAAGCGATTGCTGCAGCAGAGGGAGCTGAAGAAGAATTTGAAGCAAAAGGAGGCAGTGAAGAAGAGGAGGCTGAAGCAGGTGAAGAAGAGGAAGAGAAAGAGAATGCAGAAAAAGAGGCTGAAGAAGAAAATGAAGAAGATGATGAAGTGCAAGTCACTGGAGAAACACCCAGCAAGGTGCCTTCCACCAAGAGTGGGGGCACCAGGAAGAGCTCACACGTTAGAGCACCTCAGGCTTGAAACAGAGCCATAGAGGATTACCGCAGCATCCCCCAACAGGATGCATTATGAGCCTTCCACCCCATTACCAGCAATATTTTTCTTTATTTTTCTGCAAGTATTGGTCATTAGGACCTTTTATATCTGTCTGTGTGTAGGACCACTAGGGCCATAGTTGTTTTTAAACTTTGTCTGATGTTGGCTTGTATGTGCCCCATTCCATATGATTAAAGATTAAATGGAAATGGCCTCTGGCCTTTTTGCTGTGTTCAACAAGATTCTTTGGTTAAAATATTTGCTTAATAACCTAATGCTCTGACTTAACTGCACAATTTTAACTTTGTTGCATCACTGCTTTAACTAAAGAGGACACTTATGCTGAAACATGAACAGATAAATGTGAGCTTGAGTGACAAAACTACACTGCACCTATGCTTCACACTCATGCATTGTCTGTAAGCCTTGATTTGGTTCTGTTTAATCTGAACACATATGGTTTCACACACTTTATGCTTGAGGCATTTTCTTGTGTTGTTTTCATTTTAGCTGGAACTTAAACAACCAACCTTCTCATTCTGTATGTCTATAGTGTTTCCCTTTGAGCCCAAGCCTTTTATTCTTATATCTAGCACATTACAAGACCTTAACTGGAAAAACAAAGATTACCTAAATAAGTAGAGCTTAAGGATGCTTTTTGTAACTATGTTCTAAGATAAGTTTGGGGGTAGCTTGAGGACAAGCACCAACTTAAGTTTGCGGGTGTTGTGCTGCAACAACTATTGAGTCAATGCAATCATCACACAAGAGGGGGGACTGAATTGGGTGATGATGCAAATTTAAAACTTTTTCGAAACATGAAAACATAAATAAGAGTTTTTAGAATAAAGAGACTGTAGATGGATAAAACATTTAAGAATGACTTAGAACATAAAGCTTAAAATCAGTTATAAAACTTGTTGAAGAACATAAAACAATAAAGATAAAGAGATAAGGGTAGAGAGAAAAGAGACAACAAGATTTATCCTGGTTCACTCATATAAACGATGAGCTACATCCACTCCCTAGCAGCTACTGAGTTTTTCCACTATCACAGCAGATAATTACAACGAGTAGTCTTTGCACACCTAGCCTCTCAAAGCACATTGAGTATTGTTCTTAACCAGTCTCTCCAGACTGTTGTAAGTATTATTTGCACACCTAGCCACTCCAGGCTCAATGAGTAATATTCTTAACCAACCTCTCCAGGATGTTGCAAGTATTATTTGCACCTAGCCTCTCCAAGTACACTAGATTTCGATGAAGGTTACATAGAGAAAATCTCACAACACTCATAAAGTGATTTTACAATGAAGTACAGAGATGGGTTCTTCCTACACTCTCAAGAGTGGAAATATTTTTAAGTACTTCAGAACTGAAAAAGAAATCTCTCATAAAACTCACTTGAGTGTATATATAATGTTTACATTGAGAAGGATTTCTATTGAGATGAAGATAGTGATGCTCTCATTTTTTATCAATCAGAAAGAGTAGTAGCAGCACCAGCAACACTTATTGTTCTTCTTCTGTTTTGGTCTTCATTATATAGGCTTGATAAAATATACCCGTTGGAGTTTTTTGACAGTTGCACAAAACTTCTTGATGCTGACCACACTTTAGAAAAAGTGGTTTTGCTTTTAATGCTTTTGTCTTTTTGCAGCAGTTTGTCCTTTTTCTTTTCTTTCACCATACAGACAATATGTCTTTTATCAATAAAACTATTCTGACCAGCTGCACACCTTTTTGACTTTTGAACTTTTGTGATGATATATAATATTATATAGTTGTGCAACTTTGGTAAAAGAGAAACCTCAATACATAATAGTTATACTTCACTGCATGTCAACATATCTTTAATTGTTGACACCTCTTGCTTTCCCAAATAAATATTTAACTAATTCAACTTTGTCTTGTAGTGGGAAGACACTTGGTTAGCTTCATTAGACACTTCTTAGATGAGCTTGTGAGATGCTTGGCTAGTATTCATTAGATGCTTGCTCCTTTTGCGCCTAAACTCCGTCATCTTCGTATTGTGCAATTTCGACCTTAATAATGATCGATTCAGGCTTCTCTATCTTCATGAAAGTTGTAGCACTGGATGTTATCTTTCGAATGGCACCGATTTCATCATATTGGGACATGTAAAACTCAAGTTATGACCATCATACACTTGAAAGGTCTCTTTGTCGAAACAACATCACCTCACCATATTACGAATGCAATCGAACACTGATATAGATCGCATGTGGTCTCGACATATGCACCAAACTTGTAGATATGTTTATTATATTTCCAACGATACTAAGATCGATATATTTGGACACCTACACCTCCAAATATTGTTAGCAGACGCTTGTATGTTCTGGCTGTTACGAACAGTATCACATCTCCAATTTATAGAGGACATTTCACACAGATGGAGATTGATTCAGGTCTCCACTTCTTCATGGAAGTTGTATATATTTCTCTTATCTTTCCAATGAGGCCAAGACCTCTTGATTTGGATGAGTGTATCTCAAAATATAATGGCACAAATGCTTGAATGTAGTACCAGACGCTTTGTGCAGACGCTTGACTCCAGTCTTCCATCTTTGTTTCTATACTTCTGTTCTTTATAAGAAATAGTATGATCTATACTTGAATAGTCTTCAGACTCTTCATAAGATGATTCTAGATAGACACTTGGGCAGAGAAACTTCGAGATAGATTCTTGAATTGAGATGCTTCGGGATAAGATGCTTCACTTGTCATAATATCCTTCACCAGTCTTAAGACGCTTCTGGTCTTAAGACACTTCAGTAGAGAGGCTTTCTGATACTTGAGCAGAAGCTTGGAATAAGACATTCATCAAACTAAGACACTTCGAGCCTTAAGACACATCATCAGTCTTAAGATGCATCCAATAAGAAGCTTGAATTTCTATTCAATCTTCTTCCTTTCTTCATTTTTAAGAGTTTGTAGCTTAAATAATTATTCTCCACACTTGAGCACACAGTTAACGATGTTCACACATTCATGTAAATTATTTATGCTATATATTTAGGAACTTAACTTGTTACTTTGACTTGTCATCACTCAAAACCACATAAGCAATTATTCACAACACATATACCAATTACATTCTCCCCCTTTTTGATGATGACAAATCCCTACAAGATGCTACAGATTTTATACTTTCTCCCCCTATTTGTTATCAACAAAAAGGGTTATCAAGTTGTATCTCCCCTATATGAGACATGTTCAGGTTCAAGATAACTTGTTAAAGAAATTACAATAATGCAACAAATATTTGAGACATGCTCCACTTAAAATATTGTATCATCACTCCCCATGAACTAATGCTTAGTTAAAAGAACTTGTATATACGAGTAAAGACAGATTTAGCATAATAAGATATATTACTCCCCCAAAGATAGTGTAGTTTCGTCTCTATCTTTTCTTTTTCACAAAAAGATTCTAAAATAATTTTAAGCATATAAAAAGACAATCATATCAATTATGCAATCACAATTTATGAAAGCAACATGGTTGAACATTAAGCATCATACTATCCAGGATAATTAGAGATTATAATAATAATGGGATAGAGACACCTATTCGAGTTTGTGAGGTGTGATGCTCCATAATTGAGATGAATCGTTGTGCTTTCCTTTTGATCACATGCTCTTGGAAAATTTCAGCTTTAGCCTTTGTTCTTCCACTTCATTCCTTAGATTTGAACATCAGTTCCGTGTATCTTCATCAATATCCATCTTTCAACCAACTTTCCATCTGTGATAGGCTTCACAACATCTTCTAAGAATGGTGCTTCGAAGTGGTCTAGGAGGGAACTCAACATTTTTCTCCATTCATCTCCTTTTGTCCATACTTTCTTTGTTTTTCAATTACTTTATACAAAACTTGCAAAAACTTCTCTAATACTCAGATTAGCAATATATAATTTCCGAGCATAACTTTGCAAGCATTTTCAATCATATAATCTTCCAGCAATTATAATGATGAAAAAAGAAACTCTTATGCATTGGACTATTATGATTTCCACTCATATAAGCATTTCATTTCAGATTGGATACCATTTCATCATAAGTTTAAGCAGAACAAATATTTAAGGCACACATTTGATTATTTCAAGTGAATGGAATTTTTATCAATATAGGTCTTCCAAGTATGCATGTTGAATCGTTTGAACATATATAACAAACACTTTATGAGAATATTCAAATTCATATGAGGGATAAACAAAAAGCAACCTTAAGTTAATGTAAATTAAAATCATTATATTATTTTAACAAGAATGCACTTTAGCACACACAAAAGATGCATGTGTAAAATAATTTTTTTCACAATCACAAGTTAAACAACAACAAGAGATAAGGAGTAGATATCACCGAGCTTGATTCCTTTAATTTTTCAGCTGCCATGTTGTTCTAGATTTTCCCATTGTAGGAGTAGGATCAAGGAACTTCTTATGTAGCTTCTTCAATTTAATTAATTCAATTCCATAAGTAATTCTTGAATTTGATCCTTCATGAAAAATTCTTCTTCATCCATATCTTCTCATTTGAAGTTTTGAACTTTATGAATTTCAGTTTGCATGAGAAAGGCTTGGATGAGTGCATATTCCTTGAATGATGACACATTCACCTTCAAAGAAGGTTTCCTTTCTTGTTGGGTGATCCTTCCATCTTGGTAAGTACTTTTCCTGCAAAAATGATGTACTAGAAAGGGCTTTTGGTACCCACTTTGACTTGGGTCCTTAGGAGATGGTTGATAAGCAATTTGAAACTTTAGGAATCCCAATAGATTTGCTTCTCACATTATGATTCATTCTATAGTAGCGTACATGAGAATTATGTTTACAACAACAATAATTGCACATAATGAAATTAGATGGTAATCTAGTCTTCATAACAATATGTATATAATAAGTCCAGGTTTTAGTTTCAAGGAAACATCATTGAGTAGAGCATATTCAATAAATTTTTTACTCTATGGATAACATCACATTGACCAAATAATTAAATATATCATACAACACATTGGAGCACGTGGAACGTAACAAGGATCTTTAACTCTGAGCGGTTAAGCTTCTCTACATAGCACGTAGCTCTGATACCAATTGTTGGGTCAAAGCAACCATCACACAAGAGGGGGGTGAATTGGGTGATGATGGAAATTTAAAACCTTTTCGAAACATCAAAACATAAATCAGAGTTTTTCAAATAAAGAGAGTGTAGATGGATAAAACATTTAAGAATGACTTAGAACACAAAGCTTAAAATCAGTTATAAAACTTTTTTTTTTTTGTAAAAGTTATAAAACTTGTTGAAGAACACAAAACAATAAAGATAAAGAGATAAGGGTAGACAGAAAAGAGACAACAAGATTTATTCTGGTTCACTCATATAAATGATGAGCTACATCCAGTCCCCAACAGCTGCTGAGTTTTCCCACTATCACATCAGATAATTACAACGAATAGTCTTTGCACACCTAGTGTAACACTCTGTTTTTCGTATGCTTCTTTATCAGTAAATACATGCTTTAATGTGTTTATTTTTTTATAAAATCTAGAGGATGATTTTAATTAAAATAAAATCATTTTCTTGTGTTGTTTTACCGTATGAAGTCACAGTAAAATTTTCGGTCAAAAATTCAGACAAAAACCGATCTGGGTTCTCACTGCCAGTACAAGTTTACTGAGCTAGAGACCAAATTTTGATTCGTGAACGAGACGGTTAGTGTTTTTATGTTTTTTTGTGTGGGTTTGGAGTTTTTCGAAAAATCTTGTTCGGGTCCAAATCTTAGAGATTTCCCGGGCGAAATTGTCGAGAAATACTATCGGGGAAGTCATCTGGTACGCAATGGAGCAAAGTATCAAGAGGATGAAGTGACATGAAGTGACTTGATGTGAAGGCTATGACACACCTCAAAAAATGAATCTTAGCTTTTTTTAAAAATCTCACGTTTTCATCTTTCTCTCTCCAATCACATCACATCACCTTAACTCCTTATCCTCTCTACAAGCAACCCACCTTCTTTCTTCTCTTCTTCTTCCTCTCAAAACCGTGATCTCTTCTAGCTCTCTCACTCTCTATAAATACTCTTCATTTCCACACTTCATCACTTTCCTCCATTTTTCACATTTACACTTTACTACATTTCTTCTTCTTCTTCTCTCTTACAAAGTTTACATTTTTATCAAGCTTTTCTCTTAAAGTTCTTCATCAAAGTTGTTCATCTTGTTAAGGGTAATACTTCTATGTAGTTCTTTTTCAGAGTTTCATCTTTTGTTTGAAAGTTTTCCTCATATGTTCTTTATGTGCTTTTAACTTCTAAAACCTCTCAAAAATGGTAGAAAACTCCTTTTGAGTTGAAACCACTTTCTATATTATTGTATTTACTCATACTATCACATACTAAAAGTTTGTGTAAAAAAAAGTTACCTAACCTCTTCTTTCTAAGGAGGCCGAAACCATGTATATGATTTAGATGAATCTTGTTTCAACTTTTACATGTATGAGTTTGTATTTGAGTTTCATTTCCAAGATGATCATGGACCAAAGCTCCTTATGTTAAAGGATGCTATGTCTAAGTGATGGGAAAGTTGAAAGACTTTTACCCTTTTTTTTTGTAAAGACCAAAACCAATGAGTTTTAAGGCAATGGTGTTTAAGTTTTTGTTTTCCAAAATGATCATGGATTAACACTCCTTGATATAGGAGGATGTTAAGTCCAAGAGACTGGAAAGTTTGAAGATTTCTAACCCATATTTCTTGAAATGGCCGAAACCTTAAATGGTTATGGCAAAGATGTTGAGTTTTGTTTTCCAAAGTGATCATGGACTAAAAGCTCCTTATGTTAAAGGATGCCATGTCTAAGTGATTGGAAAGTTTAAAATATTTTCTTGCTTTATTTTCCTATGATGGCCGAATGTAACATTTGACCTAGGATGTGTTATTTTATTTTGTTTTCCAAGATGATTATGGATTAGAGCTCCTTCATGTTAAAGGATGCTATGTCCAAAAGATTGGATGATTTAAAGATCTCTAACCTCACAAACTTGTTAAGGCCAAACCTAAGAGTTCATGGTCTAAGACATTTGATTTTTTTCATTTTCCAAAATGATCATGGTTTCAAGATCCTTAATATGTATGGATGTCAACCCAAAGAGATTGGAAAGTTTAGAAATTCCTAGCCTATTTACCTATGCTTGGCCGAAACCCTAAGTCAAGTACTTAGTGGGATTTTTTTTAATTCAACTTTGTTAAAAGATTGTTGTTTGTGAACTTCTAGCACTTAAGGATCATAAATCCAAGAGTCTCATAAATTTCGGAAACCCCTAATCCTAGCTTATTGTATGAACCGAACCTATACCTTGTGGTTAGTGTTCTCGAGTTGATTTCTTTTTTTTTAACTCATGATTTTATGTTGGTAACCTTAGACTTCCATCACCGGAGAAGCGAGGATGTTCGTGAACCTTCTTTTCAAATCCAAAACTCTTAACTCCGACGTGAGGTAAGAGGGGATTTCCTAAAGATATTCAATAACTGTATGCATGTGTGTATGTGTTTAACTAGATATTTATATGTTGATTGAGCTTACTTGGTTGTCTAATGTACTTGAACTGTTATGGTATTATCTGATGTTGAACTGTGCTTGTTCTAAATGTTATAATACATATCTGTGATGAACTGCTTTCAAGTGTGATATTAGCATTGAACTGCTAACATATACTGCTGTTGATTGAAAGTTTGCTAAGCCAGACTTGTGTCTGTGCTCAACTGTTATAAGGAATAAAAACCTTAATGAGCTTTGAAGATGAAGGGATTGGTGGTCTATTCCAAAACCTCATTAACTTAAAGTACTTGTTTTAAATGTTGAAATGGTTTTGGGGAACTATTGTTATACAAGAGAAAAAAAATCCTTTTCGAACTATGTGTCTTCAAGCGAAAACTTTCAAGATTATTTGGCAATATCCTATTGGGGATTTTCAAAGATAAAAGTATTTCAAAGATAGCCTGGATAGGTTATCGAGGATTCGGTTTTGAATTTGATTTTCACTGAACAAAAAATAAGTACTTAAGAAAGAAATTCTAGTAAGCGAGACGTCGCCTCTAGTATTCAGTTATACGCACGTGATCTTGGATCAGTGTTAATTCGGGGCCATGAGTCCTATTCATGATGTTCTGGACTGAGGGTCCAATTCTCAAGATCGAGGACCATGTGTTCTGATTTCGTTGCTGTGGATTGTGTGTCCTAATCACGTTGTTGTGGACTGTGTGTCCTAACCACGTTGTGATGAGCGTTGTTAAAAGTGAATGTTGTTTTCTACGACCATAACCATAGGACTGGTGCATCGGTCTCGAGCATTGTGATTGAGCATTCGGAATGTGTGTCCTATGCTTCTAAGTTTTCAAGTGATGGGGAAATGATGATTAAGTTGTTAGCTTTGAGCTGCGACAGCGAAAAAGGATGAACACAAAGAAAACCTTTTGAATAAAATATTTTCTCATGTGCATTTCCCCAGGAAGACGTGCTTTCTTACATATCAGATACAAGGTGGTATTTGGGAGTTAGTCCATGTGATCGGTTCAGAGGCACATGTGACGTTGCTCGTCCTGAGACCTTAAATGAATGAGGGTATGGAGGCAACTGCCCGGTGGGCTAGAGATTGACCAACTCTTCTCCTGTGGAAAACGGTGTTGATATCTCATGAGATTAAGTTAGAGCCTGATATTGAAGTGCCATGCATATTTTCTAAGGTTGACTGTGCGGGTTTGAGACTCTTTGATATAACACTGTTATGTTATGTATATGCATGACTTAACTGCTTATATGATTATGTGATGTATGTATCATGTATATGGTTGTTGTGGGATATATCTTATGACGGTATCTCACCCTTGCACATCTGTATGTTCTGTTCTTCTCTTCTTGTATCGGGTATGCGCGTGCTTTTAGATGGATCCGGACGTTCCCTTGGCACAGTCTAGCTCGAGGAGCGAAGTGTTTGATCATGCTGGGACGGTAGGGAACTGGACTATACATGAGGGTGCGACGACCGCGATATATCGAGGACCAGTCACGACTACTGAGACGAATGCTAACGGAGTGCCCGTACGAAGGATGCATACCGTCGAGACGAGGACTGTGACGCTTCCATCTCCATGGTACTACCTTCATACGCTACAAGTCACCGGTCTCCTTCATGTGCATTTTGATCCAGTCGAACCGCTTGCGAAGGATGCAGTAGAGGAGGATCCCTGGAAGAGGATCCCGAGGAAGAGCCTCTTGAGTTCATAGAGGTCGAGGACGATGAGGAGGAGGAGCCAGAGTGCCATCCGCAGGATCCCGGAGATGACGACGTCCCTATCGACGATGGCGGTGACGTTATCGATCCGGCATCTGATATCTCGTCTGAGGGTAATGTCTGTGGTCACTATGCATGCATGAGGCATTAGTAGATCGTTCGTCGGCTTTTAGAGTTGTCCCGATAGTCCCTGGACTTGTAGAGCCATCTTTTGAGTCTTGTTCCCAGTTCCCTATCCCCGGTTTGATGTTTCTTTTTACCTGTCTCTTCAGTAGTTGTTTTAGTGTATTTGGCCAGTTCGACAAGGCCTGTTTTGTAATCAAACCTAAGATCCCACGTGGGAGAGTTATATCTATATGTATGATGTTTATTTTCATGTTGAGTGTTCATCACCTTTTCTTAACTTCTTTTTTTTTTTAAAAAAATTGAGTACCCTTTTTCAGTAACCCTATATGAAAGGTTATTTTTACGAAAGTGACCAGCGTTTTAAATAGGTTTCTTTTCCGCAACGGGTAACCATGTGATGTCGGGTTTAGGGTGTCGCACCTAGCCTCTCAAAGCTCATTGAGTATTGTTCTTAACCAGCCTCTCCATACTGTTGCAAGTATTATTTGCACACCTAGCCTCTCTAGGCTCAATGAGTATTATTCTTAACCAACCTCTCCAGACTGTTGCAAGTATTATTTGCACCTAGCCTCTCCAGTCTCACTGGATTTTGATGAAGGTTACATAGAGAAAATCTCACAACACTCATAGAGTGGTTTTACAATGAAGTACAGAGATGGGATCTTCCTACAGTCACAAAAGTGGATATATTTTTAAGTACTTTAGAACTGAAAAAGAAATCTCTCATAACACTCACTTGAGTGTATATAGAATGTTTACATTGAGAAGGATTTCTATTGAGATGAAGATAGTGATGCTCTCATTTTTCATCAATCAGAAGCAGTGAGAGCAAAGACTGCAACACTTCTTGTTCTTCTTCTGTTTTCACTACTACAGAAAAGGGTTTTAGTAGCGCACCTTTAATAGCATTTCTAACCGAAACGCTATTAAAAGAGAAGCGGAAGACATTTAGTAGCGCTTCCTTGAAGAAACGCTATTTTAGATATAACCTAAGACAGCGCTTCTCCAAGGAAGCGCTATTAAAAGTTGATAGGTAGGAATAGATAGTGCTTGTTTGAGGAAGCGCTATCTATTTGTGATGAATAGATAGCATTTTTTTTGAGAAAGCGCTATCTATTCATAACCTAAGATAGCGTTTGTTTAAGGAAGCACTGTCTATTCCTTACCCTAAAAATAAATGTTTCCCTCCCACACATATTGTCCCTCCACCGTTCAATTCAACCTCCCCTCTCCGATTCTCTTACTTTTTCCTCAGAAATGAATACCGTCTTTCTAGGGTTTCCCTCCTCTCAAATCTCCCACCCCCAAACCACCCTGTACCTCCTCCTCCTCCTTAACCTAATCAACTTATTAGCTATGGCTATCCGCGTCACCTTTTCCTTCTCCGGCTACGTCGCCCACAACCTCGTCTCCTCCGCCACCACTCGCGTCGCCAATTCCCGCTGCCTCCAAGAATGCTGGATCCACTCTCGAATCTTCGGAACCAACCAGAAACCCGACCTCGATCATTCAACCGGAGTCCGCAATTTCCACTCCGATTTCAGAAGGCCCGAGTCAAATCACTGGGTCAAAAACTCTGCCTCTGCTTACACCAACCTCGCCGCGGAGATTCTCGACGATGACTGTGGGAACCCCGTCGTGTTGGGTTTCATCTCGATGATGAAGTCAACGGTCTGTGCTTCTAGGTTGTCAACGGCGGCTATGGGCGTTTTGGGTATTTCACCGTTTAAGACATCTTCGATCATACCCTTCTTGCAGGGTTCGAAGTGGCTTCCTTGCAACGAGTCGTTTCCTGATGCCACAACCTGGGAGGTGGATAAAGGAGGAACGCCGTGTTTGGATGGTGCTGCTAATGCAGATCCGAAGGGTTTTGAGAGAAGCAGTTGGCTTTCGTGGTTGTTGAATGTTTGTTCTGAGGATGCTAAGGCTGCTTTCACTGCTATGACTGTTAGTTTTCTATTCAAATCGTACTTGACTGAACCAAGGTCCATTCCTTCTTCTTCTATGCTCCCAACACTGGAAGTTGGTGATCGTATTTTAGCTGAGAAGGTTTGTTCTCAATCAGAATCAACTTTCTTATTAGTTATGGTTTTGTATTTATTTTACTTATTGTGAAACTGATTATTGTTGTTAATGGTGGATCAGGTTTCTTTCTTCTTCAGAAAGCCTGATGTTTCAGATATTGTGATTTTTAAGGCACCTCCTAGTTTACAGGTATCATAAACTTCCTTAGAAGGGGATTATTGAAATTGCTTATATATAAACTCTGTGCGTTTGGAAGAGGAGCTTATAATAAGAATACCTTATGAAAATAAACTTTACAAATAATTCATGAAAATAGTTTATTATATTTTCATAAGCTCTTTTTAGCTTATTTCAATCAGCTTGTTAGAAAAGCTTATGAAAATAAGTTGTTTTTATCTAATTTGAAAAAGAGCTTATTATATAAGCGCTTAATTAAGATGGGTATCCAAACGCATTTAATATATGGATTGATCCTTCATCATATTAAATTAAAGGTGTTGAGATGAATAATGATGTTTCTTATTTGATGTCTGTTATGTAGGAAGTTGGTTTTACTTAAACTGATGTGTTTATAAAAAGGATTGTTGCTAAGGCTGGGGACTGTGTTGAAGTAAGCTTCCATGATTTGAGTAATTTGTAGATTACATTTGAGGTATTGTACCTTAATTTGGACTTAATATGGAATATTCTTTGTTTCAGAACGGTAAGCAAATGGTGCAAGAGGGTGCCTTAACGGCTTTGGCATCAGTTGCTGATTCATCGCAGGTACATTGTATAATATGTGTTCTTCAACATATATAAATTCTTCTATTGTATATTACTCATTTAAAACCATGCCCTTCCTCAGGAACACTTCCAGAAATACTATGATGCTGTCATGCCATACCTGAAGGCTATATTGGTCAATGCAACTAACAAGTCTAACCGTATGCTTCGTGCTAAGTCTATGGAGTGTATAAGTTTGGTTGGCATGGCTGTTGAGAAGGAGAAGTTTAGGCACTGTATAACTTTGGGTAAAATATGCAAGATTCATATAAATGAAAAGGTAAGATATTTCAATCCATTTAGTTTTGAAGTAAAATATTCAAAACCATTTAGTATATTGAAAGGTTAAAAAAGTATTTAACACTTTAATGTTTCAGAAATCATCAGGATTCATCAGGAGGATATAAATAAATCTCGTGTACCCGACTTTAAAAGATTATTTGAAAGATTAGTAAGAGAATTCAGGAGATGGATAGCAGTTTTATTGAGTAGAGTAAGTAAAAGCCACAAGCCAATCAAGTAAAGGAGTAGTAAACACAGAGTTTTAACAGAGTGGTTTGAGTGACATTAAACACTGAGGTTATTAGTTAGACATCTTTTCCTTAATGTTTACAAGTCCGATGTAAAGCCTCAAATGCTTGCCAGATCATAAAACTTCCAGTTATCAGTTGAAATGTTAAATCCCCATAATTGTGTCTTGTGGCTGTACTTGTGACCAAGCATCTGAACTGAAATGCATTGTGGAGCTAAAAATTGATTTTATTGTTTCTCTATGGTAGATTCTGTCATTACGTTAGGCATTACCTGTAGTTTGATTTGCAAACCAGGTTGCCTCTTCCCACAACATGTATGGCTAGGCTACCTAGAAAACTTTGTGCTTCATATTGTTCTAATTATCATTATTATTGTTGCAAGTAACTTCACATATTTTTGTGACATGAATAATGATACATTAGGTGTGCATATATTATTATTACTTTGTGAAGAACTTAATGTTGCTAAGGTTTTCAGGATCACAACCTATCGGTGATAAAAAGGAGGTGAAGTCATTTTAGTTCAAATGGAGCAAAGATGAAATTCTGGAACAGATTGGGAAAGGTTCCTTTGGTTACGCTCTGCTTCGTGAGGCACAAGCATGAAAAGAAAAAGTGAGGATCATTCCAATCTCTATGTTCAAATGTGACTCAAGATATCGTATACCCTTTTTTCGTATTGAATTATTAAGTATGTATATAAATACCGATAAGTCATTATATCGAGTTGGTGTATTTTATTTATTTATGCCTTCTACATTTTAGGTATGTCCTCAAGAAGATCCGCCTTGCCCGCTAGACTGACAGAACCCGTAGGTCTGCCCATCAGGAGGTAATCCACTCTCCTTTTTAATCCCTGCTCAGCTGCTCTTCAGATATCGGAGGAAATTTGAATTAAGGTCACAAGTAGATTACATCTTTCTTTGAGTTTTGCTGAATAGTTGTTCTTTTCTCTTTCTAGAAAGTAGCATGAAGGGCATTATGTTGAAATGTTGAAATGAGACATTCATTCTTGTACATTTCCTATATTATGTTTTGCCAAGAAGTTTGTGGCTTGACAATTTGAAGTTGATCTTTTAAGCCTATAGCTTGTTCATTTTAGTCAATTTTACATTTGAGTTTGAATGTAATATTTAGAATAAATTTCTTTCTACTCGTTGGTTTATATCTTAAAATATGAAAATGATGCTAATGTTGTCTTTCTAATTTATTTGATTGTAAGATGCTTTGTTGGTTCCTTGTTTTACAGATGGAGCTTATATCTAAAGTTAGAAATCCATTTATTGTGGAGTATAAAGATTCACGGGTAGAAAAGGTCAGCCTTATTTTCAATCAGAACATCTAATTATTTTGTTTTTCATGTTGTGTTTTTTTTTGTTCATACTCATTGAGATCTTAAGATCTTACAGTGGACCCTTTTTATATCCATTACATGGGTTTATAATCTTGGTTGATTTATGATACTGAAATTGGCAAGCTGGTATCTTCACTTCCAGGGTTTTTTTTTGTATTGTCATCGGGTATTGTGAAGGAGGAGATATGTAAGTCATGATTCACACTGAATTCAAGTATCTGAAGGAAGTCAGAGCGCTTACTAAGACATCGCTATCTTTCACTTGCCAATTATGTAGTCTTTTGATGGTTTGTCTCTGTTGTACAGGGCCGAAGCTACAAAAAGACTAATGGGGTTCATTTTCCTGAAGAGGTTGCCCACTCTTGCTGCAACTCCTTTTACTGGAGCTGGTGGGTAATTTTCAATTATTTTTCTAAGCTCTTTGGAACTATATAAATAACTGATATCTATAAACTTCGCTACAGAAGCTTTGTAGGTGGCTTGTTCAACTGCTGATGGCAATTGATTACTTGCATGTAAATCATATTCTTCACCGCGATGTCAAGGTAAAGGCCTTCTTTAAGTTCGCTAACAGTAGATTTATGTAGCTAATATATCAGAGATGTTTGAGGGCCAGCTTTGTGTTGATGTTTTTCCCTCTTCTGTTTCAGTGTTCAAATATATTCTTGATAAAAGATCAAGATATACGTCTGGGTAAACGCCCTTCCTCATTGTATCCTCACACTGCTCTTAGACTTGATGAATGTGTTTGAGTCTAGACCTATGTAAGTTGCTCCTTGTTTTGTAGTATGCTATCCTTATGTTATATGTTATGCATGTTGGATGCAGGTGACTTTGGTCTGGCTAAAATGTTATATACCTGTTGGATTTTTTTGATCGTTGCACAAAACTTCTTGATGCTGACCATACTTTAGATAAAGTGGTTTTGCTCTTAAAGCTTTTGTCTTTTTGCAGCAGTGATATATTTCTTCTTTTTCTTTTCTTTCACCATACAGTTGTATATGTCTTTTATCAATAAAGCTATTGTGACCAGCTGCACACCTTTTTGGCTTTGACTTTTGCACTTTTGTGATGATATATAATATTATATAGCAGTGCAACTTTGGTAAAAGAGAAATCTCAATACGTGACAGCTATATTTCACTGCATGTCAACATATCTTCAATTGTTGACACCGCCTGCTTTCCCAAATTAATTGGTGGGATACAATCCCTAACTTTGTTGCTCATGATTTCCTTAGGAATAGGTGTGGTTTACCTTGTTATCGATTTGTTTAACTCTTCCAAGGGTTAGGTCAATGCCCCCCCTTGTTTTTTATTATTTGTATTTTTTTTATTGTTTTTCAATAAATATGGGTGCTCTTTTTCCTTCATGATGCTTTTTTCCCAAAGGAGGGTTTTGCATCATAAGGTTTTAATGAGGGCCCTTTTTTTTGTAAAAATAAAAATAAAAAAATTCAGCTTTGTCTTGTACTGGGAAGACACTTGGTTAGCTTCATTAGACACTTCTTAGATGAGCTTGTGAGATGCTTGACTAGTATTCATTAGATGCTTGCTCCTTTAGCTCCTAAACTCCATCAACTTGGTATTGTGAAATTTTGACCTTCTTATCGAATGATTCAGGCTTCGCTGTCTTCATGCAAGTTGTAGAACTGGATGTTAGCTTTCTAATGGCACCAGGTTCATCCAATTTGGACATGTAAAACTCAAGTAATGACCATCAGATGCTTCAAAGGTCTTTCTGTCGGAACAACATCACGTCACCATATTACGAATGCAATCGGACACCGATAAATCGAATTTGGTCTCGAAATCTTCATCAAAGTTGCAGATATGTTTCTTATCTTTCCAACGATACTAAGATTGATATATTTGGACACCTACAGCTCCAGATATTGTATCAGACGCTTGTATGTTCTGGCTATTACGAACAGTATCATATCTGCAATTTCTAGAGGACATTTCACTTAGAGGGAGATTGATTCAGGTCTCGACTTCTTCATGGAAGGTGTATATATTTCTCTTATCTTTCCAATGAGACCAAGATCTCTTGATTTGGATGAGTGTAACTCAAAATATAATGGCACAGATGCTTGAATGTAGTACCAGACGCTTTGTGCAGACGCTTGACTCCAGTCTTCCATCTTTGTTTCTATACTTCTGTTCTTCAGAAGCAGTAGTCTAATCTATACTTGAATAGTATTCAGACACTTCATAAGATGATTCTAGATAGACACTTGGGCAGAGACACTTCGAGATAGGTTTTTGAATTGAGATGCTTCGGGATAATATGCTTCACTTGTCTTATTATCCTACACCAGTCTTAAGACGCTTATGGTCTTAAGACACTTCAGTAGAGATGCTTTACGATACTTGAGCTGAAGCTTGGAATAAGACACTTCATCAAGCTAAGACACTTCCAGCCTTAAGACACATCATCAGTCTTAAGATGCTTCCAATAAGAAACTTGAATCTTCTATTCAATCTTCTTCATTTATTCATTTTTAAGAGTCTGTAGCTTAAATATTTATTCTCCACACTTGAGCACACAGTTAGCGATGTTCACACATTCATTTAAATTATTTATGCTATATATTTAGGAACTTAACTTGTTACTTTGATTTGTCATCACTCAAAACCACATAAGCAATTATTCACAACACATATAGCATTTATATTCTCCCCATTTTTGATGATGACAAATCCCTACATTATGCTATAGATTTTATACTTTCTTCCCCTATTTGTTATCAACAAAAAAGGTTATCAAGTTTTATCTCCCCTATATGAGACATGTTCAGGTTCAAGATAACTTGTTAAATAAATTACAATAATGCAGCAAATATTTGAGACATGCTCCACTTAAAATATTGTATCATCACTCCCCTTGAACTAATGCTTAGTTAAAAGAACATGTATATACGAGTAAAGACAGATTTAGCATAATAAGACATATTACTCCCCCTAAGATAGTGTAGTTTCATCACTATCTTTTCTTTTTCACAAAAAGATTCTAAAACGCAATATAAAAAGACAATCATATCAATTATGCAATCACAATTTATGAAAGCAACATGTTTTAACATTAAGCATCATACTATCCAGGATAATTAGACATTATAATAATAATGGGATAGAGATACCTATTCGAGCTTGTGAGGTGTGATGCTCCATAATTGAGATGAATCATTGTGCTTTCTGTAACATCCTGATTCTCAGTAATTAAAAATTTGGACTACGTAAGTGTAATTAATTAATTCATAGGGAGATTTTTCTTCTATGGTTTGAGATGGACAGGCTTAATAAATTTAAAATTTATTAAGACTATGAGAGGAAAGAAATTTTTATTTTAACGCCAATTAAAATTTACTAGGCATTAAATATTTAACTAAGTGAGGATTTGAGTGTTAATCATTTGTTAAGTTTTAATTAACATCTTAAATGAGGTTATCAATTGAAAGCTTGATTTAATTAATTTCTTATCTCCATTTTGAGTGCTTTAGTACGTGGTCTCCTGAAGTACAAAAGGTGGTTGCTGGTTTCACTCAACTATTAAATATTGGCATGAAATTTTAGTTGGCTATATGATGGTTATAAATATTTGGACAGCTCCAGCTTAGAAAAAAATGCTACTACAAAACCATTAAATGCCACCTCCTGTTTATGTTTCATTTCATAGCATAGCTTAGTCATTTTATAGGGATGCTGGCCATTTACTTGAGACATGCAAGTGCCACCTCCTGCTGTGTTTTTTTTTTTTTTTTGTCATTCTTTCCAGCCATCTAATCTATATTTAATAGCCTTGCTGCGTCAACCATTTTGAGCTGGAAATCATAGCAACACATCACCTATCATTGGCGCAAATTGTAACCAAATCTTGAGCAGGGTCGTGCAAAAGTTCGGCTAGCCCATGTCATACTAGTAGCCTTCTTTTCATCTTGGTCTTTAGTTTTCATGGAAGGACTCAATAATGCCACCTCCCGCTTGTGCTGGCTATCCTTTCCTTCATTCAACAAAAGAAAGAAACTACTACTTGATCATCACCATGCCATCTGCTTGCTAGTTCAGATTGGATTCAAGCCACCTCCTGCTTGTTTTGTTGGTCATGCAAATTCCTTGATTAATCATACACCACGTAGCTGCTTGTTCTCCCTCAATTCACGCAAGTAAAATAAATTTCCCTGAACCTCCCTAAGCTACGCCACCTACTTGCAAGTGACAAGTTTATCTCATGGTAATTATGAAAACACACAAGCTGCTTGCTTTCCCTTGATCATTTTCCTCTCTTCATGCAATTCCATGGCATATAAAGGCTACACCTCCTTTCTTCATTCACGCCAGCATTGAGGCCTAATAAGGATAGCCTTAAGTGAGTCATAATATCATCCAAAAATGAAGAGAAATTGTTCCTCACTTACCCAATTAACGTGAAAGAAAAAAAAATAAAGCAAAGAGTGAGTGAGATAGCGTGAGAAAGAGAGAGAGAGTTTGTAAAGGTGAGAGAATTTTCGGAGCCGATTCCGAGCAATCCGTTCATCCTAGCGAGAAACCGACTATACCGTTGTGATCCTGACAATGTCTACTTCATCACCCTATCTTTCTTTTCTTGGTTAGGCTAAGGTAAGCCTATGTCCTTTTTATGCCGAAATACCGTCGGCGACGGTATTGAGGTTATCTTTAAATCCATTTATCGGTTTTCAATTCTGTCTTCGGATTTGGATTACACATAATGTCTGCTTCACAATGATGAGTTTAGGTGAATTTTTGGAGCCCCGGAGGATGGTGAACCAAGCATGGCAGATTTGAGGAGTATAGGAGTGGGCTCGTTTCGTTGCATTAAAGCTAGCCTACAACACTTTAGGTGGGGAGAAAGTAACCGACATCGTCGGGGAGGCAAGCATAGAATAATAATTATATATGCATGTGTGTAGGGTGCCCCAGACCCCGCTAGGGTGTCGAATAATCAACAATGGCTAAACCCGAATAAAATAATATTTTAAGGTTGTGATGGGTTTAGTGGTTGTAGGTTTATCGACTCTAAGTTGTTGATTTTATACCGGTTGAGGTTGTCTGAAATGCGTGTTGCTATGCTATGTGGTTGATTCATGATTATCTGTGATTTTTCTATATTTAACATGCTGAATATGTTCACATGAATATTTTATATGTGAGAATTGATGCTGACTGATTTTATGATGAATATATGTTTGTATGGATAAGTTGAGAGTTAACACCGTGGTAATGCCTTGAGACGGCGGCTTTGAGGCCGGGGATGTATGGGCATCCGCTATGAGAAAATAAATGGATAAGGTTCCGATGTTAATTGTAGTGATGTTTGTTGCACTGCATTTTGCCAAGGTGGCGAGCCGTATGACTGGGAGTCGTACGAGGTTAGTTGTACTCGAGTGCGAGTACGGATTATGGAGGGGCAGGTCTGTGAAGCGACCTTGGGGATGTAAAACTGGACTCGGGAGGCTCACAGTGACCATTAGTTAGCTCCTAATGTGTCGTGTACCCCGGTAGAGCCTAGTTATCTCGACTTTACCCTGAGTATCCACATCTAAGGTTGACTATCCGAGGCTACCCAGATACCTCTGATTGAGCTGAACTCACAGAGAGATGCACTCTTATGGGTCACGGCGAGCGGAAAAGTTGCACAGACAAACTAACTGATGTTCCCTAAGCGAATAGGCTTGATAAGGGAATATCTCGGGATTAAGACTCGGATGAGGGATATCGACCGACATGCATAGGAGTGAGACTCCTTAGAGGGTTGATCTGAGAGTGAACTTCAAGATGAACTGTGTTGGCTTGACTTGGAAGATGATTGCCCATTTCTTACTGTATGTGTTATATGTATATGTGATTATTGTTCTATGTGTCCCCATCCCCATTTTATGACTATGTATTGTTGCTTATCTCCCTTCTACTCTATGTTTCTCTGTATGTAAAAACCGATAGATGAGCAGTGCCAGCAGGACGGAAACAGTGGCGGATTTGGGTTACCAGCCGAGGCACTATCTGCAGAGGATCTCTCCCTGGATCCCGATACTAGGCGACGTTGAGATTGTCTACCATGATGATCGTGGATGGCAGGTCGACCACTCACGATTCTTCATGACGTACATCGGCCTAGTTAGTTTCTACATACGGATGGGAGATGGTCCTTACTTTCACTTGGACGGCCCGTATCGCATTTCACAGAGGTTACCCTTTTCAGAGATGTGGTATCCACCTCGTCAAAGAGAGTTCCCTGACGACATATGGAACATGGTGAATCGCTCGGTGGCGACTAGCCATGTTGGCATGGTGCAGAGGGGGCGGAGGCTGTGGAGTGTTCAGACGATGTATCACTATCGTCGTCGATGCGTCGTCATGAGTAGTGATGAGTCGATTTGGGAGTCGAGGACCCGATATGGTAGAGTCTATCGACGCACCTATGGAGAGGGAGAGGTTAGCTCCAGGCACCCATATTGTCGATGATATGGTTCTGTCGGATGCGCCTGTTAGGTCATGTGCCTGTGTGAGCTTATTTTGTATTTTGGATGTATTTTGAGAGGCGGGCTGGGTAGCTCTAGGACTTTTCTCCTGTTTTCTGTGAACAGTTTATGTATTATGTCTAGTTTAAGTTTGACAGTGTTTGTATATTTTAGTAAACCTAGGATCCCTCTGTTGGGATTTATCGTACTTGGGTGACAGACGTACTTATTATGTTTATATAGTTGAGGTGTGTTTCATTCCTCTGTGCATGTTTTAAACGAATTTAATTTTATCGCTTCCGCAAATTAATTTAATTTAGTATGTATAATCACGCTAACGTTAATACAACGGATTAAGGCTTAGTTAATTAGGATTTATTTAGTGGGACATCGGGGTGTCACTTTCCTTTTGATCATAGGCTCTTGGAAAATTTCAGCTTTAGCCTTTGTTCTTCCACTTCATTCCTTTGATTTGAACATTAGTGCCATGTATCTTCTTCAATATCCATCTTTAATTTCAATCAACTTTCCATCTGCGATAGTCTTCACATCATCTTCTAAGAATGGTGCTTGGAAGTGGTCTAGGAGGGTACTCAACATTTTTCTCCATTCATCTCCTTTTGTCCATACTTTCTTTGTTTTTCAATTGCTGTATACAAAACTTACAAAAACTTCTCTAATACTCAGATTAACAATATATAATTTTCAAGCATAAGTTTGCAAGCATTTTCAATCATATAATCTTCCAGCAATTATAATGATGACAAAAAGGATCTTATGCATTAGACTATTATGATTTCAACTCATATAAGCATTTCATTTCAGATTGGATACCATTTCATCATAAGTTGAAGCATAAGAAATATTTAAGGTTCACATTTGATCATTTCGAGTGAAGGGAATTTTTATCAATATATTTATTCCAAGTATGCATGTTGAATCGTTTGAACATGTATAACAAACACTTATGAGAATATTCAAATTCATATGAGGGATAAACAAATGCAAGGTTAAGTTAATGTAAATTAAAATTCATTATCTTATTTTAACAATAATGCACTTTAGCACACACAAAAGATGCATGTGTGAAATATTTTTTTTTTCATAATCACAAGTTAAACAACAACAAGAGATAAGGAGTAGATATCACCGAGCTTCATTCCTTTAATTTTTCAGCTGCCATGTTGTTCTGGATTTTCCCATTGTAGGAGTAGGATCAAGCAACTTCTTATGTAGCTTCTCAAATTTAATAAATTCAATTCCATAAGTATTTCTTGAATTTGAGCCTTCATGAAAAATTCTTCTTCATCCATATCTTCTCATTTGAAGTTTGAATTTTATGAATTTCAGTTTGCTTGAGAAAGGCTTAGATGAGTGCATCTTCCTTGAATTGCCGACACATTCACCTTTAAAGAAGGTTTCCTTTCTTGTTGGGTGATCCTTCCATCTTATTAAGTAGATTTCCTGCAAAAATGAAGTACTAGAAAAAGGCTTTTGGTACCCACTTTGACTTGGGCCTTAGGAGTTAGTAGATAAGCAATTTGAAACTTTAGGAATCCCAATAGATTTGTTTCTCATATTATGATTCATTCTATAGTGGTGTACATGAGAATTATGTCTACAACAACAATAATTGTACATAATGAAATTAGATGGTAATCTAGTCTTCATAACAATATGTATATAAGAAGTCCAGGTTTTAGTTTGAAGGAAACATCATTGAGAAAAGCATATTCAATAAATTTTTTAATCTTTGGATAACATCATATTGACCAAATAATTAAATATATCATATAACACATTGGAGCAACATTTAAAATTTAAATTCTGTACCTCATAGGTTTCTTGAGATGAATAGCTACTAACTATGTTGTGATCTTCCTCTTGATGACATTTTTTTTAATCTAACTTCTATTCAAGATCTGCATTCTTTTGATTCACAGGATATACTTTCACACGAAAAAGCATTGTTAGTAACAAAAACATCATTGAACACAAACAAAATATTTTTAGCTTTAAAGCATTTTCGGATTTGTCAAAACAACATTTTTAAAAGACAAATTTATTAAAAACATTTTTCAATGTTTAAAGAAAAAAGTATTTTAAGAAAATCAGTCCAAATGAATTTTGGTTTAGGAGAGAAAATAGTATCAAAAAAAGATTTCAAAAAACAAAATTAACATCTTATAAAAACATTTCTAGTTTGAATTTTTGTCCAAAGAAATTCAAAGACATAAGGTTTTTCAAATTTAAAATCAAACATTTTTGAAAAATGTGATTTTGGTTGCTAAGATAACAAGGATCTTTAACTCTAAGCGATTAAGCTTCTCTACAGAGCACGTAGCTCGAATACGTGCTCTAATACCAATTGTTGGGTCAAAGCAACCATCACACAAGAGGGGGGTGAATTGGGCGATGATGGAAATTTTAAACTTTTTCGAAACATCAAAACATAAATCAAAGTTTTTCAAATAAAGAGAATGTAGATGGATAAAACATTTAGGAATGACTTAGAACACAAAGCTTAAAATCAGTTATAAAACTTGTTGAAGAACATAAAACAATAAAGATAAAGAGATAAGGGTAGAGAGAAAAAGACAACAAGATTTATCCTGGTTCACTCATATAAACGATGAGCTACATCCAGTCCCCAGCAGCTGCTGAGTTTTTCCACTATCACATCAGATAATTACAACGAGTAGTCTTTGCACACCTAGCTTCTCCAAGCTCATTGAGTATTGTTATTAATCATCCTCTCCAGACTGTTGCAAGTATTATTTGCACAGCTAGCCTCTTCAGGCTCAATGAGTATTATTCTTAACCAACCTCTCCAGGATGTTGCAAGTATTATTTGCACCTAGCATCTCCAGGCTCACTAGATTTTGATCACACGCTCTTGGAAAATTTCAGCTTTAGCCTTTGTTCTTCCACTTCATTCCTTAGATTTGAACATTAGTTCCATGTATCTTCTTCAATATCCATCTTTCAACCAACGTTCCATCTGTGATAGTCTTCACAACATCTTCTAAGAATGGTGCTTGGAAATGGTCTAGGAGGGTACTCAACATTTTTCTCCATTCATCTCCTTTTGTCCATACTTTCTTTGTTTTTCAATTGTTGTATACAAAACTTACAAAAACTTCTCTAATACTCAAATTAACAATATATAATTTTCAAGCATAACTTTGCAAGCATTTTCAATCATATAATCTTCCAGCAATTATAATGATGACAAAAAGAAACTCTTATGCATTGGAGTATTATGATTTTCAAGTATGCATGTTGAATCGTTTGAACATGTATAACAAACACTTTATGAGAATATTCAAATTCATATGAGGGATAAACAAATTCAAGCTTAAGTTAATGTAAATTAAAATCATTATCTTATTTTAACATGAATGCACTTTAGCACACACAAAAGATGCATGTGTAAAATAATTTTTTTTCATAATCACAAGTTAAACAACAACAAGAGTTAAGGAGTAGATATCACCGAGCTTGATGATTCCTTTAATTTTTCAGCTGCCATGTTGTTCTGGATTTTCCCACTGTAGGAGTAGGATCGAGCAACTTCTTATGTAGCTTCTCAAATTTAATAAATTCAATTCCATAAGTATTTCTTGAATTTGATCCTTCATGAAAAATTCTTCTTCATCCATATCTTCTCATTTGAAGTTTTGAACTTTATGAATTTCAGTTTGCAAGAGAAAGGCTTGGATGAGTGCATCTTCCTTGAATGAGTGACACATTCATCTTTAAAGAAGGTTTCCTTCCATTGTAACGCCCTGATTTTTCGGCTTGTCTGTAATCTATGATTATGTGAATAATTAAGTGTTTAATTAATATAAATTATGAAGAATTATTTTGATAGACCAAATTTCAAAATTATTTTATTTTATATTAGTAATGTGCAGTTGAATTTTCAGTAGGAAATTTCAGACGTTTACGGTCTGAGTTTTCGCTATCAGTTAGACTCTACTGACCCAAAAATTAAATTTTAATTCACAAAATAAAATTTTAATTTTTCTAACCCAGTTGTGATTATTTTTATGATTTTAGAAATTATTTATTTTAATATGAATTTTCTATTGGAAAATTTACGAAGTAAAATACGATCGATTTTCACCGTTAAGAACTAAATGGAACTGGGACGAACCACATTTATTTAAATTATATTTTCTGCAGATTTAAATAGTTTTGGATGCGACCTTGAATAGTGATGTTTTCACAAGAAAAGTATTTATTTATTATTTCAATTTTTACCATTTTTTTTAAAAAATAAATAATTTCAAAATCCCATTTATTTTCCAGCTGGGGCAGCACCCCCTCCCCTCCCCAAATTCTATAAATACTCTTCTCCACCTCTTTCATTCACTTTCTCCATTTTCTCTATTTGTTCTCAAACTCTTTCAAAATTCCTAAGTTACTAGTCATCATTTTCAACCTCTAGCCTCTTGAGTTTGGAAGCTAAGAACCATCCTCATCTTCATCTCTTGCTCACCATCATCACCATTTAGGGGGTATAAACTCTCAACTCTTGTTCTTTTCTTTCAATCTTTTAATATCAACTTGCATGTTAATGATTTTTGTAACACCCCGTCTTTTCACTATTTTCTAATATCAGAAATTTATATAATTATATTTATATTTTTATCTAAGACTTAGAAATTTTATTTAATTAAATCAAAATCTTATTTACACTCTACTTTACCGTAGAGAGTTACAATAAAAATTTAGGTTAAGAAGTCAGGTTAAACCCGACCCGCAAATTCCATTGACAGTATAATTATACTGCTCAAAAGACCTATTTTTAATTCGTGAACGAAAAACTTAAGATTTTTATTTTATTTCTTATGATTTTTTATTTTTAGAATTATTTCATAAAAAGTGAAATAATATAAGTTTTACGGACGTTATACTCAATCGTGCGAACGACGGAGCTGATTACAGTAGTTTCGGGAATCGATAAGTCAATAAACCCTATATTTTCTTAGGACTAAGTCATCCATGAGAGAGGTTGGATGTGACTTAAGGTTATGTTCGAAATTTTGGGTAATTGCATTTTGACCCCTAAACTTTCTATTAATTAAATTTTGGTCCATAAACTAGTTTTCATGATATACTAAGTGAAATGGGCCAAATTCTTGCCATCCAAACCCATTAAGGGCTGCGGCCTAGAGCCCAAATTTCATGACCAAAGATTAATTTTCATGATGCCATTTTAATTACCTAAGTTTCCTATGTCATGATTTTATGCCTTAAGCTATTTTCATGTTACAAAGTCAATTGGACTTGGGCTTTCTTGGCCCAAAAATAGCGCAAGGCCCATGGCTTGCTCATAAACTTGATGAGCCAAGCTAATTCAAGATCATTCTCATACTTTCTCACACTTTCTCACATATTCTCACACTTTCTCAAAATTGTTGTTTTGGCTTCAACGACTCAAGATGGGGGGTGAATTGAGTTTTCAAAAATTCTTCCTTTTCAAAAAACTTTACTTTTCAAATCAGAGTTGCCTCAGGATCTTTTACAAAAACAGTGAAGGGCTTTTTATGAAATCTTGAATAGAAGGTGAGGAGGATAAGAAAGATTGATTCAGAATTAATAGATCACAGAATAGGTTCAGGTTCAAAACTCAATAATAACAAAATACAGAAACTGATTAAGCCTTTAAAGATTAAGAAAAAGTTACGCAAGTTTCAGATGCAAGCATTAACAATCAAGAACAAACTTGCAGGTTTCAGTTTCAGTCATTAAGAAAAGGAAATTAAGCTATTCGAATTTGATCACATATGATGAAAGATTCAATTCAAATATTGTTCCTTGAGAATTGAATTGAATACACAGTTATTATTACAGTTTACTCAAGGTTCAATACTAATTGTGCAGATCAAGATCTGATATCAATTGAATACTTAGAACATCAAGATCATAGTTATATGCGCAAGACAGAAATTAAAGAGTTTTGAGTTTAGAGATACCACACAACCAAATTTATCCTGGTTCAGTCACCACCACTGTGACATACATCCAGTCCCCACTCCACCTGTGGTTTTTCACACACTAACACAACAAGCTTTAGCCAGGTAGCTTGAAAAACCTTTACACCACAGAGCACTCCTTCACCTCGAGATACCACACTCTTGTGAAGAGCCTCAATGTTCTTCCTTAGGGATACCTCACCCTAATCACACAGAGAGACTCCCTCTCTCTTTTCAATCAAATAGAACGAAAAATTGATTCCTAACTCTCAATAGTCAGATATACAAATTGAATCACCTATGAGAATGAAACACTCTTTTCACAATAAGTTGAAGAATGATGATGAATAATTTTCACAATTGATCTCTCAAATTGATTTCGTGTAATTCTGATATTGTTTTGATATATGTATATAAGTATTCCTTTGATCCCTCTATATATAGGAAACAAGTTATAATCGTTGGGATCAATTAAAACAGATTTGGGTCTGATAACAGAATCTGTTTTCTTGATTCTACTTCTTGAACAGGGGTTGAGTACAGGGCTGTATTAACCAATTTCATACTGATAGTTCCGATAGTTTTGAAATAAGATTCTACATCGGCGTCGTCTTCAATCCTCAAGGCTCGTAGTTGATAGTAGACGAGCTCCATATGCCACGTCATTGGACGGATACTCCTTTAACTGGTTGAACGTAACCTAGTAGACGAGCTCCATATGCCACGTCATTGGACGGAGCTTCTCATTAAGGACTTAGCAAGTCCAAATACTTATGTGGATGATAGTGTGATTTTACATGATGTTTCCTGTACATATTTGCATGCATTTTTCATATAGATTAGGCATTCTTTAGTTGATTTTAGTTAGATTTTCCCTTGGAACGGGTGAAGCGGTTTCTTGGTATTGTTTTGCAGGAATTCAATGTAAAAATGATCAAAATCAGCCATGGTGGACCTTGGATGAAATAGAGCTTGAAAAGTGAAGAATATGAGCCAAACAGAGCCCATCACGGCCTGGCCGTGATGACCATCACGGCCGTGATCAAGCAGAGCAGAAGGCAAAAGTCAGAGGCTGTCACGGCCTGCCCGTAATAGACATCACGACCGTGACCAACCAGAAAAATAGGGTTTCGCGTCCCCTCGCGAGACTTCATTTTGTGCAAACACGCCTTGGACAGAACGCGTCACGGCCAGCCCGTGATGGCCATCACGGCCATGACGCGCAGCAGACCTATAAATAAGAACGCAGCAGACAGAAAGAGGAAGGTTTTTTGGGGGTCCATTTGAAGGCATTTGGAGGCTGCAGCTGGGCTAGGGTTTCAACCCTAGAAGGGAGCCAAGAGGGGTTGCTTTGAAGAAGAAGGAAAGCTCCCATGGGTCCTCTTCTCTCCTCTTCCTTCCTATTTCTCTGGTTTGGTTTTCTTTGTTTTATGAGTAGTTAAATCCCTGTGTTGGGATTAGATGTAATCAAACTTATGTTTATGTATTTATCTTGACTGATTAATCTATGTTCATGTCTTCGTATTAGTGGTTATTTTTCTGTGCTTAATGCTTGTTGTGGCTAGCACCCCCATGACTTGATTTGTGTTTTGGTATGCAATGGGAACGTTCGTATCATAACCGGAATTGAATTTAATCACCTAGTAAGCCTTGTATCTAGGAATGGAACTAGGTTTATTAGTAATCGCGTAATCCCTAATCTTAATGCAAATTCATTAATCTAGGCCACCTAAGGAATTAGGGTCTATTAGTGGATTTAGGCTCTTGCCATCCGAGGAATCGGGGTTTAAGTAGTTTAGTGGATTGATTTTAATATCTGAAGCATGAATGGGAGGTATCTAGTCCTGATAGTACATGAGTTAGAGGTTTGGTGAAGTCTAGTCCCAACATATCCTTCTGCACTCTTAGTGTTTGTTAAAAGTCCCCAAAGAACTTTTCCCTTTTCTTTTGTTTGTTTTACTTTCTCTTGATCAATAGTTTAGTCTAGATAGTTGTCGAGCTTGCGAATTGGTACTTGACATCCAATCCCCGTGGATACGATAAACCGGTCTTACCACCGTATTACTTGCACGACTGGGTATACTTGCCCAGATTCGTCTAACAAGTTTTTGGCGCCGTTGCCGGGGATTGGTTTTGCCAATATCATTAGTAACAAATGAGGCAACTAATTTAGACATTTTTATTTCTTTTATTTTCTGTATATATTTGATCTTTTTGTTTTGAGCTTTGGTTGTTCCAGGTGGACAGAAGTCATGGAAAATTTTTATTATCCACCTGATGAGGAAGCCTCACGTCACGTTTTGGAAGACAACTGGTGTTTGGGAGACGTCATGGATTTGATGGATCATGTTACTCCCGCACAAGTTGATTATAGGACGGGAAGGCTTATATATGACTTCTCCGAGGAGGATTGGGAAACCTTTTGTTCATATTTGCCACCTCCACCACCATGTATGATTCCCATAGAGCCACATGAAACAGAATTTGAGAAAAATCTGGTTGTGGGAATGGATCAAATTGAAGATGAAGTGGTGGTGGTAAGCGAATCGCAACAAGAGGAATTACCTTCCACAAATCCTTGGGAAACAACAAGTGAGGAGGCAGGGCATTTGGAAAGCACTCCCTCCACCATGCATGTTGAGCAATCTGATTTTACTGCATTAAATAATTATGTTGGCTTGCATGCATGTGTGGATAATGGTAAGTTAGCCCCTTCCACTTGTATGTCACACTTCCTCTTGAAAATTCCACTTGACCCGAGAGGAAGTGAATTTATAATTGCAAAGGTCAATGGAATTTCCACCCAATGGCTGGGTGGAATTGAGAATAAAGTTATATTACTGCTACAATCACCACCCCAATTTCCATTTGATCCGGGAGGAGGATCCTAGGATACTTTTTAATAAGTCAAGCTAGTGACATTAAAGAAGCGCTCATTGGGAGGCAACCCAATTTTTCTTTTCCTTTTTCCTTTTTCCTTTTTTGTTTAGTTAGATTTTATTTTTGATTTTAAACTCTTGAATAATTTGAGAAGATCAAGAGTTTTCTTTTACTAATAAAATTGCCAAGTGATTCCAGGGTAAGGAGGAAGGAGGGAAGAGCAAGAAGACAAGAAAAAACAACCAATTCTCATGCATATTTTCTGACTGAAATGAAAGTCAACACCCGCTACCGCCTCAGTAAGCCGTTCCAATTTTTTTGCTTTATTTTATTTTTCTTTTCCTCTCTCCAACTTGATTGTTTACATTGGGGACAATGTAAATTTTTAAGCTTGGGGTAGGGGTATTTTACATTTGCATTTTGCATGTTGCATTCATATAGTTTTGCATGATAGTTTGCATGATCACACATTAGATTGCCCTTGCTTAGATTTTGTATCCAATTGTGAGAACTAAGTGCCAATAATTTGTGATAATGAATTGTTGAACCCAATTTTTTTTTATTCTTGTGATATGGCTGCAAATGAAAATGTTTGAGATGATCTTGGATAGTTGATAATTAGCATATGGTTCTGAGGATTTGTGTTTTTCATTGATTCTGAACTAAAATGTGAGATTTTGAGCCACAAAGGGGTACTCACTAAAATTTTACCCCATTCTTTGTGTTAGAGTGTTATTCCTCTTGGTTTGTTTTCTCTAGAACTTGACTTGAAACCATTTTGAAGCTTAAAATTTTTGAAAACATTTTTGAAAATGATTGAGGGAATAGGTATTTTTCTGGCCTTCTGAGCTTTGAATGATGAAATGCTACCCCTTAGTTGCCCAATTTTGAGCCTATAAAAGAATAAAATGCTTTTCTTGGTACCCTGAAATGTTTTGATAAATATGTTTGATAGGGACCTTCTAAAGTATTACAAAAAGGGTGAAAAAGGTAGTTGAAAGTTTGGGATGAAAGAATCAGAAAAAAAATAATTCTCTTTAGTTGAAAAATCTCCCCTTCTCCAAGCAAAAGAAAAATAAAAGAAAAAGAAAAGAAAAAATAAATAAATAGAGAAGGGGATGACAAAAAGAAAAAAAAGAAAAGTGAAAAATAAATAAAAAGAAAAAGAAAGAAAAGAAAGGTGGAAAAATAAATTGAAAACCCAAGAAGGTATTTTAGAAGGTCATGTTTGCAACACTAGATTTTGTGTAGCCTTTTGAAATGTCCTTTTCTTGTTATCCCCACCTAATGATTAATCCCATGGCCACGTTACAACCAAATAAAAGACCTCTTGATTCTAATTTGTTTTCATTAATAAAGTAGAGATTTGGTTGATAGTCAAGCCTATGGTAGGATTCATTCCTTGAGGAAAATTGAGTGAAATGCCTTATTCTCCTAAACACTTGAGTGGTGAGGAAGAGAGCCAAGCAAATGAACAAGCTTGGGGTGAGCTTCAGGTGAGAAAGAGTGCCCAAATCAGTGAGAACATGAGTCTAAGGAACCTAAGCCTCTAATTGGACTTGAACTGATTGCCTCTTGCTGAATTGTTTGAATTGCCTATTATTTGGATTATTTGCTCGGGTTCTTAGTTCACTATCAATGTTCTGTTTATTCTTCTGGCCTTAGTGATTGCTTGAGGACAAGCAATTGAATAAGCTTGGGGTGATTTGATAGTGTGATTTTACATGATGTTTCCTGTACATATTTGCATGCATTTTTCATATAGATTAGGCATTCTTTAGTTGATTTTAGTTAGATTTTCCCTTGGAACGGGTGAAGCGGTTTCTTGGTGTTGTTTTGAAGGAATTCAATGTAAAAATGATCAAAATCAGCCATGGTGGAGCTTGGATGAAATAGAGCTTGAAAAGTGAAGAATATGAGCCAAACAGAGCCCATCACGGCCTGGTCGTGATGACCATCACGGCCGTGATCAAGCAGAGCAGAAGGCAAAAGCCAGAGGCTGTCACGGCCTGCCCGTAATAGACATCACGGCCGTGACCAACCAGAAAAATAGGGTTTCGCATCAGCCTCGCGAGACTTCATTTTGTGCAAACACGCATTGGACAGAACGCGTCACGGCCAGCCCGTGATGGCCATCACGGCCGTGACGCGCAGCAGACCTATAAATAAGAACGCAGCAGACAGAAAGAGGAAGGTTTTTTGGGGGTCCATTTGAAGGCATTTGGAGGCTGCAGCTGGGCTAGGGTTTCAACCCTAGAAGGGAGCCAAGAGGGGTTGCTTTGAAGAAGAAGGAAAGCTCCCATGGGTCCTCTTCTCTCCTCTTCCTTCCTATTTCTCTGGTTTGGTTTTCTTTGTTTTATGAGTAGTTAAATCCCTGTGTTGGGATTAGATGTAATCAAACTTATGTTTATGTATTTATCTTGACTGATTAATCTATGTTCATGTCTTCGTATTAGTGGTTATTTTTCTGTGCTTAATGCTTGTTGTGGCTAGCACCCCCATGACTTGATTTGTGTTTTGGTATGCAATGGGAACGTTCATATCATAACCGGAATTGAATTTAATCACCTAGTAAGCCTTGTATCTAGGAATGGAACTAGGTTTATTAGTAATCGCGTAATCCCTAATCTTAATGCAAATTCATTAATCTAGGCCACCTAAGGAATTAGGGTCTATTAGTGGATTTAGGCTCTTGCCATCCGAGGAATCGGGGTTTGAGTAGTTTAGTGGATTGATTTTAATATCTGAAGCATGAATGGGAGGTATCTAGTCCTGATAGTACATGAGTTAGAGGTTTGGTGAAGTCTAGTCCCAACATATCCTTCTGCACTCCTAATGTTTGTTAAAAGTCCCCAAAGAACTTTTCCCTTTTCTTTTGTTTGTTTTACTTTCTCTTGATCAATAGTTTAGTCTAGATAGTTGCCGAGCTTGCGAATTGGTACTTGACATCCAATCCCCGTTGATACGATAAACCGGTCTTACCACCGTATTACTTGCACGACTGGGTATACTTGCCCAGATTCGTCTAACAGTGGACGAACGCTTCTGTCACTTGTGAGGATGAGCGCTTCTGTCACTTTAGTGGATGAGCGCTTCTGTCACTTTAGTGGATGAGCGCTTCTGTCACTTTAGTGGACGAGCGCTTCTGTCACTTTAGTGGACGGGCGGAATTAGAATCTTGTGTTTTCTGAGTTTATCAGACTAAAAACACGGGATCCATTCCTGAACCTTTATATATCCATTGATTACATGGCTGTACCTGACAAATAATTTTCTTATTTCCAAAAATCATTTTCATTAACAAAAACTTATTCCTTTTAATGCAGGTTATTTAAATTGATTTTCTTCGCATATCTTTTTAGTTGAGCTATTTTGTGACTAAGAGATTTCTTTCTCTTACAAATCATCTAAAGTCTTAAATCTAAAATTATCCGTTAAGCTTGGTCTTGATGATCCTTTGATCTTTGACTTTGCTCTTTTGATTTCTACATGATGCTCCTTGATTCCTTCAAGTTCTTCCTTGAATATTTTCCTTGAATTTGCTTAATGAACTTGTTGATCACTGCTTGATACCTGTCTTTGCAATTTGACACTAAAACACTTGCATACACATTAAATTGTATTTGTCATATATCAAAATCTCTAAGTCATTGAGTCTTACAAACTCCCCCTTTTTGATTATGACAAATCTTCTAACAAATTATAAGATCAGAGTATAAGTGTAGCAGAAGCTAAGTGTTTTTGACAGATTTATATCATGGTATCAGACAAGAAGTATATCAGAGCAAAAAAAAATATTACCAGAGCAGAATTTGATTTACTCCCCATTAATCATGTAAGCTTATAAGCTCCCCCTCAACATATGCATGTATAATTTGTTATTATCCCCTTTCTCTAAATCATACTTTTTCCTTCCCTTTTTGTCATTATCAAAAAGGTAAATAAAAGAAACATTCAAAGCAATAGAGAAGGCAAGCATTTAAACATTAAAACATAGCATATAAAATTGTTCACGATAGAGGGATAGGTGCAGGGACAAATCAAAAAGAACTGAAACCATCAGCCAAAATTACAAACTAAGGCATTTTACCATGAAAAAAAAAACTAAGTTCTAATTCCTATGACTTCCTAGAACTAGTTCTTCCATTTTGATTTTCTTTTGTTTCTTTAGAGATCAGATATAGGATTGATCAATTATGCCCAATTCTCTTCTAATGAAAAAGAAGCTTTCCTTGTTCAAGGGCTTGGTAAAAATATCAGCAAGTTGTTTAGTTGTATCAACATATTCAATCTCAATTTCTCTACTTTGAATATGATCTCTAACGAAATGATGTCTGATTTCTATGTGTTTAGTTCTAGAGTGCATTATGGGATTCTTAGTTAGGTTAATTGCACTTGTATTGTCACATCTAATAGGAACTTGGTTTAGTTGCACACCATAATCAACTAATTGTTGTTTCATCGATAAAACCCGTGCACAACAGCTACCAGCTGCTACATATTCAGTCTCTACAGTGGATAAAGCCACACTAGATTGTTTCTTACTGAACCATGATACTAATGAGTTTCCTAGTAAATGGTAAGTTCCACTAATACTCTTTCTATCTAGTTTACAACCAGCAAAATCAGAGTCTGAATAGCTAATAAAGTACATGTAGCTCCCTTGGGATACCATAATCCCATGTCTTTTGTTCCTAACAGATACTTAATTATCCTTTTAACTGCTGTTAAGTAGGAATCTTTTGAATTTGCTTGATACCTAGCACACATGCATACACTAAACTTGATATCATGCCTACTAGCAGTAAGATAAAGTGGTGAGCCTATCATACCTCTGAATTTAGAAACATCAACAGGTTTACCTTGCTCATCCTTGTCCAGATAACAGGAGGTACTCATTGGAGTAGCCATCTCCTTAGCATTTTCCATGCCAAACTTCTTGATCAACTCATTGCAGTACTTAGTTTGGCTAACAAAGATTCCATTTTTAGGTACATTATTTGCAGTCCAAGGAAAAAGTTCAGCTCACCCATCATTGACATTTCAAACTCACTCTGCATAAGACTTCCAAACTCGTTGCACAAATGCTCATTAGTAGCACCAAAAATAATATCATCCACATATATTTGTACAAGTAAAATGTTGTCTGCCTTTTTCTTAGTGACCAAAGTTGTGTCAACTTTACCTCTTTTAAATCCTTTTTCAATGAGAAAATTACTTAACTTTTCATACCAAGTTCTAGGAGCTTGCTTTAAGCCATATAGTGCTTTAGACAGTTTATAAACATGGTTAGGCAATTCATTATTCTCAAAACCAGGTGGTTAACCAACATACACTTCCACTTGTATAAATCCATTTAAGAAAGCACTCTTAACATCCATTTGATACAATTTAAATCCCATTATGCAAGCATAAGCAAGTAGCATTCTTATAGCTTCTAATCTTGCTACCGGTTCATATGTTTCATCATAATCTATGCCTTCTTCTTGGTTATACGCTTTGGCTACCAATCTAGCCTTGTTTCTTACAATTATACCATTTTCATCTAGTTTATTCCTAAAAACCCATTTTGTACCTATTACTTGACAATTCTTGGGTTTAGGCACTAGTTTCCAAACTTGGTTTCTTTCAAACTGGTTTAACTCATCTTGCATAGCCATTATCCAATGTTCATCAATTATAGCATCATCTATGTTCTTAGGTTCTGCTTGAGACACAAATGCCATATGATTACAAGCATTTCTAAGAGATTGTCTAGTAGTTACCCCCTTTGTAATTTCACCAATGATGTTATCAATTGGATGATTTATGGCAGTCCTCCATTCTTTTGGTAGGTCAGGCTGTTGTTCTGTTTGCTCCTGCTACAACAATTCATTCTTTAAGCTTTCATCTTCTTCATTGTCATGTTTCTCTTCTAGGAGATTTTTCTCAATTGAATCTACAAGATCATCAATAACAAAATCCTTTCCCAACCTTGAAGCCTTTGTCACATAGTTGACTGATACTTAATAGGTTGTGTTTCAGTCCCTCAACATATAGTACATCCTCATTGATTGTTGTTGAGTCACTTCCAATGTTACCAATGCCAAGTATTCTCCCTTTATTGTTGTCTCCATAGGTAACACTACCACTTGACTTAGGGGTAACAGAAATGAACTTGGTTTTGTCTCCAGTCATGTGCTTGGAACAACCACTGTCAAGATACCATTTCACATTCTTGGCTTTCCAACACACCTACAAAACAGAATCATGTTTTTGTTTTAGGTACCCAAATATACTTAGATTTATTATATGCTGATTTTCTGTATTGACATGTAGAAGCTGTGTGACCTTTTCTAGCACAAAAATTGCATTTAACAAATGGCGTGTTTGATGTCTTAGGTGTAGCAAAAAATTTCTTGAAAGATTTCTCATGTATCTTAGGTTCATAGCCTATTCCAGCCTTATCATAAACACACATTTGCTATCCTAATAAAGCATTCAAGTTATCTCTACCATTTGTGAACTTGACTAAGTCATTTTTCAGTTTTTCAACTTCTTTAGTCAATGTACAACACTTAGAACAATTAGAGCTAGATGCAATCAAGACCTTATTCCTAGCTTCTAGTTCTCTTTTTTTCATTTTCAAGCATGCATAATCATCACGTTGTTTAGCAATTATTTTTCTAGATGAGACAAGTTGTTTAGCAATCTTAAGATATTCAGCATGTAACTCATCAAATGCATCTTGCAATTCATCAAAAGTAGGTTGTGAATCAAAATTTACCTCACTCTCTGAATCACTGTTATTGCTGGCCATCAAGCACAAGTTTGCCTCCTCAGATTCAGATTCTTCAGTGGAATCTACATCATTATCATCCCAAGCAATGTAGGCATTTCTTGGGTTTCTCCACTTTTTGTCATTTCAGTCAAACTTTTTTGTTTTGTCCTTCTTTTACAGTTTTGGACAGCCAAGCTTCATGTGGCCAATATGTCCACATTCAAAGCATGTGATGTTGTTGGAAGAGTTGTCACCTTTGCTGAAATTTCTCCTTTGAAAAGTGGATGACTTTCTTTTGAAGTTACCTTTCTTCTTTAGGAACTTCTTGAATTTTCTAACTAGCATACCCATCTCTTCTTCAGATTCTGCCTCTTGTGCTGAATCATCATCATCACTGTCTTCTACTTCTCTGACTTGTGATTTCAGAGCCAACCCCTTTTTCTTCTTGTCAGTTTCTTCATTCTCATTCAGTCTGTTCAACTCCAATTCATGCTCTTTCAGTTTTCAAAACAAAGTGGCAATGGTCATTGATCAGAGGTCTCTAGATTCTGAGATTGCAGTGACTTTAGGCTGCCATTCCCTGCTCAAGCATCTCATTACTTTGTTAATTTGATCCTCATTTGATATAACTTTTCCAAGACCAGCAAGTTGGTTGACAATGTGAGTGAATCGCTTTTGCATTTCAGTCATAGGTTCTCCTTGCTTCATTCTGAACAGCTCATACTCATGTGTGAGGGTGTTCATTCTTGCTCTTTTGACATCTGTGGTTCCTTCATGTGTTACTTGCAATGTATCCCACATCTCCCTTGCTGATTTGCAATTTGAAACCCTTAAAAACTCATCACGGCTTAAAGCAGATGTTATAATATTCTTAGCACGTGCATTATATTGAACTCTTTTCTTATCATCCTCATTGCATTCAGTTTTAGGCTTATTTCTTGGAGCACCATTAGCATCTATAGTAGAGGGGACAAATGGTCCATTTCCTACTGCATCCCATATGTCAACACCTGCTTCCTCAAGAAATATTACCATTCTTTCCTTCCAATACATATAATCAGATCCATTGAAGGCATGAGGGCGTGCAAGGGAAGATCCTTCATTCAAATAGTCATTGGAAGTCATACTCTTATAGATGTTAAGCCAAACTAAAGAGTTTAGCTCTGATGCCAATTGTTGTTTTGGCTTCAACGATTCAAGAGGGGGGTGAATTGAGTTTTCAAAAATTCTTCCTTTTCAAAAAACTTTACTTTTCAAATCAGAGTTGCCTCAGGATCTTTTACAAAAACAGTGAAGGGCTTTTTATGAAATCTTGAATAGAAGGTGATGAGGATAAGAAAGATTGATTCAGAATTAATAGATCGCAGAATAGGTTCAGGTTCAAAACTCAATAATAACAAAATAAAGAAACTGATTAAGCCTTTAAAGATTAAGAACAAGTTATGCAAGTTTCAGATATAAGCATTAACAATCAAAAACAAACTTGCATGTTTCAGTTTTAGTGATTAAGAAATGGAAATTAAGCTATTCGAATTTGATCACATACGATGCAAGATTCAATTCAAATATTGATCCTTGAGAATAGAATTGAATACATAGTTATTATTACAGTTTACTCAAGGTTTAATAATGATTGTGCAGATCAAGAACCGATATCAATTGAATACTTAGAACATCAAGATCATAGTTATATGCGCAAGAAAAAAATTAAAGAGTTTGAGTTTAGAGATACCACACAACCAAATTTATCCTGGTTCAGCCACCACCACTGTGACCTACATCCAGTCCCCACTCCACCTGTGGTTTTTCACACACTAACACAACAAGCTTTAGCCAGGTAGCTTGAAAAACCTTTACACCATAGAGCACTCCTTCACCTCGAGATACCACACTCTTGTGAAAAGCCTCAATGTTCTTCCATAGGGATACATCACCCTAATCACACAAAGAGACTCCCTCTCTCTTTACAATCAAATAGAACGAAAAATTGATTCCTAACTCTCAATAGTCAGATATACAAATTGAAACACTTATGAGAATGAAACACTCTTTTCACAATAAGCTCAAGAATGATGATGAATGATTTTCACAATTGATCTCTCAAATTGATTTCTTGTAATTCCGATATTGTTTTGATATATGTATATAAGTGTTCCTTTGATCCCTCTATATATAGGAAACAAGTTATAGTCGTTGCGATCAATTAAGACAGATTTGGGTATGATAACAAAATCTGTTTTCTAGATTCTGCTGCTTGAACAGGGGTTAAGTACAGGGCTGTATTAACCAATTTCATACTGATAGTTCTGATAGTTTTGAAATAAAATTCTACATCGGCGTCATCTTCAATCTTCAGGGCTCGTAGTCTATAGTAGACGAGCTCCATATGCCACGTCATTGGACGGATACTCCTTTAACTGGTTGAACGTAACCTAGTAGACGAGCTCCATATGCCACGTCATTGGACGGAGCTTCTCATTAAGGACTTCTCAAGTCCAAAGATATGTGTGGAGGAGCGTATCTGTCACTTGTGTGGACGAGCACTTCTGTCACTTTAGTGGACGAGCGCTTCTATCACTTTAGTGGACGAGCACTTCTGTCACTTTAGTGGACGAGCGGAATTACAATCTTGTGTATTCTGAGTTTATTAGACTAAAAACACAGGGGATCCATTCCTGAACCTTTATATATCCATTGATTACATGGCTGTACCTGACAAATAATTTTCTTATTTCCAAAAATCATTTTCATTAACAAAAACTTATTCGTTTTAATGCAGGTTATGAAAATTTATTTTCTTCACGCGTCTTTTTAGTTGAGCTATTTTGTGACTAAGAGATTTCTTTCTCTTACAAATCATCTAAGACTTAAATCTAAAATTCTTCTTTAAGCTTGGTCTTGCTGATCCTTTGTTCTTTGACTTTGCTATTTTGATTTCTACATGCAGCTCCTTGATTCCTTCAAGTTCTTCCTTGAACATTTTCCTTGAATTTGCTTAATGAACTTGTTGATCACTGCTTGATACCTGTCTTTGCAATTTGACACTAAAACACTTGCATACGCATTTAACTGTATTTGTCATATATCAAAATCTCTAAGTCATTGAGTCTTACAAAAAGCTCTCAAGTGTTCTAGCTTGTTCTTGTTTTCTCTCACAACAAAGAAGCTTGGTTTTTGAAGGAACTTGAAGATTCCTTGCTTATCATTCATTTCCAATAGGTGATTCATCATCCTCATCATGTATAAGCTAGTGTTTCTTCAAATTATTTCATGATTCAAAGCTTTGTTTTTCATGTTCATCTTAGTTGTTCTTAACTTTGATAAATCATAAAAAAGCGTAGAAAAATCCTAAAAATGTGAAACCAATTTCTATGTTCCTATTGTCAACTCTACTATCATAATCCAAGAGTATGTTGAAAACCAAAATTTCCTCCCCTATTTTCTCATCAAGGCTGAACCTATAGGGATGTTGGGAGGAAAGTTTTTGTTCATGTTTTTCAACAATGATCATGTATATTATCTTTTTAGTATATATGATTGTTGAATCCAAGTTGTTTTGTCAAACTAAAATCCCTAACCTCATGCACTCACCATGGTCGAAACTAGGCATTTAAGGGATTGGAAGTTTTTGTTCTAATCTTTGTTGTTAATCATGTGTTTTAAACACTTAAGTGCTTAGGATCATTAATCCAATAACTTAAGAAAATTTATAACTTTTAGCCACTAAACCTAATGGAGGTCGTGACCTATCATAGAGGATTAGGTGATTTATTTGCTTGATTTTGATTCGTTGATTGTGGTTTGTTGAAGGATAAAGAATTGTGTTGTGTACGTGTATCGGCGATTTCCAGATTCGCGGCAAAGTTTTTTAATTGGAAGTTAGGTTCTTCGAGAGGTAAGAGGGGATTACCTGATGGATTTTTTCGATGGCTACGTGCTATCAAGTTGTTGGTCTGTATAATTTATATGTGGTTGTGGTGTTTGATTTAGTCTGTTTTGAGTTGTGTTGTTTTTATCAAATCTGTGATGATTTATCTGCATTTAAATTGTTTATCTGCAGTTATATATTATGATGTTGTGATGCATGACCTGGGAATATTGCTATGATGTTGTTGATTGTTGTTTGAGGAGCCCGATGGTGGTCGTGCCCAATCAATTAATCAAATAAAAGCTTTAAGAAGGCGTTATGGGGAATATTCAATAGTTAATTGAGTAATATTGGAAGATATTATGATTTAAAATAATTATTTGAGAAAATAAGTATTATTTGAAAATATTATTATTTTAATGATTTATTAGTGTAAAAGGAATTTATGAGTCATAGTGAGGACGTAATCGTGAAATTATTTTTGTACTGCTAATTTTTACGTAAGAAATTCTGTAATATTATAAAAAAGTTATTTTATGAAATTAATCTTCGGAAATAACTTAATTATGACCTTAGAAAATTATTTAAGTGGAAAAATCTAAGATTTGGCTTAAATGACTTTAAAAATGTTTAACGATGGCAATTTGGAAAAGTATCGATGGCAAGTGTTTCTAAAACGACAGTACGTGTTTTAAACTAAGTTTGAGCCTCAAGTGACTCTCTTTTTGAAACATAAGATTTTCAGAAAATGATTTCAAGTAATTGATGATTTTATAAAGGAACTTCTAATTTTGAAATGATTTTTCAGAATCAAGTTTTACTCAACGACGGTATTTCCGACAACTTGGATAAGTTGTGGGGGTTGTGGGTTTGGATTTGTTTTTCACGGAACGAAAAGGATGTAAATGGTGAGATGGATTTAGTAACTGAGACGTCGGGGTACTAGTGTTCTTACCACGTTAAGGACTTGATGTCTTGTGGACATTGTGTCTACTTTGTGGAGTAAGAAACGAGGTAAAAAGACTTTTGATGTTTTTCTATTACCACAAACCTAAGATTAGGGCACCGGTCTAGGGTTTTGTGATTGAGCACGCGAACTTTGTCCCTGTGTTAACGATGAAAATTTTAAGACATTGAAAACTACGATGGTCGTAAGCTTTTGAGCTTTGACAAGGAAAGATTGAACACGAAGAAAAACGATGAAAATGAAACATTTTACATGCATTTTTGGAAGACGTGCCTATGAAGTTAATCATGGTATCTTGAGGATATTATGTCTCGACGTATCATTGTAACTTGGTGTTCAATGAAAACCATACACGACGTTCTCGTTGTGCCTTGGGTTGGACAATGGGCTATGGTAAAGTTAATCATGGTATCATGGTGATATTCATGTCTTGACGTATCATTGTACCTTGGTGGTCAATGAAAACCATACACGACGTTCTCATTAAGCCTTGTGTTGGACAATGGGCTATGGTAAAAATGACGTGCCTTATTTGGCAATCAAGTCTGATCAACTCATTCATACGACATTGGGGGATCTCCGGAGATTAAGTAAAATGTTAGACGACGAATATTGAAGTGTTCATGCATAATTTTCAAATGATGATGATCGGGTATGAGACCCATTGATATACTACTTGCTTATTTATGAGGACAATGTTATTTTGAAGTTGCATATGTGTATGTGTTTTCTTTTGTGTCGTGCATGTAGTTATCGTGTTAAATCCATATATTGGTTTCTCACTCTTGCATGTTTTATTACTGGTTTTTCTACTTGTGCATATATTTATGTCCTAGTCCAGATGAACCACTCAGGGGGATTGACGACTACAGGAAGAAGTTTCCTTAGTTCGGAGCAGGCTGATGCTCGTTTCTATTGTGATAGCTACTGTTAGTTCCGACCAGCTTAGGTTTTGAATTATATTCTGTTTTAGAAGAACCTATACTTAGTAAGGTCTTGGTTGTGTAAACAATTATGATGCAGTATAGTTACATGAGGATATATATACATATCTATCCATATACGTTCATGTTTGTGTTGTTGTTGTGGTTGTCGAAAAGAAAAAGAAAAGGGAAAATTTTTATCACCATTTTGAGAAATGATTACAACTTAAGAAAATATTATTTTCCGAAAGCAACCAGTGAATTAATATAAAGTTTTATTTTCCGCAACGAGTTAACCATGTAATGACCCAAGGGGGGTGTTACAATTTTTGTTGCAAGTTGATTTTCCTTTAGTGCATGTTCATCAAACTAAATTCTTTACACTCATTCTCATCCTAACAATCAACTTCTACACTTGCATGTAACAAAAATATTCTTCAAAGCCAATTTAAAGGGTATGACCGAAACGATAAGGAGAAAAAGTGGAGTTTTTTTTTTTTCAACTTGCATGTCCTTAAAACCTAATTGCATGTGAGTTTTTAGGTTTATGAGCTTCATAAAAAAAAAGTTTTCTTTCCATTGAAGTTGACTAGGGCCCGAAACCCTAATTATTTGGGTTAAAAAGGCTCAACTTTGATTTTTAAGAAACTATGTTGTTTTGATCATTATGTTTTCAACATACATGTAATACTAAATTTTAAGGTAGTTTGTTTTTGAGTTTTTGAGAATGAAAAAGTATTTTAATCATTATATTGATTTCTTGCACGTTGATGAAAAGTTGGAGAAATTTTGAGTCATAGTGGTTTTGATAAAAAATACTTACTATTAGCTTTATTTTGATGCATGCATGTGTTGATGAAAGTTGAAAAATTTGATTTTTCTAGCCTATAATTTTGAGTAGGCCGAATATGATGTTTTTGAGATTAAGAAAGTGTTGTTTTAAAAATTATAGAAAGTTTCATGTGTTAAAAACTATCATTTTGGTGACATGCATGCAAGTGAAAAGTTGGAAATCAATTTCTAACCTTATATTGTTAAAAAGGGGCCGAAACATATGGTTAATGAGGCTAAGAGTTCAAAAATTTAAAATTTTAAGTTTTAATCTTTTATTTTGTCTCTTTGATGTTTAAGGATTTTAAATCCAAAAAGCTTGTGAGAATCTAAAATTTTTATATTTATTTTAATGTTATATCCGAGACATGCATAAGAGTTTTGAAGTAATTTTATCAAATTTTAACTTGTATTATAAACTTGATCTTGCTTAGATCCGAGATCGCGACTCAGAAATCAAGTTTGTTTTCCTTGAACGCGAAAGAACTATGGTCTCTTTACTACTCATTTTTAGGCCGGTAAGGGGAAAAAGCCTGAGGGATATTATAATTGTGGTAACTATATGCTTGTATGTTTGAATTGTTTGGTTGTGTTGATGTTGTTGTTACTTGGGTGAAAAAGCTGGAATGATATATGCTTGTTTTGTTTTGAATTTACTAAATGTTGTTGTTGAAGTGATTGTTTGGATTTATTTTATTTTGTGGCATCGATAATGTGTTGAACTGAATAATATGTTTGAATGATTTATGTTATACTATATTGGTTATGTTGCAGTTGTTGAAAGTTGTATTGTTTGTTGCATAGTAGCCTAACCATTGGTTAGAGCCCAATCCTTAAGGTAAGATAAAAGCCTTAATAAAACATATATGAAAGTCAAAAGATAAATGTTTTCAAGTTGAAATAAAATTTTCTTTAAAGAGAAGGTAAATATTCTTATAACATTTGGTGAAAAATTTAAGAGTTTAAAAATAAAGATTTTCTTCATAAATGTGAATGAGAAATTATTTTAGAAGAGTTTGAGAATGTTTTTGAAGCCTTAGAATTTTGGAACTATTTTATGATGAAGATTACTATTGAAGAATAAATCAAATTCTTAGTTCCTTATCAAAAGATTTTTGTCCTGAATATGTTATAAAAAGTTTCTTCTCAAAAGTCCATATTTTTGGAAAAGAGGGTCTTTTGCAAAGCAAAGATGGACTTTTAGAAAATGAAAGAGAGTTTTCCTATAACTCAAGGTTTTAAAATGATTTTTAAAAAGGGAAAACATTTTTCAAAAAGATTTTATTAAAAATAAAAATATCCAATAACTTGGATAAGTTACGGAAGCTTTGTTTTTTATTTTTGTATTTTTCACTAAACAAAAAGAAAAGTTGAAAAGTTGAACCTAGTAACCAAGACATCGGGATACTAGTGTTTTAAAACACGTTGATCTATCACTCATGTTGTTACGGACTGTTTGTCCTATACACGTTGTATCAAAACGTTGCGAAAGTGGTAAAAAGGTGAAAGTTGTTTTCTACGACCACAAAGTTCTAGACTAGTGCACAGGTCTAGGATTGTTGTGATTAGATACTCGGACTTAAGGTCTTGTGTTGATAATAAAAGTTTTAAGACTTGAGCCTTGAGCCTCGACAAAGGATATAACAAACCACAAAGAAAAGCTGAAAATAAAATGATTTTTCTCATGCATTCATTTTTGGCAGACGTGCCTACGTTGTTTTGTATGAATACCTTGAAGGGTCAGGTATTTCATGCTACGTTGTTTCATTGTACCTTGATGGACAATGAAGTCCATTAGCCCGGATTGCTGTGCCTTGTGTTGGATAGTATGCTATGGACATCCACGCACGTTGCACACTGTGCCAGGAGTTTTGGGCAGTGTAGTGGAAATTCACGTTGTGCCTATATGGCAATCGAGCCTGTCAGCTCAATGTTTAAAAGTTGAAAACTCCGTAGTCTTGCATAAAAAGTTGAATTTTTGAAAACATCATATGTTTTTCGAAGTTGATGATGTGTTGGTGTGATACAATGTTTGATTTAACTATCTTCATGTTGTGTATATGATGTTGTTTATAGTACTTGATGTTTTATGTTGCAAGTATGTAGTTATCATGATTATCCATATATTGGTATCTCACCCTTGCATTTTGTTGGTTTTATTTTCTAGGTGGCATATTTTATTTGTTTGGGAAAAATAGATGGATCTGGACGCACCATTGGTTCACTTTCGGGCGCGAGCCCTCATATTTGAGAACTATCAGGACCCTGCTGCATGGGAGTTTCAACCGGGAGCCCCCGTAGCCTACTATACTGGCTTGCTGTGTACTGTGGAGGGTATAGCTTTGGATGGACCTGTTCGAAGGGTTCACACTACAGAGACAGTGCAGATTACGCTACCACCTGTGGATATCTATCTATAGCATTGGGCTGCCAGGGTTTAGTGGTCTTAGGTCCTCAGCAGCTCGAGGACCCACCTCACCAGGAGGCAGCACCTGTTATACCTGTTAAGGACGACCCACCGGAGATTATGGAGGAGGACCTTCAGGAGGACTTAGAGGACGATCCCGTTGGGGAGATAGATGAGGATCCTCAATACCATCCACTTGATGATGATGATGATGATGCTCCCGACGAGGTAGGTGATGTGGGTGAACTCCCGCCAGTTGTATCTCCGCAGGGTGGAGATATTCACAGTGGCCTCCCTAACGGATACCACTAGGACTAGACCAACCATAGGTTTTTTCATTTTGAGGTGGTAGTATCTATGCAGTTATTTTGACTTTTGTATCTGATCGTGTCTCGTTAAACTTTGTTTAAATGTATGTTGATATCTGAACTAGTTGTTATAAAAACCATGTTGAACCACTCAATGTAACTTCTATCAAAAATCGACCTATCACTCAGAAGGCTTTTATTAATGTAAAAAGGTGTTTATGTGTATTTATGGTGCTGTTTATATTTTCGTCATTTATGTTTAACGGCCCTTGTGGTGAAAAGTTTTACGATATTTTCGAAGATGTAAATATCTATAATAATTATATATTTTTCGAAAGAAATCGACACGTCGTTATATATATATATATATATATATATATATATATATATATATATATATTTAAAAGAGTAGATGAACACTCAGAACATGATACATGAACAACATAAATATCTAAGCAGTGGCAGTTGCAACTTGATATATATTACAAAAGGTCAGGGCCTTATAGTACCGGCCATTGATAACACAAAACATAAAAGGGAAAAGCTGGAAGCAAGAGAAAGCAAAATTAAGGAAAGGTCTAGAACCACATATCAAAAATACCGTGGCTCTATGAAGCCAAATACGTTCGGACCAGGATACACTATTCTCGAATAGGATACCCCTAAGCTGGTATACAACTAATAACCGTGACAAGGGCTAGTATGAACACTCCCGCTCCTTGAGGAGCTCCCCGGCGACACATCCACCACTTCTCCGCCCACATCGGGGGAGTCAGAATCATCAAAATCAGGATCGTCGTCAGGAACATACTCCGGCACATCGTCAATGTCATTCCGGCTCGCCTTCAGGGTATTCCTCAGGATCTTCCTCCAGATCCTCTTCAATAGGTGAAGCTGGCTCAACTCTGGGAAGCGGCACTCCTAAGGGTGGGTGCTCGTGAAGCAGTCCCCTCTGTGCCAACACATGTAGATAGTACCAAGGGGGTGGTAGTGACACCCGGACCATTCCTACTGTCCGTACTCACTGCTATGCTCCCTCTTCCCCGTTTCCTTTCAGTTCACTAACCGGCCCGCTATAGATGGCCGCATGGGATCCGGGGAGTATGTTCCACGCCCCCGGATTTCCCGCATTATCAAAAGTTAGTGTCCTCATACAAGAAAACATTCAAGAGTGAGATACCAATATATGGATTGGACACAATAACCATATTCATGATGCCTACACCACATAAGCATATATCAGATATTTCCAAATAATTTATCAGAATTAAATATGTATAATGTCAAAGGGTCTCATACCCGCACTGTCAGTTTTGATGAAAGTATGCACGACACTTCAATATTCAGGCTCTAAACTTAATCTTATGAGATCCCTTCATCATTCTAAGAGTTGATCAAACTCAAATCGCCACCACTTTGGTATCACGTTAAGTGACTAAATATCCATCTCATACTGTCCCATCCCAGGATGCAGTATTCCATGCTCATGGAATCAATAACACACTGTCCAATCCCAGGATGCAGTGATACATCGTATTGTGAATACCTAATCAACAAGGCATCTCTCCTAGCAACGTGAGGCACGTCTGCCTAAAATGCATGCAAAACAATTGTTCTCAACGTTTTCTTTGTGTTCATTCTCTTTCGTTGTCGAAGCTCAAAAGCTAATGACTTTTCATAAATTTTAACATTGTGAAATTATCAACATCAACACGGGACACGTAGTTTGAGTTCTCAATCACAACACCTTAGACCGATGCACCAGTCTTAGGCTTGTGGTCATAGAAAACAACATTCACCTTTAACAACATTCATCACAATGTGATTAGGACACACGGTCCACAACTACCTGGTTAGGACACATAGTCCACAACAACATGATTAGGACACACAGTCCACAACAACGTGACACAGATCAAAGATCAACGTGCATATTATAGAATACTAGAAGCAACGTCACGCGAACTAGATTCAATTTCAACATATCCGTACTTTTCGTTCAGTGAAATACAAATACAAAATGAAAAATCGACGACTTGTCCAGGCTTGCCGGAATATTTTCAAAAGCTTTTAAGATAGAATATTTTCATCGGAAAATCAGTTAAGAGGATATTTTTAGGAAATCCATTTGCTTTTGTAATCCTTTGTTTTCCCAAAACAACTTAAAAAATCAACAAATCTATTTCTAAAAATAATTTCCAAGTAGGATAAAGTTAAACATTTTCAAATGTCTGTCATTCATAAAAATTCACGTTTCTCAATAGTTTTCTCTTGCTCAAAATCGTAAGAAGATAGCTTTCCTTTAACTTGAAAATATTTTAGTACATGATCTAAAGATCTCATCTTTTACAAATAAAAACGTTGCTTGAATACTTTCTTTCCAAATCACATTCTTTAATCAAGAAAACTCCCAACACAAAAAACTTTTTTTTCAAGGTTGTCTTTAAAGCGTATCAAGGCTTTTAATCTCATAATTACTTGAGCACTGACGAATGTTAGGCTTCTCAGACCTCAATCAAACATCACTATAATATTAGTCAACATTATAACAGTTGATAACAAATCATATCATCTATGATTCATAACACTTTAAACCAAGTAAATAATCAAGTAAGAAATCAACATTCAAGCAGTTACCACAATGATTCAAGTATACAGGTCATTCCGACATTGATTCCAAAATTATAACAAGAACCCAATAAATCATACAATTCACATAAACACATGCACACAGTTATTGAGTATCCCTCAGGCTGTCCCCTCTTACCTTTGGTGAAGGTAAAAGTGCTTGATGTATGAAATAACGAACCACGAACATCCTCGCTTGCTTCGCGATGAAAATCTAAGGATACCAGCACAATACCACAAGTTAAAAATCAACCAAGAACACCAAACCATCTAGGTATAGGTTCTGCCTTTACAAAATAATAGGGTTGGAGGTTTCCAAAAATCATACCACTCATGGATTAATGATCCTTAAGTGTTAGAAGTTCATAAACAAAAAAAAAAATCATTTTACAAAGATTTATCAAAATCCCTCTAAGTTAAACACTTAGGGTTTCGGCCTTCACTCCTAAAATAGGTTAGGAATTTTCAAACTTTTCAAGACTTTAGATTTAACATCAAAAGGTATCAAGAAACTTAAATACATGATCATCTTTCAAAAGTTTAAACAAAACTTCCTAGGCCACAAAAACATAGTTTCGGCCATCATTGGAAAAATAGGCTAGGAACTTTAAAACTTTCAAGCTCTTAGGTTTGGAATTAAAAGGTACTAAGAAGCTCAAATCCATGATCATATTTGAAAAGTTGAAACAAAACATCCTAGGTCCAAAACCTACTAGGTTCAGCCATCCTTGGATAAATAGGCTAGAAATTTTTTTGTTTGATGCAAGCTCTTAGATAATGAAAGTAGAGGTCATTAGGAGTTCATAGAAATTGCTTTCAACTCAAACGAATTTTTCTATAATTTTCTAGAGATTTTAGAAGTTAAAAGAGCTTTAAGAACATTTTAAGAAAACATAGAGTAAAATCATGAAATAAGTGTAAATCTTGAAAGAGAAGAGTATGAGAGTGTTACCCTTGAAGCTAGGAAGAAAATGTATGAATAACTTGATGATTGAAACTAAATAAAAATGGAAGCTTTGTGTAGGAACTTTAAAGTGAGAAAGTGAAGTAGGAAAGTTATGAAGGGAAAATGAAATGGGTATTCATAGGGGGAGGGGTGAGAGTGGCGCATGAGAGAAGGGAGGGAGAAATCTTGATGGCCAAGTTTTGGCTTAGGCCATGTTTGGTTGGAGAAGAGAGATAAAAAATGAGTTTGGAATAAAATACAATATTTTTCAGAAAGGAGTAATCATGGCACTTTTGGATGGATGTGACCCAAGACTTCCATCAACATGTCAACTTTTCCAACATGACACTTCAACTCTTTTGTGCTCTCTACTCTGCTCCATTGTACATCCGGTTCAGGTTTCCGATTGTATTTCGCCCGCAATAAAAATTATATTTTATTTCCGAACTCAAATTTTCGAACATTTCTAATATTAAACAAAACACAACAAAAACACCAACCGTTTCGTTCACGGGTCAAAATTAGGTTTTCTGCTCAGTAAACTTGTATCGACAATGAAAATGCAAACCAGTTTTCGTCTGAATTTTCAACCGAAAATTTAACCGTGACTTCCTACGGTTAGAGAACACAAGAAAATGATTTTAGTTTATTTAAAATCACTCTCTGGATTTTATCAAAATTTATTACATATACACATGTATTTACTGCTACAGAAAGACACAAATCGGGGCATTACAATACTACCCCTCTAAAAAGAATTTCGTCCTCGAAATTACACACCTAGAAATAGTTCAGGATATTGTAACTTCATCTTGTCCTTGACTTCCCATGTCGCTTCTCCGGTTGCATCGTTCCAGATAACCTTGACCAAAGGAATTTGTTTTCCTCTGAGTTGCTTCGTCCTCTTGTCCGTGATTCGTACAGGCGAAGTCTCAAAAGATAAGTTCTCTTTAAATTGTACATTATCGGGCTCAATTATATGAGATGGATCAGGAACATAATTTCTCAATTGTGAAACATGGAAAACATCGCGAATATTGGAAAGAAAAGGAGGTAAAGAAATTTTATAGGCTACTGGACCTACGCTACGAAGAATTTGGTAAGGTCCAATGAATTTGGGAGTGAGCTTTCTGGATTTAATTACTCTGCTAATCCCAGTCGTAGGCGTGACTCTAAAAAACACATGATCACCTTCCTCAAACTCGTGAGGCCATCGTCTCTTGTCATCATAACTCTTATGTCGACTGAGTTGTCCGCATTTTCTCCTGAATCAATTTCACCTTTTCTGTTGTCTGTTGCATGATTTCCGGTCCTAATAACAAGCTTTCTCTATCCTGGTACCAACATAGAGGTGTTCTACACCGTTGACCATATAAAGCTTCATAGGGTTCCATTCCTATGCTTGAGTGGAAACGGTTGTTATAAGTGAATTCTATCAACGGTAGAAATTCATCCCAATTCCCAGTGTTTTCCAACACACAAGCTCTCAAAATCTTCCAGTGACTAAATCGTTCTCTCTGATTGTCCATCTATTTGTGGATGGTAAGCAGAACTCAATCCGAGTCTCGTTCTTAATGAGTTTTGTAGTCCTTTCCAGAACTTCGACGTAAACCTCGGATCACGATCCGAAATGATACTCGAAGGTATACCGTGAAATTTGACATTCTCATCAATGCACAATTGAGTTATATTTTATATTGGATACTTCATGTTGATAGGAAAAAAGTGAGCTGACTTGGTCAGTCGATCCACTATTATCCATATAGTCTCATGTCCCTTCCGAGTCCTTGCTAATCCGGTTACAAAGTCCATTGAAATTCCACCCCATTTCCATTTCGAAATGTGTAAAGATTGTAGCATTCCCGCTGGATTTTGGTGTTCAACTTTTGCCTTCTGACACACTAAACACGAAGCAACATATTCCATTATGTCACTCTACATTCCATATCACCAGTATAACTTTTGAGATCTTGGCACATCTTTGTGGCTCCTGGGTGTAAACTTAACTTACTCTTGTGAGCCTCTTCTAGAATCAACTTCCTAAGTTCGGCATCACCTGGCAAACAAATCCTTTCACCGAATCTCAAGATTCCATCCGTTCCTTCCCTGAATTCTGACAGTGCTCATTGTCACACTAGTTCTCTTTCTCCTTGTAGGTACTGATCACTTCCTTGTTTTTCTCTTATTTGATCCATTAATCCATTGGATACGGTGATCCTTCCCAAACACAGCTTTCCTAGTGACATCTTTACTGTCAAACTCATATCTCTGAATTGTTCCAACAATCCCTACTCTCTGACCATCATTACAGATGCATGTATTGACTTTCTACTCAGGGCATCTGCCACCACATTTGCTTTTCCAGGGTGATACTGCAGTTGGAAATCATAATCCTTCAAGAATTCCAACGAATGTCTCTGCAGCATATTCAACTCCTTCTGGTCGAATAGGTACTTCAAACTTTTGTGGTCACTGAAAACATTGAATGTAGCTCCATACAAATAATGTCTCCATATTTTCAAAGCAAAATCACCGCTGCTAACTCCAAGCCATGGGTTGGGTAATTCCTTTAATGAATCTTCAGTTGCCTTTAAGCATACGCCACAACCTTCCGGTTCTACATCAATACACAACCTAACCCCTGATGTGAAGCATCACAACAAACCTCAAAAGTTTCCTTAGGATCAGGGAGTACTAACACTGGTGAAGTAGTCAACTTCCTCTTTAACTCTTGGAAACTTTCTTCACGCGCTTCAGTCCATGTAAACGCTTGGTCCTTCTGCGTTAAGTGGGTGCCAAACCCATGAAACTACGGATCTCTGTCGCCATCTTTGGCCTTTCCCATTCCAAAATAGCTTCAACTTTCGACGGGTCTACTTCAATTCCTTTACGCGATACGACGTGATGCAAGAACTGAACTTGGTCCAACCAAATTCACACTTTTCCGACTTTGTGTAAATTTGCTTCTCTCTTAAGGTTCGAAGAACTACTTTGAGATGTTCAGCATGTTTTTCCTTGTTTGGAGAATGTATTAGAATGTCATCGATAAAGGCAACGACAAACTGATCTAAGTAAGGACGAAAAATCATATTCATGTAATCCATGAATATCACGCGAGAATTCGTCACTCCAAACGGCATCACTAGATACTCATAATGCCCATAGCGTGTTCGAAATGCTGTCTTAGGGACATCCTCTATCTTCACACGAATCTGATGGTATCCCGACTGTAAATCTATCTTCGAGAAAATGGCCGCTCCATGTAATTGGTCGATTAAATCATCTATCCTTGGAATCGGATACTTGTTCTTAATCGTCACCTTGTTTAACTGATGGAAATCTATGCATAACCGAGAAGTTCCATCTTTCTTCTTCACTTGTAAGACTGGGGCTCCCCATGGTGACACACTCGATCGAATGAATTCCTTCTTCATCAACTCCTCCAGTTGCTCCTTCAAATTCTCTAGCTCCGATGGCGACATACGATAGGGTGCCATAGAGATTGGCCCAGTGCCTGGAACCAAATCAGTTGCGAACTCGATGTCTCTAACAGGCGGTAGTCCAGGTACATCTTCGGGAAAAACTTCCAAAAACTCATTGACGACAGGTATGGATTTTAAGTCTAACTCATTCTTAACTTCTAAGGAAAACAACAACATGTATCATTGAGCTCCCTCTTTCAAAGAAGCTCTTACCTGACTAGCAGATAATGAGACGCCCCGACGTCCCATAAAGAAAACCAAAAAATATTAAGACCTAATTTCGTTATTACTGTTAAGCTGATATATTAAAACAGCGGAAAAAGTAAAACTTAAAATATACACAACATATATACATACATACATAACATATACACCTCAAGACTTGATACGGTACAATAGAAGGAAATCCCACCAGTCGGATCCCAAAATGTACAAACTAATAATCAAACAGAAAATAAAATCAACATCCTAAAGAGACAAGACGCATTGGCCATAGACTATGTACTCAACTATGAGAATCCACTGCTCGTCCTCCAACGTCTGGCTCATACGAGGTCCCATCAAGCTCCTCCACAGAAGGCTCCCCCATAGGATCTTCTCATCACGATCACAAAAAAAAAAATGTAATATAGAGAAGACATGGATAAGAAACCATATAACATCAAACGTGGAAAGGGTTTAGCTATATTTAATTAAATAACGACACACTAAACATCCATCTCCAAAGTATAAATATATGTAACACAATCATCCTCAATCCACATCTAGGATCTTTCTTCTACACTCCATCATGATGCAATGCAAATGCTGTATGAATAATCCCCTCGGGTATCGGCCATATCCGGATATCAAAACAATATAATCGACATGTCCCAGAGTCCCCGACGCACACCCTCGTCCGCGGATGAAGGGTGCCCACGGAAAGCAATGGCACTATAGCTACACAACCCGGTGCACACCTCTCGACCACAATCCAAGATGCTCATGCAATGCATGAACTATAGCTGCGACTAAAATGAAATCATCTCTGGACGGTCCGCCGTTAGCCTATCCCCGGGAATTCTCCCTCCGAGGCATAGACCCCACTCGACCATGTTTCAGGTCCCTCATATCACAGACTATGTTTCAAGTCACCCCCTAGTGCCTTAACCGCTCACCATAATCCCATAGATAACCTCAAAATAATCACATCTCATCAATCTCATCCTAATATCATGATAATCATCTCGGTTAGGCACTGCTATCTCAAATCGTATGCAATCCCCAAATACATCCTCGTGTCTCAACACAACTTATGATTTACTCAATCCTCTAAGTACAATGACAACACTCATCATATCATCATAATCATCATCATGTTATCCAAAATCATCATCATATATCATCATGTCATAATATCATTTCCAAATAATAAATACCAAAATATAATAATAATAATAATAATAATAATAAGTATAAACACTTTCAAAAATAATTACAACATTCATGATATCATACATCAAGTACCAAGTTCAAATCAACCAGTCAAACAGGCAATCATCACGTAATAAAAATAATATATATATATATATATACATATATTGTAACGATGATAAACGCACAATTTCTATATCATCATCGGTATCACTGAGTAGTCCCCAATGTGGTATAGACATTGTTCGTTACTCGCTCTCGTGTAGGGTGTGGGTTGCCTACGCCATTATCTAATTAAATGTAACCGTGCCGTTTCCGATGTTAAATAGTTTCTTTTCCCCACCTGGAGAGTCGCGCGCTACATGAAACGAGACGAAACGAACAAAAACGGAGCATCCTCGAAAGTCTTCGATTCTGCCTCACCTAGAAATAGGGTCTACGAGCCTCAAAATCCACCTACGAATCACATTGTAAAAGGCACTTTGTAAGGAACTCAAAATTGGCAGTAAATACCACCAAATCCGCCACTGATTTGGACTCATATATCACAATCCAGACATGGTTTTTCAAAATTGAACTGTAAGATCAAAGAAATATCTTCCCTTTACCGTCTCCAAAAAGTTCAGCTCGATCCAACGGTGGATGAGTTGGGGATGAACCTCGCAAGATGACTAGTCTCGAGCTACCCGAGTTGAACTCAACTCCAAATTCTAGGCTGAATAACTCACACTATGGGAAAGGTACAGAATTTGCAACTGTTAGATATGAAGGAATACTAGTTTAGAACCTCCATGCAAATTTGGACACAATCCAACGGAGGATGAAGGCTTGGTGATGATTTCTCTGAAACTGCTCCAACTCCTAAAGCTCTCAACAATGGTGTTTTAGGGTTCTTTAGTGATCTCCCTCTCTTATTCTCTAATTCTCTCCCTCTCTCTCACTAGAACTCTCTGGCTTTCTTTTCTTTCCAACTCTCAGGTCTCCTTCTATGTTTTCGGTTTCAAATGGCTCAAGTGAAATCACTTGAGCCCTTTTTATTTTCTTCAAAATTTCCGCTCGGGCGCTCAGCGCTGGTGCGTTCACCCGGGTCGCTGCATGCGTGCCGCGTCATCATCCACGTGTCCGTGTGCATGGCAGTGCTTCTAGCGCTCAGCTCTGGCCTCTGGTCAACACCGTTGACTTCGCGCGTTTCTTCGTGTTTTGAGCTCGTTTGAAGTCCGATTGACCTCAAATTTGAGATATAGGCTCATCTAGACCTAATAAACAACCTCAAACCATCAAAAATGCCTAATCTCAACCCTAACTCCAAATTTCTTGTTTCACACTCATACATCTTAAAGACGATAATCGGGGAAAACCCTAAGTTGTCTTCACGTTCAAACTCACTCGAGATGACTTCGTACTTTCCATGCAAAGGTTCCTCGACCTCAAACAACATCTTAACTATTTAATCCAAGCCTTAAACCTAATCCTCTTACTTAAACAAAACATAAAATTACGGCTGTTACATTTCTACCCCCCTTAAAAGAAATTCCGTCCTTGGAATTTGCGTACCTGAAAACAGATGGGGGTACTGCTGCTAAATGTCCGCCTCACGCTCCCAAGTAACATCTCCGGTAACACTATCCCATATGACCTTGACCAGGGGAATTTGTTTACCACGGAGTTCTTTAATCCTTCTTTCTACAAACTTAGACGGTAAAGCCTCATATTCCAGATTCTCTCGGAGATGTATTGACTCAGGCTCAATGACATGAGAAGGATTGGGGTAATATTTTTTTAACTGGGAAACATGGAATACATCGTGAAGGTTGGAAATTTAAGGCGGTAAGACTATCTGGTAAGCTATTGGACCAATTCGTTGAAGACCGAAATGGTCCAATGAATCGGGAAGTGAGCTTTCTAGACTTTATAGCTCTGCCAATTCCGATCTTCGGGGTGACTCTCAAGAACACGTGATCACCTTCTTGGAACTCTAAGGGTCTTCTCCTCTTGTTACTGTAGCTTCTTTGCCGATCCTGGGCTTCCTTCATTTTCTCTCTTATTTTCCTAACTTGTTCTGTTGTTTGTTGTACCACATCAGGACCCAACACTTGGCTCTCGCCAGTCTCATACCAACACAATGGAGTCCTACACTTTCTCCCATACAGAGCCTCATACAGTGCCATCCCGATGCTGCTGTGGAAACTGTTATTGTATGTGAACTCAATCAATGGTAGGAATTGATCCCAACTGCCAACAAGTTCCAACACACAGGCTCTTAAAAGATCCTCCAATGATTGAATTGTTCTCTCAGTCTGTCCATCCGTCTGAGGATGATAAGCAGAACTCATCCTCAACTTTGTTCCCAAAGCATCGTGTAACTGTCTCCAAAATCTAGATATAAATATGGGATCTCGGTCGGAGACAATACTCGACGGCACACCATGCAACCTAACTACTTCCTTGATATAGATCTGGGTCAACCTCTCAAGACTATAACTCTCACCAATAGGTAAGAAGTGAGCACACTTCGTCAACCTATCAATGATAACCCTAATCGCATCAAACCTCTTCGGAGTTCGTGGTAATCCAACCACAAAGTCCATTACTATGCTATTCCACTTCCACTCTGGGATATCCAAGGACTTCAACAACCCATCGGGCTTTTGATGCTCTATCTTAGCTTTCTAACATACCAAACATGATAGAGCATACTCCGCCACTTTTTTCTTCATCTTTGGCCACCAAAACATCTTCTTCAAGTCTTGGTACATCTTGGTGTCTCCTTGGTGGAAACTCAGCTTACTTTTATGTGCATCCTCTAACATCATCTTCCTAATCTCTAAGTCCTCTGGCACACATATCCGATCCTTAAATATTAACACTCCATCTGATCCTCTCCTAAACTCTGAAACCTTACCCTCATCTATACCTCGATACACATCCACTAAATATTCATCCTAACCCTACTTAACATTAAGGTCTCTCAAAAACTCACTACTGATGGTGATCATACCTAAGAATATTCTATCCTTAATCAAATCCATACCTAGGTTCAAATCTCTAAATTGTTCAAGCAACTCGATCTCTTTCACCATCATTGCGGATACGTGCAAGGATTTCCGACTTAGTGCATCCGCCACAACATTAGCCTTCCCTGGATGGTATTGAAGATCAAACTCATAGTCCTTAATGAATTCCATCCATCTACGTTGCCTCATGTTCAGCTCCTTCTGATCAAACAAATAATTTAAACTCTTGTGATCACTGAACACATTAAACTCAGCTCCATAAAGATAGTGTCGCCATATCTTCAATGAGAACACTATGGCTGCTAACTCCAAATCATGGGTTGGGTAATTCCTTTCATGAACCCTCAATTGTCGGGAAGCATAAGCCACAAATCTTCCCTCTTGCATCAAAACACAACCCAATCCTTGATATGACGCGTCACAGTACACGTCAAACTGTCCTAATGGATCTTGTAACGTCAGCACAGGAGATGTAGTCAACTTCTCCTTTAGCTTCTGAAAGCACTCTTCACACTTCTTTGTCCAAACAAACGCTGTAATACCCGGCTAATCCTAGGAAACTCATCACCTCACTCACTGACTTAGGCCTCTCCCACTTAATCACGGCCTCTACCTTAACTGGATCAACATCTATCCCTTCCTTGTTGATTACATGCCCTAGAAACTGTACTTCCTCTAACCAAAATAAACACTAGGATAGCTTAGCATACAACTACCTATCTCTCAACACCTGTAACACCACTCTCAGATATTCCTCGTGTTCTTCCCGACTATGGGAGTAGATAAGAATATCATCTATAAACACCACAACAAACTTGTCAAAGAACGAACTAAAGATCCTGTTCATGTAATCTATGAACACCGCTGGAGCATTAGTTACACCAAAAGGCATAACTAGGTGCTCGTAGTGTCCATACCTTGTCCTGAAAGCGGTCTTAGGTATATCCTCCTTCTTAACCCTAATCTGATGGTATCCTGACCTTAAATATATCTTGGAAAACACCGAAGCTCCCTTCAATTGATCCATCAGATCATCTATCCTAGGCGATGGATATTTGTTCTTGATTGTAACTTTATTCAACTGCCTATAATCCGTGCATAACCTAGAACTTCCGTCCTTTTTCTTGACAAACAATACTGGTGCTCCCCAAGGAGAAACACTCAGTCCAATGAATTCCTTCTTCATCATGTCATCCAGCTTTTTCTTCAACTTTGCCAACTCCACTAGTGACATCCGATAAGGAGCTACTGATATAGGTCTGGTCCCTGGTATGAGATCTATAGCGAACTCCAGCTCCCTCTCTGGTGGCAAACCTGGAACATCAGGAGGGAAAACCTCAGGAAACTCTCTCGCAATAGGCAGAGAATCTATACTCGGAATCTCCTTAGCTTCCAAAAAGAAAAACATCACAAACTGCTGAGAACCGCCACCCCCTCATAGTTGCCCCTTCATTGGCAGATACTATGCTAGAAGGTCAATAAAAGATAAGGTCTTTCGGGCACAGTCTAACACTACATGGTTAGCCGAAAGCCAATCCATGCCAAGAATAACATCAATCTGCTGCATAGGCAAACAGATGAGATCTACAAGAAATGCCCTATTTTCAACAACTATTGGACACTGTAAGCAAATAGACATAGTGATCAAAGGATCACTGGTAGGGGTGGATACTATCAGGGTATATGGTAGCTGAGAATCGGGTAAATGTAAATAATCTACGCACTCATGGGACACAAAAGATCGTGTAGCGCTGAATCAAACAACACAGACGAGAGTCTGCCAGATATTAAACACATACCTTGAATAAGATCTGCAGATTGAAAGGACTCAAATCCTCTCACTGTAAACACCCTCCCTGTGGCCTGAGGTCTGGCCGTCTGTTGTCCCGCTGCTAGAACCCCTCTCCCAGCTCCCTCTCTGGAACCACTGTCTCCTCTGGAACTACTAGCTCCTCTGCCGGATGTTGGCTGCTGCTGCACCGCTCTATGTCGATAATCCCTAGCAAAATGACCTAGTTTGCCACAGACATAGCAACCAGATCTATATGTGCAATCCCTGATATAATGCGGACCTCCGCATCTGAAACACACTGGGGCCCTCTGCTTCTGGCCCTCTTTGGTAACTGGTGCTGGTGGTACAAATGTCTGAGCACTCTGTCCCAGTCTAACGTATGGTCCTCTCCTCCATTGAGAACCTCTATCACCTCTTCTCTGATGACATGCTCTGGTAGGACCCCCACTACACTACTGTCTCTGCTCTACAGCCTACCTCTGGTCCATACTCTCAATGGCACTGCACCTCTCTACAAGCTATGGGAAACTCAGTATATCCAAGGGCACTAAAGCCCTCCTCAACTCATGCCTTAAACCCTCCCCGAATCTCCGACACATCCAGTCCTCATCTGGAAACCTCTGGTAGAACTCAAAACTGAATCAGGGCCTCGAATCTGGCCGCGTAATCACCAACAGACCTGTCTCCCTACTGGAGACTCATGAACTCTCTCTCCTTCTCGCGTCTAACTAACCGCGGGAAGTACTTCCCAAAGAAACACTCTCTGAATAGCTCCTAGCTGATCAGTCTGCCCTCAGCCTCTAGCAATCTCCTCTTGCCTCTCCACCATGACTCAGCCCCTCCGGTCATCATGAAGGCGGCATAGGTCACCTTCCTATCATCTCTGCATCTCATGATATCAAAGATCTTCTCAAGCTCCTGAATCCACCACTCCGCTCACTCTGGATCATACTCTCCACCAAACTGTGGTGGCTTACCTTTGAGAAAGGAAGCCAATCCTGCATCCTCAGCCTCGGCGGCTCTCTTCCTATCTTGACGCTCCTGTAACTCTGCCTCTCTCTGTACCCTCTAAGCATTCTACTGTGCCAGCTGCAACAGAACGAATGCTAACTCGCGGTTAGTCCGAAGAGTCTCGGCGGACTCTCCTCCACCTCCAATCCCTGCCCCTGGCTGATGAGGCTCATCCTCTATACCCTATATCGCTCTACCACCACCATGTCTGCCACGTCCTCGACCTCGGCCTCAAGCCATGATCCTATTAAAAGAAATCACTAGACCACATCAATATGACATATAATACTACATAAAAGTGGAATATAAATACTACAGGCCATAGAGGTGTCGCGTCGGACTCACTACCCAACTTCTAAGCATAGTTGTTATCCGATGTTGATTCAACTAAATGGCCAGTTCACCCTAATCACAATGCTCACGGTCCATTTCAAAACCAAACTGCTCTGATACCACCAAATGAGACGCCCCGACGTCCCATTAAAGAAAACCAAAAATTATTAAGACCTAATTTCATTATTACCGTTAAGCTGATATATTAAAACAGCGGAAAAAGTAAAAACTTAAAATATACACAACATATATACATACATACATAACATATACGCCTCAAGACCTGATACAGTACAGTAGAGGGAAATCCCACCAGTTGGATCCTAAAATGTACAAACTGATAATCAAACAAAATAAAATCAACATCCTAAAAAGACAAGATGCACTGGCCATAGACTCTGTACTCAACTATGAGGATCCACTTTTCGTCCTCCAACATCTGGCTCATATGAGGTCCCATCAAGCTCCTCTATAGTTGGCTCCCCCATAGGATCTTCTCATCACGATCACAAAAAAAATATATATATGCAATATAGAGAAGACAGGGATAAGAAACCATATAACATCAAACGTGGAAAGAGTTTAGCTACATTTAATTATATAACGGCACGCTAAACATCCGTCTCCAAAGTATAACTATATGTAACACAATCATCCTCAATCCACATATAGGATATTTCCACTACCCTCCATCATGATGTAATGCAAATGCTGTATGAATAATCCCCTCAGGTATCGGCTATATCCGGATATCACAACAATAAAATCGACACGTCCCAGAGTCCCCGGCGCACACCCTTGTCAGTGAATGGAGGGTGCCCTGGTAAAACAATGGCACTATAGATACACAACCCGGTGCACACCTCTGGACCACAATCCAGGATGCTCATGCAAGGCATAAACTATAGCTGCGACTAAAATGAAATCATCTCTGGACGTACCGCCGCTAGCCTATCCCCGGGAATTCTCCCTCAGAGGCATAGACCCCTCTCGACCATGTTTCAGGTCCACTCGACCATGTTTTAGGTCACCCCCTAGGGCCCTGACCGCTCATCATAATCTCAAAATAATCTCATCTCATCAATCTCAGTCTCATATCATGATAATCATCTCGGTTGGGCACTACTATCACATATCGTATGCAATCCCCAAATACATCCTCGTGTCTCAACATAACTTATGATTTACCCAATCCACTAAGCACAATCATAACACTCATTATATCATCATAATCATCATCACGTAATCCAAAATCATCATCATATATCATCATGTCATAATATCATTTCCAAATAATAAATACCAAAATATAATAATAATAATAATAATAATAATAATAATAATAATAATAATAATAATAATAATAATAATAAGTATAAACACTTTCAAAAATAATTACAACACTCATGATATCATACATCAAGTACCAAGTTCAAATCAACCATCAAACAGTAATCATCATGTAATATATATATATATATATATATATATATATATATATATATATATATATATATATATATATATATCTGTGTGTGTTTAAGACTAAGCCCCCATTCATGTTTTGATGTATGACAAACAAAGTGTATTTTGCATAAGATTTTTAATTTTGAGTACGTACTCATTTCGTGTTAAGTTGCATGCAAGATCACTCAAAACTAGCGCACGCCCAACACAGGGAAACTATAAGCGCTCGTCCAATGAAGTGAACCAAGAATGACGTCCAACAAAGTAAAGAGCTGAAGTCCAATGAACAACTAAAGAGCTCGTCCACTAAAGTACAACAAAGTAAAAAAAAATGACGTCCATTGAAAGAACAAAGAAAGCGCGTCCACTAAAGAAATAACAAAGTAAAAAGCTGTCGTCCACTGAAAGAACAAAGGAAGCGCTTCCACTAAAAGAAATAGAAGATCTCGTCTGCTGACATGGCACAAGAAGCGCGTCCACTAAAAGAAACAGAAGAGCTCGTCTGCTGACGTGGCACAAGAAGCGCGTCGCAAAGCGAAAGAGCTCGTCTGCTGCCGAAAAAGCGCGTCAAAAGAAAATGGAAGAGCTCGTCTGCTGACGTGGCACAAGAAGCGCGTCCACTGAAAGAAACAGAAGAGCTCGTCTGCTGACGTGGCACAAGAAGTGTGTCCACTAAGAAAGCAGAAGATCTCATCTGCCGTCATGGCACAAGAAGCGCGTCCACTTCGAAAAAAGAAGATCTCGTCTCCTGACGTGGCACTTGGAGCTCGTCTACTTAATGATACGTGCTAAGATCTTAATAAGAAGCTCCGTCCACTAACATAGCATATAAAGCTCGTATACCAGTTGGAGCCCGTCCAATTGCCTTGTGTTAGCACGCTCGTCTACCAAATGGAGCCCGTCCAATTACCTTGAGCTAGAACTCCCGTATGCTGACGTGGCAAATGGACACGGCTATTTTTCTCTTCAATTAAACATGGATATATTACTCTTCAAAAAGACTTGGCTATCCTTCCAGATGGAAACGATTATATTTCAAGAAGGATGCAAACTCTACAAAGATCAAACAAATTAAAATCTCAGTTCAAGATCAAGAATCAAGAAAGCGGATTTTGTTAAATCAGATCCAAATCTGTCTTAAATGATCCCAACGGCTATAATTTGTCTTCTATATAAAGAGGGGTCAAAGGAAAAACAAAAAAAAAAATACAACAAACACAACTCATTCTAATTGTGAAACTAAGTTCTTTATTTCTGAGAAAAGTGTGATAGTAGTTAGAACTTCAATTTGTATTATCAGGCTTTTAGAGTCTTACTTCTACTCAATTCTTTTCGTGAATCAGAGTGACTAAGAGAGGGTATCTTTTACGGTTTAACAAGGATATAAGGGATCCTTTGGTATAGAAAAGAAAGTGTGCTTTCTGGAGATTTTTCAAGCAAGGAGGTTATCCTTGTGTTGCTGTAATTAGAATTGTGTAATTGCTGATTATAGTGAAGAAAACCTTAGAGGTGTGGGACTTGATGTAGGCTTATCAGAGGAGGTAGCCGAACCAGGATAAATCGGTTTGTGTTTTCTTCTCATCCCTAAACTCCATATACTTGTTAAACTTGAATCTTTAATCAGCAATATGTGTTAAAATCTGTTGTTACTACTTATAATTCTTCTTGTCATCATTACTTGTTCCATAACCTGATTCTTGGGAATTAAAATTGAGTGAAAACCAAATTTCTTTAAAGAAACATTGTTCTGCTTTAAATTGTTGAAAAAGTTTTCAATATCTCAATTCACCCCCCCCCCCCCCTCTTGAGATCGTAGCCACTACCAACAATTGGTATCAGAGCTAAAACTCTTGTTACAAAGCTTAACTGCTTCAAGAGATGGCTACAAATGATATCCTGGGTGATGGGGCTTCCCTCACTAGACCCCCTACCTTTAATGGCTCCAAATACATGTATTGGAAAGAAAGAATGCTTATCTTTCTTGAGGCTGCATGTTTAGATGTTTTAGATGTTGTTGAAAATGGTCCCTATGTTCCATTTATTCTTGATGCTAAGGGAAATAAACAAACTAAACCAAAAGATGACTGGAATGAAGATGATAAAAGAAGAGTTGGTTATAATTCTAAAGCAAAGAATATTATAACAGCTGCTTTGAATTATGATGAGTTTTTCAGGGTCTCCAATTGCAAAACGGCAAAGCAAATGTGAGATACTCTTCAACTCACTCATGAAGGAACCAACGATGTGAAAAGAGCAAGGATGAATGCACTAATCCACGAATATGAATTCTTTCACATGAAGAATGGTGAGGAGATAGATGATCTGCAAAAGAGGTTTACACACATTGTGAACCAGCTAGAAGGACTCGGACATACAATCACATATGAGAAAAAGATTAACAAGATTATGAGATGTTTGAGTCGTGAATGGCAGCCAAAAATTACTGCAATTGTTGAAGCAAAGGATCTTGACACGATGCAGATTGCTACTCTATTTGTCAAGTTGAAAGAACACGAATTGGAACTCAATAGATTGAAAAATCATGAAGATAAGGAGAAAAAAAAGAAAGGACTCTCACTCAAGGCTCATATTTCCAAAGAATCAATAGAAAGTGATGAAGATGAACACCTTGATGAAAGTGAAGAATCCGAAGAAGAAGACATGGGATTGCTTGTGAGGAAATTTAGAAGATTCATCAAGAAGAATAGAAACAAGAAGCAATCCAGTTTTCCTACCAAAAAGAACACGAACAAAGGTGAAAGCTCTTCCTCAACAATCAAACGCTTTGGATGTGGAAAGCTTGGACACTACAAAAATGAATGTCCAAAGCTACAAAAGAAAGAAAAGTATGATAAGAATGATAGCAAGGAAAAGAAAGGAAGAAATCCTAGAAGAGCATACATAGCTTGGGAAGAAAATGATATGGATTCCACTAGTAGTGAATCTGAAAATGAAGAAGCCAACCTATGTCTCATGGCAAATCATCAAAGTGATAGTGAAACCGAGGTAAATGATTCCTCTCCTACCTATGATGAGTTACAAGATGCTTTTGATGAATTGCATGAAGAATATGTTAACATTGGTAAATAACTTAAATCTTCTAGAAAGATCATCGCAAAACAATGTAGTGACTATGCATCTTTACAAATAAAGCTTAAAGAACTAGAAGCTGAAAATTCACAATTACTTGCATCTAGTTCAATTTGCACCAAATGCACTACACTAGAAAAGGATGTTGAAAAACTGAATACAACTCTATCTAAGTTCACTTTGGGTAGAGATAACTTGAATGCCATATTAGGACAGCAAAAGGGTGTGTATGACAAAGCTGGAATTGGATATAAGCCAATGGTACATGAAAAATCTTTTAAGAAGCTTTTTGTTCCACCTATTTCCTCAACTAGTCCTTTTGTTAAATTCTATTATTGTCTAAAGAAAGGTCATACAGCTGCTACTTGTAGACTTAGAAAGAACATTCATGTTGGCATTAAACAAATTTGGGTTCCAAAAGGAACTTATGTTGCTACTAACACTAAAGGACCCAACCAGATTTGGGTACCTAAAGGAAAAGCATAAAACAATCTGTTTTGTAGGTGTGTTTGAAGGCCAAAACCTCAAGCTGGGTTTTGGACAATGGCTGCTTTCGAAACACATGACCGGAGACATCACAAAATTTACATCTTTCACTCCCAAGGAAGGAGGAAATGTCACCTATGGAGACAACAACAAAGGAAGAATCCTTGGTGTTGGAACAATAGGAAAAAGTCCAGCAATCAAGATTGAGGATGTTCTCTATGTGGAAGGGCTCAAACACAATCTACTAAGTACAAGCCAATTATGTGATAAAGGCTACAAGGTAAACTTTAACTCAAATTTGTGTATGATCCAATCTACTGATGATAATAACATAAAATTGATTGGAAATAGAATCAATAACATCTATATGCTAGACATAGACAACTTAATTTCCAATGATGCATGTTGCTTAATTTCCAAAGAAGATGAAAATTGGCTTTGGCATAGGAGAATAGCTCACATTCATATGGATCACTTGAATAAATTAATTTCCAAAGAACTTGTAATCGGTTTACCAAATAAAAAGTTTGTTAAAGAAGGCCTGTGTGATGCATGCCAAAAGGGTAAACAAGTGAAAACCTCATTTAAGGCTAAAACCACTGTTTCAACTAGTAGACCCTTACAATTATTGCACATGGACCTTTTTGGACCTTCTAGGACAAAAAGCTTTGGTGGAAATCTCTATGCTCTTGTAAATGTTGATGACTTCTCTAGATTCACTTGGACCTTTTTCTTAGCACAAAAGAATGAAGCTTTTAAAGCTTTTAAGAAAATGGCTATGGTTGCTCAAAATGAAAAAGACGTGAAAATTGTTTCAATTAGGAGTGACCATGGAGGAGAATTCCAAAATGAGGAGTTTGATAACTTTTGTGATGAACATGGTATAAAACACAATTTTTCTGCACCTAGAACTCCACAACAAAATGGAGTAGTTGAGAGGAAAAATAGGTCACTTGAAGAAATTGCTAGAACCATATTAAGTGACTCTAATTTACCAAAGTATTTTTGGGCTGATGCTGTGAGTACTGCATGTTATGTTTTGAATAGAGTTCTAATAAGGCCAATTTTGAAGAAAACTCCATATGAACTTTACAAGGGAAGAAAACCTAACATTTCTCATTTTCATGTCTTTGGCTGTAAATGTTTTGTGCTAAATAATGGCAAGGATAATCTTGGGAAATTTGATGCCAAAGCTGATGAGGGTATTTTCCTAGGTTATTCATTAACTAGAAAAGCATATAGAGTGTTTAATAAGCGTGCTTTATCAATAGAGGAATCTATTTACATAACATTTGATGAGTCTAACCCCAAAAGGTTGGGAAAGGACATTTTTGATGATGCAGAAAATCTTGAGGATGAAGTGAAATCTGATGAAGGAAAGGAGAACAACAAGGAAAAGGAAGATGAAGAAAGCAATCAAGAACCTCAAGCAGAACTTCAACAAGAAAAATATTCCTAAGGAGTTGCAAGCTTCAAAGAATCATCCCCTAGACAATATCATTGGTGAGATCACCAAAGAGGTAACCACTAGAAACTCTTTAAGGAATATTTGCAATACCATGGCGTTTGTATCTCAAATAGAACCAAAATGTGTTGATAATGCTATTAATGATGAACATTGGATGATTGCAATGCAATAGGAGTTAAATCAATTTAAAAGGAACAAAGTTTGGGATTTAGTTCCAAAACCCAAAAGTAACCAAATAATTGGAACTAAATAGGTGTTTAGAAACAAAATGGATGAGAATGGAATAATAGTAAGAAACAAGGCTAGACTAGGAGCTAAGGGATACAATCAAGAAGAAGGAATTGATTAGGATGAAACATATGCTCCCGTAGCTAGATTAGAAGCCATAAGAATGCTCTTAGCCTAGGATTGTATAATGAACTTTAAACTCTACCAAATGGATGTGAAAAGTGCCTTTTTAAATGGAATAATACAAGAGGAAGTATATGTAAGACAACCCCCTGGCTTTATTGATAGTGAGTTCCCAAATCATGTCTATAAAATGACTAATGCCCTCTATGGACTCAAGCAAGCTCCTAGAGCTTGGTATGAGAGGTTAAGCAATTTTCTCCTAGAGAAAGGCTTTAAAAGAGGAAAAGTTGATAAAACACTATTTACTAAAACAAAAGCAAACAATATCTTACTTGTTCAAATATATGTTGATGACATTATTTTTGGTGCTACTAATGAGTCTTTATGCAAGGAATTTGGTGAACTAATTCAAAGTGAATTTGAAATGTCCATGATGGGAGAACTTACCTTCTTTCTTGGACTTCAAATTAAACAATGCCAAGATGGAACCTTCATAATCCAAACAAAGTATTGCAAGGAACTACTAAAGAAGTTTGGAATCGAAAGCGTAAAGGAAATGGCAACACCAATGAGTCCAGCCTGCTACTTGGACAAAGATGAACATGGTAAATCTATAGATGTATCCAAGTATAGAGGTATTATCGGATCCTTACTTTATCTCACTGCTAGTAGGCCAAATATAATGTTCAGTGTGTGTATGTGTGCAAGGTATCAAGCTAATCCTAAAGAATCACATCTTACTACAGTTAAAAGAATAATGAAGTCCCTCTTAGGAACAAAAGAAACGAGGTCGTGGTATCCCAAGGGATCCACTTGCACATTAATAGGATATTACGACTCTGACTTTGCTGGATGCAAGTTAGATATGAAGAGCACAAGTGGAACATGCCATTTATTAGGAAATTCCCTAGAGTCATGGTTTAGTAAAAAGCAAACTAGTGTGGCCTTATCCACAGCTGAAGCAGAATATGTTGCAGCTGGGAGTTGTTGTGCTCAAATCCTATGGATGAAACAACAATTAATTGACTATGGTGTTTATCTGGATCATATAACAATAAAGTGTTATAACACTAGTGCAATTAATCTAACAAAGAACCCAATTATGCACTCAAGAACCAAGCATATTGAAATTAGGCATCATTTTATCATGGATCATATTCTAAGTGGAAATGTTGTGATTGAACATATAGATACAACTAAGCAATTACCTAATATATTCACCAAACCACTAAATAAGGTGAGTTTCTTCTCTATAAGAAGGGAACTTGGCATAATTGATCCTCAAAATAACCGATAACAGATGGCACGTAAGGCAGCACAGGTTGCTGAAAATTATGAAGGACATGGGCAAGATGCTAAGCGTCCTTAGGTGTCTGTAATTTTTTTTTGTATTTTGGATATTTTGATGAATTGCATAAGTTCTGAAATGCTTTATTATCAATGAATGCAAGACTGTTTTTAAGTTTGATTTCAATATTCTCCATAGTTTTTTTTTTTGATAATGACAAATGGGGGGAAAGATGAACCATACATCTGAGATGAATTAGAAAGATGAACCATACATCTGAGATGAACCATAAAGATGAACCATGCATTTGCTGTAATATTTTTTTTCTCTGATATGTAAATTTTTTTTTCTCTGATACCTGAGTATGAAATGCTTTGAAAAGACATACTTGAACTTATAATAAATGCAAGATGATTTTTTTTTTCACGATAATGATATGATAACACTTGATCTTTTGAAAGATATCAATGACACAGGGGAAGGACGAAAATAACTTAAGAACCAAGCTTACTGAATAGCTGCACTCTGATTTCTTAATAACTAAGGTTAAGTATGGTAAGGTTTGTCATAATCAAAAAGGGGGAGTTTGTAAGACTAAGCCCTCATTCATGTTTTGATGTATGACAAACAAAGTGTATTTTGCATAAGATTTTTAATTTTGACCACATACTCATTTCGTGTTAAGTTGCATGCAAGATCACTCAAAACTAGCGCACGTCCAACACAGGGAAAATATAAGCGCTCGTCCAATGAAGTGAACCAAGAATGACGTCCAACAAAGTGAACAGCTGAAGTCCAATGAACAACTAAAGAGCTCGTCCACTAAAGTAAAACAAAGTAAAAAAACTAACGTCCATTGAAAGAACAAAGAAAGCGCGTCCACTAAAGAAACAATAAAGTAAAAAGCTATTGTCCACTGAAAGAACAAAGGACGCTCGTCCACTAAAAGAAACAGAAGATATCGTCTGCTGATGTGGCGCAAGAAGCGCGTCCACTAAGAAAACAGAAGATCTCGTCTGTTGACGTGGCACTTGGAGTACGTCCACTGAAGAAACAGAAGCACGTGTCTACTGATGTAAAAGAAGAGCTCGTCTACCGATAGTGGCACTTGGAGCTCGTCTACTTAATGATACGCGCTAAGATCTTAATAAGAAGCTTCGTCCACTAACATAGCATATAAAGCTCGTCTACCAGGTGGAGCCCGTCCAATTGCCTTGTGTTAGCACGCTCGTCTTCCAACTAGAGCCCATCCAATTACCTTGAGCTAGAACTCCCGTCTGCTGACGTGGCAAATGGACACGGCTATTTTTCTCTTCAATTAAACACGGATATATTACTCTTAAAAAAGACTTGGCTATCCTTTTAGATGGAAACGGTTATATTTCAAGAAGGATGCAAACTCTACAAAGACCAAACAGAATCTCATTTCAAGATCAAGAATCAAGAAAGCAGATTTTGTTAAATCAGATCCAAATCTGTCTTAAATGATCCCAAAGGCTATAATTTGTCTTCTATATAAAGAGGGATCAAAGGAACAATAAAAAAAAACATATACAACAAACGCAACTCATTCTGATTGTGAAACTAAGTGTTTTATCTCTGAGAAAAGTGTGGTAGTAGTTAGAACTTCAATTTGTATTATCAGGCTTTTAGAGTCTTACTTCTACTCAATTCTTTTCGTTAATTAGAGTGACTAAGAGAGGGTATCTCTTAGGGTTTAACAAGGATAGAAGGGATCCTTGGGTATAGAAAAGCAAGTGTACTTTCTGGATATTTTTCAAGCAAGGAGGTTATCCTTGTGTTGCTGTAATTAGAATTGTGTAATTCCTGATTATAGTGAAGAAAACCACAGAGGTGTGGGACTGGATGTAGGCTTACCAGAGGAGGTAGCTGAACCAGGATAAATCGGTTTGCGTGTTCTTCTCATCCCTAAACTCCATATACTTGTTAAACTTGAATCTTTAATCAGCAATCTGTGTTAAAATCTGTTGTTACTACTTATAATTCTTCTTGTCATCATTACTTGTTCCATAACCTGATTCTTGGGAATTAAAATTGAGTGAAAACCAATTTTCTTTAAAGAAACACTGTTCTGCTTTAAATTGTTGAAAATGTTCCCCCCCCCCCCCCCCCTCTTGAGACCGTAGCCACTACCAACAATATAGCGTAATGACGATAAACGCACAATTTCTATATCATCATCGATACCGCTGAGTAGTCCCCAATGTGGTATAGACATTGTCCGTCACTTGCTCTCCTATAGAGTTAGGGTCACCCTACGCCATTATCTAATTAAATGTAACCGTGCCGTTTCCGACGTTAAATAGTTTCTTTCCCCCACCTAGAGAGTCGTGCGCTACAAGAAACGAGACGAAACGAACTAAAACAGCATCCTCAAAACTCCTCGATTCTGCCTCACCTATAAATAGGGTCTCCGAGCCTCAAAATCCACCTACGAATCACGTTGTAAAAGGCACTTTGTAAGGAACTCAAAATTGGCTGCAAATACCACCAAATCTGCCACTGATTTGAACTCATATATCACAATCCAGACTTTTATTTACAAAATTGAACGGTGAGATTAAGGAACTACCTTTCCATTACCTTCTCCAAAAATTTCAGCTCGATCCAACGGTGGTGACTGGCCTGGAGCTACCCTAGTCGAACTCAACTCCAAATTCTAGGCTGAATAACTCACACTCTAGGAAAGGTACAGAATTTCCAATGGTTAGATATGAATAAATACTAGTTTAGAACCTCCATGTCAAATTTGGACACAATCCAACGGAGGATGAAGGCTTGGTGATGATTTCTCTGAAACTACTCCAGCTTCTAAAGCTCTCAACAACGGTGTTTTAGGGTTCTTTAGTGATCTCCCTCTCTCATTCTCTAACTCTCTCTCTAATTCTCTCCCTCTCTCTCTCTAGAACTCTCTGGATTTCTGTTCTTTCCAACTCTCAGGTCTCCTTCTTTGTTTTCGGTTTCAAATGGCTCAAGTGAAATAACTTGAGCCCTTTTTATTTTTTTCAAAATTTCCATTCGGGCACTCAGCGTCAAATCCCAACACTCAGCGCTGGTACGTTCACCCCAGTTGGTGCATGCGCTCCACGTCATCCTCCACATGTTCGTGTGCATGGCAGCGCTCCTAGCGCTCAGCTCTGGCCTCTGGTCAGCACCGTTGACTTCGTGCGTTTCTTCGCGTTCTGAGTTCGTTTGAAGTTGGATTGACCTCAAATTTGAGATATAGGGTCATCTATACCTAATAAAAAAACTCAAACCATAAAAATTCCTAATCTCAACCCTAACTCCAAATTTCTTGTTTCACACTCATACGTCTTAAAGAGGATAATCGGGGAAAACCCTAAGTTGTTTTCACGTTCAAACTCACTCGAGATGACTTCGTACTTTCCATGCAAAGGTTCCTAGACCTCAAACAACATCTTAACTATTTAATCCAAGCCTTAAACCTAATCCTCTTACTTAAAAAAAACATAAAGTTACGGCTGTTATAGATAACAATCCAGAAATCTCATCCCTAAAAACTAAGGTTTTCTGCGCACAGTGTAACACCCCCACTAAGGCATTACTATGTAACATGTGCAGCAGTAAATTAAAAAGATAATTTGTTGGTTGCTTTCGGAAAATTATTTTCTTTTAAGTCAGAAAACTGGGGTATAAAATTTTTCTTTAAGGATAACTCTAAATCCATAATACATACATTTAAAACGTAAAGTCACATTCGTAACAAAGTTATCATGACGTACAACATTTCTCTAAGTTTCCATTTTCAAAAGAAAAGGTTTAAACTACAGATGGATGTATATAACACTACATTTACCGATCTCTTTAGAGATACAAGCCAACGCAGACTCCTAAGCTGGTCATTCTATCAAATATTCATTGGAGAGACCCCCAATCAGAATACTTTCCCAACTTCTAAAACTAGGTCTTCAAGTGACATAGAAAGACTCCTCTACAGGATCGGTACTAGAGTACCAAGGTACTACAACAAAACCCGGAGAGACCTGATATAACTGTAAGAGTGAGATACCGGCAAATGGATATATCATACAACAACCGTATACATGATACATACCACACATTGTCATATTAGCATTTAAGCATTTATTCATCGATAAAACAACAAGTGTTATATCAGTGGGTCTCAATCTCGAATCAATTAATTTTATAAAGATAATGCATGACACTTCAATCATCAGGCTCTAAACTTAATCTCATGAGATACCATCATCGTTTCATCATTAAGAAAGAAAGAGTTGATCGGGCTCATACGCCACGTTTAGCAAGTTGTCTCCATCACCTCATACACCCGGATCAACATCATCACGAATCCTTTATAACGGCCATTTAGATGTATACCTCATCGAATACCACATTTTAAGTGGGTATTCGGTTAACTCAAGCACGTATGCTAAGGGGAAATGCATATGAATAAAAGACTGTTCATTATCGAGACTTTTCTATGTTCACTCTTTTCCGTTGTCGAAGCACAAAGCTAATGACTATTCACCATTTTCATTACTTGAAAATCAATAACACATGACATGCAGTCCGAGTGCTCAATCACAACACCTTAGACCGATGCTGCAGTCCAAGGTTGTGGTCATAGAAACAATTATAATTTTATCCATGTTTTATTTCAACATGATAAGGACTCCTAGCCCGTAACAACGAAATTAGGACACACAGTCCTCAATTCCAAAATTAGGACTCCTAGCCCATAATATCACGATTAGGACCCTTGGCCCATAATTCTTTACACGGATCCCAGATCACGTGCATAAACTGAATGCTAGAGGCGACGTCTCGCGAACTAGTATTCTCTTTCACATGTGCTTACTTTTTGCTTAGTGAAAATCAAAAATCAAAACAAAACCTCAGTCACTTATCCAAGTAACCGGAACGTTTCTAAATCATTCAGGAGAAAATCTTTTTCTTTACAAAGTCTTCTATAAAACATTTGAAAATTCGTTTGCTTTTGAAATCCTTGATGGAATAAAGTCAAATATTTTCAAAGGGGTTTTTCCTCCATGAAACACATAGTTCGAAAAAGGTTTTCTCTCGTACAAACTTTGGATCATAAAAAAGTAGTTTCTATTGACATAAAAACACTTCAATGTTTCTTTTCAAAACTAGAATCTCGTTCTCTTGAAGTAAGCGTTTTAAACGAGGAACTTTTATAAATGAAACCAATACTTTCAAAGTTCTATTCAAGGCTTATTAAGGCTTTTAATCCTTATAGTCATTGTGCACAGACTCAAGTATGGCTTCTCAAACTTCAACCAATAGTAATATATTCTCAACAATACACTAGTGCAATAAGTGCTTTTTACGTCAGTTAAAATTGATTTTTTACGTCAGAATATTGTCTGACGTAAATACAGGTGACGTTAATAGTTAATATTTTAACGTCAGTTGAGAACTGACGTTAAATATAAAACTATTAACGCCAGTTCTTTAACACAACTGATGTTGATTTTGTTAAAATTAACGTCAGTTGTTTAAACAACTGATGTTAAACATAAAACTATTAACATCAGTTCTTTAACACAACGGGCGTTAATTTTGTTAAAACTAACGCCGCTTGTTGTAAAGAACTGACGTTAAAGGTTTTAATTTTAACGTCAGTTGTTTATTACAACTGACGTTAATAGTGTACTGTATTTTTTATAAAATACTATTTGCGTCAGTTGTTTGATACAACTGACGTTAATAGATTTTTTTTTAAAATTCAGTTTTAAAATATTACTCCCCTCAGCTATCCCTGCATTCAGTAAATATCCCTGTAACACAGAATATCACACACATTACAGAATTGCAAAGGAAAAATGGAACAATGGGGGGACTTAAAACCAAAACCCATGTATAGGAAAAACATAACTATCTACAAGTATATATATAAATTTTAGTCTCCAATGTCTAAAAACAAAACTACCAATCTAAGGATATATATACATATATACATGTTATTAATTAGTTTCTAAAGTCTAGCAACAAAACTATTCATCTAAGTAGTGCGCGCGTAGGCATGATCGGGTCCTGCCCCCACAGTGTCCTCCCGTGCATGTGGGCTATCCGACTGATCCATATGTATGCCTGTTCAGAAACAATATATATTTATTAACATAGGTTATAACTCAAAATAAATACAGAATTATAAATAAAAATAAATGTATACTAAGTTTAAACTACCTATATCAATATCCCTTCGTGATGATCATCACGAGTGGCATGTACATCGTCCACCTGTGTCTCCTCGATTATAGTAGGCATGTTTGTTGAAAAAGAAGGAGTCTCAGGAATATCAAGATTTGAATCTTGATTTTCATCACTACCATTATACATGCTTTTTCCTTGGAGAACCACGGACAACCTTTTGTTAGAAGGATCAGTGATGTAGAACACTTGTTTTGCTTGGGAAGCCATTATGAAAGGCTCATTTATATGACCTAACTTGTTGAGGTCTACCAAGGTGAACCCCAATTAGTCGGTTTGTAAACCATCGTTACTATCAACCCACTTACATTTAAAAACCTGCACCGTAAGCTTAGTGTAATCGAGCACCCAAATATCTTCAATATAACCAAAGTAAGGTGTGGGTGCTTTAACGGGTTTTGTGTCCTTTGCACTAGAGAAGTGCATTGCTTCGGCCACGATCATAACGCCACTATTTTACATGGTACTCTTGTTATCTTGTTCCTTTGTATAAAAGGAAAAGTTATTTATGTCGTATCTGCTCCAACATATGACGTTGAAGCTAGGCCCACGTGCTAGCCATCTTACGTCATCAGAAGCAGTACTACTATCCTTAAGCATTTCTTCCTTGAACCATGGTAAGAAAGTCTTGTTATGCTTGTTCAACAACCACCTTTCGCTCATTCGAGGGTTTTCTTGATTGACTTTTCTTTTATGTTCAAATAAGAAAGGCTGAACACAATCGATGTTGTTCAATACATACAAATGTGCTTTAAGCACTTCCTCCCGACTCTTGCTATTAATTCTTAAGCCATGTGTACCCTTACCTTGACATCTGATCTCATCATGCCGAGGCTTAGGAACCCCTATAGGATCCGTGTTATGAAGGTAGTCCGAACAAAACTCAATAGCTTCTTCTGCAACATACCTTTGAACAATAGATGCTTCCGGACGATGAGGATTCTTCACGTACCCTTTCAAGATCTTCATGTAGCGCTCAACTAAGTACATCCATATCAGAAAAACCGGACCACATAATCTAATCTCGCTCACCAAATGAACAATTAAGTGAACCATTATGTCGAAAAAGGAAGGAGGAAAATACATCTCCAATTGGCACAAGATTGTAGCAGCCTCAACTTCCAAGTCATCCAACATACGGGGGTCAACGACTTTGCTACATATAGAATTGAAGAATGAGCACAACCGAGTAATGGCATTTCTCACATTTTTTGGAGCAATACCACGAATAGCAATGGGCAGAAGTTGTTGCATCAACATGTGACAATCATGAGACTTTAAGCCAACCAATTTAAGATCACTAGAGACAAGCCTCTTCATATTTGAATAGTAACCATGTGGAACTTTGATGCCCTGAAGACACCCGCAGAAACTTTGTCTCTCTTTTTTTGACAAAGTATGACATGCTGGCGGCAAATAAGTCCGCTTACCATCCTCAACAACTGGAGCTAACTGCTCTCGTATACCCATAGCAACAAGGTCGAGACGAGCATTCACACCATCCTTTGTCTTGCCCTGAATGTTGAGAAGCGTCCCGATCACACTATCACACACATTTTTTCCACATGCATCACATCAATGCAGTGTCTGACATCAAGCTTGCGCCAGTATGGAAGACCAAAGAATATCGACCTCTTCTTCCATATGTTTTTCTCAACAGCTTTACCTTTCTTTTTGGACTTGCCGAATATAACATCGATGCCCTTTACCCCCTGATAAACCTGCTCTCCAATTAAGGCCGCCGGCGCTTCTTCTGTCTCTTGGCATCCATTGAAAGCTTTTTTCATCTTACGATATGGGTGATCACGTCTAAGAAATCTCCGATGCCCAAGGTAAACCGTCTTCTTTCCATGATGCAACTGAGTGTAGCATGTGCCTTCTTCACATATAGGGCATGCTTTATACCCCTTGACACTGTGCCGACTATGTTACCGTATGCTGGAAAGTCGTTGATGGTGCAAAATAACATGGCAAGAAGCTTGAAAGTCTCATGAGAATACCCATCAACTACATCAACACCTTCCACCCACAGCGTTTTCAAGTCTTCAATCAAGGGACCTAGATAAACATCTAAGTCATTTCCCGATTGCTTTGGGCCCAAAATCATCATAGACAACATCATGTATTTGCGCTTCATGCACAACCAAGGGGGCATGTTGTAAATTATCAACAGAACAGGCCATGAACTATGAATACTACTCATGTTACCATAAGGATTCATTCCATCCATAGCAAGTCCAAGCCTTAGGTTTCTTGGCCCATCGGCGAAATCCGGAAACATAGTATCGATATTCTTCCATTGCATAGAATCAGCAGGATGACGAACCTTTCCATCACGTTTCCTCTCATCGTTATGCCATCTAAGATTCTTCGCATCTTTCGCATTGGCAAACAATCGCTTGAACCTTGGAATTATTGGAAGATACCACAACACCTTCGCAGGAGGACCCTTTTTTCTCACATCATCAAGATCATCATCATCATCATCACCACCCTTCACTTTGTATCGTGATAACCCACATTTGGGGCCATCGTGTTTGTCTTTATGAATACAGGTGTACAATATGCAATCATTGGGGCATGCGTGTATCTTCTTATACTCCATACCCATCGGACACAATACCTTCTTGGCCTCATAGTTACGGTCAGGCAATGTGTTGTCCTCCGGAAGCAAGTCTTTCAACACTTCAAGCAATTCCGTGAAGCTTTTATCGGTTCAACCATTTCTCGCCTTCACACAAACCAATTTTAGCACCGCCGACAACCGTGTATGAGTAGTACACCCTGGATATAAAGGCTTATCCGCATCACCGCACAACCTATCATACACATGAGGTCGATGAAAAGATTATTGTCCAATATCACGGATCATGTCCTCTACTCGATCATCCTCCATATCTACGTCAACGTCCTCACTTTGGGAGACACTTGCCGTACTACTCAACAACACATCACCATGCCATATCCATCTTGTATAACTCAAGTAAATCCCTTCACAAGTCAAATAAGTACGTATATCCTTCACCGTACATTTCCTCGTATTCAAACACTTGAAACAAGGACAACATAACATTCCATTACTATTAGGAACATTCCTTTGAGCAAATTCTATAAATTCTCCCACCCCCTTCAAATACTCAGCACTAGTTCGCTTACAAACCATCCAACTACGATCCATAACAAGATAGGTTCTGTAGATATACAAAACATATATCCTAGGCGTTTAAAAATTATTCCAAATTTACACTATTTTCAGGTTTCTTAAGACAAAAGAAATAAGCAGATGAAGATAAATTAACAAAACAGAATTCCAATGAGCAATATATTGTTGATGTCACATGCTACAAGCAACTCTAAATTTCTTCCCATTTTGAAATAGGTCATGATAGCAGAAGAAAAACAAGAGAAAACACAAAACCCACAACTAGAAATAGAGACATTCCAAACAACTCAAACTCACAGTTTCAATTTTCAACTATAGAGACTACAGTTTCAACATACACTGAAAACCAAAAATAAAAAAATATGCCCTAAAGACTCACCAGAAATAGTTGCTCGCGTGTTGGTGGGGAGGGGAGCTCGAGTGATTTCCAAACGTTTGGTGTGGTTACTGAGAGCAGAGGGACAAGGAGAGTTAGTGGGCGGGAAGGGGAAAGAGAGATGTCAAGTTATTGCAAAGAATGAGAGGGAAAGACAGAGTTACGGTTAAGAGTGCACCTCACGGTGGTGACGAAGAAGCCCTCGCGGTGGTTGTAGTGGAGATGAGCTCATGATTAGGGCAGAGTGAGAGTGAGAGTGAGACTGAGAGTTGAGAGTGAGAGTGAGCGTGATGAAAAGAGAAAAAAGACGTACAGAGCGAAGTGCAGAAGGCACGCGGGTGTAAATGTTATAATCAAAAACCAAAAATAAAACAACATTTTACGTCAGTTGTTTGTAACAACTGACGTTAAAGGTCATTTATTTACATCAACTATTTATTTAATTCAAGTTAAAATAAAACTTTTAACGTCAGTTGTATAAACAAATGACGTTAAAAATAAATATTTTTTATTTTAAAAACAATTTTAACGTCAGTTGTTGAAGACAACTGACGTTAAAAGAGTACTTTGACTACTGTCTTACTTACCCATGCACCTTGTAACTTAATCCTCTTAATGAGTATTAAGTTTATAGATAAGTTTTCAAGAAAATCAGAGATTATCTATTCTCTATATAAAGTGCCATTCTAGATTTTGTATCAGTCTGTAAATACACCCGCTTCTTTTCCTCTATATTTCGTGCGTTTTCTATTCCTTCACAATATGGATCTATCACATTTGAGACTTTTGTTATTTCTTCCTATACCTAGACTTAAAGGTCTCTGTCTTATTGGTCAAAAAACTTCTGAGGTTGAGTAAATCACATAATGTGACTCCCTCACTTTATTTCATCTCCTCCCCAAGTGACTGTGGACAAAGCACAGATGGAGCATCAATGACTTCAAATGAGGGAGGGGATGCATCCATTGGAGTTTCTGAGGACAGGACTGAGAAGAAATTGATGTTGAAGCAGAAACTTTTTAATATTTTAGTGCTATGTTGCAGAAATTTTTTATCTTTTAATCATGTAATTGTAACTTATGAATCGCTTCAATGAGATACGATTTGATTATACATAATTCTTTATGTTAAGTGTTTATTTATTTTAATTTGCACAAGAATATGTTTACTAATTCAAGCTAATTAATGAAGATTAAAAATAAACTTGTTTAAAAAAAAAGTTTAGAAATAAACTGTACTATATATATGGAGTGACCTGTGTTAAGAGTGACAACAGAGCATTTCAGATAGGGATGTAGGATTATTAACGTCAGCTATTTATTTAACTGAAGTAAAAATCACACTTTTAACATCAGTTGTATAAAAAACTGACGTTAAAAATAAATAAATTTTATTTTAAAAACACTTTTAACGTCAGTTGTATTAAACAACTGACGTTAAAAGTGTATTAGTTTCTGCAAAAACATTCATTCCTTTGACTACTGTGCTACTTACCCATTCACCTTGTAACCTAATACTCTTAATGAGCATTAAGTTTTTAGATCAGTTTTCAAGAAATTCAGGTAGTCTCTCTTCTCTATATAAAGAACCATTCTTATGTATCAGTCGATCTGTATTACACCCCTTCTTTTTTTGCTCTATATTTCGTGCTTTTTCCTTCACAATATGCCTCTATCATATTTGAGGTGTTGTTATTTCATCATATTCCTAGACTTAAAGGTCTCTGTCTTAATATTATGGTCAAAAGACTTCTGAGGTTGAGTTAATCACGTAACATGGATGGTAAGGTTGAGTGATTCACGTAATGTGATTCCCTCACTTTATTTCATCCACGTCATCCCTTTCAATTTGCTTTGGCTGCAAGTAACTGTGGATTCAAGATGATGCATCAAGGAATTCCAGTGAAGGAGGTGATGCAAAGATCCATTCCACTTTGCTTTTGCTGCTAGTGACTGTGGATTCACTTTGCATCATGGAATTCAAATGAAGGAGGAGATGCATCCATTGGAGTTTCTGAGGACAGGACTGAGAAGAAAATGATGTTAAAGCAGAAACTTTTTTATATTTTAGGGCTATGTTGCAGAATTTTTTTATCTTTTAATCATGTAATTGTAACTTATGAATCGCTTCAATGAAATACGATTTGATTGTACATATAACTTGTTTTATGTTAAGTGTTTATTTATTTTAATTTGCTCAAGAATTTGTTAACTAATTCAAGCTAATTGATAAACATTAAAAATAAACTTGTTTAAAAAAAAGGTTTAGAAATAAACTGCACTATATGGATTGATCTGTGTTAAGAGTGACAACAGGGAGATGACAACGAAAGAAATTAGTTTCATAATTATTTACGTCAGTTATTTATTTAACTGCCGTAAAAATCACACTTTTAACGTCAGTTGTTTATACAACTGACGTTAAAAGTGTTAAAATCACTTTTAACATCAGTTCTTTACACAACTGACGCAAATAGTGAACCGCCTCATTTTTAACGTCAACTTAATTTATGACTGCCAAGTTCCCGTATATTACATTATTCTGCACGTTTATAATATATGACTGCCAACTCCCAATGCTCCTCGGAACCTAATGCTCTTAATGATCAACTTAATTTTTTAGCAACTTACGACACCTAGTAACTTCATCCCCTGCTCCTATAAATAGCTTCCTTCCTTCCTTTATTTTTCTGCTTCACAATATGGCTCTGCTATGGAGATTAACTTCATCACTCTTTCTTCCTATTCCTAGACTCAACGATCTTTGTCTTAATGGTCAAACAACTTCTAAGGTTGTGTAAATCATATAACATGGGTGATAAGGTTGTGTAAATCACATAATGTGAGTTGCTCACCTTATCATCCTTCAGGAGAATCGGCAGCTACAACTCCAAAACCTCAGCTTTGGAAGCAAGTGACTGTTCCAAGACCATTGCTGAAACAGATCGAGTGCACCCTTGCTCAGCCGCTCTGGAAAACTCAGTCACTCGACTCTCCTCTCTTGCTCACCGCTCACCCGTGAAGGGAACGAAGCCTCAACAAATGTTTAGGATTGTTAAACCCTTTCAATGTAACTTTTTATAGGATTTTAAAATTTTGAATGTATCTTGTAATTGTATTATTGATACACTTCATGAATGAGATCTGGTTTGGGTTATTGATTCAACTTATACTTCGCACATATATTTTAGTTTTCAAAACAGAAGTACACAAAACATAAAAGCAAGTGAAACTGGAACTTTGAGGAAGGCAATGCGGAAGGGTACGTTTACTAGCTAAAAAAATTATTAAAATAACCTTTAACGTCTGTTGTTGTAAGGACTGACGTTAAAAGTGAGTCACTTAACTTTTAACGTCAGCCCTTACAACAACTGGCATTAAAATTGAATTAATGAAGTCTGATATTTACAAAACTGCCACCGCCTCCTTTTTAATGTCTAGCTTTTGGTTAACTGACGCAAACCTTTTCCGTCTAATATATATTTTCCACGAGTGATAATATCACGGTTAACGACAGTTCATCACATATATGCAACTCACAGTACTTTAAGGCAAGTAATAATCAACTTCAAGTAATAATCACAATAGTTCAAGTATAAAAGTCATTCAAGTGTTTGCTCCACATCATAAAAATATTCAAATCACTCAAGTAAACATATACACACATGCATATAGTCATTGAATATCCCTAGGGAATCCCCTCTTACTTTTTGTGAAGGTAAGAAGATTAGATGCTCGAAGAGGTATGTCACGAACGTCCTCGTTTCCTCCACGATGGAAGTCTAAGGTTATGAACACAAAATCACAAGTGAAAATCAAACAAGAACACTAACCCACAAGGTATATGTTCGTCCAAGACTAGTTCTTAGGGTTAGAGATTCCCGAAAATTATACAACTCATGGATTTATGATCCTTAAGTGTTAGGAGTTCATAAAAAATGATCATTTAACAAAGTTGAATTAAAATCCAACTAAGGAGCTCAAAACCATGATCATTTTGGAAAAATAAGAACAAAGTATCCTAGGTCCATAACCTTCTAGGTTCAACCTTCATAGGATTTATAGGCTAGAAATCTTTAAACTTTCCTATCTCTTAGACTTAGCATCCAAATATCTTGTGGATCTCAAGTCCATGATCATTTTGGAAAACAATGGAAACTTAAATCTCTTAGACTTAGCATCCAGATATCTTATGGAGCTCAAATCCATGATCATCTTGGAAAATGAGGGAAACTTAAACATTCCAATCTCTTAGACTTAGCATCCAAATATCTTATGGAGCTCATTTCCATGATCATCATGGAAAACAATGGAAACTTAAACATTACAATCTCTTAGACCTAGCATCCAAATATATTATGGAGCTCAAGTCCATGATCATCTTGGAAAAATGAAAGTAATACATACTTGCTTTAATAACATCGAATAAACAAGTTAGAAATCCTTAATCCTTCCAATCTCTTAGACTTAGCATCCAAATATCTTATGGAGCTCAAGTCCATGATCATTTTAGAAAAATAAAAACTCAAACATCCTAGCACCTAAACTCTAAGTTTCACCCAACATAGGATGATGAGGAAAATATTCTTTGTTTAACAATAATTCTTAGGTTTAGAATCACAAGGTAATAAGAGTTCTAAATCCATGATCAATACTTGGAAAGTTGAAACATAGTATCCTAGGCTTACTTATTCATATTTTTCGGACATCACAGGAACAAGCAATCAAAACTTCCAAGATTTATAGATTCATGATCAAGGGATAGTTAGAGACTCAAAAACATGACCATATTCCAAAAGTTGAAACAAAAACTTTCTAGGTCACAAATGCAAGCATTTGGCCTACATTGGAAGAGATGGATAGTGATTTTTGTTTTACACAATCTCTTAGTTTGTGAAAACATAAGTTAATACAAGACTATAGAAAGTGGTTTCAACTCAAAAGGAGTTTTCTACCATTTTAGAGAGATTTTAGAAGTTTAAAGCATATAAAGAACACATAAAGTAAACTAAGAAATAAAAGATGAAACTTGAAAAAAGATTCATATGAGAGCATTACCCTTAGTATAAGGAAGAACTTTAATGAAGAACTTAAGTAGAAAATATGAATAAAAACTAAAGCTTTAAGAGCTTCAACTTTTAGAAGAAAGAAGAAGATGAAGGTTTAATGGAGGTTGAAGGAGGAAGATGATGAAGTGAAAATGAAAGGGGTATATATAGGGAAAGGGAGGAAGGCTCACGGCCATGGGGAGTGAGGGAGAGCTTGTTGAGCAAGCTTGGTGGTTTAATGCTTGATTGGATTGAGAAGAGAAAGAAATGACTTTTTGGATTAGAATAATATTATAATTTGAAAAGTGTGATGATTGCACTTTTGGAGTGTGTCATATCCTCTTCCATCATGTCTCCTTACTTCCTTTATGTCCCTAATCTACTGCATTTCTTACCCGGTTTAATTTCCGATCGAAATTTTTCCGACGTTTTCGCCCGAATAAAATATTTTATTTTATTTTTGAACGAAAATTTTCAAAATAAACAAAGTTGAAGGAAACATAACAAAAATACTAAGTGTCTCGTTCACGGGTCAAAATTAGGTTTTTTGCACAGTAAACTTGTACCGGTAGTGAAAACGCAGACCGGCTTCCGTCTGAATTTTCAACCGCAAATTTTACCGTGACTTCATGTGGTAAAACAACACAAGAAAATGATTTTACTTTTAATTAAAATCATCCTGAGTTTAATCGAAAATAAACGAATTTAAATATGTATTTACGGCTACAGAAAATAAAGGGAAAACAGGGTGTTACAATACTACCCCTATAAAAGAATTTCGTCCTCGAAATTACGTTACTTGCAACTAAACAGGATCTCTCACCATCAAGATCATACTATCAGAAGAAAGTATCTAATAGAACTTCATCAATCCTAAAGAATACAGAAAAATCTAGTTTTTGAAGATCCTTTAGTATGTCCAGGGAGGTAAAAATGTATGATTGGTACACGTTTACAATCATGAATCTAAAAAGTTTCTCTTTTTACTAGAATTTTCTGGTCAACAATTTAAAAGAGCAAAGTTCGATAAGAATTCAAACTAAATCACTTCCACCAAAAGTAAAAGTGATTAGAATTTTCGTCAAGAAACTTCTTTTATAAACATACCCATCCCATGCAACAACAAGGCAATTCACAACTCTAGGAAAAGAAAGATTGGATCCAAAGTCTAAACTGACCATAACAATCAAAAAGAGAAGGGAACTGGAATAAATTTCTTAAAGATACTTTTATTCCCAAAAGTCATAAGAAACATACATTCACTGGAAACACTAGTAACGTAGGAGACCCTAGAAGGTCAAATACTCAAGGGCCTCAAAACACGATTATACTTAGAATCCTATTACAACTTAGAATTATAGACAATTGCCATTAGACCTTCAAATTGCACACTACTTCTGTCGTAAAAGATCATTAGATTGTGAAGCCCCAGCACCAGTCTTGGTGTAAACTCTTCCTTTTGTCGTGGGTCTATCAGTCCCTAAGGTGTTGACAGCCCTTTCAAACCTTGGTGCATTACAATCCCTTGACAAGTGTCCTATTTGTCCACAGTTGTAACATTTCATTCCCTTGCGTGGCCAAACATCAGCCATGTGATCTGGGTTTCCACACTTGTAACATCTTCTAAATTGGCCTCGGTTTTGGTTCTGTTGGTCTCCATTTCCCGATTCAGAATTATCAGAACGATGCTGTTGTTGATTTTGGTCATTCCCTTTTGGTTGGAAATAAGGTTTCCTCCGATGTTGCTTCCTTTTTTGATTCTGATTTTGATATTGGTCTGTGGAACGAGTGGGTCCTCCAACAGTTTCTTCGTTGCCTCTTCCTTTCCTCATTAGTTCCACTTTTCTACACTTCTCTACCAAGGCTTGGAAATTCCGGATTTCCAATGGTAGTACTGATTCCTTGATTTCGAAACGCAGTCCTTATGCAAAACGCTCGCACTTCCAATCTTCACTTGGGTTGTTCTAGAAAAAGCGAAAGTACTTGGCAAGAGATTCAAACCTTGCCTTGTACTCTCCAACAGTTAATTCTTTTTGCCAAAATTGTAGAAATTCTTGCTCCTTTTTAGCTCGTGCACTTTGAGGAAAATACTTGTCTAAGAACCTGGTTCAGAATACTCCCCGAGTGATCTCCACGATTCTCCACTTCCAGCAGCTTGTTCGATGCCTTTCCACCAATACTCAACATCACCGACCAACAGAAAAGTGGCATAGGATACCTTCACTCCCTCAGGACTGTGAATCGGCTTACAAATTTTCTCTAACTCCTGAATCCATAAATCAGCTTTCACAGGATCCACGTCTCCATGAAATTGGGATGGACTTTGATGTCTAAAAGCAATTAAATTTTTGCCTTCAATAGCCTGCTCAGCTCGAGCTTGCTCCTATTGGTTCTGGGCAGTCATCATAGCAGTTTGATGTGCAATAGCCGCTGTCACGTTTCCCATAGCCTGAGCAGCATAGTCCACTCCATCGTCATAATTCTCATTCAGGTTGGCACGACCGCCAATAGGACCACCTCTGCGACCACGTCCACGACCTCGCCCACGTCCACGTTCTGGTGCTGGTTCCATAACTGACCTGCCGAACAAATCAGTCAGGCCACAACCAAAAAATGAAACTTGTAAATGCGTATCAGCACACATTACTTCTGAGAAGTAATCGAAACAAAACTTAATTCAGAGAAAACACAACGTCAACACAACAGACGTATTTCCCATAGATCCTGAAAGACTCGACTAGCTCTGATACCACCTGTAACACCCCCACTAAGGAATTACTATGTAACACGTGCGGAAGTAAATTAAAAAGATAATTTGCTGGTTGCTTTCAGAATTTTTTTTTCTTTTAAGTCAGAAAATTGGGGTATTTATTTATGGATAGCTCTGAAATCCATAATACATATATTTAAAACGTAAAGTCACATTCTTAACAAAGTTACCATGACATACAACATTTCTCTAAGTTTCCCTTTTCGAAAGAAAAGGTCTCAACTAAAGATGGATGTATATAACACTACACCTTAGACCGATGCCGCAGTCCAAGGTTGTGGTCGTAGAAACAATTATAATTTTATCCATGTTTTATTTCAACATGATAAGGACTCCTAGCCGATAACAACGAAATTAGGACACACAGTCCTCAATTCCAAAATTAGGACTCCTAGCCCATAATATCACGATTAGGACCCTTAGTCCATAATTCTTTACACGGATCCCAGATCACGTGCATAAACTGAATGCTAGAGGCGACGTCTCGCGAACTAGTATTCTCTTTCACATGTGCTTACTTTTCGCTCAGTGAAAATCAAAAACCAAAACAAAAATCTCGGTCACTTCTCCAAGTAACCAGAACATTTCTAAATCATCTAGGAGAAAATCTTTTCCTTAATAAAGTCTTATATAAAAAATTTGGAAATTGGTTTGCTTTTGAGATCCTTGATGGAATAAGTTAAATATTTTCAAAGGGGTTTTCCTCCATGAAACACATGGTTCGAAAAAGGTTTTCTCTCAGACAAACTTTGGATCATAAAAAAGTAGTTTCCATTGACTTAAAAACATTTCACGTTTCTTTTCAAAACTAGAATCTCATTCTCTTGAAGTAAGCATTTTAAACAAGGAAGTTTTATAAATGAAACCAATACTATCAAAGTTCTATTCAAGGTTTATTAAGACTTTTAATCCTTATAATCATTGTCCACAGACTCAAGTCCGACTTCTCAAACTTCAATCAACAGTAATATATTCTCAACAATAATATCACAGTTAACAACAGTTCATCACATATATACAACTCACAATACTCTAAGGCAGGTAATAATCAACTTCAAGTAATAATCATAATAGTTCAAGTAAACAAGTCATTCAAGTGTTTGCTCCACATCATAATAATATTCAAATCACTCAAGTAAACACATACACACATGCATATAGTCATTGAATATCCCTAGGCAAACCCCTCTTACTTTCTGTGAAGGTAAGAATATTAGATGCTCGAAGAGGTATGTCACGAACGTCCTCGTTTCCTCCACGATGGAAGTCTAAGGTTATGAACACAAAATCACAAGTTAAAATCAAATAAGAACACTAAACCACAAGGTATAGGTTCGGTCAAGACTAGTTCTTAGGGTTAGAGATTCCTGAAAATTATACAACTCATGGATTTATGATCCTTAAGTGTTAGGAGTTCATAAACAATGATCATTTAACAAAGTTGAATTAAAATCCCACTAAGTTATGATCTTAGGGTATTCGGCCAAGGCTAGTAAAATAGGCTAGCATTCACTAAACTTTCCAATCTCTTAGTTTAGCATCCATATGCATTAAGGAGCTCAAAACCATACTCATTTTGGAAAAATAAGCACAAATACTAGGTCCATAACCTTCAAGGTTAGGCCTTCATAGGATTTATAGGCTAGAAATCTTTAAACTTTCCAATCTCTTAGACTTAGCATACAAATATCTTATGGAGCTCAAGTCCATGATCATCTTGGAAAACAAGGGAAACTTAAACATTCCAATCTCTTAGACTTAGCATCCAAATATCTTATGGAGCTCAAGTCCATGATCATCTTGGAAAACAATGGAAACTTAAACATTACAATCTCTTAGACTTAGCATCCAAATATCATATGGAGCTCAAGTCTATGATCATCTTGGAAAACAATGGAAACTTAAACATTCCAATCTCTTAGACCTAGAATCCAAATATCCTATGGAGGTCAAGTCCATGATCATCTTGGAAAAATGAAAGTAATACATACTTGCTTTAATAACATAGAATAAACAAGTTAGAAATCCTTAAACCTTCCAATCTCTTAGACTTAGCATCCAAATATCTTATGGAGCTCAAGTCCATGATCATTTTGGAAAAATAAAAACTCAAACATCCTAGAACCTAAACTCTAAGTTTCGCCATCATAGGATGATGAGAAAAATATTCTTTGTTTAACAATAACTCTTAGGTTTAGAATCACAAGGTATTTAGAGTTCTAAATCCATGATCAATACTTGTAAAGTTGAAACATAGTATCCTAGGCCTACTTATTCATATTTTTCGGCCATCAGAGGAACAAGCTATCAAAACATCCAGGATTTATAGATTCAAGATCAAGGGATAGTTAGAGACTCAAACACATGATCATATTCCTAAAGTTGAAACAAAAACTTCCTAGGTCACAAATGCAAGCATTCGGCCTTCATTGGAAGAGATGGATAGAGATTTTTGTTTTACACATCCTCTTAGTATGTGAAAATATAAGTTAATACAATACTATATAAAGTGGTTTCAACTCAAAAGGAGTTTTCTACCATTTTATAGAGATTTTAGAAGTTTAAAGCATATAAAGAACAGATAAAGTAAACTAAGAAATAAAAGATGAAACTTGCAAAAAGATTCATATGAGAGAATTACCCTTAGTATAAGGAAGAACTTTAATGAAGAACTTAAGTAGAAAAGATGAATAAAAACTAAAGTTTTAAGAGCTTGAACTTTTAGAAGAAAGAAGAAGATGAAGGTTTAATGGAGGTTGAAGGAGGAAGATGATGAAGTGAAAATGAAATGGGCATATATAGGGAAAGGTAGGAAGGCTCATGACCAAGGGGAGTGAGGGAGAGCTTGTTGAGAAAACTTGGTAGTTTAATGCTTGATTGGATGGAGAAGAGAGAAATGACTTTTTGGATTAGAATTGTATTATAATTTGAAAAGTGTGATGATTGCACTTTTGGAGTGTGCCATAGCCTCTTCCATCATGTCTCCTTACTTCTTTTATGGTCCCTAATCTGCTCCATTTCGTACACGGTTGCATTTCCGATCGTTATTCTTCCGACGTTTTCGCTCGAATAAAATATTATATTTTATTTTTGAACGATAATTTTCAAAATAACGAAAGTTGAAGGAAACATAATAAAAACACTACCTGTCTCGTTCAAGTGTCCAAATTAGGTTTTCTGCATAGTAAACTTGTACCGGCAGTGAAAACACAGACAGGCTTCGGTGTGAATTTTCAACCACAAATTTTACCGTGACTTCATGTGGTATAACAACACAAGAAAATGAATTTAGTTTTAATTAAAATCATCCTCTGAGTTTAATCTTAAATAAACATATTTAAATATGTATTTACTGCTACATAAAGCATAGGAAAAACAGGGTGTTACAATACTACCCCCCTAAAAAGAATTTCGTACTCGAAATTACTTAACTTGAAACTAAACATGATTTCTCACTATCAAGATCATACTATCAGAAGAAAGTATCTAAAAGAACGTCATCAATCCTAAAAATACAGAAACATCCAGTGTATGAAGATCCTTTAGTAGGTTCAGGGAGATAAAAATGTATAATCGATACACGTTTACAATCATTAATCTAAAAAGTTTCTCTTTTTACTACAATTTTCTGGTCAACAATTTAAAAGAGCAACAGTTCGATGAGAATTCAAACTGAATCACTTCCACCAAAAGTAAAAGTGATTAGATTAAGTTTCATCAAGAAACTTCTTTTATAAACATACTTATCCCGTGAAACAAGGCAATTCACAACTCTAGGAAAAGAAAGATTGGATCCAAAGTCTAAAGTGACCACAACAATCAAAAAGAGAAGGGAACTGGAATAAATTTCTTAAAGAGACTTTTATTCCCAAAAGTCATAAGAAACATACATTCACTGGAAAGACTAGTAACATAGGAGACCCTAGAGAGTCAAATACTTAAGGGCGTCAAAACACGATTATACTTAGAAACCTATTACAACTTAGAATGATAGACCATTGCCATAAGACCTTCCAATTGCACACTACTTCTGTCGTAAAAGATCATCAGATTGTGAAGCCCCAGCACCAGTCATGGTGTAAACTCTTCCTTTTACCGTGGGTCTATCAGTCCCTAAGGTGTTGACAGCCCTTTCAAACCTTGGTGCATTACAATCCCTTGACAAGTGTCCTATTTGTCCACAGTTGTAACATTTCTTTCCCTTGCATGGGTAAACATCAACCATGTGATCTGGGTTTCCACACTTGTATCATCTTCTAAATTGGCCTCAATTTTGGTTTTGTTGGCCTCCACTTCCCGATTCAGAATTATCAGAACGATGTTGTTGTTGATTTTGGTCATTCCCTTGTGGTCGGAAAAAAGGTTCCCTCCAATGTTGCTTCCCTTTTTTATTCTGATTTTCATATTGGTCTTTGGAATGAGTGGGTCCTCCAACAGTTTCTTCGATACTCATTCCCTTCCTCATTAGTTCCACTTTTCTACACTTCTCTACTAAGGCTTGGAAATTCCATATTTCCAATGGTAGTACTGATTCCTTGATTTCGAAATGCAGTCCTTTCGCAAAACGCTCGTACTTCCAATCTTCGCTTGGGTTGTTCTGGCAAAAGCGAAAGTACTTTGCAAGAGATTCAAACCTTGCCGCGTACTCTCCAACAGTTAATTCTTTCTGCTGAAATTGTAGAAATTCTTGCTCCTTCTCAGCTCGTACACTTTGAGGAAAATACTTGTCTAAGAACCTGGTTCGGAATACTCCCCAAATGATCTCCTGATTCTCCGCTTCCAGCAGCTGTTCGGTGCCCTTCCACCAATACTCAGCATCACCGACCAACAGAAAAGTGGCATAGGATACCTTCACTCCCTCAGGACTGTGAATCAACTTAAAAATTTTCTCTAACTCATGAATCCATAAATAATATTTCACAGGATCCACGTCTCCATGAAATTGGGATGGATTTTAGCATCTAAAAGCAGTTGAATTTTTGCATTCAATAGCCTGCTCAGCTCGAGCTTGTTCCTGTTGGTTCTGGGCAGTCATCATAGCAGTTTGCATTTTCGAAAGAAAAGGTTTAAACTAAAGATGGATGTATATGACACTATATTTACAGATCTCTTTAGATATACAACCCAACCCAGACTCCTAAGCTGGTGGTCGCGCTGTCGCGCACGCGCCAAAAAGGACGAGCGGGTTTTGAAAATGTAGTTTTAGGGCGACAACTCGGATGTCGTCTCTCAAGGACTCTTAAAATGTTATTTTCCACAAAAATAAGTTTTTTTTGGGGGGGGGGGTTTGGTTTGATATGCAATCAAAGAAAACAAAATAATGAAAACAGAGGAGTAAAACAAGACAGGTTCAAAGAGGTTATCAAATGGCCAAAAAGCAGATTAATCTATTGCTCTTGATTTCCCACTATCATAGGTTCATGCAATTTCCAAGCCCTAAGCAGATTCTTATCCCCTCCCGGTTGTAGCAACAATTTACAAACGAAACTATCGCTACTGAATACATGTCCCTATTCCCGAATTAAACAAACGGGGTTAAGCCCTCATGAACTAAACGAACATGAACGTACACACGGGAATTAAACAAACGCGATTAATTATAGGAACATGATATCACCGGAAATAAATCAACACAATACATTATACTCCTGAATTAAACAAACAGAAATATAAAGCATGGCATTGAAGAGGGAAAAGCATACAAAACAGGAAAATACAAGAACCTCAAGTATATGGAAATCAATTACAATAGATCAATCCTAGAAACTTAGTTCTCCATAACACAAACGAAATCACATAGAGAAAAAATGTAAAACAGAAAAAATGGAGAAGCAAAAGTCTTTTCAAACTGTTCAGAATATCAATTTATACTAGTCAGAAATTAAGCTTATTCGCGAGGCGAAGCTTCTCTCGCGACGCGATTCTTGTGAACAGTCTGCACCCTTTGGTATTCTCACGAGGCGAACTATCCTTCGCGAGGCGAGGAACTGAAGAGTCTTCTTGTCACGCCCGTTATGGACATCAGGGGCCAACCGTGATGCTCTCTGACTTCCAGGCTCGCGAGGCGAATGAATGCTCGCGAGGCGAGACTCTTCAACTTCAAAACTGCCACGGCCGTGACCTTCAACACGGGCAAGCCGTGATCGTCTCTGACTTTTCAGGGTTGCAAGACTCGCGGGGCGAGACCTTCTTCGCGGGGCGAACCAGAGACCTTGCATTTTCTTGGAACAATCGGGCTTGGTGTCGCGTGGCGTGTATAGCTTTCGCGGGGCGAATCCCCTGTTCTTTATTCTCTCAACTTCTACTTAACCTGAAAACAAGGAAATAACCATAAGTGTATTATTTTGACTCAAAACTAGCTAAATTAACTTAAAACTACTCTAGAGACTCAAAACCTTGCTTGAGGACAATCTAATCTAATTTGGGTGAAAATATGATATAATTTGCACAAAACCCTGGTCATACTAGCCATAAAACTAGATGAGCCAGAGGCTTATCAAAATACCCCAAACTTAAACCTTGCTTGTCCCCAAGCAAACTAAGACTCAAAAATCAAAACGACTCAAGACCTGGCAAGCTTAAAAGATCCAATCAACATTGCACAAATTCAAGCAACTTCATCAAAATAGTTTTCTTCATTGTTCCCCCCCTTTTCAAACAAAGCAATCCCCACGTTCATTTATTCTAAACAATTGAGAATTTCATCATGAAAACAATCAGAAATCTAAGCAGGGGATCCAAGTCACACACAAGAAGGAGATCACCAAATTCAAACAACTGCCTTCCTCACAAGGGCATTTAGTATATCACTCAATCACTCAGTTTGTGTCAGGCTAACAACTTGCACTCAGTTTCACTTTTCAAGAACACTTCCCAAAAATTTGATTTTCATCTCAAAATGGTTCCCACAGAAAACATGCATGCAACATCAAAAGGTCTTTTATGGGATGTAATGGGGCCTGGCTGAGGGTAGGATATACAAAAGGAACTAGGCTGAAGACCCTAGGAACTAAAAGAGCATGAACTATATTTACACTTTGAAATTCACTCAAGTTCCTTTCTTTATTTTTTTCTCTTTATACTTCTGGGTGACTACAGCCTTTTTATTTCTTTTTGGCATTTTTGCTCTTTTTTTTTTTTAATATCCCAAACAACACATTACACCTTGCAGCCACCCCAAACTTTAGTTTCTTGCACCCATTCTAAGATTTCATGCTCTCCTAATCCTAAGATCGGGTTAACATGGTTTTCCAGATTTTTGGGCTTATAACATTAGGTTATCAAGAATTAATCAGGCTAAAAGGCTGAAAGGGCTAACTAGGGAACATGCATTAGGAATTGGTTATTTTTAGGCTAAGTAGCTATTTACAAAGAACATGCCTAAATCATATGAAGCAAACACATAATCATGCAAACCAAAAAGAGATTCAATCAAATTCAGGGAAGTGCAACTTGAAAGTGATTTTCACACAGTCAAAAACATGTTGGAGGCTCAAAACCTCACCTGGACATTCATGCAAATTGTTTGAAAGAGATTCTATCCCTAGTGTGTGCTTCCTATCACCCCAAACTTATCATAAATCATGTCATCATAACAAAATCCCAAAGTTCAGTTTTCAATTTCACATGGGAATCACTTTTCAAAAACAAAAATTTTTCAGCCTAGGGGGAATCATCACATATCAATCAAGCAAGCAATCTGTGCAACATCAATCAAAATCCAATAAACTTTCCAACAAAAGACTCAACATACAAATACTCCTGAGCTTCTCAAATTATTCAGGAGCTTTATTCAAAGAAAAGGAAAAACTACTACTAGTTCCCTCCCCCACACTTAAAACGTGCATTGTCCCCAATGAACAACAGAACTATACAATCAGAGTGAGGGAAAGGAAAAGAAACTCCCTGATCAAGTATCAGTGTAGGTTGGAGCATGCAAAGATAGCTCCTCAACATTAGCATCCGCAGGGTCACCATCATCCACACCATGGAATGGCTTCAACCTTTGCCCATTAACCTTGAAGGTTTTGTTGGTACTTGCATCCTTGATCTCTACTGCACCATATGGAAACACATTAGTAACAACAAATGGTCCTATCCACCTAGATCTAAGTTTCCCAGCCATCAATTTCAGGCGGGAATTAAACAATAAGACTTTCTGACCCACAAAAAATTCTTTCCTAACAATCATTCTATCATGAAATTGTTTTGTTCTCTCTTTATACATCCTGGAGCTTTCATAGGCTTCTAGCCTAAGCTCCTCAAGTTGCTTCGCAAATGCAGTTTTCTTTCAACACCAGATTTCTTCATGTCCATGTTACAACACTTTACTGCCCAATATGCTCTATGCTCAACTTCCACCGGGAGGTGACATGCCTTGCCAAATACAAGCCGGAAGGGGGACATTCCTATAGGTGTCTTAAAAGCAGTCCTTTGGGCCCACAGTGCGTCTTCCAGACGGCGGCTCCATTCCCTTCTGTTCGGCTGCACCATCTTCTCTAGAATTTGCTTGATCTCCCTGTTTGATATTTCTGCCTGGCCATTGGTTTGGGGATGGTAAGAAGGGGACACTCTATGTACAACCCCATATTTCCTGAGTAAGGCCTCCATGGTTCTGTTGCAAAAGTGTGTGCCCTGGTCACTGATGATGGCCTTGGGTATGCCAAACCTGCAAAAAATGTTGGACCTAACAAATTTGGAAACAATCTGAGCATCGTTAGTCCTAGTGGGGATTGCTTCCACCCACTTTGAAACATAATCTACAGCCAACAGAATATATACAAAACCAAAAGAAGGAGGGAAAGGACCCATGAAGTCCATCCCCCACACATCAAAGATCTCACAATAGAGCATGGGCTGCTGAGGCATCTCACTCCTACGAGTGATTGCAGGGCCTGTAGTTTGACATTCTTTACAATTCTTGTATACCTCATAGGAATCCCTAAAAATTATGGGCCAATAAAATCCAGAATCCAGGACTTTTCTTGCTGTCCTTTGAGGTCCAAAGTGTCCTCCAACTGGAGAGGCATGTGAGAAATGCAGGATGGACTCTGTCTCATGATCGGGTACACACCTCCGAATAACCTGGTCACTGCAAAACTTCCACAGGTAGGGATCATCCCACACATAATACTTTGCATCACTTTTGAGCTTGGGGAACTTATGTCTACTTGTACCTGTAGGAACAACACCAGCAACTAGAAAATTTACAATGTCAGCAAACCAGGGGGTTACCCCATGCAGATGTAACAGTCTCTCATCAGGAAAATCATCTTGGATGGGAAAAGTATCCTCATCCTTTGCTATCCGGCTCAAATGATCTGCCACCAAATTTTCAGCTCCACTTTTATCCTTTATCTCCACATTGAATTCTTGGAGCAAAAGCATCCACCGGATCAGTCTTGGCTTAGCTTAAGCTTCTTCAACGATATTTCAAAGCTGCATGGTCGGTAAAAACAGTCACCCTAGAACCTAGCAAATAAGACCTAAACTTATCAAGTGCAAACACAACAACTAGCGGTTCTTTCTCGGTGGTGGTGTAATTTGCCCGTGCAAAGCATCTAAGGTCCTAGAAGCATAGTGAATTACATGGGCAACCTTGCCCACCCTTTGTGCCGAACTGCTCCCACAAAGAAAAATTGGAAGCATCACACATCAGTTCAAAGGGAGTGTCCAATCGGGGGCTAGATGACGGGGGTAGAAGTCAACGCTTTCTTGAGATAGTCAAATGACTCCTTGCACTTTTCATCAAACTGGAACAGGGCATCATTCTTCAGCGAGTTTGACAATGGCGGTGCTATCTTGCTTGAAGTCCTTTATAAAGCGCTGTAGAAACCTGCATGTCCAAGAAAAGAACGGATCTCGCGTCACGCAAGATGGGTAAGGCAATGAAGAAATCACATTAATTTTTGCGGGATCTACGTGAAATACCCTCTTTGGAAATTACATGACCCAAAACTATCCCCTGTTCTACCATGAAGTGGCATTTCTCATAATTCAAAATCAGATCAGTATCAATGCATCTTTGTAGAACTAGACCTAGACTATGCAAACAAGCATCAAATGAGGAGCCATACACAGTAAAATCATCCATGAACACCTCTATGCAATTTTCAATAAAGTCAGAGAAAATACTAAGCATGCATCTTTGAAAGGTGCCGGGGAGCATTACGAGGGCCAAATGGCATTCTCCTATAAGCAAACGTACCGAAGGGGCACGTGAAGGTGGTCTTTTCCTGATCCTCAGGGGCAATATGAATCTGGAAATACCCGGGAAAGCCAGCTAGAAAACAATAATGAGATTGACCAGCCAGCCGATCCAGCATCTGATCTATGAACGGCAAAGGAAAATGATCCTTTCTGGTGGCCTGCTTCAACTTCCTATAGTCTATACAAACTCGCCAGCTATTCTGGACTCTAGTAGGCACAAGCTCATTATTTTCATTCCTAACTACTGTTAGACCAGATTTCTTTGGTACAACTTGCACCGGACTTACCCAAGTACTATCAGAGATGGGGTAGATAATACCTGCCTGTAGAAGCTTAGTCACCTCTTTCTTCACCACATCCAAAATCAGTGGGTTAAGTCGCCTTTGGGCCTGTCTGACTGGCTTAGCCCCATCCTCCAATAAAATTCTGTGCATGCATCTGGAGGGGCTAATTCCTGGAATATCAGCCAATGTCCACCCAATAGCCTTCTTGTTCTTCCTCAGGACTTCTAAAAGCTTGGCTTCCTGATCAGAGTTGAGGCTGGAGGAAATGATGACTGGAAATGTTGCATTCCTCCCCAAGTAGGCATACTTCAGGTTCTCAGGAAGTGGTTTGAGTTCCAAAGAAGGCGGCTGCTCAACAGATGGTGCATTGGGAGTAGCCATGGGGTCAAGGACTTCTGCTGAATAGACAGCTTCACTCTCATTATCACTATCACTATCATCCTCACCCTGCAAGGTTGAATCCAAAAACTCAGAACAAACAGAACATGGGTTAGTGTTAGTACAGTTAGTACAAGTATATACATCATCAAAACCAGAAATAAGAGGAAAATCAGAAATAAAGTCATCATGAGTATCCTCAATAAACTCAGAGAGCAACTCTAAGTGGAATACAGAATGCTCCTCTACTGGGTGTTTCATAGCATCAAAGATCTTGAATTTGGCCACAATACCACCAAACTCCATAGACATAGTCCCATCATAAACATCAATCTTGGTCTTGGATGTCATCATGAATGGTCTGCCCAAGATTATAGGCGATCTACTAGACTGAGTCTCTCCTACCATGTCTAGGATGTAGAAGTCCGCAGGGAATATCAAATCATCAACTTGCACTAACACATCCTCTACCATTCCCCTGGGTCGGGCACTGGTCCTGTTAGCCAACTGGATGGTAAGACCTGTATACTGCAATGGCCCAAGATCAAGGTTATTAAAGATGGAGGTAGGCATGACATTGATTGATGCTCCCAAGTCCAACATGCAGTTTTCAAACTTCCTGTCCCCAATAGTGCATGGAATAGTGAAGGTGCCTGGATCCTTGCACTTCTGTGGCAATGCTTGAGTAGGGGCTATAGAAGCAACTCTTTCTAGCTTAGACTGGATAAGCGCTGAGACATTCATTCCCAAGTCAACCCTCTCATTAGTCTTCATTTTTCTCTTGTTGGTGCATAGATCCTTCAAAAATTTGGCATACTTGGGCACTTGCTTGATGACATCTAGGAGAGGAATATTTACAGCTACTTTTCTGAAAACATCAAGAATCTCCTTCTCCTTATTTTCACCACCAATCTTCAAATTTTTCTGAATTCTGTGTGGGAATGGGATTGGTGGTCTATACACTTTCTCAACTTCAACTTCAACCATAGGCTCAGGAGTAACCTCAACAGTAGGCTCAGGAGTTACCTCAATAGTTTCTTCATCCTTTCCAGAGGTGGCCTCAACAACCTTTCCAGATCTCATAGAGATGGCACTTACATTAGGGTTGGAGGCATTAGGATTTATCACTGGCTGTGTGATAAGCCTCTAGCTTATCTAGTTTTATGACTAGATGAACTGGGGTTTATGTGCCAATTTATTCGAGTTCACTCTCGTTTTCGCCCAAATTTGCCTTGTTTTGTTCCTAAGTTGGACTTTGACTCATTTTGCGTATTTTGTGTAGTTTTTAGGTTATTTTGAATAGAATTACGCTTGTGGGTGCTTTTGTTGTTTCAGGTTAAATAAGTGAAGCTCCGGGAGTCAAGGAAAGTCGAAAAGCAGTGGAAATTGCAAGTCTGGAGACACTCGCCTCGCGAGTGTATGCTCGCCCCGCGAGCCTGAAAGTCAACAAAGCAGCAAGTCATCACTTCAGTCTCGCCACGCGAGAGGTGTCTCGCCTCGCGAGATCATAAAGACCTGCAAGACAGAGACCATCACGGCCAAGCCGTGATGAAGACCACGCCCGTGGCAGTTTAAGGTTTGAACTCTCGCCCCGCGAGAAGCATCTCGCCCCGCGAGAGTTTGAAGACCCTGGAAGTCAGAGACCATCACGGCCCAGCCGTGATGAAGGTCACAGCCTAGAATTGAAGACTCGCCCCGCGAACACACTTTCGCCTCGCGAGAGTTCAAATTGAAAGCGCGCCAATTTTAATTCTCACCTCGCGAAAGGCTGCTCGCCTCGCGAACGAGCGCAGATGAGGAATCCTATTTAAAGGCTGTTGCAGATCAGATTGGGAAGAGAACTGGGAGGAGGCTGTAGGGCTTTTGGAGGGCCGCGAATCCTAATAGTTTTCCACTGTTTAGAGTAGCATTTAGGGTAGTTTCTTTTCTCTTTGGAGCTGCGTCTCCCTTTTTCTTATGGAGATTATGTCCGATCGCTTGTCTATGAGCATGAGGAACTAATCCCCTCGTCCGAGGGAACGATGAAGCCACCCATGGCGATGTAAATCCGATATGACGTATGTCTTTCTCCTTTAATTCAATTCTTGTTTTCCGATTCTGATTTGAATGTTTGATCATATGTTTTGCGTGATTAATCAGTTAAACGTGTTTGAGGCCTAACGGCGATTCGCGTTTCAGAACTTGAATCGGGATCATAAATGTTTTCTAATTCTGATTTGATTGTGTTGATCATATGTGTTGCCTGATTGACTTGTTAACGTTGATGAGGCTTAGTCAACGATTCACGTTTAGAACTTGAATTAGGATCATCGATCGAATATTGCACGAGAGTGAGTAGGAGATCGGTGCGACCTTATAGGGAACAAGAATTAACAGAATTCGAGATTAGGATTATGAGACCTAGTAAGTAATTAATCCAATCGTCGAATACGTCCAATGAGCACGAGAGTGGATTTAGGAGAATTTAGGGGTCCCGGTTGACATTGTAATTGAACTTAGGGAGGAATTCATCATCACTTGGGTGTACATATTGGGTAGGTGGATTTGCGACCTTGGACATTTTTATTTTCTGATTTTTAGTTAATTATTTCATTAGATTTGTTAATTGAATTTTAGATATTAATCTCTCTCTCAACCACCTTCTGTAACTTGACCGAACATATCTTATTTCCCGCGGATTAGTCGAATTGGTAGCGCAATCCCTGAGTTCGACCTCGGTAATTACTTACCGTGTTATTTTTATTACTTGCGACGACCCGGTACACTTGCCGGAGTCACAACACTGTGCAGGCAGCTGGTTTGTCCCTTGACCTTGCTGTATGCTATTCATGGATGTGGCCAGCTGTCCAATATGTGTCCTCAAATCTTGAATACTAGCATCTGTCCGCTGCTGAAACTGTATACTAGATGCAGCCATTTGCTTTACCAAGTCTTCTAATGATGGTCCAGAAGGTGCAGAATTGGTCACTGGAGGATGATTTTGAGGTGCCATCGGCTGTTGTTGGGATGAGTTCTCATACCGCAGATTAGGGTGATTCCTCCAGCTGGGATGGTACCTATTGGTAGAGAGGTCTGGAGTGCTGTACCGATTCTGACTGTTTCCTTGATTATAGGGGTTTACTGCATAAGCTTGAGGTACTTCACTGACAAACTCTTCTCTCTGGATCGGGCATGGATCAAATGGGTGCTCAGGTGAATTGCACATGCTACATAACTTTGCAGGCTGAACCTTGTCTATTGCCAATTGCCTTACAAAGGAAGTCAGCTCATCCAATCTATTCTCAAGGGCGGCCTGGTTGGAAGATGAACTATGAATCTCATGCACACCTCTTAGCTCAACTGAATTTCTTCTTGTAGAAAACTGTTGGGAATTCAATGACATATTCTCAATGAGTTGCTTGGCAGCAGCTGGGGTCTTATCAACTAATGCTCCCCCACTAGCGGCATCCAAAAGATTCCTATCCATCGGCAGCAATCCTTCATAAAAGTATTGGATCAGGAGTTGTTCAGAAATTTGATGCTGAGGGCAACTAGATACCAAATGCTTGAACCTTTCCCAGTATTCAGCTAGTGACTCATTCCCTTGCCTGATGCCACATATCTCTTTCCTTATTGAAGCAGCTCTTGAAGCAGGAAAATATCTTTCTAGGAACACCCTCTTCAAATCATTCCAAGTGGTGATGGAGTTGGGCTCAAGATACAATAGCCAATCCTTTGCAGCTCCCTGGAGTGAAAACGGAAAAGCCTTCAGCTTGATACTATCCTCAGTGACTCCCTCTGATCTTGAGGTTGTGGAGCATACAACTTGGAATTCCTTCAAGTGCTTGTGTGGATCCTCACCTGCAAGACCATTAAACTTGGGCAACAAGTGAATAAAACCATATTTCAGTTCAAAAGGAGTGTCAGCACCAGGATATGAAATACACAATCCATTATAGTTGACATCAGGGGCAGCAAGCTGTCTTAATGTCCTCTGGTCTCCCATGTTTTCAAAAACAGTTTTAAAATTGGAATCACTACTAGTGCTAGCCCGAAATTCCCTACGGAGTGTGTGCAGTGTTCTTTCAATTTCCGGGTCAAAATCACACAGTTCAGGGCAATGAGACCTAGTAGCCAGACCAATTCAAAACAAAACAGAAAATAAAATAAAGAAAAGAAAATAAAATAAAACAAATTGCGAAAAATAACAACTCAGAGTCCCCGACAACGGCGCCAATTTTTGGTCGCGCTGTCGCGCACGCGCCAAAAAGGACGAGCGGGTTTTGAAAATTTAGTTTTAGGGCGACAACTCGGATGTCGTCTCTCAAGGACTCTTAAAATGTTATTTTCCACAAAAATAAGTTTTGGGGGGGTTTGGATTGAGATACAATCAAAGAAAACAAAATAATGAAAACAGAGGAGTAAAACAAGACAGTTCAAAGAGGTTATCAAATGGCCAAAAACAGATTAATCTATTGCTCTTGATTTCCCACTATCATAGGTTCATGCAATTTCCAAGCCCTAAGCAGATTCTTATCCCCTCCCGGTTGTAGCAACAATTTACAAACGAAACTACTGCTACAGATACATGTCCCTATTCCCGAATTAAACAAACGGGGTTAAGCGCTCTTGAAATAAACGAACATGAACGCATTACACGCAGAATTAAACAAACGCGATTAATTATAGGAACATGATATCACCGGAAATAAATCAACACAATACATTATACTCCTGAATTAAACAAACAGAAATATAAAGCATGGCATTGAAGAGGGAAAAGCATACAAAACAGGAAAATACAAGAACCTCAAGTATATGGAAATCAATTACAATAGATCAATCCTAGAAACTTAGTTCTCCATAACACAAACGAAATCACACAGAAAAAATGTAAAACAGAAAAAATGGAGAAGCAAAAGTCTTTTCAAACTGTTCAGAATATCAATTTATACTAGTCAGAAATTAAGCTTATTCGCGAGGCGAAGCTTCTCTCGCGACGCGATTCTTGTGAACAGTCTGCACCCTTTGGTATTCTCACGAGGCGAACTATCCTTCGCGAGGCGAGGAACTGAAGAGTCTTCTTGTCATGCCCGTTATGGACATCAGGGGCCAACCGTGATGCTCTCTGACTTCCAGGCTCGCGAGGCGAATGAATGCTCGCGAGGCGATACTCTTCAACTTCAAAACTGCCACGGCCGTGACCTTCAACACGGGCAAGCCGTGATCGTCTCTGACTTTTCAGGGTTGCAAGACTCGCGGGGCGAGACCTTCTTCGCGGGCCGAACCAGAGACCTTGCATTTTCTTGGAACAGTCAGGCTTCGGGGTCGCGTGGCAAGTATAGCTTTCGCGGGGCGAATCCCCTGTTCTTTATTCTCTCAACTTCTACTTAACCTGAAAACAAGGAAATAACCATAAGTGTATTATTTCGACTCAAAACTAGCTAAATTAACTTAAAACTACTCTAGAGACTCAAAACCTTGCTTGAGGACAATCTAATCTAATTTGGGTGAAAATAGGATATAATTTGCACAAAACCCTGGTCATACTAGCCATAAAACTAGATGAGCCAGAGGCTTATCACTGGTCATTCTATCAAATACTCATTGGAGAGACCCCCAATCAGAATATTTTCCCAACCTCTAACACTAGGTCTTCAAGTGATTTAGAAAGACTCCTCTGCATCATCGGTACTAGAGTACCAAGGTACTACAGGAAAGCCCGGAGAGACCTGATATAACTGTAAGAGTGAAATACCGGCAAATGGATATATCATACAACAACCATATACATGATACATACAACACATTGGCATATTAGCATTTAAGCATTTATTCATAGATAAAACAACAAGTGTTATATCGGGGGGTCTCATACCCGAATCGATCAATTTTATAAAGATAATGCATGACACTTCAATCATCAGGCTCTAAACTTAATCTCATGAGATACCATCACCATTTTATCATTAAGAAAGAAAGAGTTGATCAGGCTCATACGCCACGTTTGGCAAGTTGTCTCCGTCACCTCATGCGCCCGGATTAACATCATCATGAATCCCTTATAACGACCATTCGGATGTATACCTCATCGAATACCACATCTTAAGCGGGTATTCGGTTAACTCAAGCACGTATGCTAAGGGGAAATTCATATGAATAAAAGACTGTTCATTACCGAGACTGTTCTTTGTGTTCACTATTTTCCATTGTCGAAGCCCAAAGCTAACGACTATTCACAATTTTCATTACATGAAAATCAATAACATAGGACACGCAGTCCGAGTGCTCAATCACAACACATTAGACCGATGCTGCAGTCCAAGGTTGTGGTCGTAGAAACAATTATAAATTTATCCATGTTTTATTTCAACATGATAAGGACTCCTAGCCCATAACAAAGAATTTAGGACACACAGTCCTCAATTCCAAAATTAGGACTCCTAGCCCATAATATCACGATTAGGACCCTTGGTCCATAATTCTTGACACGGGTCCTAGATCACGTGCATAAACTGAATGCTAGAGGCGACGTATCGCAAACTAGTATTCTCTTTCACATGTGCTTACTTTTCACTCAGTGAAAATCAAAAGCTAAAACAAAACCTCAGTCACTTGTCCAAGTAATCGGAACGTTTCTAAATCATTTAGGTGAAAACCTTTTCCTTTACAAAGTCTTTTATAAAATATTTGGACTTTCGTTTGCTTTTGAAATCCTTGATGAAATAAAGTCAAATATTTTCAAAGGGGTTTTTCCTCCATGAAACACGTAGTTCGAAAAAGGTTTTCTCTCGTACAAACTTTCGATCATAAAAAAGTAGTTTCTATTGACTTAAAAACACTTCAACATTTCTTTTCAAAACTAGAATCTCATTCTCTTGAAATAAGCATTTTAAACGAGGAACTTTTATAAATGAAACCAACACTTTCAAAGTTCTATTCAAGGCTTATTAAGGCTTTTAATCCTTATAATCATTGTGCACAGACTCAAGCCCGGCTTCTCAAACTTCAATCAACAGTAATATATTCTCAACAATAATATCACAGTTAACGACAGTTCATCACATATATACAACTCACAATACTTTAAGGCAAGTAATAATCAACTTCAAGTAATAATCACAATAGTTCAAGTAAACAAGTCATTCAAGTGTTTGCTCCACATCATAATAATATTCAAATCACTCAAGTAAACACATACACACATGCATATAGTCATTGAATATCCCTAGGCAATCCCCTCTTACTTTCTGTGAAGGTAAGAAGATTAGATGCTCGAAAAGGTATGTCACGAATGTCCTCGTTTCCTCCACGATGGAAGTCTAAGGTTATGAAAACAAAATCACAAGTTAGAATCAAACAAGAACACTAAACCACAAGGTATATGTTCGGTCAAGGCTAGTTCTTAGGGTTAGAGATTCCCTAAAATTATACAACTCATGGATTTATGATCCTTAAATGTTAGGAGTTCGTAAACAATGATCATTTAACAAAGTTGAATTAAAATCCCACTAAGTTATGAACTTAGGGTATTCGGCCAAGGCTAGTAAAATAGGCTAGCATTCACTAAATATTCCAATCTCTTAGGTTTAGCATCCATATGCATTAAGGAGCTCAAAACCATGATCATTTTGGAAAAATAAGCACAAAGTATCATAGGTCCATAACCATCTACCTTCGGCCTTCATAGGATTTATAGGCTAGAAATCTTTAAACTTTCCAATCTCTTAGACTTAGCATCCAAATATCTTATGGAGCTCAAGTCCATGATCATCTTGGAAACCAATGGAAACTTCAACATTCCAATCTCTTAGACTTAGCATCCAAATATCTTATGGCATCTTGGAAAACAATGGAAACTTAAACATTCCAATCTCTTAGACTAAGCATCCAAATATATTATGGAGCTCAAGTCCATGATCATCTTGGAAAACAATGGAAACTTAAACATTCCAATATCTTAGACCTAGAATCCAAATATCTTATGGAGGTCAAGTCCATGATCATCTTGGAAAAATGAAAGTAATACATACTAGCTTTAATAACATAGAATAAACAAGTTAGCAATCCTTAAACCATCCAATCTCTTAGACTAAGCATCCAAATATCTTATGGAGCTCAAGTCCATTATCATTTTGGAAAAATAAAAATTCAAACATCCTAGCACCTAAACTAAGTTTCAGCCATCATAGGATGATGAGGAAAATATTCTTTGTTTAACAATAACTCTTAGGCTTAGAATCACAAGGTATTAAGAGTTCTAAATCCATGATCAATACTTGGAAAGTTGAAACATAGTATCCTAGGCCTACTTATTCATATTTTTCGGCCATCATAGGAACAAGCTATCAAAAATTCCAAGAGTTATAGATTCAAGATCAAGGGATAGTTAGAAACTCAAACACATGGTATTAAGAGTTCTAAATCCATGATCAATACTTGGAAAGTTGAAACATAGTATCATAGGCCTACTTATTCATATTTTTCGGTCATCATAGGAACAAGCTATCAAAAATTCCAAGATTTATAGATTGAAGATCAAGGGATAGTTAGAAACTCAAACACATGATCATATTCCAAAAGTTGAAACAAAAACTTCCTAGGTCACAAATGCAAGCATTCGGCCTTCATTGGAAGAGATGGATAGAGATTTTTGTTTTACACAACCTCTTAGTATGTGAAAATATAAGTTAATACAAGACTATAGAAAGTGGTTTCAACTCAAAAGGAGTTTTCTACCATTTTAGAGAGATTTTAGAAGTTTAAAGCATATAAAGAACACATAAAGTAAACTAATAAATAAAAGATGAAAATTTCAAAAAGAATCATATGAGAGCATTACCCTTAGTATAAGGAAGAACTTTCATTAAGAAATTAAGTAGAAAAGATGAATAAAAACTAAAGCTTTAAGATCTTGAACTTTTAGAAGAAAGAATAAGATGAAGGTTTAATGGAGGTTGAAGGAGGAAGATGATGGAGTGTAAATGAAAGGGGTATATATAGGGAAAGGGAGGAATGCTCATGGCCAAGGGGAGTGAGGGAGAGCTTTTTGAGCAAACTTGGTGGTTTAATGCTTGATTGGATGAAGAAGAGAGAGAAATGACTTTTTGGATTAATTAGAATAGTATTATAATTTGAAAAGTGTGATGATTGCACTTTTAGAGTGTGTCATAGCCTCTTCCATCATGTCTCCTTACTTCTTTTATGGTTCCTAATCTGCTCCAGTTCGTACCCGGTTGCATTTCCGATCATAATTCTTCTGACGTTTTCGCCCGAATAAAATATTTTATTTTATTTTTGAACAAAAATTTTCAAAATAATCAAAGTTGAAGGATCCCGGCAAAATTAGGTTTACGGGTCAAAATTACGGGTCAAAATTAGGTTTTCTACAAAGTAAACTTGTACCGGCAATGAAAACGTAGACCGGCTTCCCTCTGAATTTTCAACCGAAAATTTTACCGTGACTTCATATGGTATAACAACACAAGAAAATGATTTTAGTTTTAATTAAAATATCCTCAGAGTTTAATCTAAAATAAACATATTTAAATATGTATTTTCTACTACAGAAAGCATAGAAAAAACAAGGTGTTACACACAGTCTACTAAGATATGGTTGGAAGATAATCAATCCATTCCTAGAATTACATCTAACTGGATTAAAGGCAAACATATCAGATCTATAAGAAAATGTCTATCCTGAACAATGATGGGACAGTTCAAACAAATAGAATTGACAGTAACTGGCTCAGCAGTTGGGGTTGAAACAATCAGATTATATGGCAAAGAAGTGATAGGAAAATTTAGAAGTTTCACACGATCCATTGAGATAAACGAATGCATTGAGCTCGAATCAAAAAGTACAATTAAAATATTTCCAGCTATATTGCATTTACCTTGCACGTGATCGTCGGAATTTGATGCCTCAGCTCCATTCATGGTATAAACCCTTCCGATTGTAGTCGGCTTGTTGGCTCTAGCGTGATTAACAGTTGGTTCACGCTTTGGTGGTCTGCAATCTTTGGCTAAGTGTCCAGTACGATCGTAGTTGAAACACTTCATTCCACTCTTTGGGCAAGTATTGGCAAAGTGGCATGGGTCACCACACTTGTAACATTTCCCTTCTTGGCCTTGATTTTGATTCCTCTGGCCTCCAGTTCCAGCTCCAGATGTACCGGAACGATGTTGCTATTGTCTTTGATTGTTGTTGGGTGATTGGTAGTATGGTTTTCTCTGGTTCTGTCCTTGAAATTGACTCTTAGGACGAGAGGGTCCTCCAGCATTCCCTTTGGTGTCTCGTCCTTTCCGCATTATCTCCACCTTTTTGCACTTTTCCACTAAGTCCTGGAAGTTCCTGATCTCCTGTGGTAGACCGACTCCTTGATTTCGAAGCGCAGTCCTCCTTCGAATATTTCACACTTCCATTCTTCGCTTGGGTTGTTCTGGAAGAAGCGGAAATATTTGGCAAGTGATTCAAATCTTGCCGCATATTCCCTTACAATCAGGTCTCGCTGACGCAGACTCAAACTCTTGTTCTTTTTCAATACGAGCACTCTAGGGAAAGTATTTATCCAGAAACTTGTTACGAAATACCTCCCAGGTGATCGCTTGGTGTTCATCCTCTAACAATTGCCTGGTGCCTTTCCACCAGTATTCAGCATCTCCTACTAGTTGGAATGTTGCATAAGACACCTTCACTCCTTCCGGTGTATGAACGAGCTCAAAGACCGTTTCCAACTCCTGGATCCACAGATAAGCTTTCGTTGGATCTACGTCTCCATCAAACTGTCCTGTTGGTTCTAGGTAGCCATCAAGCAGTCTGAAAAGCAATTGTCGCAGCCACATCAGTCATTGCATGGGCGGCGAAGTCCATCCCACCATTGCCTCTTCCACGACCACCACGTCCGCGTGCACCTCCTAGTTCCATACTAACCTGTAACGCACAATCAGTGAGATGGTAACCAGAAAAGAAAATATGGCCTACCGGTTATCACACATTACTTATAAGAAGTAATTCAATCAAACCTTAGTCAGAGAATACACAACATAAACATAACAGACCTAAACCCAAAGATTAAACATAACAGACCTAAACCCAAAGATTCCCGAAAGACTCGACCAGCTTTGATACCACTAATGTAACACCCCAACTTGGGAGTCACATGGTTACCCGTTGCGGAAAATAAAACTGATTAAAATGCTGGTTACTTTCGGAAATAACATTCTCTTAATAATTAAATATTCTCAAAAAGGTGATCATATGCATATATATATATATATATATATATATATATATATATATATATATATTAAAAGAGTAGATGAACACTCAGAACATGATACATGAACAATATAAATATCTAAGTAGTGGCAGTTGCAACTTGATATATATTACAAAAGGTCAGGGCCTTGTAGTACTGACCATTGATAACACTAAACATAAAAGGGAAAAGCTGTAAGCAAGATAAAGCAAAATGGGGGAAAGGTCCGGAACCACATATCAAAAATACCGTGACTCTATGAAGCCAAATACGTTCGGAATAGTATACACTATTCCCGAATAGGACACCCCTAAGCTGGTCTACAACTAATAACCATGACAAGGGCCATTCTGAACATTCCCGCTCCCTGAGGAGCTCCCCGGCGACGCATCCACCACTTCTCCGCCCTCATCGGGGGAGTCAGAATCATCAAAATCAGGATCGTCGTCAGGCACATACTCCGGCACACCGTCAATGTTGTCGTCATAATGGACGTGATCCTCCGGCTCGCCTTCAGGGTATTCCTCAGGATCTTCTATCGGATCCTCTTCAATAGGTGAAGCTGGCTCAACTCTGGGAAGTGGCACTCCTAAGGGTGGGTCCTCGTGAAGCTGTCCCCTCTGCGCCAACACATGTAGATAGTACCAAGGGGGTGGTAGTGACACCCGGACCATTCCTACTGTCTGCACTCGCTGCTGTGGTTCCTCTTCCCCATTTCCTTTCAGTTTAATGCCCGACCCATAATAGATTGCCTCATGTGATCTAGGGAGTATGTTCCACGCCCCCGGATCTCCTGTATTATCAAAAGTTAGTGTCCTTATTCCGGTCGGTACCAGTGGCGCGTCGGGATCCATCTAAACCCGAATATGAATATATACAACAATTCCATAGGGAGAAGGAACAACAAGAAAACATGTAAGAGTGAGATACCAAAATATGGATTGGACACAATAACCATATTTGTGATACATACATCACATAATCAGATATCAGATATTTTCAAATAATTTATCAGAATTAAACATGTATAATGTCAAAGGGTTTCATACCCGCACGGTCAGTTTGGATGAAAGTATGCATGACACTTCAATATTCAGGCTCTAAACTTAATCTCATGAGATCCCTTCGTCATTCTAAGAGTTGATCAAACTCAAATCGCCACCACTTTGGCATCACGTTAAGTGACTAAATATCCATATCATACTATCCCATCCCAGGATGCAGTATTCCATGATCATGGATTTAATAACACACAATCCAATCCCAGGATGCAGTGATACATTTGTGAATACCTGATCATCAAGGCATCACTCCTATGAACGTGAGGCATGTCTGCCTAAATTGCATGTAAAACAATTGTTCTCAACGTTTTCTTTGTGTTCATTCTATTTCGTTGCCGAAGCTCAAAAGCTAACGACTTTTCATAAATTTTAATGTTTTGAAATTATCAACATCTACACGGGACACGCAGTCCGAGTGCTCAATCACAACACCGTAGACCGATGCACCAGTCTTAGGCTAATGGTCATAGAAAACAACATTCACCTTTAACAACGTTCATCACAACGTGATTAGGACACACGGTCCACAACTACGTGGTTAGGACACACAGTCCACAACAACGTGATTAGGACACACAATCCATAACAACGTGACACGAATCAAAGATCGACGTGCATATTATAGAATACTTGAAGCGACGTCTCGCGAACTATATTCAATTTCAACATATTCATACTTTTCGTTAAGTGAAATACAAATAAAAAATGAAACCTCGGCGACTTGCCCAAGCTTGCCGGAATATTTTCCAAAGCTTTTAAGTGAGAATCTTTTCATCGGAAAATCAGTTAAGAGGACATTTTTAGGAAATCTACTTGTTTTTGTAATCCTTTCTTTTCCCAAATCAGCTTAAAAACTCAACAAATCTATTTCTAAAAATCATTTCCACGTAGGATAAAGTTAAATATTTTCAAAGGTCGGTCGTTCATAAAAAATCACGTTTCTCAATAGTTTTCTCTTGGTCAAAATCCATATTCATAAGAAGATAGCTTTCCTTTTACTTGAAAATATTTTAGTAGATGATCAAAAGATCTCATCTTTTACAAATAAAAACGTTGCTTGAATACTTTATTTCCAAATCACATTCTTTAATCAAGAAAAATCCCAACACAAAAATCTTTGTTTTCAAGGTTGTCTTTAAAGCTTATCAAGGCTTTTAATATCATAATTACTTGAGCACTGACGAATGTCAAGCTTCTCATACCTCAATCAAACATCACTATAATATCAGTCAGTAGTATAACAGTTAATAACAGATCATATCATCTATGATTCATAACACTTTAAACCAAGTAAATAATCAAGTAAGAAATCAACATTCAAGCAGTTACCACAACGGTTCAAGTATACAGGTCATTCCGACATTGATTCCAAAATTATAACAGGAACCCAATAAATTAGACAATTCACATAAACACATGCACACAGTTATTGAGTATCCCTCGGACTGTCCCCTCTTACCTTTGTTGAAGGTAAAAGTGCTTGATGTTTGAAATAACGAACCACGAACATCCTCGCTTGCTTCACGATGAAAGTCTAAGGATACCAACACAATACCACAAGTTAAAAATCAACCAAGAACACTAAACCATCTAGGTATAGGTTCAGCCTTTACAAAATAATAGGGTTGGAGGTTTCCAAAAATCATACCACTCATGGATTAATGATCCTTAAGTGTTAGAAGTTCATACACAAAAAAAGTCATTTTACAATGATTGATCAAAATCCCTCTAAGTTAAACACTTAGGGTTTCGGCCTTCACTCCTAAAATAGGTTAGGAATTTTCAAACTTTTCAAGACTTTAGATTTAACATCAAAAGGTATCAAGAAGCTTAAATACATGATCATCTTTCAAAAAGTTGAAACAAAACTTCCTAGGCCACAAAAACATAGTTTCGGCCATCATTGGAAAAATAGGCTAGGAACTTTAAAACTTTTCAAGCTCTTAGGTTTAGCATTAAAAGGTACTAAGAAGCTCAAATCCATGATCATATTTGAAAAGTTGAAACAAAACATCCTAGGTCCAAAACCTACTAGGTTCGGTCATCCTTAGATAAATAGGCTAGAAATTTTTTTGTTTGATGCAAGCTCTTAGATTATGAAAGTAGAGGTCATTAGGAGTTCATAGAAATTGGTTTCAACTCAAACAGAGTTTTCTACAAGAAAATGTATGAAGAACTTGAAGCTTGAAACTAAATAAAAATGGAAGCTTTGTGTAGGAACTTTAAAGTGAGAAAGTGAAGAAGTAGGAAAGTGATGAAGGGAAAATGAAATGGGTATTTATATGGGGAGGGGTGAGAGTGGCGCGCATGAGAGAAGGGAGGGAGCAATCTTGATAGCCAAGTTTTGGCTTAGGCCATGTTTGGTTGGAGAAGAGAGAGAAAAAAATGATTTTGGAATAAAATACAATATTTTTCTAAAAGGGGTAATCATGGAACTTTTGGATGGATGTCACCCAAGACTTCCATCAACATGTCAACTTTTCCAACATGTCACTTCAACTCTTTTGTGCTCCCTACTCTGCTCCATTGTACATCCGATACAAGTTTCCGATCGTATTTCGCCCGGAATAAATATTTTATTTTATTTCCGAACTCAAATTTTCGAAAATTTCTAATATTAAACAAAACACAACAAAAACACCAACCGTTTCGTTCACGGGTCAAAATTAGGTTTTCTGCTCAGTAAACTTGTACCGACAGTGAAAATGCAGACGGGCTTTCGTCTGAATTTTCAACCGAAAATTTAACCGTGACTTCCTACGGTAAGAGAAAACAAGAAAATGACTTTAGTTTATTTAAAATCACTCTCTGGATTTTATCAAAAATTAATACATATATACATGTATTTACTGCTACAGAAAGACATAGAAATCGGGGCGTTACACTCGGGGAAAGGGTGTCACATTAAGGGTGGTATCAGAGCTGGTCGAGTCTTTCGGGAATCTTTGGGATTAGGCCTGTTGTGTTTGTGTTGTGTGAAACTCTAATTTGACTTGTTTGAATTACTTCCAAGGAAGTAGTTGGAAGTAATAAGTGTTGGAAAGTAATTGAATATTCTTATCTAGTTGTCATTTAATTGATTTTATCTTCTTGGTCAGTTATGAAGCTAGATGCAGGATGCGGAAGTGGCCGTAAAGGAGGTCGTAGAGGTGGTTTCGTTGGTGGGCGCGGACCTGTTGATGGGGGAATGGATTTTACAGCACAAGCTATGGCAGACGTTGCAGCTACCATTGCTCAACAGACCGCTACTGCGGCTACATAACACCAACAGGATCAAGTTCGTGCTGAGCAAGCCGCAAAAAGTCGAGCACTAATAGCTTTCCGACGCCAGAACCCTCCTCATTTTCATGGGGACGTTGATCCTACGAAAGTTGATTTGTGGATTCAAGAACTCGAGAATATTTTCGAGTTAATTAACAGTCCTGAAGCAGTACGAGTATCGTATGCTACTTTCTTGCTATTGGGAGATGCTGAATATTGGTGGAGAGGCACCAAGCAACTGCTCGGGGCGAACCAACAAGAAATTACTTGGGAGGTTTTCCGTACTACATTTCTGGACAAATACTTTCCTCATGGTGATCGAGCTGAGAAAGAACAGGAGTTTTTGCGCTTGCGACAAGGAGAGATGACCGTCGGGGAATATACGACCAAGTTCGAGTCATTCGCCAAATATTTTCAGTTTTTCCAAGACAACCCAGATAAGGGCTGGAAGTACGAAAGGTTCGAAGGAGGACTGCGGTACGAGATCAGAGACTCAGTTCTGGCAGTGGAGATTAAGAATTTTCAGGCTCTAGTGGAAAAATGCAGGAAGATTGAACAGATAAGGAAAGGAAGGGACAATCGAGGGAACGTTGGGGGACCCTCATGATCAAGAAACCAGTTCCAAGGTCAGAATTAGAAGGGGAGGCAAACTCAAAAAGCCATACTCTAGACCAGTTGGAAATAACCGAAGTCAACAACAGTACCATCCCGTTGCTTCGGCCACCGGAAGTGTCAACCAGAGTAGTCAAGGGCAGAGTCAAGGGAGGAGATGTTTCAAATGTGGAGACCAGAACCACTTGGCTGATGTATGTCCCGTAAGAGGGATCAAATGCTTTAACTGTGATCGTGTGGGGCATCTGGCAAAAGATTGCAAGGCACCAAAGAGGGAACCCACCATCAATAGTTCAAGAGGTTCCAAACCAATAGCTAAGGGAAGAGTCTTTACCATGAGTGGTACTGAAGCCTCAAATTCCAAGGACCTTATGAAAGGTAGTTGTGATATATCTGTTAATCTTTTAACTGTGCTTTTTGATTCGTGTGCGACACACCATTTGCCGTATGATTTGATTGTCTCAACCCCTACCGCTGAACCTGTCACTGTTAATTCTGTATGTTTAAACTGTTCGATTATAATTCAGGATCAGCACTTTCTTGTTGATCTAATCTGCTTACCTTTAGTGCAAATATACGTGATTTTGGGCATGGATTGGTTATCCTCCAATCTTGTTCTTTTAGACTTTCTCGCAGAACATTAGTTTTTAGGGACCCTGAGATTTCTGGATTTCTATCTACCAACCAAGTGAAAACTTTTTCAAAGGAAAAAGATCTGAAATGCTTGTTTTTGACAAGCTTAGAAGTCGAGGAGGAATTTGTTTTGAGTATGATACCAGTTGTAAGAGACTTTCCGGAGGTGTTTCCTCCCGATGTGCCAGGATTACCACCGGCAAGGGATATCGAATTCTCCATCGATCTTGTTCCAGGAACCAGTCCAATATCGATTGCTCCATACCAGATGTCGCCAACAAAACTTGCGGAATTGAAGGCTCAAAGAAGTTTATAAGACCAAGTGTTTCCCCCTGGGGAGCACCTATTCTTTTAGTGCGGAAGAAAGACGGAGGATAGACTTTGAGTTGATTATAGACAACTCAACAAAGTAACAATTAAGAACAAGTATTTGTTGCCACGCATAGATGATTTGATGGATCAACTGCAAGGAGCTGTTGTTTTCTCAATGATCGATTTGAGGATAGGTTACCATCATATCAGAGTGAAAACTGAAGATATACCAAAGACCGCTTTCAGAACCCGTTATGGGCATTATGAGTATCTTGTAATGCCGTTTGGAGTAACTAATGCACCTTCTATCTTCATGGATTATATGAATCGGGTTTTTCGTCCGTTTTTGGATAAGTCTGTTGTCGTATTCATCGATGACATTCTCATCTACTCTAGGAGTCATGAGGAACATGAAGTGCATCTACGACAAGTCCTATAGATCTTACGCGAGAAAGAGCTCTACGTAAAACTCTCTAAGTGTGAGTTTTGGCTTGAAGAGGTGAAATTCTTAGGACATGTGATTTCCAAAGAAGGAATTGTTGTCGACACTGCCAAAGTAGAAGCAAGTGTTTCTCTTGTGAAAGACCAAAGACAGTAACATAAATTCGAAGTTTTGTCGGCTTGGATGGATACTACCGGAGATTCATTAAGGGATTCTCCAAGATCGTAGCACCATTGACTCAGCTTACACGGAAGGATCAACCTTTTGTGTGGACTGAGAAATGTGAAGAAAGCATCCATAGGATAAAGGAACGTTGGACAACTGCACCAGTGTTAACCCTTCCTGAACCCAGTGAACCTTATGAGCTGTACTGCGATGCTTCGTACCAAGGCTTAGGCTGTGTATTAATGCAACACAAAAAGGTTGTGGCTTATACGTCACATCAGTTAAAGATTCATGAGAAGAACTACCCGACTCATGATCTGGAATTAGCTGCTGTGGTCTTTGCACTAAAGATATGGAGACATCATCTATATGCAGCCAAGTTCGATGTTTTCAGCGAACACAAAAGGTTGAAGTATTTGTTCGATCAGAAAGAACTCAACATGAGACAAAGATGGTGGATGGAATTTTTGAAGGACTATGATTTCACGTTACAGTACCATGCTGGAAAAGCAAACGTCGTAGCGGATGCGTTGAGTCGGAAGGCCATTCATGTCTCAGCCATGATGGTGAAGGAATTACAATTGATTGAGAAATTGCGTGGTATCGATTTGATGATGAAGTTAAGTCCAAAGAGAATCAGTGTGGGAATGATTAAGATCTCAAGTGGACTGATGGAAGAAATCCGAGAGCAACAAGCTACCGATGCATATCTTCAAGAGAAGAAAGAACTCATGGAACAAGGAAAAGCACCGGAATTCAGTTTGGAACCAGACAACATCTTGAGGTGTAATGGACGAGTTTGCGTGCCTGACAATCCTGAAATGAGAAAGATTATTCTCGAGGAATCCCATAAGAGCAAACCGAGTATTCATCCCAGAGCAAATAAGATGTACCAGGATCTAAAGCAAAGATTTTGGTGGCCAGGCATGAAGAAACAAGTGGCGGAATATGTTGCGTCTTGCTTAACTTGTCAGAAGGCAAAAGTAGAACATCAACGACCCGGTGGATCACATAATCTTAGGATGTACCTGAATGGAAGTGGGAAAGTATATCCATGGATTTTGTGGTAGGATTACCAAGGACTTCCAAAGGTTTCGATTCGATTTGGGTGATCGTTGACAGACTAACGAAGTCAGCACACTTTTTACCTGTCAAGTCAAACTACACAGTGGAGAAGCTAACTGAGGTGTATATCAGAGAGGTGATCAGACTTCACGGAGTGCCCTCTAGTATTTTTTGGGATTGAGACCCGAAGTTTACTTCGCGTTTCTGGGGAAGTGTGCAGAAAGCGATGGGAACTAAGTTAAGGCTCAGTTCGGCCTATCATCCGCAAACTGACGGACAAACGGAAAGAACAATCCAGTCGTTAGAAGACTTGCTGAGAGCGTGTGTCCTAGACAATCGTGGAAGTTGGGATGATCTTTTGCCATTCATAGAGTTCACGTACAACAACAACTACCATTCGAGTATAAGGATGACACCCTATGAGGCTTTGTATGGAAGGAAGTGCCAAACGCCGCCGTGTTGGTACCAAGATGGAGAAACCGTAATTTTAGGACCCGAAATTGTGCAACAAACAACGGATAAGGTGAAAAAAATCCCTCAAAGGATGAAAGCTTCACAAAGCAGAAAAAAGAGTTACGCCGATCCAAGAAGACGAGCTTTAGAATTTCAAGAAGACGAGCACGTATTTCTGAGAGTAACTCTCACGACTTGGGTAGGTAGAGTTATAAAATCCAGAAAGCTCACTCCAAAATTTATTGGGCCATACCAGATTCTTCGCCATATCGGTCCTGTAGCCTATCAAATTTCTCTGCCACCTTTTCTTTCAAATATCCACGATGTCTTTCAAGTCTCACAACTGAGAAAGTACATCCCAGACCCGTCACATGTAATTGAACCTGATGTTGTTCAGTTAAATGAAAATCTATCCTATGAGACTTCACCTGTACGAATCAAAGATAGGAGTATCAAGCAACTCAGGGGTAAACAGATTCCCTTAGTGAAGGTTATTTGGGATGAGACAAATGGGCAAGCGACCTGGGTAGTAGAAGACAAGATGAGATTACAGCATCCTGATTTATTTTCAGATACGTAATTTCGAGGACGAAATTTCTTTTTAGTGGGCTAGTAATGTAACGCCCTGATTTTTCTGCTTGTCTATAATCTGTGATTATGTGAATAATTAAGTGTTTAATTATTATAAATTATGAAAATTTATTTTGATAGACCAAATTTCATCATTATAATTTATTTTATATTAGTAATGTGCAGTTGAATTTTCGGTAGGAAATTTTAGACGTTTACAGTCTGAGTTTTCGTTGTCAGTTAGACTCTACTGACCCGAAAAATAAATTTTAATACACAAAAATAAAATTTTAATTTTTTCAACCTAGTTGTGATTATTTTTATGATTTTAGAAATTATTTATTTTAATATCAATTTTCTAGTGGAAAATATACGAAGTAAAATACGATCGGTATTCACCGTTAAGAACTAAATGGAACCGGGACGAACCACATTTATTTAAATTAGATTTTCTGTAGATTTAAATAGTTTTGGATGTGACCTTGAATAGTGATGTTTTCAAATCATCACATCAAGAGTTTACATCAAATGATTTTATCTATTTTTACAAGAAATTCATAAATTATTCTAGAATACAAATTTTTGCTCCAACTGTAACACCACGATTTTTCTGCTTGTATGTAATATGTGATTATAGGGATAATTAAGTGTTTATTATAATAAATTATTAAGAATTATTTTGATAAACCCAATTGTCAATATCATAAATTATTTTAATTTAGAAAAATGCAGTTGAATTTTCGGTAGAAAATTTCAGACATTTACGGTCTGAGTTTTCGCTGTCAGTTAGACTTTACTGACCCGAAAAATTAATTTTTATATACAAGAATGAAATTTTAATTTTTCTAACCCAGTTATGACTATTTTTATGATTTTAGGAATTATTTATTTTAATATGAATTTTCTAGTGGGAAATTTACAAAGAGAAATACGATCGATTTACACCGATGGGGACTAATTGGAATCGGAACGAACCAAAATCATTAAGCCCAGATTCTTTCCAGATTTGGAAAAGATGTGATTGAGGTAAATAGTGACCCTTGTCACTACTTAAGCCAACACTTACTTCTTTCACAAAGGTTATTATTCATCATCTTCAACCACTAGCTTTTAAGTTTGGAAGCTAATACTCCTCCTTATCTTCATCTCTTGCTCATCACCATTATCATTTAGAGGGTATAAATTCTCAACTCTTGCTCATTTCTTTCAAGTTCCTAATATCAACTTACATGTTTATGGATTTTGTTGAAAGTTGATTTTTTCTTAGTGCATGTAGATGAAACTAATTTATTTAAGTTCATCATCATCTTCACAGCCATCTTCAAGCTTTGCAGGTTAAAAAGAACCTTCCTATGAACCTTGATGATGGGTGACCGAAACCCAAATGGAGGAAAGGTGGTGGTTTTACAAAATTTTTCACATGCATGTTAGTTACCAATGTTATATGTTCATAAATTCAACTTATGTTTTTAAGAAAAAAATCCCTTTTCACATAAAAATGATTTTCACAAAACCATAATCATCTTCACTTTTACTTTTATGTATTGCATGTAGTGAGAAGTTCATCCAACCCTATGATCATGGTGTTGGCCGAAAACATCAAGAAGGAAAAGGATGACCCTTGATGAAAATCTCACATGTTTGGTTTAAGAACTTTGATTCATGTATTTTTCAACTCATGGATTTTATCAAAAATATGTTTTCCTTCCTTAATATGATTTCGTGGCTAAAACTCTAAAAAATATAGAGTTAGTGAAGCCTAACTTTGAATCTTTAGGAAGGATGCATGTATGATAATCTAATTCCTTTGCTTGAATGATTTAATGTGGAGTTTTGAAAATTTTAAAATCCCTAGCCTTTTTATTTTAATGAGGCCGAAACTCACTTGAGGAGTTGATGAAGTCTTACTAAATTTTTTTTTAGTTGAACGATGCTTAAAAACACTATATTAGTACATGCAAGAAATTAGATTCTTGAACAATATTATTTTCCACTATATTATGTGAGGGTCGAAACCTATGGTTAATGAGGCTAAGAGTTCAGAATTTAATTTTCAAGTTTTGAGCTTGTATTTGATCTTTTTAATGCTTAAGGAGCTTAAATCCAAAAGCTTGTAAAAATTGAAAATCTCTAGCATGATTTTTTTTGCATGGCCGAAACATGCATAGAAGTTTTAGGGTGATTTTATAAAAATTTTAATTTATGAAGAACATTTATTTTATTCAGATTGGCAATTGTCACGAAAACCGAGTCGGTCTCTTTAAAATACTCAACCAAATCCTTTATCGCTGAACTCTGAGGTAAGGGGAGAAAGCATGAGGGATGTTACAATTGTGGTAACTATATGCTTGTATGTTTGAATTGTTTGGCTATGTTGATGTTGTTGCTACATGGGTGAAAAAGTTGGATTGCTATATGATTGTGTGTTAAGTCTATGAAGTTGTGCTGAAGTTGTTGTTTAAGTGGTTGTTTTGGAATTACTTGCATTTATATGACTTTGATGAAATGTTGAATTGAAATATATGCTTGAACATATTATGTTAATTTTGTTGTAAGTTGCTGAAAGTTGTGTTGGTTGTTGCATAGAAGCCTAACCTTGGTTAGACCTCAAATATTAAAGATAAAAGCCTTAAAAGACTTATGTGGAAAACCACAAAACAAAGGTTTTAAATTTTAAGTAGCATGTTGATAAGAGAAATTTATTCTGGAAAAAATTTTAAAGATGTTGTTCTACGAGAAACTTAAATTATTTTTTTATTGAGACTATTTTATGATGAAAAACAAATGAGGAAAACAAGCTAAGTTCCAAGTTCTTTTGGAGAAATTTTAGCTCCCAGTGTTTTAGAAAGAGTTTTGCTCAAAACGTTTTCAACATTTTCTTAATGATAGACCTTTTCCAAAGTAAATATGGATTTCTAAAGAAGAAAGAATTTTCTGTAACTCAAGGTTTTCAAAATGAATTTCAAGGGGAAAAATGTCTTTTAGAAGGTTTTATTTCAAAATAAAATATTTGATAACTTGGGTAAGTTACGGAAGTTTTGTTTTTGGATTATTGTTTTTCACCGAGCGAAAAATAAGAAAAGTGAAAAGTTGAACCTAGTAACCGAGACGTCGGGATACTAGTGTTTTAAAAGCACGTTGATTGATAATCCGTACATGCTTTCTATGGACTGTTGTCCTATACACGTTGAATTGAAACATGGTGAAAGTGATAAAAATGTGAAAGTTGTTTTCCACGACCACAAAGTTCTAGACTAGTGCACGTGTCTAGGATCACTGGATTAGACACTCGGACTTAAGGTCCTGTGTTGATAATAAAAGGTTTAAGACGTTGAAAACCGTGGAAGGTCGTGAGCCTTGAGCCTCGACAAAGGAAATAACAAAGCACAAAGAAAATATGAAAATCAAGATGATTTTTCTCATGCATTCATTTTTGGCAGACGTGCCCACGTTGTTTTGTATGAATACCTTGAAGGGTCAGCACAATGAAGTCCATATGCTTGGGTTGCTGTGCCTTGTGTTGGACAGTTTGCTATGGACATCCACACACGTTGATCACTATGCCAGGAGTTTTGGACAGTGCTGTGGAAAATCACATTGTGCCTTATTGGCAATCGAGCCTGATCAACTCATTTTTAAACGAAGTTGAATTCTCCGGAGATTTCCATTACACGTTGAACTTTGCAGATGCATGTGTTTTCAAAAACTACGATGGATTGAGTGATGTTATGTTTTATTTGAATATTTTATGCCATGTATGTATGATATCTGTTGTATCTGATGTTATATGTTGCAAGTATGTGGTTATCATGATTATCCATATATTGGTATCTCACCCTTGCATTTTGTTGGTTTTATTTTGTGTGATATATTTTATTTGTTTGAAAAAAAAAGAAATAGATGGATCCGGACGCACCAATGGTTCTCCTTCTGGTGCGAGCCCTCGTATTTGAGAACTATCAGGACCCTGCTCCGTGGGAGTTTCAACCGGGAGCTCATGCAGCTTACTATACTGGCCAGGTGTGTACCGTGGAGGGTAGAGCCTTGGATGGACCCGTTCAGAGAGTTCACACCACTGAGACGGTGCGGATCACATTACCACCTTTTGATATCTGCTTACAGCATTGGGCTACCCAGGGTTTGGTGGTCTTAGGTCCTCAGCAGCCCCAGGATCCACCTCCTCAGGAGGTAGCACCTGTCGAGCCTATTGAGGAGGATCCACAGGAGATTATTTTGGGGGACCCTCAGGAGGATTTGGAGGACGATCCCGTTGAGGAGATAGATGAGGATCCTCAGTATTATTCACCTGACGAGGATGATGATGATGCTCCCGATAGGGAGTTAATGTGGATAACCATCCACCAATTGTATCTCCGCAGGGTGGAGATAACCGTAGTGGTCTCTCTAACGGATACCACTAGGACTAGACCAGCCATGGGTTTTTCTTTTCTTTTATGGTGGTAGTATCTGTGTAGTTTCTCTGGCTTTGATATCTGACTACGTGTCTTTAAGTTGTTTAACCCCTATCAAGTGTGTTAATGTTTGAACTAGTTTTTGTGAAGGACTATGTTGAACCACTCAATGTAACTTCTGTCATAGCATGTCGTCAAGAAGGCTTTTATTAATGTAAAAAGGTGTTTTTGTTTATTTCATGGTGTTATTTATGTTTCGTTACATATGTTTTCCGAAAGAAATCGATGTGTCACTAATAATGTTATTTTTCCGTAAAATGATGTAATTAATGTGATGCCCAGTGAATGGGTGTCACATTAAGGGTAGTATCAGAGCTGGTCGAGTCTTCATCTCTTGCTCACAATCATCACCATTTAGGGGGTATAAACTCTCAACTCATGCTCTTTTCTTTCAAGCTTTTAATATCAACTTGCATGTTAATGATTTTTGTTGTAACTTGATTTTCCTTTAGTGCATGTTCATCAAACTAAATTCTTTACACTCATTCTCATCCTAACAATCAACTTCTACACTTGCATGTAAAAAAAATATTCTTCAAAGCCAATTTAAAGGGTATGACCGAAACCCTATAAGGCGAAAAAGTGGAGTTTTTGTTGTATTTTCAACTTGCATGTCCTTAAAACCTAATTGCATGTGAGTTTTTAGGTTTATGAGCTTCATAAAAAAAATTAATTTTTCTTTCCATTGAAGTTGATTAGGGTTGAAACCCTAATTATTTGGGCTTAAAAGGCTCAACTTTGATTTTTATGAAACTATGTTGTTTTGATCCTTATGTTTTCAACATGCATGTAATACTAAATTTGAAGTTAGTTTGTTTTTGAGAATGAAAAAGTATTTTAATCATTATATGGATTTCTTCCATGTTGATGAAAAGTTGGAGAAATTTTAAGTCATAGTGGTTTAATAAAAATACTTACTATTAGCTTTATTTTGATGCATGCATGTGTTGATGAAAGTTGAAAAAATTGATTTTTCTAGCCTATAATTTTGAGTAGGCCGAATATGATGTTTTTGAGACTATTAAAGTGTTATTTTAAAAATTTTCGAAAGTTTCATGTGTTAAAAGCTATCATTTTGGTGACATGTGTAACACCCTAGTTTTTACACATGGTTAATTATTTTATTTGGATGTTTAAGTTTATTTTGATATGTGGTTTAGTTTGAGTAATTGAATTACTCTCTTAAAATTATTTTATTGGGTGCGTTAGCACTGACTTATTTAAGTGAATGCACGCTTACTGGACAATAATTTACGTTATTGTCACTATTATTACCAGTACAGAAAAATATTTTAAATAATATGATTAAGAGAAAAACATTTTCATGTTTTCATTCAATTTAATTTTAGAGTTCAAAATAAACTGGTTTGACATCAATCGGAGATTAAATTTTGGACCGAGTATTTTCTTAGTTGATCAGTTCAATTATTAATCTTTGCTCTAATTTGAATTTCGAAATCATATTGACAGTGCGTCGAGCGTGCGCTCTGCGATTCCGGCAAGTGTACCGGACTGTCGCCAAGTAATAAAAGATATCGAACCCACAGAGACTGTGTTCTCGAATCGCAATCGGTTTTCGAATCGATTAGATCTGGACTTTGTAAAAAGGATTTTTATATTTTGAGTGAAAAGGGTTTTTGAATTTGAATTTAAATGATAAACAAATAGAAAACAAATGTTTTTGGGGTTTTGGATCTAAACGGATTCCTAGGGATTTGGGTTACCTTTGAGGCTGTTTATGTTGCTAATCTGATTTACCTTTGTTCATTACCGAAATTGCCTTGAAGGCGAGTTTATCCTCTAATAGCTTAAGCTCCCTCTCGGGTTACAAAAGCCGTGCCCAATTGACCCGACCCCTACTCTCGTGGTAGTCGATCCCAGATTGGACCCTTTGCGTTCCGTGACAACTCGTTGCTCCTCGAGGGACGGCTTCTAACTCTCGTGATTTTAGTCCCAAGTCTGACTTCTATAGGTCCAACACTTAAGTTCACCGCTAGGTTCCTCCTTAGAATGTCTCAGTCATGCAAATAACCTAAGTTCACCGCTAGGTTCCTCCTTAGAATATCCGCATCTCGCAGATAAGTGGCCGCCGAATTTTACGAGTTAAACACCCTAGAAATCCTAAGTTCACCGCTAGGTTCCTCCTTAGAATGTCTACGTCACGCAAATAAGCGGTTGCCGAATTTACGAGTGGTTAACACACTAGAAATCAGATCTAAAACAATAACGAAATCAACAACGATTTTATATCCAAGCAACAACATTTACAAAACTCGGGCAGAGCCCCAATCCCTAGAAACAAACTACTACTCCAGTCTTGCCATGGAGATGACAAGCTGGGTTGACAACATAGTGAAAATCAGAAAAGAGAAGAGAGGAGGAGAAGAGAGATCTATGCCTAGAGTCCTTCTATGTGTGTACAAGTCTAGATTATGATAGATGATGCATCTGCCTGGTCCATATTTATATTAATTGGGAAGTTAGAGTCCCAAACCAACTCAAAATCTGATCTATTTCGGTTTCTTCAGGTCCAAGTAATGCGCGTCACGGCCGTGATGTCCATCACGGCCTGGCCGTGACGGTCTCTGGTTCTGGCAGTTTTGTGAAATTCCAGTCTCTCGCGTCGCGAGCCCTCTGTTCATGGCCCATGATGAATTTCACGGCTATGGTCGTGATGGTTTCTGACTTGTGGTGGTTTTGGGTCACGGCCGTGAAGGATATCACGGCTAGGCCGTGACAGATATCACGGCTAGGCCGTGACAGACTCTGACTTCAGCCTTTGTTCCTTTTCAGTTTTGCTCGATCATGGCCGTGATGGGCATCACGGCTAGGCCGTGATAGACTCTGTTTGGCTCATTGTCTGCGCTTTTAAAGCCCTATCTTCATCCAAACTCCATCATGGTTGATCTTGAGCATTTTACCCTTGATATCTGCAAAACAACACACGAAAACCGCCTTACCCGTTCCAAAGGAAAATTAACCTAAAATCTAATTAAAAATGCCTAAACTACATGAAAAATGCATGCAAAATGATAGATAAAGATGATGTGAAATCACACTCATCACATCTCTTTATCAATCATTATTTTTAGATTCCAAAAAGTAAAAACATATTTATTTTAGGCCTAATATTTATCACTCATTTTGTACCCACTAATACAAAAATCAAAAATTTTCTCTCTCCTCTCCCCCTTATCAGCCACGACTCCCCCACTCACTCGTCTTTCTTTCTTTTTCCTTTTACCCAAGTGCATACCCACACACACATCCTCATCTTCTCAAAGTTGCAAACTTGCTCATCCTTTATTCTAGCTCATAGTAGCATCGACCGTCGGCCTCACCACCGTCCAGGAACCTCCGCCACGTCGGTCGTCATAGTCGGTCACGTTCATGAGGAGACAACTGCGACCCATCTCGTCTCCAACGCGGCTTAACCTCTTCTCCGCCATTCGACGCCGGCCACAGTCGTAGGACCACTATTTTCGGCCACTGCAGTGCTTCCATGACATCTCTATTCGCATCCTCCTTCTTCCTCGTGGTGTTCACATAGAAACCTATGGTTCCAACCATATTTCAGAACTCACCGGAGCCGCCGTGACGCCGCCGCCGCCGCTACACTCCAAGACAGCCACCGCGTCATCTTCTTCATGGGTAAGTGAAAACCCCATCTATTTTGGTTAGATTCAAAAATCCCCCAAATTGATTTTGAAACCCTAACCCTAACCCTTTGATTTCAGATTTTAATCTTAAAATTAAAGCTTGTTTTATGAAATTGGGACTGTGAATTAGTGTTTCCCTAAACCAATTTCATTATTCTTTAGTTAAATGAGTTTTTCCACAATTGTATTTAGGAGCCCTAAACTCCAATTTGATTTTATTTGAATTTGATTCTGTTTTTGTGAAATTAATTATGATTTAGTGCAATTAGGACTCTTAATTGATGATTCCCAAGTTCTTTTTCATGATCCTTTAATCAAAACAAAGTTTCCTCAAAGGGTATTGTGAAGCGTAAGCTCCAAACATGATTTTCTTTGAAAATAACCTTGTTTGGAAATAAGATAAAGTGTTTAGATCAAATTAGAATGTATGCTTGATCATGTGTAATTGATTTCTTGATTTCTGGTTGTTGCGCGTTGTTGGATTCCCTCTCTGAGACGTTTGACACGGCTATGCTTGCTTGATGGAGTAGATAGTTACACTCTTGGAGCTAATGTGAGTATTAAGACGAGGATCCTTTACTTGTCTTCAAAGGTAAGGGGAGTTTTCCTATGGATATTCAATAACTATATGCATGTGTGTATGTGTAATTGAGTGTTGTGAATATTATTGTGATGTTGAGCTAATACTTGGATAACTTGTTTACTTGAACTGTTGTGGTTATTACTAGAAGTTGAACATTTCTTGCTTTAAATTGTTATGAATTATATATCTATGATTAAAAGTGTGATATTATTATTGTTGTGAATATTTACATGTTGATTGAGCTTACTTGGTTATCTAATGTACTTGAACTGTTATGCTACTATCTGATGTTGGACTGTACTTGTTCTAAATGTTATGATGCATATCTGTGATGAACTGCTTTCAACTGTGATATTAGCATTGAACTGATAATATATACTGCTGTGGATTGAAAGTTTGCTAAGCCAGACTTGTGTCTATGCTCAACTGTTATAAGGATTAAAAACCTTAATAAGCTTTGAAGATGAAGGGATTGGTGTTCTTTTCCAAAAGCTCATTAACTTAAGTACTTGTTTTAAATGTTGAAATGGTTTTGGTGAACTATTGTTATACAAGATAAAAATCCTTTTCGAACTATGTGTCTTCAAGTGAAAACTTTCAAGATTATTTGGCAATATCCTATTAGGGGAAATATTTCAAAGATAAAAGTATTTCAAATATGCTTTATAAAAGATTTTCAAAGAAAAGGTTTTTCCTAAATATTTTAGAAACTTTCCGATAGCCTAGATAGGTTATCGAGGATTCGGTTTTGAATTTGATTTTCACTGAACGAAAAATAAATACTTGAGAAAGAGAATCTAGTACGCGAGACGTCGTTTCTAGTATTCAGTTATATACTCGTAATCTTGGATCAGTGTTAATTCGGGACCATGAGTCCTATTCAAGATGTTCTGGACTGAGAGTCCAACTCTCGAAATCGAGGACAGTGCATTCTGATTTCGTTGTTGTGGACTGTGTGTCCTAATCACGTTATTGTGGACTGTGTGTCCTAATCACGTTGTTGTGGACTGTGTGTCCTAACCACGTTGTGATGAATGTTGTTAAAGGTGAATATTGTTTTCTACGACCACAAGCCTAGGACTGGTGCATCGGTCTCGGGTGTTGTGATTGAGCATTCGGACTGTGTGTCCTATGTTCTTAAGTTTTCAAGTGATGGGGAAATGATGATTAAGTCATTAGCTTTGAGCTTCGACAGCGAAAAAGAATGAACACAAAGAAAACCTTTTAAATAAAATATTTTCTCATGTGAATTTCCCCAGGCAAACGTGCCTTTCTTACATATCAGATACAAGGTGGTATCTGGGAGTCTGTCCATGTAAACTGAGTTCAGAGGCACATGTGACGTTGCTCGTCCTGAGACCTTAAATGCATGAGGGTATGGAGGCAACTTCCCGGTGGGCTAGAGATTGACCAACTCTAATTCTTCTCCAGTGGAAAACGGTGTTGATATCTTGTGAGATTAAGTTAGAGCCTGATATTGAAGTGTCATGCATATTTTCAAAGATTGACTGTGCGGGTTTGAGACCCTTTGATATAACATTGTTATGTTATGTATATGCATGATTTAACTGCTTATATGATTATGTGATGTATGTATCATGTATATGGTTGTTGTGGGATATATCCATTTGTCGGTATCTCACCCTTACAGATATATCAGGTTTCTTCTGGTTCGCTATCGTACCCTGGGTACTTTAGTACAGATGGTGCAGAGGAGTCTTCCTAAGTCCTTCAGAGACTTGGATCTGGTTGTTTGATGAAGTATTTGATTGTGGAATGATCACGCGAGTTTTCCTCAGGAATAACTTTTAGAATGACCAGCTTAGGGTTTGAGACTTAGATTATTCTTGATAGTGTGTATGAGTATGGCTCAGAGAGCCTTTATTTTAAAATGGAATGTTTATGGCTCGGAGAGCATATCTTTTGAATGAAAATCTAAGCTGTTACTTTTGGTCTTGTAAAGCTTATGGTTATAACTATTATTTTTATATATTACTGCCTGGTTGAATTTGGTGTAACTGGAATTATGGAGTGAAAATTTAATTATTTTAGCAGGTGTTCTTTTACCTGGGATGTCTAAATTACAGAGGAGACTCTGTCGAAATTTTCGTAAAAATACTAGCTTTTATTCAAGTATATTCTTTAAATTAAATAGGCTTAGGTGTGGAGTCGTGACAAAATTTTTCTACCCAATTTCAGACACTTATGTACTTATATAAATTATTTTCCGAAAGCAACAGCAAATTATCTTTTAATTTAATTTCGCACGTGTTTACAAAGTAATGCCCAAGGGGGGTGTTACAACATGAATGCAAGTGAAAAGTTGGAAATCAATTTCTAACCTTATATTGTTAAAAAGGGGCCGAAACCTATGGTTAATGAGGCTAAGAGTTCAAAATTTTAAATTTTTAAGTTTTAAGCTTTTATTTTGTCTCTTTGATGTTTAAGGATTTTAAATCCAAAAAGCTTGTGAAAATCTAAAATTTTTATATTTATTAGCATGTTATAGCCGAGACATGCATAAGAGTTTTAAAGTAATTTTATCAAATTTTAACTTGTATTATAAACTTGATCTTGCTTAGATCCGAGATCGTGACTCAGAAATCAAGTTTGTTTTCCTTCAACACGAAAGAACTACGGTCTCTTTACTACTCATTTTGAGGTAAGGGGAGAAAGCATGAGTGATATTACAATTGTGGTAACTATATGCTTGTATGTTTGAATTGTTTGGTTGTGTTGATGTTGTTGTTACTTGGGTGAAAACGCTGGAATGGTATATGCTCGCTTTGTTTTGAATTTACTAAATGTTGTTGTTGAAGTGATTTTTTTGGATTTATTTTATTTTGTGGCATCGATAATGTGTTGAACTAAATAACATGTTTGACTGATTTATGTTATACTATTTTGGTTATGTTGCAGTTGTTGAAGGTTGTATTGTTTGTTCCATAGTAGCCTAACCATTGGTTAGAGCCCAATCCTTATGGTAAGATAAAAGCCTTAATAAAACATATATGAAAGTCAAAAGATAAATGTTTTCAAGTTGAAATAATCTTTTCTTTAAAGAGAAGGTAAATATTCTTATAACATTTGGTGAAAAATTTAAGAGTTTAAAAATAAAGATTTTCTTCAGAAATATGAAAGAGAAATTATTTTAGAAGAGTTTGAGAATTTTTATAAAGCCTTAAAATTTTGGAACTATTTTATGATGAAGATTACTATTGAAGAACAAATCAAATTCTTAGTTCCTTATCAAAAGATTTTTGTCCTCAATATGTTATAAAAAGTTTCTTCTCAAAAGTCCCTATTTTTGGAAAAGAGGATCTTTTGCAAAGCAAAGATGGACTTTTAGAAATGAAAGAGAGTTTTCCTATAACTCAAGGTTTTAAAATGATTTTTAAAAAAGGAAAACGTTTTTCAAAAAGATTTTATTCAGAATAAAAATATCCGATAACTTGGCTAAGTTATGGAAGCTTTGTTTTTTATTTTTATATTTTTCACTGAACGAAAAAGAAAAGTTGAAAAGTTGAACCTAGTAACCGATACGTCGGGATACTAGTGTTTTAAAACACGTTGATCTATGACTCATGTTGTTATGAACTGTTTATCCTATACACGTATCAAAACGTTGTGAAAGTGGTAAAAAGGTGAAAGTTGTTTTCTATGACCACAACGTTCTAGACTAGTGCACAGCTCTAGCACTGTTGTGATTAGACACTCGGACTTAAGGTCCTGTGTTGATAATAAAAGTTTTAAGACGTTGAAAACTTTGTAAGGTCGTGAGCCTTGAGCCTCGACAAAGGAAATAACAAAGCACAAAGAAAAGCTGAAAATAAAATGATTTTTCTCATGCATTAATTTTTGGCAGACGTGCCTACGTTGTTTTGTATGAATACCTTGAAGGGTCAGGTATTTCATGCTACATTGTTTCACTGTGCCTTGATGGACAACGAAGTCCATTAGCCCAGATTGTTGTGCCTTGTCTTGGACAGTATGCTATGGACATCCACGCACGTTGCACACTGTGCCAAGAGTTTTGGGCAGTGTAGTGGAAATTCACGTTGTGCTTATATGGCAATCGAGCCTGATCAGCTCAATTTTAAAAAGTTGAAAACTCCGGAGTCTTGCATAAAAAGTTGAATTTTTGAAAACATCATATGTTTTTCGAAGTTGATGATGTGTTGGTGTGATACAATGTTTGATTTAACTATCTTCATGTTGTGTATATGATGTTGTATATAGTACTTGATGTTTTGTGTTGCAAGTATATATGTAGTTATCATGATTATCCATATATTGGTATCTCACCCTTGCATTTTGTTGGTTTTCTTTTCTATGTGGCATATTTTATTTGTTTGGGAAAAATAGATGAATCCGGATGCACCATTGGTTCACTTTCGGGTGAGAGCCCTCATATTTGAGAACTATCAGGACCCTGGTGCGTGGGAGTTTCAACCGGGAGCCCCCATAGCCTACTATACTGTCCCGGTGTATACAGTGGGGGGTAGAGCTTTGGATGGACCTACACGGAGGGTTCACACTACAGAGACGGTGCAGATTACGCTATCACCTGTGGATATCTGTCTACAGCATTGGGTTGCCCAGGGTTTAGTGGTCTTAGGTCCTCAGCAGCCCTAGGACCCACCTCATCAGGAGGCAGCACCTGTTATACCTGTTGAGGAGGACCCATCGGAGATTATGGAGGAGGACCTTCAGGAGGACTTAGAGGACGATCCCGTTGAGGAGATAGATGAGGATCCTCAGTACCATCCACTTGACGATGATGATGACAATGCTCCCGACGAGGGAAGTGATGTGGGTGAACTTCCACCAGTTGTATCTCTGGAGGGTGGAGATATTCGTAGTGGTCTTCCTAACGGATACCACTGTTGACGAATCTGGGCAAGTATACCCAGTCCTGCAAGTAATACGGTGGTGAGACCGTTTTATCGTTCCCACGAGGACTGCAACAAGTACTAGCACGTACCAATTCAATTACTATCTAAGTGATTCTTGGATTGAAGAGAGTTCTATGCTAACAAAAGTTAAAACCAACAAAATAAGAAAACAAACTCTTTTTGTAATTTTCTCAAATACTTGGAAGGCAATAAAAGATGGTCTTCAAATATGATAAAAGTAGCTGGGGTTAGGTTCACTAAACTTCATCCTCATGCAATGAAACAACTCACAAACAGTTTCTACTTCAGTTATGACAACCAATCCATTAAATTACTCAAGTCCCGATTCCTCGGATGACAAGAGCCTAAATCCACTAATAGACCCTAATTCCTTAGGTGGCCTAGATTAATGAATTCGCATTAAGATGAGGGATCATGCGATTGCTAATAAACCCAGTTCCATTCCTAGATACAAGGCTTACTAGGTGATTAATCTCAATTCCGGTTTCAACACGAATTTTCCAATTGCATATTAAAACACAAATCGAGTCATGGGGGTGCTAGCCACAACAAGCATTAAGTACAGAAATCAACCACTCAATAACAAAGCAGAAACTGTATTGCAAGATTAAATCAAATACATGATAATTCAGACATAGTTACCCTAACCCCAACCATGGAGGTTTAGCTACTCATAATAATATCCACAACCAAAGAAACATAGATGAAGGAGAGAAGGAATTCCATGGGGGCAATCCTCCAGAAGCTGCCTCTGGTTCCAAAAGCCTTTTTGGTTTCCAAACTCGTAGCCTCCAATGTCTCCCCGGTTCCCCCTCAGAAACGTGAATTTATACCAATTTATACCGGTTCTACTGCCTCACAATCTGGCGCCCAAAACATCGTCTCGTCTCGATGCTTCGCCTCCTTGGCGCTGGCGCTCCATCACCAGCGCTGGGCGCTGGCTTCTGGGTTCCATACTCGCGAGGCGAGTATGTCTTCGCGACGCGAACCAGAAGATGTTGCAATTCTCTGGAACAGTCAGCTCTCAGGGTCGCGGGGCGAGGTGTGATTCGCCGGGCGAGCATTCCCAGAATTTCATTCTTTCTGGTTCTTTATTCCCTTGGCTCTAAGTTAACCAAATTTCTCAGTAATTCCTGCAAAACAACAAACAAAACCACCTTCACCCGTTCCAAGGGAAAATCTAACAAAATCAACTAAATAATGCCTAATCTATATGAAATATGCATGCAAAAGTGTACAGCAAACATCATGTAAAATCACACTATCAAATCACCCCAAGCTTATTCAATTGCTTGTCCTCAAGCAATCACCAAGGCCAGTAGAATAAACAGAACATGGATAGTGAATTAAGAACCCGAGCCAATGATCCAAGCAATAGGCAATTCAAACAATTCAGCAAGAGACAATCAATTCAAGTCCAATTAGAGGCTTAGGTTCCTTAGACTCATGTTCTCACTTATTTGGCACTCTTTCTCACTTGAAGCTCACCCCAAGCTTGTTCTTTTGCTTGGCTCTCTTTTCTCACCTCACTCAAGTGTTTAGGGGATAAGACATTTCACTCAATTTTCCTCAAGGGATGAATCCTACCATAGGCTTGACTATCAACCAAATCTCTACTTTATTAATGAAAACAATTTAGAATCAAGAGGTCTTTCACTTGGTTGTAACGGGGCCATGGGATTAATCGTTAGGTGGGGATAACAAGAAAAGGACATTTCAAAAGGCTATACCAAGTATCAAACATTTCAACACATGACACCTTCTAAAATACCTTCTTGGGTTTTCGATTTATTTTTCCCCCTTTCTTTTCTTTCTTTTTCTTTTTATTTCTTTTATTTCTTTTTGTCATCCCCTTCTACTTATTTTTTTTTCTTTTTCTTTTTCTTTTTTTTTTTTGGAGAAGGGGAGATTTTTCAACTCAAAAGAATTATTTATTTTTTTTTTCTAATTCTTTTCCCAAACTTTCAACTACCTTTTTACCCTTTTATAATACTTTAGAAGGTATCCTATCAAGCATCATTTATCCACATATTCCAGGGTACCAAGAAAAGTATTCTATTCTTTCAGGCTCAAAATTGGGCAACTAAGGGGTAGCATTTCATCATTCAAAGCTCAGAAGGCCAGAAAAATACCTATTGCCTCAATCATCTTCAAAATTGTTTTAAAAAATTTTTAAGCTTCAAAATGGTTTCAAGTCAAGTTCTAGAGAAAGCAAACCAAGAGGAATAACACTCTAACACCAAGAATGGGGTATATTTAGTGAGTACCCATTTGGCTCAAAATCTCACATTTTAGTTTAGAATCAATGAAAAACACAAATCCACATAACCATATGCTAATTATCAACTATCCAAGATTATCTCAAACATTTTCATTTGCAGCCTTATCACAAGAATAACAAATTGGGTTCAACAGTTCACTATCTCAAATTATTGGGCACTTAGCTCTCACAATTGGGTGCAAAATTCAAGCAAGGGGCAATCTAATAATGTGAACATGTAAAGCTATCATGCTAAACTATATGAATGCAATATGAACAAATGCAACAATAAAATACCCCTACCCCAAGCTTAAAAATTTACATTGTCCCCAATGTAAACAATCAAGTTGGAGAGAGGAGAAGAAAAATAAAATAAAACAAAAAAAATTGGAACGGCTTACCGAGGCGGTAGCGGGTGTTGACTTTGCTTTTTCTCATCTTCTTGCTCTTCCCTCCTTCCTTATTACCCTGCAACACTTGGCAATTCTCAATTTATTGTTTTTCCTCTTGAGCTTCTCAAATTATTCAAGAGGTTAAAATCAAAAACAAAATTATGAAGAAAATGAAAACAACTAAAGAGAAGGGTTAAGAAAAGTTAGGTTGCCTCCCAATAAGCGCTTCTTTAACGTCACTAGCTTGACGTGTAGATGACTTCTTTCAATTATCCGGGGTCTACTGGGCATAGAAGTGCAAGAGCATTTTTCTTCCATTGAACTCCTTTTAAGAGCTGATTTTGCTTATAAGGCCAACATTTGTGCTTCCCCTTTTCCCCTTTCACTCTGGGCCTTTTGCCCTTTTTCTTACTCCTTCCCGGCGGAGGTTCTGTTTTCACAAGATGAGCAGATCCAACTTCATCACCAACTGATATATCATTTGTCTTGCAAAGCTTCAGATTTGCTTTCATGTTGGGCTTTTCCTTCTTCTCAGGAATATAGGGGTGGTGCTGATGTGCAATGACTTCCTTAGCTACTGTATCCACAATGTCCATGCGGAAACACTCCTCTTAATTGCTCGTGCGATGCATAGCTTCCAATACATTGAAATTGACTTCTTCTTCTTGCACTCTGAATTTCAGCTGGCCTTTTTCTACATCTATCAAAGCTCGCCCAGTGGCTAGAAAAGGTCTCCCCAGTATGAGCGGAACTTCTGCATCCTCCTCCATGTCTAAAACCACAAAGTCTGATGGAAAGATAAACTTATCCACCTTTACCAGAACATCTTCCAAAATACCATAAGGATGCTTGATTGATCTGTCAGCTAACTGCAATGCCATCCTGGTTGGTTTCACATCTCCTCCTCCAAGCTTGTTCAAAATGGAAGGCGGCATCAAATTGATACTCGCTCCCAAGTCACATAAGGCCTTCCTGATAGGAACACTCCCAATAGTGCAAGGGATTGTAAAACTACCAGGATCTTTCAGCTTCGGAGGTAGCTTCCTTTGCAGTATCGCACTGCACTCCTCAGTTAAGGCAACAGTTTCGCCTTCTTTGAACTTTCTTTTCTTCGTGAGCAGTTCCTTCATGAATTTTGCATAATTGGGCATCTGCTCAAGTGCTTCAGCAAAAGGGATATTGATCTGCAACCTCTTGAAAATATCAAGGAACTTGGAAAATTGTTCGTCTTTCTCTTTTTTCTTGCTCAAGTGGGGATAAGGCAACTTCACATAATAGGGGATCACTTGAGTTTTGTCTCCATCCTTCAAAATCTAACTCTTAGTTCTCCTCAAAATTGAATTCTCATCTACTAGCTTCTCCCTCTTGTCTTGTGCACTGCCCTTTTCTTCTTCCTCAACTATAACATCTTGACCTTTTGCTTCTTTTTTCTCAGCACTCAATTCTGTTATCCCATCAACATTCTGATTCTTCACCAAAGGTTCATCGCCCACATTCTCAAGACTTTTACCACTCCTCAAAACAATAGCATTGCAATGCTCCTTCGGATTAGTTTGAGTGTTACCAGAAAAACCGCTGCTAGTTTGCTCCGCTAGGTGCTTTGCAATTTGGCCAACTTGAACCTCCAGATTTTTTATAGAAGCATCGATATTTTTCCGGTTTGTCATGGTCAACTACATGAACTGATTGAGTGTGTTCTCCAAAATAGAAACCCGGTCTTGAAGCGGTTGTGTAGGAGGAGGCTTGCTTGTTTGCCCGGCATCTTGATTCCAACCAAAATTTGGTTGATTCCTCCACCCTTAGTTGTTGCCTTGTCGCCCATAGTTCCCCATATAATTGGCTTCCTCATGGGAACTAGGTGGTGCCTCACATCTTCCATTCTCATGATCACCTCCACAAAAATCACATCTCATTACCTGTTGTGGTGACATGGTCGTCCCTTGAACATTTTGGAGTTGTTGTGGGAGGTGAGCTAGTTGCTTGGTAAGAGACTCCAATTGTTGTGTCATAAGCTTGTTCTGAGCCAACAATGCAGTTTGTGAATCTAACTCCAACACTCCCCTTCTTTGTGTGGGACCCCGATCATGATGCATCAAGTAATCATTAGAGGCCATTGCTTCTATCAAAGTCAGGGCTTCCTCTGCTGTCTTTGTATTCATGGATCCTCCAGCTGAGGCCTCTAACATGTACCTGGTTGATGGCCTCAATCCATTACAGAATGTTTGCATCTGAGTAAGATCATCAAAACCATGATTTGGACATCTCCGAAGCAATTCTTTGAACCTTTCCCAGGCGTCATGCAGCGTCTCACCTTCTTGTTGAGCAAAACTCATGATGTCACCCCTTGCCTTTACAAATCTTGATGTGGGGAAGAACCTTGCCAGAAATTTTTCCTCTAAGTTGTCCCATGTAGTGAAACTCCCCCTTGGTTGTGATTGGAGCCAAGACTTGGCTCTATCTCTTAGGGAAAAAGGGAACAATCTCAATCGAATTGCATCATCAGAGGCACCATTTATCTTCACTGTATCACACAATTCCAGGAAAGTGGAAATATGACTGTTAGGATCTTCCTTCTCCAATCCAGCAAACTGATTTTGTGAAACCATGTTGATGAGATTTGGCTTGAGTTCAAAATTGTTGGAGTTCACCGGAGGTCTCACTATACTAGTGACATGCCTGTTGAAATTTGTATTGGAATAGTCACCAAGTGTCCTCCGTGGTGGTGGAGTATCTTCACCATTCCCTGCCATCTTGAGTTCTTCTTGAGTAACCTGAGAGATGGAAGTCTCTTGTTCTTCTCCTTGTTGTCTTAACAAATTCTGCTGTCTTGCTTGCTTCCTATTCTTCCTAGCTGTTCTTTCAATTTCTGGATCGTATAGGAGTTGGTCAGCTGGAATAGTACCTCGCATACAAAAACAGTCTAGCAAGCAAAATGTTAGTAGTAAAGGTTAGCACACAAAAGCAAACACACCAGAAAATGACAAAAAAAACAAAACAGAAAAAAAAATGACAGCAAACAGTTTATAACAGAAAAGAAAAGAAAAAAAATAAATAAATAAAAAATTTAAAACAGAAAAATTATGTGCTCAAATTAGTAACCAAAATGGATATGCTAATATTGAGACGCAGTCCCCGGCAACGGCGCCAAAAACTTGTTGACGAATCTGGGCAAGTATACCCAGTCGTGCAAGTAATACGGTGGTGAGACCGTTTTATCGTTCCCACGAGGACTGCAACAAGTACTAGCACGTACCAATTCAATTACTATCTAAGCGATTCTTGGATTGAAGAGAGTTCTATGCTAACAAAAGTTAAAACCAACAAAATAAGAAAACAAACTCTTTTTGTAATTTTCTCAAATACTTGGAAGGCAATAAAAGATGGTCTTCAAATATGATAAAAGTAGCTGGGGTTAGGTTCACTAAACTTCATCCTCATGCAATGAAACAACTCACAAACAGTTTCTACTTCAGTTATGACAATCAATCCACTAAATTACTCAAGTCCCGATTCCTCGAATGACAAGAGCCTAAATCCACTAATAGACCCTAATTCCTTAGGTGACCTAGATTAATGAATTCGCATTAAGATGAGGGATCATACGATTGCTAATAAACCCAGTTCCATTCCTAGATACAAGGCTTACTAGGTGATTAATCTCAATTCCGGTTTCAACACGAATTTTCCAATTGCATATTAAAACACAAATCGAGTCATGGGGGTGCTAGCCATAACAAGCATTAAGTACAGAAATCAACCACTCAATAACAAAGCAGAAACTGTATTGCAAGATTAAATCAAATACATGAGAATTCAGACATAATTACCCTAACCCCAACCATGGAGGTTTAGCTACTCATAATAATATCCACAACCAAAGAAACATAGATGAAGGAGAGAAGGGATTCCATGGGGGCAATCCTCCAGAAGCTGCCTCTGGTTCCAAGAGCCTTTTTGGTTTCCAAACTCGTAGCCTCCAATGTCTCCCCGGTTCCCCCTCAGAAACGTGAATTTATACCAATTTATACCGGTTCTGCTCGTCTGCCAGCGCTGGGCGCCCCTGGCCTGTGCTGGGCGCCCAAAACACTGCTCTCTGTCTGATGCTCTTCCTCCTTGGCGCTGGGTGCCCACTCCTAGCGCTGGGAGCTCCATCACCAGCACTGGGCGCTGACTTCTGGGTTCCATACTCGCGAGGCGAGTATGTCTTCGCGATGCGAACCAGAAGATGTTGCAATTCTCTGGAACAGTCATCTCTCAGGATCGCGGGGCGAGGTGTGATTCGCGGGGCGAGCATTCCCAGAATTTCATTCTTTCTGGTTCTTCATTCCCTTGGCTCTAAGTTAACCAAATTTCTCAGTAATTCCTGCAAAACAACACAAAAAACCACCTTCACCCGTTCCAAGGGAAAATCTAACAAAATCAACTAAATAATGCCTAATCTATATGAAATATGCATGCAAAAGTGTACAGCAAACATCATGTAAAATCACACTATCAACCACTAGGACTAGACCAGCTATAGGGTTTTTTGTGACACCCCCTTTTCAGGGTATCACATTTAAGTAACTTGTTGTGGAAATACACTCAATAAAATGTTGTTGGTTGCTTCCGGAAAATATAATTTTATAGTTACTTATCCTTTTCAAAATTGGTGATAAAAATTTTTTCGTTTCCTTTTTCTTTTACTCCATATATAATCCAACACCATTTACATAATATAGAACAACATAACATATATAGTTATCATAAGAGATTTACACTTAGACCTTCACATAACAGGTCATCTCCCAAAGTCATAACATAAGAAAATAAAGACGCAATTGTATCGTAGCGGTAATTTGGAATCACAACTCAAAAGAATGACTCTCAATAGCAAAACATCCAGACTAACAAAATACCACTACTCCATAAGATACCAAAAGTCCTACAGCTGGTCAATACTAATAATCACGGTTGGGAAGACCACCCTGGTTTTCCCTTCCTATCGGGATATCCAGTGAGGATATCTCTACTTCTGGAACTATGGAAGTATCAGAACTTAATAGTTCCCGATCTACGAGAAAACCAGTAAATAACCAGAGAGGTGGTAAAGGTATCTCCACGGTCAAAGTCTGGTACGTACGTGATGTAAGTCCTGAATTATTACTCTCAACGAAACAAACTAGTCCGGTGTAAGTAGCATTCCTAGCTCCCGTGTTGGTCACCCAAGCCTCACCATTGTCGGCATTCACACGGATCAAGGATCTGATCCTTAAGTACGACAGGTTCGTCTCATCGGAGTTCATCTGTACTCATATATATATATATATATATATATATATATATATATATATATATATATATATAGACACACACACACACACACACACACAGTGGCGGAAACAACAAACAAATATGCAAGGGTGAGTTACCAATATATGAATTTTGCCAAGACAACCCCATCCACGACACACAAACAGCATATACCATATCTTCACAGCATACAAAAATTTCCCAAGCAGTAGAATAATTTTATCCAAAGGGTTTCATACCCTATAGTCATCGTAATTTTTATAAAAATACATGACACTTCAATATTCAGGCTCTAATTTGATACTTAATCTCCAGAGATCGCAACTTCTTTCAAATGAGCTGATCAAGCTCAAAAACACGTTCATCTCAACCTCATGTGACCGTTGCTCAAACAGCTATTTCAACTGTTCACATGACTCCTCTGTGACAACCACTCAAACAACTATTGTAGTTGTACATAGGTTACATTGTCGGATAATCCACCTTAACCTCATGTGACCATTGCTCAAACAGCTATTGCAACTGTTCACACGACCCCTCTGTGACAACCACTCAAACAGCTATTGCAGTTCTACACAGATACATAACCACTCAAACAACTATTGCAGTTATGTACAGAGTCACTTGTGCAATAACCACTCAAACAGCTATTGCAGCTATGCACAAGCATTATCCGACCTCGTATGATAGCCACTCAAACAGCTATTGTAGCTTAATCATACGGCCCCTTGTGACAACTATCCAACTATTGTTGTAATCATACACATGGTAACTCATTGGTCCACACAGAACCCCAATGATCAAATAGAAACATAGTCCATAACAGATACATTGATCCACTCAGGACTCAATGATCATAACACATGAAACGTCTGTCAGCTATGCATGAAAAGCCCAAAGCTAACGACCATACTTAATTTTTATATTAAGACTTTTCACTTAAACAAACACAGGACACACAGTCCAAATGCTTTAAACTCAACACATGACACACAGTCCGAGTGCTCAATCGCAAAGCCCTAAACTGATGCACCAGTCTTAGGCTCGCGGATATGGAACTCACATTTTCCACATCAAATTTAGGACACACAGCCCACAAAACCATTGCAGGACACTCAGTCCAATGACACATATCCCTGATCTACGTGTCCACTAAACACTAGAACCCCGACGTCTAGGTTCCTAGGTTCATTTATCCTTTGTAAAACATTTCGCTCAGTGAAAAACAAATACAAAACCAAACCTCCGAAAAGTTATCCAAGTTTAACGGAATAATTTAACCGAATAAAAATTTTCTTACAGAAATCCTTTTCTGTTAAAACGTTGATAAAACCTAAAAATCATTGATAAATTCTTTTATTTTCCGATTATTTCATTTCTGAAAATAATTCTCAATAAAAGTCAACTTTTAAAAACTATTCAATAAATAAATTCATAATAATAAAATAGCTATATATTTAATCTTTTCCAAAAATTTTAATAAAATTCTTTTTATAACTTAAATAACTTTTCTGTCTGAAGTAATTGTTCTCACTGCTATATAATATTATTTTCAGAACTTAATCACTTTAAATAACATTTTATAATAAAATTGAATTTATTTTGGAAAAATTAGAGCCTGTGAAAAATTTTCACAGTTCTTCCCTTATCGTCACTTATTGACACATTTTCCACAAAAATATTATTAAAATAATATTTTTCCACTTTTTCTCAAAATTCCATAAATTAATCACTCTGATTAATTATTCAAGCTTATTAAGCTTTTATCCTCAAATTAATTTTTAAACACTGACCAATGTCAGGTTTCTCAGTCCAACACTCAACAGCAGATAAATTTCAATCACAAAATAGCATGACATATATCAATTGATGACATGCATAACAATTATAATATAACCAAATAATTATAATCATGTAAATCCACATATCACATAAACTCAATTACTCAGGTAAGTATCTAATCAATCCAGCAATTAGCAATGTAATATCATAAAATATTTCTACAGAAAATTAACAAACGACTCCAACAATAGGCATGTGATTATCTTAAACTCCTCAGGCATACTCCTCTTACCTTTTGAAGATTCGAACTAGCAGATTCAAGTAATCTCCCTATCGCAATCCGATTCTCCTTCGTCAGCTTAAGTCAAACTAACTTGAACGATTCCTTCAAACGAATTGCAACCAAAATAAATCAAATCAAACAACAAAATACTTAGATCATGAAAGTTAGGTTTCGGCCTCAACAAGTTTTTCTAGGTTAGGAAGGTTGAAAATTTGTTAACTTAGGGAGTTATGATCCATAAGTAACTTAAACATGATTAAGTACTTAAACCAAGATCATGAACTAAGAACATGGAATAAACTCATCTAGTTCCAAGAACTAGGGTTTCGGTTTTTCTTAAGATCATAGGAAAGAGGTTTTAAAATTTTCTCAACTCTTGGATTTAATCAACATACAAAAACCTAGAGTTGGATTCAAGTTTTACAAGTCAACATTTGAATAAAAAATCCATCCAATATTCATAGCTAGGGTTTCGGCCTTTATGAAAAAAAAATAGGTTAGGGTTTGATTTTTGATCTTCTAATTTCTTACATACAAGAACTATCAAGGTAATAAGAGATTGAATCATGAATCAGGACATGAAAATGAAACAAAACCCATGAACTCCACTTTTTCATGGATTCAACCCAGCTCAGAAAATTAGTAAGGAAATTTCTCATGATCATATGCTTCTATATGATGAAAATAGAGATGATTATGAGATCATAGCAATTGGTTTCATGTCAAAAGGATTTTTATAGAATTAGTTATGAATTTTTGAAGAAAGCTTCATGAATTTTAAACAAAATGAAGAACATGATGATCAAAGGTATAAACTCAAGAGTCTTGTGAAGAGAAAAGCTTAGAATAGAAAGATTAAGAGAGAATAACTCTTGATGATCAAATAAAATGATGATTTGGTTGATGTTCTTCACAAAATCACCTTGATGTTCTAAGTGTTCTTGAGAAGTTTAGAGAGAAAGATGAAGATGATGAAGATTTAGAGCAGTTTCGGTAATTTGGACATATATCTCAATATACTTATCCGTTTTTGATTATCTTTATGTAGTTGGAAAGAATAGAGAAAGTGGGACAACTTTAATGTAGAAAGTTTTCCGAGATTCATAACAGAAAATGGTCAGCATTTCTGTGTAAAATCTGGCGAGTATGAACACCTATGAAGTTCTTATGAATTTTTTGGAGAGAATGATAAGTTAGATGAAGAAGATAACATACAGTTTGCCCAAGTGTGTTGCTAAAGTGTGGGAGACATGGGTTTAGGGGTAATTTTTTCAAAAATTACAATGGCAAGACTTGTAAAAGCCAAGTGAAACTAGGGGTAAAATAGTCTTTTCCATGCCAAAATATCTAATTGTCATAAATGCGCCATTATGACCATTATAACTCGGATAGGATCATCATAAATGCTCGTCATCTCAGTCACATCAGTGTCTCTACTACGTTGCCGACTCCTGAATTCATCTGACTCAGGTTTTTCCTACAGATATCTCGACGCTTTTACCCGCCGTAAATATAATATTTTAATTTTACGTTAATTTTTTTCAAAACTTCCAATAGCGTAGTAAATATGATAAAAACATTTTTCATTTCGTTCACGAATTAAAATTAGGTTTTCTGAGCAGTAAACGTTTACTGTCAGTAAAACCGCAGAAAACGGCAGACCGGTTTCCGTCTGAATTTTCAATCAAAAACTTTCCCGTAACCTTATAAAAATAAGTATAACATGAAAATTACCTTGGTTTATACAAAGTCATTTTCTATGTCTCGGATAAAATATATATGTTTATATATTTATTATCGATATTAGAAAATAGTGAAAATCGGGGTGTTACATTTTTCATTTTGAGGTGGTAGTATCAGTGCAGTTATTTTGACTTTTGTATCTAATCCTATCTTTTTAAACTTTGTTTAAATGCATGTTGATATCTGAACTAGTTGTTGTAAAAATCATGTTGAACCACTCAATGTAACTTCTGTCAAAAACGGCCTATCATTAAGGAGGCTTTTATTAATGTAAATATCTATAATAATTATATATTTTCCGAAAGAAATCGACACGTCGTTAATAATAACATTTTTCGGTAACACGTAGTAATTAATGTGATGCTCGAGGAAATTATAATAATAATTGGATAGAGATGCCTATTCGAGTTTGTGAGGTGTGATGCTCCATAATTGAGATGAATCATTGTGCTTTCCGTTTGATCACATGCTCTTGGAAAATTTCAGCTTTAGCCTTTGTTCTTCCACTTCATTCCTTTGATTTGAACATTTGTGCCATGCATCTTCTTCAATATCCATCTTTCAACCAACTTTCCATCTGTGATAGTCTTCACAGCATCTTCTAAGAATGGTGCTTGGAAGTAGTCTAGGAGGGTACACAACATTTTTGTCCATTCATCTCCTTTTGTCCATACTTGCTTTGTTTTTCAATTGCTGTATACAAACTTGCAAAAACTTCTCTAATACTCAGATTAGCAATATATATTTTTCAAGCATAAATTTGCAAACATTTTCAATCATATAATATTCCAAAAATTATAATGATGACAAAAAGAAACTCTTATGCATTGGACTATTATGATTTCAACTCATATAAGCATTTCATTTCAGATTGGATACCATTTCATCATAAGTTGATCCATAAGAAATATTTAAGGCACACAATTGATAATTTCAACTGAAGGTAATTTTTATCAATATAGTTCTTCCAAGTATGCATGTTGAATTGTTTGAACATGTATAACAAACACTTTATGAGAATATTCAAATTCATATGAGGGATAAGCAAATGCAAGCCTAAGTTAATGTAAATTAAAATCATTATCTTATTTTAACATGAATGCACTTTAGCACACACAAAAGATGCATGTGTAAAATAATTTTTTTTTCAGAATAGTTAAACAACAACAAGAGATAAGGAATAGATATCACCGAGCTTGATTCCTTTAGTTTCTCAGCTGCCATGTTGTTCTGGATTTTCCCATTGTAGGAGTAGGATCAAGCAACTTCTTATGTATCTTCACAAATTTAATAAATTCAATTCCATACGTATTTCTTGAATTTGATCCTTTATGAAAAATTCTTCTTCTTCCATATCTTCTCATTTGAAGTTTTGAACTTTATGAATTTCAGTTTCCATGAGAAAGGCTTGGATGAGTGCATCTTCCTTGAATGACTGACACATTCACCTTTAAAGAAGGTTTCCTTTCTTGTTGGGTGATCCTTCCATCTTGTTAAGTACTTTTCCAGCAAAAATGAAGTACTAGAAGGGGCTTTTGGTACCCACTTTGACTTGGATCCTTAGGAGTTAGTAGATAAGCTATAAAACTTTAGGAATCCCAATAGATTTGTCTACAATAAAAATAATTGCACATAATGAAATTAGATGGTAATCTAGTCTTCATAACGATATGTATATAAGAAGTCCAGGTTTTAGTTTGAAGGAAACATCATTGAGAAGAGCATATTCAATAAATTTATTAATCTGTGGATAGCATCATATTGACCACATAATTAAATATATCATACAACACATGGGAGCAACATTTAAAATTTAAATTATGAACCTCATTGACTTCTTGAGATGAAGAGCTACTAACTATGTTGTGCTCTTCCTCTTGATGACATTTTTCTAATCCAGCTTCTATTCAAGATCTGCATTCTTTTGATTCACATGATGTACTTTCACACGAAAAAGCATTGTTAGTAACATAAACATCATTGACCACAAACAAAATATTTTTAGCTTTAAAGCATTTTTGAATTTGTCAAAACAACATTTTTAAAAGACAAATTTCTTAAAAACATTTTTCAATGTTTAAAGAAAAAAAATATTTTAACAAAATTAGTCCAAATGAATTTAAGAATGACTTAGAACACAGAGCTTAAAATCAGTTATAAAACTTGTTGAAGAACATAAAACAATAAAGATAAAGAGATAAGGGTAGAGAGAAAAGAGACAACAAGATTTAACATGGTTCACTCATATAAACAATGAGCTACATCCAGTCCCGCAAAGAATTGAGTTTTTCCACTATCACATCAGATAATTACAACGAGTAGTCTTTGCACACCTAGCCTCTCCAAGCTCATTGAGTATTGTTCTTAACCAGCCTCACCAAATTTTTACAAGTATTATTTGCACACCAAGTCAGGCTCAACGAGTATTATTCTTAACCAACCTCTCCAGGCCGTTGCAAGTATTATTTGCACCTAGCCTCTCCAGGCTCACTAGATTTTGATGAAGGTTACATAGAGAAAATCTCACAACACTCAAAGAGTGATTTTACAATGAAGCACAAAGATGCGTTCTTCCTACACTCACAAGAGTGGATATAATTTTAAGTACTTCAGAACTGAAAAAGAAATCTCTCATAACACTCACTTGAGTTTATATATAATGTTTACATTGTGAAGGATTTCTATTGAGATGAAGATAGTGATCGATGCTCTCATTTTTCATCAACTATAGCAGCAGTAGCAGCACCAGCAAAACTTCTTGTTCTTCTTTTGTTTTGGTCTGCATTATATAGGCTTGAAAAAATATACCCGTTGGAGTTTTTTGACCGTTGCACAAAACTTCTTGATGCTGACCACACTTTAGATAAAGTGGTTTTGCTTTTAAAACTTTTGCCTTTTTGCAGTAGTGATATATTTCTCCTTTTTCTTTTCTTTCACCATACTGTTGTATATGTCTTTTATCAATAAAGCTATTCTGACCAACAGCACACCTTTTTGACTTTTGCACTTTTGTGATGATATATAATATTGTATAGCTGTGCAGCTTTGGTAGAAGAGAAACCTCAATACGTAACAGCTATATTTCACTGCATGTCAACATATCTTCAATTGTTGACACATCCTGCTTTCCCAAATAAATATTTAACTAATTCAGCTTTGTCTTGTACTGGGAAGACACTTGGTTAGCTTCATTAGACACTTCTTAGATGAGCTTGTGAGTTGCTTGGCTAGTATTCATTAGATGCTTGCTCCTTTAGCTCCTAAACTCTATCATCTTCGTATTGTGCAATTTTCACCTACTTAACGATCGATTCAGGCTTCAGTGTCTTCATGAAAGTTGTAGAACTGAATGTTAGATTTCGAATGGCACCAATTTCATCCAATTTGGACATGTAAAACTCAAGTTATGACCATCATACGCTTCAAAGGTCTTTATGTCGAAACAGCATCACATCACCGTATTACGAATGCAATAAGACACTGATATATATCGAATTTGGTCTCAACATCTTCATCAAAGTTGTAGATATGTTTCTTAGCTTTCCAACTATACTAAGATCGATATATTTGGATGCCTACAGCTCCAGATATTGTCAGCAGACACTTGTATGTTCTGGCTGTTACAAACAATATCATATCTCCAATTTGTAGTGGACATTTCACTTAGATGGAGATTGATTCAGGTCTCGACTTCTTCATGGAAGTTGTAGATATTTCTCTTATATTTCCAATGAGAACAAGATCTCTTGATTTGGATTGAGTGTAGCACAAAATATAATGGCACAGACGCTTGAATGTAGTCAGACGCTTTGTGTAGACGCTTGACTCCAGTCTTCCATCTTTGTTTCTATACTTCTATTTTTTATAAGAAGTAGTATGATCTATACTTGAATAGTATTCAGACACTTCATTAGATGATTCTAGATAGACACTTGGGAAGAGACACTTCAAGATAGACTCTTGAATTGAGATGCTTCGGGATATGATGCTTCACTTGTCATAATATTTTCACCTGTCTTAAGATGCTTCTGGTCTTAAGAAACTTCAGTAGAGACGCTTTACGATACTTGAGCTGAAGCTTGAAATAAGAAACTTCATCAAGCTAAGACACTTCCAGTCTTAAGGTACATTGTCAGTCTTAAGATGCTTCCAATAAAGAACTTGAATCTTCTATTCAATCTTCTTCTTTTCTTCATTTTTAAGAGTCTGTAGCTTAAATAATTATTCTGCACACTAGAGCACACATTTAGCGATGTTCACACATTCATGTAAATTATTTATGCTATATATTTAGGAACTTAACTTGTTACTTTGATTTGTCATTACTCAAAACCACATAAGCAATTATTCACAATACATATAGCATTTACATTCTCCCCATTTTGATGATGAAAAATCCCTACAATATGCCACAGATTTTATACTTTCTCCCCCTATTTGTTATCAACAAAAAGGGTTATCAAGTTTTATATCCCCTATATGAGACATATTTAGGTTCAAGATAACTTGTTAATGAAATTTCAATAATGCAGCAAATATTTGAGACATTCTCCACTTAAAATAGTGTATCATCACTCCCCCTGGACTAATGCTTAGTTAAAAGAACATGTATATACAAGTAAAGATAGATTAAGCATAATAAGACATATTACTCCCCCTAAGATAGTGTAGTTTCATCACTATCTTTTCTTTTTCATAAAAAGATTCTAAAACAGTTTTAAGCATAAAAAAAGACAATGACATCAATTATGCAATCACAATTTATGAATGCAACATGTTTGAACATTAAGCATCATACTATTCAGGATAATTAGACATTATAATAATAATGGGATAGAGATAGCTATTCGAGTTTGTGAGGTGTGATGCTCCATAATTGAGATGAATCATTGTGCTTTCCTTTTGATCACATGGTCTTGGAAAATTTCAGCTTTAGCCTTTGTTCTTCCACTTCATTCCTTTGATTTGAACATTAGTGCCATGTATCTTCTTCAGTATCCATCTTTCAACCAACTTTCCATCTCTGATAGTCTTCACAGCATCTTCTAAGAATGGGGCTTGGAAGTGGTCTAGGAGGGTACTCAACATTTTTCTCCATTCATCTCCTTTTGTCCATACTTTCTTTGTTCTTCAATTGCTGTATACAGAACTTGCAAAAACTTCTCTAAAACTCATATTAGCAATATATAATTTTCAAGCATAACTTTGCAAGCATTTTCAATCATATAATCTTCCAGCAATTATAATGATGACAAAAGAAACTCTTATGCATTGGACTCTTATGATTTCAATTCATATAAGAATTTAATTTCAGATTGGATACCATTTCATCAAAAGTTGATGCATAAGAAATATTTAAGGCACACATTTGATCATTTGAACTGAAGGGAATTTTTATCAATGTAGTTCTTCCAAGTATGCATGTTGAATCATTTGAACATGTATAACAAACACTTTATGAGAATATTCAAATTCTTATGAGGGATAAACAAATGCAAGCTTAAGTTAATGTAAATTAAAATCATTATCTTATTTTAACATGAATGCATTTTAACACACACAAAAGATGCATGTGTAAAATTTTTTTTTTTTTCATAATCACAAGTTAAACAACAACAAGAGATAAGGAGTAGATATCACCGAGCATGATTCCTTTAATTTTTCAGCTGCCATGTTGTTCTGGATTTTCCCATTGTAGGAGTTGGATCAAGCAACTTCTTATGTAGCTTGTCAAATTTAATAAATTCAATTCCATAAGTATTTCTTGAATTTTATCCTTCATGAAAAATTCTTCTTCATCCATATCTTCTCATTTAAAGTTTTGAACTTTATGAATTTCAGTTTGCATGAGAAATGATTGGATGGGTGCATCTTGTAACACCCTGTTTTTCCTATGCTTTCTGTAGCAGTAAATATATATATTTAAATGTATTTATTTCAGATTAAACTCATAATGATTTTAATTAAACTAAAATCATTTTCTTGTGTTGTTATATCATATGAAGTCACGGTAAAAATTTCGGTTGAAAATTCAGACGAAAGCTGGTCTGTGTTTTCTGTAACGCCCTTCGTTACATTAGTAACCCAAATTAATTTCAATAAAAATCCTTCAAAACATTTAATAAAAAAAAACACAAGTCATAAAATTTTTCTCAAATAACTAAGTACGAAAATACCTCGTATTAAATAAAATAATAGTATTTACAAAGTATTGAAAAATATTATTAATTCCAATCATTTGAATAAAAACTAAAAGCCTCAAAACCGGGCGTCTAGTTACAATCTAAGAAAAATAGTATGTAAATCAAAGAACGTCGTCCGCATAATACTCCAAACCATACTACATTACTAACCAACTAGCTAATCAAAGATAACTCTTCAGATCTCTGGATCCTCAACAGCGATGTCCTCGGGCTCTAAAAACAACACTTATAATGAGATATAAAATCCCAGTGCACAACAATACATTTATAAAATGTTTCAAAAATAATGTTGTTCACAGCCGGTGCGGTAACCGGAAAAACTGTCCATGATATCCACAAATTTCCCAAAATAATATATAAAAAAATACTTTTAATAACAACAAAAATTTCATCAAGTCAAATGCATATAACATAAGATCAACTCGTCTCAATGCATCACATTACATATACCAAGTAAATTCTAAATTAATCCAAGTGGCTCGAAGGCCTCATAACTAATCTGGTCTCTTGCCGGCATGCCATAAATCTCACACATCACATGACAATGGCATCCCATTTCCCACCACTACTCATGAGAAGTGTTTCGATGTCACCCTCATGTCGGGGACATTTCTATTTCGATACCTCCCATGTGAACATGGCAGTATGTCTCCCTTTTCGACACCCCAATGTGTGGCGTTGTTACTTTCGATACCCCTTTTTAGGCGGTATTGCTCTTTTTCGACATCCCAATTATATGGGGATATTACTTTCGATACCACATTATGGTGGTATTACTTTTCGATACCGCTATCATAGGTGGTATTGCGGCAAACATTATACAACATATTATCACTCAAATATGTCATGTCTCATGCATGTAACAAACTATTTCCCTCAATTATAAACATATAAATTTCCACCAATGACAAACAATCATGAATATCACAACACATCACACATGAATAAGCACGTTACAACATCAATTAATCAATTAATTCCCCTTTTAAACAAAACCCCAATTTTAGGATTTAGGTTACTAACAATATGCATCAAGTCAATTAAAGACTCCCAAAACCACATGGTAATCCTTTATCAACAAAAACAATCATATATATACCATGGAAAGTGTTTGCAAAAAGTACCGTTACTCGCCTTTTGAAGACCTCCAAATAGCTCTAAGCATTTCCTACTGCGAATCCTAACGTTTGCCAAGAGTTATCATCATCCTCCTCTTCCTAGACTCCCTCTTCCACGACTATCTCTTCTTAATCCTTGAATTTCTTCTCTTCTTAGCCGTTTCTGAGTTTCTAGGTGTAATTAGGGTTCAAAAACGCACCCTAAGAGTGTTAAGATTCTATTTATAGAGCCCCCAATAGCCCAAAACGTGTAAAAACGCGCTAAGCCCGCTTAATCCGCATATGGTTCTGTATTTCGCACATATCTTGTGTTATAGACATTCAAAAATTATAAATTTTATATCATTGGAAATATAAAAGAATTTTCTACAAATTTTATGAAGAGCACAAAATCTGAAACCGACGTTTAATAGTCAAAACATGGATAGCATTTAACAAAATGGTTCTGGCGTTGGAACATGAATAGTGTGTACGAATTTGGTCATAACTTGAGCTACAAGAATCCAATTTGGACGAATTTGGTGTCTATGGAAAGCTAAGAGATAGGACTATATTTCTTATGCAGATCTCGAATTCAAACAAGTTCTCTTTGGTTATGAAATATCCATCTGAAGTTAGGTATCTAGTCATGTAATGCGAAATTGGGCTTAAAATACTCAAACTATCTATTTATAATGGGTAACACAGCATGGGCCTTGATATTCTTATGTTTCCTATCATTATTGCCGCAATAATTTAGTCCAGGATAGGTTCTGATCCTTATTTTTATTTTATTTTATTTTAAATCAATTTTATATTATTGTGGAACCCACTGGATTTTTATTATAAAGAAAACAATTATAATAAACTCTTATACTACCCTTTTTTTATTAAAATAATTATATTTGAATTTTTAGGATGTTACATTTCTCCCCTACTTAGAGAATTTCGTCCCCGAAATTCATCACATACTCACACACATATTATAACATATGTTGAAAACCAAACATAAAGGTACCTTACCTAAACAACAAGATCTGGGTATTGACATACGATGTCCTCTTCCATCTTTCAAGTAGTTTCCTTCGGAGTTAATCATTTCCCATAACACTTTCACCAATGGAATTGTCTTGTTCCTTAGAGTCTTTGTGACCTTGTTCAAGATTTGACTAGGCCTAGGCTTATAGATCAAATTATCCTTCAATTGTAAAGACTCAGGAGCTATCACATGAGATTCATCAGGTACATATTTTCTAAGTTGCGACACATGGAAAACATTATGAAGATTTGCCAATTGTGGCAGAAGAGCCAATTGGTAAACAATGGGCACGACTATTTTGAGAATTAGGAAAGGTCCCATAAAACGAACAGTCAGTTTTCTGAATGACATTGACCTTCCCATCCCAAACTTAAGAGTGCCTCTCAAGATTACTTCCTCTTCCTAAAACTCTAAATGCTTTTTTTTTCTTGTCGACATAACACTTTTTATCTATTCTGCACAATGCGCATCTTTCCCTCAATTATTAATCCTACTTGCGATCTCTTTGATTAAATCTGATCTTAACAATATCTTCTCACCTACTTCGCACTATCATAAAAGGGGATCTACATTCCTAATCACATCATTAATATATATATATATATATATATATATATATATATATATAGTCATTAGATATTCCACCAGATAATAAACGTACAATTCATGGCCCCTTAACTTAAAAAAATTTATTTTTTTTAAAGAAAAAAATTTAATTTTAAAATGAAGTCAATAATAATATTTATATAATAAAATCATGCACTTAAGCAGTTGTTTCTATCCATCCGCCTATAATTAGAACACCTTCACTTGCATTTCATCTTTATAAGCATTCTCACAAATTAAATTTAACAAACAATCCATAAAAGAAATTGATGTAATATTTTATATCATCCATACGTAGACATAATATTTTACGAACTCTATAGCAAGTTTCTTATATTCTACACAGAACCGAGGAATTTTATAAATTTTATAAAAAAAGAAATGTGAAGCAGTAGCACGTTCACATACTAATTTTTAGCTATCCTAAAATGATAATTTCGAAAGAGGAAGAAATAGTTTCACTTTATGTTGATAAGAAGAGCTTACTAAAAAATATATATATATGTGTGACAACAAAACGGAGAATAATGTTTAACAAAATTACAACTAAACTATGCAGACATTATGCAAAAACAACTGTAAAAATTAACACCACAATAATATAAGAAACCAATTCAATCTCGATCTTTGAGTAGACATATACAAATAAGAAATAGCATTTTTTCACTTTTTTGTTAAGAAATATAAGTTTGTTAGGATTAGACATGCCATTAATCTATATGGAAAACAAATCATAAGGGAATATCAATCGCGATTAATACTTCGACACTTGAGAAGCAATTTGAAATTTCAAGGAAAGTGATCCTCTAAAAATTATATAACAAAATTACAACATTATAATACAATTTGAACATATATATAAAATTCTTTAATCTCACTGATGAGTGTGATTTTACCTCATTTTTCATGTACATTTCTGCATGCATTTGCATATAGTTAGGCCAAATTAGTGTTGATTTTGTATAGTTTTTCCTTTGGAACGGATGAGGTGGTTTGTGTGTTGTTTTGCAGGATTTAGTGGAAAAATGCCCAGAAAACAGCCTTGGTAGAGCTTGGCTGAAAAAGAGCTTGAAAAGTGAAGGTTATGAGCCAAACAGAGAGTATCACGGCCTGTTGCGTGATGGACCTCACTACCGTGAGGGAGCAAAGTAGCGAAGAAAGATTGAGCCAAAAGTCGGAAGTCGTCACGGCCTGGCCGTGATGGCTATCACTACTGCGTGACCTGCTAGTTGGAAAAGTCAGAAACGATCACGGCCTGGCCGTGATGACCATCACGGCCGTGATGAATAAGTGAATGAAGAGGTGCCCAAGTCAGAGACCATCACGGCCTGGCCGTGATGGCTGTCACGGCCGTGACGGGCGACGGACCTATAAATAAACCTGCACTGAACAGAAAAGGGAACTAACTTTTAACCTAATAATCTGCACTTGGAGGCAAGTGTGGGTCAAGGCGGAGAGGGTTTCTACCCAAATAGGGGGGCGTTTTCTCTGCTCTTGGATGGGGAGAAGATGGAGGAAGCTTGTCTATGAGTGTTCTCCTTCCCTTTTCTCATTCTGTGTTGTATTTCCTTTTATCATGAGTAGTTAAATCCCCATTGTTGGGGTTAGATGAAACTTGTCTGAACTTGTTGTATTTGAATTGGTGTTTTAATACAAGTTTCTATTTCGTTATGAGTATGTGATTCTGTGTTTAATGCTTTCCTTGGATTAGCTACCCATAGGAATGATTTGTTGCTTTGATAGATGACTGGAAGGTTGGTATTAAGGCATGCTCATGAATCATATGCCAAGTAGTTCAAGAATCTAGGAATAGGTGTTGAATGCTTGCAATCTTATAAGTCTTAACTTAATGCAAAATCTCAAGTCATTCCACCTAAGACATTAGGGTTTAATTTGGGGTTTTAGGCTCAATGCACCTAAGACATTAGGCTTGAGTACTTTAGAAAAGGCTTGATTGGCATAATTGAATTAGGACTTGTGTTGATTACCATTTCATTGCAATTAAGGGAGGATTAGTGTAGTCTAAACCCGACAATTCTAACCACATCCCTGTTTGCATACCAAGTGTTTGACAAAATTACAAAAAGACAAAAATATTTTATTTCTTTAGTTTTAATCTCTCATATTTTAGATTAGTCTAGATAGTTGTTGAATTTGCGAATTGGTAATTGACATCCAATCCCTGTGGATACGATAACCGGTCTCACCACCGTATTACTTGATTGCGACGAGGTGCACTTGCCTTTAATTATATATCTTTAAGATACAACGCATCAAGTTTTTGGCGCCGTTGCCGGGGATTGGTTTTGTCAATATCAGTAGTAACAAATGAGACAACTAGTTTAGACATTTTTATTTTATTTTTCTGTATATAATTGATACTTTTCTTTTGTTAGTTTTGTATATATTTGTTTTTGTATTTCTTTGATCTTGTGCTTAATTGTCTGTGAGGTGAAAAATTGATTAGATAGGATCATGGACTACAATTGGTATCAACCATCTGATGCAGAAAGTGAGATATCTGAGCTGCAGCTGCGGGTAGATATGCTGCAGTTGGCCGTAAAAATCCAACAAGTGAGTGATGAGCTGTCAAGGGCAACTGTCCCTCCTCCACCAATGGTAGTTTGTTCTGAATGGGGAAATCAATTTCCCAACACTTCTACTCCATGGTGGGGGAACCCTCCAAATAACACTTTGATGGATGAAGGGGAACATTGGGAATCTTCCACACCTTGGTATGATGAGCCATCCCCATTGGAAGTTGCTTGGGAGAACTTCAAATCCGCATTCCCAGTCGAGGTTGAGCAACCTATCCCGGATAGTCAATCTCACTTTGAGGCTGTTTTGGAGAACTTCATGGCAACAACAATGGAAGAATTAAAGAATCAAGAAGATGCCATTCGAAGTCTCGGGGTACGTATGGAGGAACTCTCTAACCTTCTACCCGAAATGCCAAATGAGGACTTGATGGATGATGATGAAGATGATGCAATGATGGATGAGGAGGAAGAAGAAGAAGCGGGAGCAACCGAGTCAAGAAGTGAAGACCCTGTTTTGGAGAACATAGTTGCACCACTCCCCATTGAACCCCTGACTAAAGAGCCTGAAAGGAAGAGGCATTTGGAGGATAGCTATGTCACCATGCTCGGGGATGATGAAGAATTTGTGAAATTAAATGATGCTATTGGCCCCTATGCATGTGTGGAATGTGATGGGAGAAACACTTGTGTGGTTTGTGCGGAGATTTCTGCATATTTGGAAGGTGATGGATTTGGCAATGCTGAGAGTGAAGATTGTCATGAAGGCTTAATAGCACCAATGATCCTCTCGAATTGTTTGCCACCTCACATTTTAAAGCAGTCAATAATGGAGTTCATGCCTCTGCCTGAGGTTGAACCCCATTTTTATTGGGAAGATTTTATGGATAAAGGGGTCATCTTTGACCCGAGAGGAATTGAAAAGCGCTTCCCAGATGAAGAAGTCAGCATGAATTTCGAGCGCTCACTTCCACATTTTTGCTGCAAACCGTGGGATCCAAGTGAAAGATCTCACATGGTTAGCATCCCTTGGTCCTTATACCACAGGTTATGGGATCCAGGTGGATGCTTCTTAATAAGTCAAGCTAGTGACGTTAAAGAAGCGCTTATTGGGAGGCAACCCAACTTTTCTTAACCCTTCTCTTCAGTTAATTTTGTTTTTGCTTTAACCTCTTGAATAATTTGAGAAGCTCAAGAGGTTTGTTAATAATTTTGTTAAGTGTCTTCAGATTTTAAATAAAGGAAGGAGAAAAAGAGCAGGGAGAAACAAGGCCAAAAAGTATGTGAGCCAACACCCGCTACCGCCTCGGTAAGCCGTTCCATTTTTCTTTTGCTTTATTTTATTTTTCTCTCCTCTCCAACTTGATTGTTTACATTGGGGACAATGTAAATCTTTAAGCTTGGGGTAGGGGTATTTTGCATATGTTCATATCTTGCATTGTAAATGTTGCATTCATATAGGTTTAGTCTTGCATGATCACATGAATTGATTGCCCCTGCTTAGATTGAGCATCTAATTGTGAGAGCTAAGTGCCAATTAAATTGTGATAGTGGATTTTTGAACCCAATTCTGTTTATTCTTGTGATATGGCTGCAAATGAATATGCTTGAGATGATTTTGGATAGTTGATGATTAGCATATGTTTCTTTAGACTTGTGTTTCTCACTGGTTCTTGAACTGATAAATGTGAGCTTTTGAGCCATTAGGGGGCACTCACTAAATCTGCCCCCATTCTTTGTGTTGAGTGTTATTCCTCTTGGTTTGTTTTCTCTAGAACTTGACTTAAAACCATTTTGAAGCTTAGAAAATTTTTGGAAACATTTTTGAAAATGATTGAGGCAATAGGTATTTTTCTGGCCTTCTGAGCTTTGAATGTGTAAATGCTACCCTTAGTTGCCCAATTTTGAGCCTGAATGAATAAAATGCTTTTCTTGGTACCCTGAAAAATTTTGATACATATACTTGATAAGGGACCTTCTAAAGTATCAAAAAAAGGGTAAAAAGGTAGTTGAAAGTTTGGGAAAAGAATCAAAAAAAAAATAAAAAAATAAAAAAATCTTGATTTGAAAAATTTCCCCTTCTCCAAATAAAAGGAAAAAAGAAAAGAAAAGAAAAGAAAAATAAATAGAGAAGGGGATGACAAAAAAAAATAATAAAAAGAAAAAGAAAGAAAAGAAGGGTGGAAAAATGTATTGAAAACCCAAGAAGGTATTTTAGAAGGTTTCTTGTGTTGAAATGTTTGATACTTGGTTTAGCCTTTTGAAATTTCCCTTTCTTGTTATCCCCACCTAAAGATTAATCCCATGGCCACGTTACAACCAAATAAAGACCTCTTGATTCTTAAGTGTTTTTCATAAATATAGTGGAGATTTGGTCGATAGTCAAGCATATGGTAGGAATCATTCCTTGAGGAAAATGGAGCGAATTGTTATATATACTTGAACACTTGAGTGAGTGAGGCAAGAAAGAGAGCCAAGCAAATAAACAAGCTTGGGGTGAGCTTCAAGTGAGCAAGAGTGCCCGAATCAGTGAGAATGTGAGTCTAGGAAACTTAAGCCCCTAATTGGACTTGAATTGATTGTCTCTTGCTGAATTGTTTGAATTGCCTATTGCTTGGATCATTTTACTCGGGTTCTTAGTTCACTATCCATGCTTTGACTGTTTATCTCTTCTGGCCTAAGTTTTTGCTTGAGGACAAGCAAAGTCTTAAGCTTGGGGTGATTTGATGAGTGTGATTTTACCTCATTTTTCATGTACATTTCTGCATGCATTTGCATATAGTTAGGCCAAATTAGTGTTGATTTTGTATAGTTTTTCCTTTGGAACGGATGAGGTGGTTTCTGTGTGTTGTTTTGCAGGATTTAGTGGAAAAATGCCCAGAAATCAGCCTTGGTAGAGCTTGGCTGAAAAAGAGCTTGAAAAGTGAAGGTTATGAGCCAAACAGAGAGTATCACGGCCTAGCCGTGATGGACCTCACGGCCGTGAGGGAGCAGTAGCTGAAGAAAGATTGAGCCAAAAGTCAGAAGCTGTCACGGCCTGGCCGTGATGGCTATCACGGCCGTGACCTGCTAGTTGGAAAAGTCAGAAACGATCACGGCCTGGCCGTGATGACCATCACGGCCGTGATGAATAAGTGAATGAAGAGGCGCCCAAGTCAGAGACCATCACGGCCTGGCCGTGATGGCTGTCACGGCCGTGACGGGCGACGGACCTATAAATAAACCTGCACTGAACAGAAAAGGGAACTAACTTTTAACCTAATAATCTGCACTTGGAGGCAGGCTGTGGCTGGCGGCTGGAGAGGGTTTCTACCCAAATAGGGGGGCGTTTTCTCTGCTCTTGGATGGGGAGAAGATGGAGGAAGCTTGTCTATGAGTGTTCTCCTTCCCTTTTCTCATTCTGTGTTGTATTTCCTTTTATCATGAGTAGTTAAATCCCCATTGTTGGGGTTAGATGAAACTTGTCTGAACTTGTTGTATTTGAATTGGTGTTTTAATACAAGTTTCTATTTCGTTATGAGTATGTGATTCTGTGTTTAATGCTTTCCTTGGATTAGCTACCCATAGGAATGATTTGTTGCTTTGATAGATGACTGGAAGGTTGGTATTAAGGCATGCTCATGAATCATATGCCAAGTAGTTCAAGAATCTAGGAATAGGTGTTGAATGCTTGCAATCTTATAAGTCTTAACTTAATGCAAAATCTCAAGTTATTCCACCTAAGACATTAGGGTTTAATTTGGGGTTTTAGGCTCAATGCACCTAAGACATTAGGCTTGAGTACTTTAGAAAAGGCTTGATTGGCATAATTGAATTAGGACTTGTGTTGATTACCATTTCATTGCAATTAAGGGAGGATTAGTGTAGTCTAAACCCGACAATTCTAACCACATCCCTGTTTGCATACCAAGTGTTTGACAAAATTACAAAAAGACAAAAATATTTTATTTCTTTAGTTTTAATCTCTCATATTTTAGATTAGTCTAGATAGTTGTTGAATTTGCGAATTGGTAATTGACATCCAATCCCTGTGGATACGATAACCGGTCTCACCACCGTATTACTTGATTGCGACGAGGTGCACTTGCCTTTAATTATATATCTTTAAGATACAACGCATCACTCACTTCCATTTTTATTCCCGTCCACTAATACTTCTTTAAATCTTGATACTTCTTGGTTATTCCTAGACACATGGTTAACGTTCTTTTATGTGTCTCTTCTAACAATTTTTTTTCCTCTAAGACTCCCCTCCTTAGGGACAATGATCCTATTCTTAAACAATACTACACCATTATTATATAACACATAATTCTCTTGATCCAAAAGAGATTTCAAATCCTAGTTTAAAAACTACACTCGCTTAATCTATTTTCTAAGGTGATCACTACAAATTTTCAACCTATTCAATTCCAAGTTTTAAGCCTTAAAAAGATATCCAAATTCATGTCTCTAGACTCTTCTATTAGGTTCATCTCTTGCAACTTCAAGTTAGACTCGTGTGGAAATTTCCTACTCCGAGTATCGACCACTGCATTAGCCTTTCCCAGACTATACTTCAACTCAAAATTATAGTTCCTAAGAAAATTCATCCACTTTCTTTGCCTTATATTTAACTCTTCGTCTATGTCTCTGTCTCTATCTCTTAACAACTGTTTAAGGCTCTACTGATCATTAAAAACTTCAAGTTTTATCCTATACAAGAGATTTTTCCTTCCTAATCAACTTGGTGAGAGGTAATTGGCTAGTCTAGAGAACTCGTTTATAACTTCCTATAATACTTCTCCAATTGTAGGAAACTTCTCACACTTGTCATTGTCTTAGGCTTCTCTCATTCCATCTCTAGATCTACTTTACTAACATCAATCGTCACTCTACTCAATGATCTAAGGTCATCTATCATAGGCAAACGATACATATACCTAATGGTTACTTTGTCCAATTGCATATTGACCACACACAACCTCATACTCCAATAAAAAAAATTCCACTAAAATCACTCAAAAATTATTACAAAATCAAACATATTTCTTACCATTGACTAAGGTGGAATTTGACACATACTATAATTAAAAAATATATATTTAATTAGGATCCGATAAAAATCACTACAGAGTGAAGCCGTGCGTCAGTATACATGAGTAAATTGTGATTCCAAATAAGTCTAATTTGAATTTGGCAAAGTGAAACTAATTCAAAGGTTAGTGACTTGACAAAGTGAAGCAATGCTTCTAAATATGAAATAGAAAAGTCAATTCAAGTGAGATTTGCGATTTTGCCATCAAACAAAAAGAAAAAGTTAATTCAAGTAGCGTAAACACAAATGAGATAGGACTGTACATTTTGTACGAAAATAAAATTAAGGAGTCACATATACACCACAACAAAGAAACAAAACCACAATTAAAATAATCTTAAAAAAAGTTTAAAAGATTATCAAATTAATTCATCAAATAACATTAAAACATTTTAAGAATACCAAATCAATAATCAAGAACCTCAAAACCTCGATTCTTCGTATTAGACAAATATACATGTGAAACCTCAATTCCTACATTAAAAAAATCAAAACAAATTAAGAGATCACATCCTTCAATAATTCATTCTATTAAGGTTTTAAGAAAGTGTTTTACTCACATTCTATGAGTATTACTGTCACGTCACTATACATCTCCACCTTACCAGAAAACTAGAGTATGTATCGATCCTTGAGTTCCCTCAACTAAGCACTTATTAGAAGAAACAACCAATACAATAAGGGTTGACACCGAAGAAAAATCGATAGACATTGGTTGTGAAGAGATATCAAAAATAAAAATAGTTCTATTAGAGTACTTTATGACAACAGGTCTAAAAGACAATCACTCCTTACCAAGAATAGCATCTAACCCAGACATAGATAGCAAATAAGATCGAAGACATAAGGCACGTCCCGATGCACAAGAAAACAATTTAAACAAGAACTAGAAGAAATAATATTATCCCCCATAGAAGTAGAAACACGTGGATCAAAGGACAAAAGAAAGATAGGTAACTCCAAATTTCACACATGAAGGATGTATAAAAGAATGTGTTGCTCCTGAATCAAACAATAGAGTAACTTTTCTCCTGTACGAGATTCAGCCCCCTTCGGATCTAAGCTGCCTTGGAATGATGGCGGGTTGTTCTTATTGAATTCAGAAAGTCCCACGTGCTAAGGGTCCTAGGTTGCCACCACTCCATTAGTGATTGGCCCCCATTCCCATTTAGTTGACGGAGAGTCTCCGCCTGCACTTGCATAACTGGCTATACAATCCGAAGCTGGTGCAAGTGCAACATTCGTCCCTCGCCTATTAATCGCCATAAATCTGCTCACTACCAATGAAATACTGGGTTGATCAGATCCAATATCCCAAAGAATAGCATGCAGCATTCATAACTCTAACAAGCATCCTATGCGCCCAAGTTTTGTTTTATAAAACCCCCAATGCCACAGTCCGATTTAGAATGGAACTGCTCTGATACCAAAAATGTAACGCCCTTCGTTACATTAGTAACCCAAATTAATTTCAATAAAAATCCTTCAAAACATTTAATAAAAAAAAACACAAGTCATAAAATTTTTCTCAAATAACTAAGTATGAAAATACCTCGTATTAAATAAAATAATAGTATTTACAAAGTATTGAAAAATATTATTAATTCCAATCTTTTGAATAAAAACTAAAAGCCTCAAAACCGGGCGTCTAATTACAATCTGAGAAAAATAGTATGTTAACCAAATAATGTCGTCCGCAAAATACTCCAAACCATACTACATTACTAACCAACTAGCTAATCAAAGATAACTCTTCAGATCTCTGGATCCTCGACAGCGATGTCCTCGGGATCTGAAAACAACACTTATAATGAGATATAAAATCACAATGAACAACAATACATTTATAAAATGTTTCGAAAATAATGTTGTTCTCAGCCGGTGTGGTAACCGGAAAAACTGTCCATGGTATCCGCTAATTTCCCAAAATAATATATAAAAAAATACTTTTAATAACAACAAAAATTTCATCAAGTCAAATGCATATAACATAAGATCAACTCATCTCAATGCATCACATTCCATATACCAAGTAAATTCTAAATTAATCCAAGTGGCCCGAAGGCCTCATAACTAATCTGGTCTCTTGCCGGCATGCCATAAATCTCACACATCACATGACAATGGCGTCCCATTGCCCACCCCTACTTATGAGGAGTGTTTCGATGTCACCCTCCTGTTAGGGACATTTCTATTTCGATACCTCCCATGTGCACATGGCGGTATTTCTTCCTTTTCGACACCCCAACGTGTGGCGGTGTTACTTTCGATACCCCTTTTTAGGCGGTATTGCTCTTTTTCGACATCACAATTATATGGGGATGTTACTTTCGATACCCCATTACGATGGTATTACTTTTAGATACCCCTATCATAGGTGGTATTGCGGCAAACATCGTACAACATATTATAACTCAAATATGTCATGTCTCATGCATGTAACAAACTATTTCCCTCAATTTTAAACATATAAACTTCCACCAATGACAAACAATCATGAATATCACAACACATCACACATGAATAAGCACGTTACAACATCAATTAATCAATTAATTCCCCTTATAAACAAAACCCCAAATTTAGGATTTAGGTTACTAACAATATGCATCAAGTCAATTAAAGACTCCCAAAACCACATGGTAATCCCTTATCAACAAAAACAATCATATATATACCATGGAAAGTGTTCGCAAAAAGTACTGTTACTCACCTCTTGAAGACCTCCAAATAGCTCTAAGCGTTCCCTACTGCGAATCCTAACGTTTGCCAAGAGTTATCATCATCTTCCTCTTCCTAGACTCCCTCTTCCACCACTATCTCTTCTTAATCCTTGAATTTCTTCTCTTCTTAGCCGTTTCTGAGTTTCTAGGTGTAATTAGGGTTCAAAAACGCACCCTAAGAGAGTTAAGATTCTATTTATAGAGCCCCCAATAGCCCAAAACGTGTAAAAACGCGCTAAGCCCGCTTACTCTGCATATGGTGCTGTATTTCGCACATATCTTGAGTTATAGACATTCAAAAATTATAAATTTTATATCGTTGGAAAGATAAAAGAATTTTATACAACTGTTATGAAGACCACAAAATCTGAAACCTATGTTTAGATAGTAAAAATGTGGATAGAATTTTAAAAAAATGGTTCTGGCGCTGGAACATAAATAGTGTGTACGAATTTGGTCATAACTTGAGCTACAAGAATCCAATTTGAACGAATTTGGTGTCTATGGAAATCTAAGAGATAGGGCTATATTTCTTATGCAGATCTCGAATTCAAACAAGTTCTCTTTGGTTACTAAATATCCATCTGAAGTTAGATATCTAGTCATATGATGCGAAATTGGGCTTAAAACACTCAAACTATCTATTTATAATGGGTAACACAGCATGGGCCTTGATATTCTTATGTTTCTAATAATTATTGCCGCAATAATTTAGTACATGGTAGATTCTTATCCTTATTTTTATTTTATTTTATTTTAAATCAATTTTACATTATTGTGGAACCCACTGGATTTTTATTATAAAGAAAACAATTATAATAAACTCTTATACTACCATTTTTTTATTAAAATAATTATATTTGAATTTTTAGGATGTTACATTTTCACTTCGAGTACAAGTTTACTCTGCAGAAAACCTAACTTCGACCCGTGAACGAGACAGTTAATGTTTTTATTATGTTTCCTTCAACTTTTGTTGTTTTGAAAGTTTTCATTCAAAAATAAAATATAATAATTTGTTCGGGCGAAAATGTCGGAAGAATTACGCTCGGAAATGCATCCGGGTACGAAATGGAGCAGATTAGGGGACATAAAAGAAGTAAGGAGGCATGATTGAAGAGGCTGTGACACACTACAAAAGTATTATCATCATACTTTTCAAAGTATAATACTATTCTAATCCAAAAAGTTATTTCTCTCTCTTCTTCCCCCCCCAATCAAGCATTAAACCACCAAGCTTGCTCAACAAGCCGTACCTCTCTTCTCCCATGGAGCCGTGGACTTCCTCCCCCTCTCTATATATATCCCTCTCATTTTCACTTCATCATCTTCCTTCTTCAAACTCCATTAAACTTCCTTCTTCTTTCTTTCTTTTAAAAGTTCAAGCTCTTAAAGCTTTAGTTTTTATTCATCTTTTCTACTTGAGTTCTTCATTAAAGTTCTCCCTTATACTAAGGGTAATGCTCTCATATGAATATTTTTGCAAGTTTCATCTTTTATTTCTCAGTTTACTTTATGTGTTCTTTATATGGTTTAAACTTCTAAAATCTCTCTAAAATGGTAGACAACTCCTTTTGAGTTGAAACCACTTTCTATAGTCTTGTATTAACTTATATTTTCACATAATAAGAGGTTATGTAAAACAAAAATCTCTACCTATTTCTTCCAATGAAGGATGAATGCTTGCATTTGTGACCTAGGAGGTTTTTGTTTCAACTTTTGGAATATGATCATGTGTTTGAGTTTCTAACTATCCATTGATCTTAAATCTATAAATCTTAGAAGGTTTGATAGCTTGTTCCTATGATGGCCAAAAATATGAATAAGTAAGCCTAGGATACTATCTTTCAACTTTCCAAGTATGATCATGGATTTAGAACTCTTAATACCTTGTGATTCTAAACATAAGAGTTATTGTTAAACAAAGAATATTTTCCCCATCATCTTATGATGGCCGAAACTTAGAGTTTAGGTGCTAGGATGTTTGAGTTTTTATTTTTCCAAAATGATCATTGTAACACCCCCCCATGGGTATTACTACGTAACACATGCGGAAGTAAATTAAAAGATAATTTGCCGGTTGCTTTCGGAAATTTTTTTTCTTTTAAGTCAGAAAACTGGGGTATAAACTTTTTCTTTAAGGATAACTCTGAAATCCACAATATATACATTTAAAACGTAAAGTCACATTCGTAACAAAGTTACCATGACATACAACATTTCTCTAAGTTTCCATTTTCGAAAGAAAAGTTTAAACTACAGATGGATGCATATAAGACTACATTTACCGACCTCATTAGATATACAACCCAAATCAAACTCCTAAGTTGGTCATTCTATCAAATATTCATTAGAGAGACCCCCAATCAGAATACTTTCCCAACCTCTAACACTAGGTCTTCAAGTGACTTAGAAAGACTCTTTTGCAACATCGGTACTAGGGTACCAAGGTACTACAGCAAAACCCGAAGAGACCTGATATAACTGTAAGAGTGAGATACCGGCAAATGGATATATCATACAACAACCATATACATGATACATACAACACTTTGGCATATTAACATTTTAAACATTATTCATAGGTAACAACGAGTATTATCTCAGTGGGTCTCATACCCGAATCAATCAGTTTTATAAAGATAATGCGTGACACTTCAATCATCAAGCTCTAAACTTAATCTCATGAGATACCATCACCGTTTTATCATTAAGAAAGAAAGAGTTGATCAAGCTCATAAGCCGCATTGGCAAGTTGTCTCCGTCACCTCATGCACCCGGATCAACATCATCACGAATCCCTTATAACGGCCATTCGGATGTATGCCTCATCAAATATCACATCTCAAGCGGGTATTAGGTTAACTCAAGCACGTCTGCTAAGGGGAAATGCATATGAATAAAAGTCTTTTCATTCTCGAGATTTTTCTTTGTGTTCACTCTTTTCCGTTGTCGAAGCGTAAAGCTAACGACTATTAACAATTTTCATTACTTGAAAATCAATAACACAGGACACGCAGTCCGAGTGCTCAATCACAACATCTTAGACCGATGCCGCATTCCAAGGTTGTGGTCATAGAAACAATTATAATTTTGTCCATGTTTTATTTCCACATGTTAAGGACTCCTAGCCCATAACAACGAAATTAGGACACACATTCCTCAACTCCAAGATTAGGACTCCTAGCCCATAATATCATGATTAGGACCCTTGGCCCATAATTCTTGACACCGATCCCATATCGCGTGCTTATAACTGAATACTAGAGGCGTCTTGCGAACTAGATTCTCTTTTACATGTGCTTACTTTTCGCTCAGTGAAAATCAAAAACCAAAACAAAACCTCGGTCACTTATCCAAGTAACCAGAACATTTCGAAAATGGAAACTTAGAGAAATGTTGTATGTCATGGTAACTTTGTTACGAATGTGACTTTACGTTTTAAATGTATGTATTATGGATTTCAGAGTTATCCTTAAAGAAAAATTTTATACCCCGGTTTTCTGACTTAAAAGAAAACAATTTTCCGAAAGCAACCAGCAAATTATCTTTTTAATTTACTCCCGCATGTGTTACGTAGTAATACCTAAGGGGGGTGTTACACATCTTGTAACACCCCCACTAGGAATTACTATGTAACACATGTTGATTTATATTAAAAGATAGTTTGCTTGTTGTTTTTCGGGAAATTATTTTCTTTTAAGACAGAAAACTGGGGTATAAAAAATTTTCTTCTATGGATAACTTGGAAACCAAAATACATACATTTAAACAGTAAAGTCGCATATGGAACAAAGTCGCCACAATGTACAACATCTCTCAAAAGCTTCAAAATTCGAAGGGAAAAGCATAAACTACAGACTGATACATATAACACTACATTTACCGACCTCTTCAGATATACGACCCAACCGAGACTCCTAAGCTGGTCACTCTATCAAATATTCATTGGAGATACCCCTGTGGCCATCCCCCAATCAGAATACTCCTTCAACCATTTAAAACTAAGTCTTCGAGCTACTTAGGAAGACTCCTCTGCACCACCGGTACTAGTATACCAAGGTACAACAGCAAAACCAAAAGAAACCTGATATATTTGTAAGGGTGAGACACCAATATATGGATTAGACACAATAACCATATGCATGATACATGCATCACATCAACATATTAACAATTACCAAATATTAATAGATGAATAAACAAGTATTATATAAATGGGTTTCATACCCGTACAGTCAGCTTTTATAAAGATTATGCATGACACTGCAATATTCAGGCTCCAAAGCTTAATCTCCGGAGATCCCAACATCCTCAAAATGAGTTGATCAGGCTCGATACATCGTCTCATTGGCTAGCTAAGCACAACGATAATACATCGTCTCATTGTTCATTTAAGCACAATGATATGTACATCGTCTCATTGTCCATTTAGGCACAACGACACACGTACATCGTGTCATTGTCCCTTTTAAGAACAACGATAATACATCGTCTCATTGTCCCTTTTGAGAACAATGATAATACATCATCACATGATACCCTTTCTATTAAGGTCTCGCGTTAAACCACGTCGGGAACGTCTGCCATAAATGCAAATGTAAAACATTTTTGTTCTCGATATTTTCTTTGTGTTCATTCTCATTCATTGTCGAAGCTTAGAAGCTAACGACTTTCCATAATTTTCATTATTCGAAATTATTCAACATCAACACGGGACACGTAGTCCGAGTGCTCAATCACCACGCCTTAGACCGATGCACCAGTCTTGGGCTTGTGGTTATAGAAAACATCTTACAATTTTATCCATGTTTTGTTTCAACATGATTAGGACTCTTAGTCCATAACACCATGATTAGGACTCTCGGTCCACAATACTTGACACGGATCAAAGATCAACGTGCACATTATAGAATACTAGAAGCAACGTCTCGCGAACTAGATTCGATTTCTACATATTATTACTTTTCGTTCAATGAAACAAAAATACCAAAATAAAAGCTCGGTAACCTATCCAAGTTACCGGAATATTTTCAAAGCATTTAGTAGGAAATCCTTTCCTTGAGAAAATCATTTATAAAACATTTATAGGAAAACTACTTTCTTTTGAAATCCTTTCATTTTTCCAAAACACTTTAACACTTCATCAAATCTTTTTCTTAAAATCATTTCTAAATAGAATAAAGTCAAATATTTCTCAAAGGTTTTTCTTTCATAAAACACACGTCTCTAAAAGATATTCTCTTGTGTAAAATTCTTATTCATGAGAAGGTAGCTTTCCTTTAACTTAAAAATATTTCAACACAAGTTCTACAAATCTCATCTATCAAAATAAATACATTACTTGAATATTTTGTTTGCAAATCATATTCTTTAATCAAATAACTCCCAAAAGAAATATCTTTGTTTCAGGATCTCATAAAGCTTATTAAGGCTTTTATTCTCATATTTATTTGAGCACCGACGAATGTCAGGCTTCTCAGACATCAATCAATCATCAATTTAATGTCAGTCAACAGTATAACAGTTAATAACATTCCATGACATATATGATTCATCATACTTCAGTCAAGTAAATAATCAAGTAAAAATCAACATCATGCAGTTACACAATAGTTCAAGTATATAAATCATTCAAACATTGATTCTAATATTATAACACGATCCAGATAAATCAAATAATTCACATACACACATGCACACAGTTATTGAGTATCCCTCGAGCAAGATCCGATCCTCTTACCTTTGGTGAAGGTTAAAGTGTTTGTTGTTTGAAGTATCGAACCACGAACGTCCTTGCTTAATTCACGATGAATGTCTAGGTTTATGAACACAATACCTCAAGTTAAAAGCTAACCAAGAACACTAAACAAAGAGCGTATAGGTTCGGCCATGGCATAAAATAGGGTTAGAGGTTTTCAAACAAAGAATACAACTCATGGATTAATGATCCTCAAGTGTTAGGAGTTCATAACCAAGGTTGACTTTACAAAGATAGAACAAAAATCCCACTAAATCCATGCTTAGGGTTTCGGCCTCTTTAGCATAAGTAGGCTAGAAATTTCTAACCCTTATAAGCTCTTAGATTTAGCGTTAAAAGATACCAAGAAGTCTAAACTCATGATCATATTTGGAAAGGCTAAATAAAGCATCCTAGGTTCACAACCATCATAGGATAAACAAGCTAGAAATATTTAAACTTTCCAATCTCTTAGACTTAGCATCCAAATGTATTAAGGAGCACAAGTCCATGATCATATTGGAAAATGAAAACAAAGCATCCTAGGTTCACAACCATCATAGGATAAACAAGCTTAAACTTTACAATCTCTTAGACTTAGCATCCAAATGTATTAAGGAGCTCAAGTCCATGATCATATTGGAAAATGAAAAAAAAACATACTAGGTTCACAACCCTCATAGGATAAACAAGCTAGAAATCTTTAAACTTTCCAATCTCTTAGACTTAGCATCCAAATGTATTAAGGAGCTCAAGTCCAAGATCATATTGGAAAATGAAAACAAAATATCCTAGGTTCACAACCCTCTAAGATAAACAAGCTAGAAATCTTTAAACTTTCCAATCTCTTAGACTTAGCATCCAAATGTATTAAGGAGCTCAAGTCCATGATCATAACAATATGTATATTAGAAGTCCATGTTTGAAGGAAACATCATTGAGAAGAGCATATTCAATAAATTTTTTAATCTATGGATAACATCACATTGACCAAATAATTAAATATATCATACAACACATTGGAAAAAAATTTACAATTTAAATTCTATACCTCATAGGATTCTTGAACTGAAGAGCTACCAACAATGTCGTGCTCTTCCTCTTGATGAAATTTTTCTAATCCAACTTCCATTCGAGATCTGCATTCTTTTGATTCACATGATACACTTTCACACGAAAAAGTATTGTTAGTAACATAAACATCATTGAACACAAACAAAATATTTTTAGCTTTAAAGCATTTTCGGATTTGTCATAAAAACATTTTTAAAAGACAAATTTCTTAAAAACATTTTTCAATGTTTAAAGAAGGAAGTATTTTAAAAAAATCAGTCCAAATGAATTTTGGTTTAGAAGAGAAAAGATATAAAGAAAAAACAACATTTCAAAAAACAAAATTAACATCTTATAAAAACATTAGTTTGAATTTTTGTGAAATCAAAGACATGAGGTTTTTCAAATTTAAAATCAAACATTTTTGAAAAATGTGATTTTGGTTGATAAGATAACAAGGATCTTTAACTCTAAGAGGTTAAGCTTCTCTACAGAGCACATAGCTCTAATACCAATTGTTGGGTCAAAGCAACCATCACAGAAGAGGGGGGTGAATTGATTGATGGTAGAAATTTAAAACTTTTCCAAAACATCAAAACATAAATAAGAGTTTTTCAAATAAAGAGAGTGTAGATGGATAAAACATTTAAGAATGACTTAGAACATAAAGCTTAAAATCAGTTATAAAACTTGTTGAAGAAAATAAAACAATAAAGATAAAGAGATAAGGGTAGAGAGAAAAGAGACAACAAGATTTATCCTGGTTCACTCATATAAACGATGAGCTACATCCAGTCTCCAGCAGCTGCTGAGTTTTTCCACTATCACATCAGTTAATTACAACGAGTAGTCTTTGCACACCTAGCCTCTCCAAGATCATTGAGTATTGTTCTTAACCAGCCTCTCCAGATTGTTGCAAGTATTATTTGCACACCTAGCCTCTTCAGGCTCCATGAGTATTATTCTTAACCAACCTCTTCAGGATATTGCAAGTATTATTTGCACCTAGTCTTTCCAGGCTCACTAGATTTTGATGAAGGTAATATAGAGAAAATTTCACAACACTCATAGAGTGATTTTACAATGAAGTACAGAGATTGGTTCTTCCTAAACACACAAAAGTGGATATATTTTTAAGTACTTTAGAACTGAAAAATAAATCTCTCATAACACTCACTTGAGTGTATATAGAATGTTTACATTGAGAAGGATTTCTATTGAGATGAAGATAGTGATGCTCTCATAACAACACTTCTTATTCTTCTTCTGGCCTGGTCTTCGTTATATAGGCTTGACAAAATATACCTGTTGGAGTTTTTTGAACATTGCACAAAACTACTTGATGTTGACCACACTTTAGTGATATATTTCTTCTTTTTCTTTTCTTTCACCATACAACTTTATATGTCTTTTATCAATAAAGCTATTCTGACCAGCTGCACACCTTTTTGAATTTTGCACTTTTGTGATGATATATAATATTATATAGCTGTGCAGCTTTGGGAGAAGAGAAACCTCAATACGTAACAACTATATTTCACTGAATGTCAACATATCTTCAATTGTTGACACCTCCTGCTTTCCCAAATAAATATTTAACTAATTCAGCTTTGTCTTGTATCGGGAAGACACTTGGTTAGCTTCATTAGACACTTCTTAGATGAGCTTGTGAGATGCTTGGCTAGTATTCATTAGATGCTTGCTCCTTTAGCTGCTAAACTTTGTCATCTTTGTATTGTGCAATTACGACCTACTTAACGATCGATTCAGGCTTCGTTGTCTGCATGAAAGTTGTAGCACTGGATGTTAGCTTTTGAAAGGTACCGGTGTCATCCAATTTGGACATGCACAACTCATGTTATGGCCTTCATACGCTTCAAAGGTCTTTCTGTCTGAACAACATCACGTCACCATTTTACGAATGCAATCTCACACCGATATAGATCGAATTCAGTCTCGACAACTTCATCAAAGTTATAGATATGTTTCTTAACTTTCCAACCATACTAAGATCGATATATTTGGACTCCTACAGCTCCAGATATTGTCAGCAGACGCTTATATGTTCTGGCTGTTACGAACAGTATCATATCTCCAATTTGTAGATGAGATTTCACTTAGATGGAGATTGATTCAGGTCTCGACTTCTTCATTGAAGTTGTGGATATTTCTCTTATATTTCCAATGAGCCAAAGATCTCTTGATTTGGATGAGTGTAGCTCAAAATATAATGGCAAAGACGCTTGAATGTTACCAGACGCTTTGTGCAGACGCTTGACTCCGGTCTTCCATCTTTGTTTATGTACTTCTATTCTTTATAAGCAGTAGTCTGATCTATACTTGAATAGTCTTCAGACACTTCATAAGATGATTCCAGATAGACACTTGGGCGGAGACACTTCGAGATAGATTCTTGAATTGAGACGCTTCAGGATAAGATGCTTACTTCTCTTAATATCCTTCACCAGTCTTAAGATGCTTCTGGTTTTAAGACACTTCAGTAGAGATGCTTTACAATACTTGAGCTGAAGCTTGGAATAAGACACTTCATCAAGCTAAGACACTTGCAGCTATTAGCTAAAATAGTGATAAATCTGTTGTTGTTGCTAAAATAGTGCTAAATCTGTTAGCTATTATTTCTCTTATAGTTGTTAGGCTCTTCTTCATTTGTATCTATATATAGGTCATGTATTCCTTATAGTTGTTGTATTCTTTTCTTCAAGATATCAAAGAAGTTTGTATTCAGTATATACAATTTGCCATTTGTGATTCCTATTGTAATATGGTATCCGTTTTATTTTAGTAAAATCTTGCTTCCGCCATTTTTCCTTTCTTTCCTTTCTTGTTCCAATGGCTGATGCTTCCGTATTCTCCATCACCTCTGGTGACAACACACCTTCACCTCCTCCACCACCACAGATCGATCCAACCCAGAACCCAAACAGCCCCTATTTTCTGCACCCAGGTGAGAATCCAGGATTCGTTCTTGTTTCTCCCCCGTTCAATGGCGACAATTACTACACATGGAGCAGGGCCACTAAATGAGCCTTGTCCTCTAAAAACAAGATCAAATTCATTGATGGAACTCTTCCTCAACCACCTACCACCGATTCTTTGCATGATCCCTGGCTTCGATGCAACCATCTAGTCTTTTCTTGGATCACCAGAACCTTGTATCCACATATCATTCATAGCACCATCTCCTTCGATAATGCTCGAGCCTTATGGCTGGATCTTCAACATCGATTCACCAAAGGCAATCACTTTCGCATGTCAGATTTACTCCAAGAAATTCATTCCATGCACCAAGGTGACAAATCTTTGTCTGCATTTTTTACTGATATGAAAATCATTTGGGATGAACTGGAATTTCTACGCCCTACTCCTTCTTGTATATGCACTGTGGCTTGTTCTTGCCCCTTGAATAATTCTGTCCAGAACTACAAAGATAAGGATCACACCATCTGTTTCCTCAAAGGCCTCAACGACTGTTATCAATCTGTGAGGTCCCAGATTCTCATTATGCATCCCCTTCCTTCTACTAGTGAAGCCTACTCCATCGTTGTTCAACAAGAACGACCCTATCTTGCTACACCCATCATGGAATCCACTGTGTTTGCAACCAATTCAACGAATTTTAACTCTCCAAATCGTGGTTCCAACTCTTCAGGCAGAGGAAGAGGCCGCTCCAACATCAATCGATCCCAAATGATTTGTTCTCATTGTAATAGGACAAACCATACTGTTGACAAATGCTACTTTAAGCATGGCTTTCCCCCAGGCTATAGGAACCGCAATAAGGGTGCTACTCTCCAACTATCTTCTGCTGCTCAAGAATCCCCTATTAGGCTTGCTGCACCTCAGCCTCCTCCGGTTCAAGCTCCTCAAGATCAGCCCTTATCTCTGACTCGTGATGATTTCCAATATCTGGTCTCATTACTGCATGCTAATAAATCAGATGCTCATCCTACTGTGAGTTCCAATTCTAAACCTCCAACCTCTGATTCTCACCCACATATTGTCTCCAGTATTACTCAGTCAGGTAAGAATCCTTCTTCTCAATCTCTATGGATCTTGGATTCAGGTGCTAGTGACCATGTGTGTCCTTATGCCCACTTCTTTAGTTCCTTTAAAATAATTTTTCCAATTGCTGTGAAATTACCAAATGGTCTTGTTCTTTATGCTCACTATTCTGGTACAATTGTCTTCAACTCCAATTTTTACTTAACTAATGTTCTTCATATCCCTGATTTTCACTTTAACCTCATATCAGTTAATAAACTCACACAAACTCTTAACTGTAAATTAGTTTTCTCACTTCATTATTGTGATATTCAGGACTGCCATACACAGAGGACGATTGGGCATGCTAATATTCATCACAACCTCTACGTGCTGAATCACAATCATACACCTCTTTTGAATACTTCTCATACATCTTCTCCCATTGCTTCTTTTAATTCTTTTAGCAATGTTTGGATGCTTAATAAAATTTCTTCTTTTTTTGATTTGTGGCATTTTAGGTTAGGCCACCCATCTGTTGATGTAATGCGCACTCTATGTACTCATTTCCCCTATATTGCATTCAATAAAAATTTAATTTGTGATTTTTGTCATTTTGCTAAACAAAGCAAGCTTCCCTTTCCTCATAGCATGACTAAATCCGAAACCCCTTTCCATTTGCTTCACATAGATATATGGGGGCCAATTAGCATTTCTTCTTTTCAAGGACATCATTATTTTCTTACTAATGTTGATGATTATAGTAGGTTTACATGGATCTTCTTAATGACTCATAAATCTTCTGCTAGAGATTGCATTAAGAATTTTTCTGACATATATTTCTACCCAATTCTCTGGAAAAGTTAAAATTATTAGAACTGATAATGGCACTGAATTCAACATGCCATCTTTTTATGCTTCTTTTGGGATTTTGCATCAAACATCTTGTGTTGAGACACCTCAACAAAACTCTATTATTGAACGCAAGCACAGACACTTATTGAATGTCACTATATCCCTTTTATTTCATTCACATTTGCCTAAGCAATTCTGGTCTTATGCTCTTTGTTATGCAATTCATATTATTAACAAAGTGCCTACACCTGTCCTAGCTCACAAAACACCACATGATTTACTATATAACTCACCTCCAACTTTTTTAGATCTTAAGGTGTTTGGTTGCTTGACTTTTGCTTCTATTTTGACACACAACAGGCAGAAACTTGACTCTCGGGCCAGGAAATGTGTCTTCCTTGGGTCACGGCCTGGTACCAAGGGTTATGTTCTCTTTGATTTACAATCTTGCTCTCTTTTTGTTTCTAGATATGCTATATTCTATGAATCTACTTTTCCTTATCTTTCCACTACTGATTATTCACATGATATTACTGATTTTAATACCCATGATTCTGACTCTATTTTCCTTTTTGATGCACCACATTCCACTCCTGTTCCAATCAATCCTTCCCCTGAAATTCCCACAGAAGCTCCCCCTACACATACTCAGGACAGTAATGAAGACACTCCCTCTTTAGAACCTCCTGTACTCAGACATTCTGATAGGATTCGTAGACCTCCCACTTACTTGAAAGATTTTCATTGTAATTTGGTATCGGTTCCTAGTATCTCTTCTAACATAGTTCAATATCCTTTATCTACTGCACTCTCTTATTCGCGATTCTCTGTTAACCATCTTCATTACACCATGTCCATTTCTATTCACGATGAACCCCGTACTTATAAACAAGTTGTTCTTCATGATCATTGGGTCAAAGCCATGAATTCTGAATTAGATGCCTTGAATGCTAATCACACTTGGATCATAAATGATCTTCCTCAAGGTAAGCAACCCATAGGTTGCAAATGGGTATATAAAATAAAATACTTGGCTAATGGTAGCATAGAAAGGTATAAGGCTAGATTAGTTGCACAAGGTTTTAACCAAGTTGAGGGCATTGATTTTTTTGATACCTATTCCCCTGTTGCTAAACTCACTTCCATTAGACTCTTGATTGCTCTTGCATCTACCCAAAACTGGCACTTACATCAACTGGACGTATATAATGCCTTTTTACATGGTTCTTTAGATGAAGAGGTTTATATGCATCTCCCCCCTGGCCTCACTATTCAACAACCTAATAAGGTTTGTCGGCTGCTCAAAACCATTTATGGCTTGAAGCAATCTAGTCGTCAATGGTTTTCTAGTTTATCCTCCTTTTTAACTTGTCATGGCTATTCTCAATCTACTTCTGATTCTTCTTTGTTTGTTAAACATCACACTAAATCAGTTACTGTTTTATTGGTATATGTTGATGATCTTATTATTGCAGGAAATGATTCAACTGAAATTTCTAACATCAAAACTGTTTTACATAGACAGTTTCAAATTAAGGATCTCGGACCCTTGAAATATTTTCTGGGACTCGAGATTGCTAGATCAAAAGCAGGGATCCACATTTGTCAAAGAAAATACGCCTTAGACATATTATCTGAATGTGGTTTACTTGCCTCAAAACCGGTTTCCACGCCTGTGCCTAAAGGAACTCGCCTAAGTGGAAATGCAGGGACTCTGCTCTCAGATCCTGCAGCATACAGAAAATTGGTTGGTAAGCTTTTGTATTTAACAACTACTCGCCCTGATATTTCTTATTCTGTTCAACAGCTCAGTCAATACATGGCGAAGCCGACATCCTTGCACCATGAAGCTGCTTTTCGTGTACTCAAATATATTAAACACTCCCCTGCTCTTGGATTGTTCTATCCGATCACTTCTCAGCTGCAGATCAAAGTCTTTAGCGACTCCGATTGGGCTAGTTGTCCAGATTCTCGCAAGTCAACAACTGGTTATTGTGTCTTTCTTGGTGACTCTCTCATTTCATGGAAATCCAAGAAACAACTAACTGTTTCCAGATCTTCTTCAGAAGTAAAATACCGTGCCTTGGCTTCCACGGTCTGTGAAATTCAGTGGATTCATTACCTCCTACGTGATATGCACTTTAACTCCATCCCTTCGGCTTTGCTATATTGTGATAGCCAGTCCGCTCGTCATATTGCCAGCAATGATTCCTTCCACGAGCGTACCAAGCATATCGAATTAGATTGCCATATCGTCCGTGAAAAGCTTCAGGCTAAGCTATTTCATCTATTACCCATTTCAAGTATTAATCTCCATTTCAAACCAAGGCATTGGATCCAACTCCATTTCAAACTTTAATCTCCAAGCTGGGATTGCTTAATATTCACTCGCCAGATTCCAGCTTGAAGGGGGTATTAGCTAAACTAGTGCTAAATCTGTTGTTGTTGCTAAAATAGTGCTAAATCTGTTAGCTATTATTTCTCTTATAGTTGTTAGGCTTCTCTTCATTTGTATCTATATATAGGTCATGTATTCCTTATAGTTGTTGTATTCTTTTCTTTAAGATATCAAAGAAGTTTGTATTTAGTATATACAATTTGCCATTTGTGATTCCTATTGTAATACTAGCGTTAAGACACATCATCAGTCGTAAGATTCTTCCAATAAGATACTTGAATCTTCTATTCAATCTTATTCCTTTCTTCATTTTTAAGAGACTGTAGCTTAAATAATTATTATGCACACTTGAGCAGACAGTTAGCGATGTTCACACATTCATGTAAATTATTTATGCTATACATTTAGGAACGTAACTTGTTACTTTGATTTGTCATCACTCAAAACCACATAAGCAATTATTCACAACACATGTATCATTTACATTCTCCCCTTTTTGATGATGACAAATCCCTACAATATTCAACAAATTGTATACTTTCTCCCCCTATTTGTTATCAACGAAAAGGGTTATCATGTTTTATCTCCCCTATATGAGACATGTTCAGGTTCAAGATAACTTGTTAAAGAAATTACAATAATACAGCAAATATTTGAGACATTCTTCACTTAAAATATTGTATCATCACTCCCCCAGAACAAATGCTTAGTTAAAAGAACATGTATATACGAGTAAAGACAAGTTTAGCATAATAAGACATATTACTCCCCCTAAGATAGTGTAGTTTCATCACTATCTTTTCTTTTTCACAAAAAGATTCTAAAACAATTTTAAGCATATAAAAAGACAATGATATCAATTATGCAATCACAATTTATGAAAGCAACATGTTTGAACATTAATCATCATACTATCTAGGATAATTAGACATTATCATAATAATGGGATAGAGATACCTATTCGAGTTTGTGAGGTGTGATGCTCCATAATTGAGATGAATCATTGTGCTTTCCTTTTGATCACATGGTCTTGGAAAATTTCAGCTTTAGCCTTTGTTCTTCCACTTCATTCCTTTGATTTGAACATTAGTGCCATCCAACTTCTTCAGTATCCATCTTTCAACCAACTTTCCATCTGTTCTAGTCTTCACAACATCTTCTAAGAATGGTGCTTGGAAGTGGTCTAGGAGGGTACTCAACATTTTTCTCCATTCATCTCCCTTTGTCTATACTTTCTTTTTTTTTCAATTGTTCTATACAAAACTTGCAAAAACTTCTCTAATACTCAGATTGGCAATATATAATTTTCAAGCATAACTTTGCAGGCATTTTCAATCATATAATCGTCCAACAATTATAATTATGACAAAAAGAAACTCTTATGCATTGGATTATTATGATTTCAACTCATATAAGAATTTCATTTCAGATTGGATACCATTTCATCATAATTTGAAGCATAAGAAATATTTAAGGCACACATTTGATCATTTCAACTGAAGGGATTTTTTATCAATATAGTTCTTCCAAGTATGCATGTTGAATCGTTTGAACATGTATAACACACACTTTATGAGAATATTCAAATTCATATGAGGGATAAACAAATGCAAGCTTAAGTTAATGTAAATTAAAATAATTATCTTATTTTAACATGAATGCACTTTAGCACTCAAAAAATATGCATGTGTAAAATATATATTTTTTTCATAATCAAAAGTTAAACAACAGCAAGAGATAAGGGTTAGATATCACCGAGCTTGATTCCTTTAATTTTTCAGTTGCCATGTTATTCTGGATTTTCCCATCGTAGGAGTAGGATCAAGCAGCTTCTTATGTAGCTTCTCAAATTTAATAAATTCAATTCCATAAGTATTTCTTGAATTTGATCTTTCATGAAAAATTCTTCTTCATCCATATCTTCTCATTTGAAGTTTTGAACTTTATGAATTTCAGTTTGCATGAGAAAGGCTTGGATGAGTGCATCTTCCTTGAATGACTGACACATTCACCTTTAAAGAATGTTTCCTTTCTTGTTGGGTGATCCTTCCATCTTATTAAGTACTTTTACTGCAAAAATGAAGTACTCGAAAGGGCTTTTGGTACCCATTTTGACTTGGGTCCTTAGGAGTTAGTAGAAAAGCAATTTGAAACTTTAGGAATCCCAATACATTTGTTTCTCATATTATGATTCATTCTATAGTAGCGTACATGAGAATTATGTCTACAACAACAATAATTGTACATAATGAAATTAGATGGTAATCTAGTCTTCATAACAATATGCATATTAGAAGTCCATGTTTGAAGGAAACATCATTAAGAAGAGCATATTCAATAAATTTTTTAATCTATGGATAACATCACATTGACCAAATAATTAAATATGTCATACAACACATTGGAACAATATTTAAAATTTAAATTCTATACCTCATAGGCTTCTTGAGCTGAAGAGCTACTAACAATGTTGTGCTCTTCCTCTCGATGAAATTTTTCTAATCCAACTTCTATTCAAGATCTGCATTCTTTTGATTCACATGATATACTTTCACACGAAAAAGCATTTTTAGTAACATAAACATCATTGAACACAAACAAAATATTTTTAGCTTTAAAGCATTTTCGGATTTGTCAAAACAACATTTTTAAAAGACGAATTTCTTAAATCAATTTTCAATATTTAAAGAAAAAAGTATTTTAAAAAAAGCAGTCTAAATGAATTTTGGTTTAGAAGAGAAAAGATATATAAAATCAACATTTCACAAAACAAGATTAACATCTTATAAAAACATTTCCAGTTTGAATTTTTTTGAAAAGAAATTCAAAGACATGAGGTTTTTCAAATTTAAAATCAAACATTTTTTAAAAATGTGATTTTGGTTGCTAAGATAACAAGGATCTTTAACTCTAAGCGGTTAAGCTTCCCTACAGAGCACATAGCTCTGATACCAGTTGTTGGGTCAAAGCAACCATCACACAAGAGGGGGGTGAATTGATTGATGATGGAAATTTAAAACTTTTTTGAAACATCAAAACATAAATCAGAGTTTTTCAAATAAAGGGAGTGTAGATGGATAAAACATTTAAGAATGACTTAGAACACAAAGCTTAAAATCAGTTATAAAACTTGTCGAAGAACATAAAACAATAAAGATAAAGAGATAAGGGTTGATAGAAAAGAGACAACAAGATTTATCCTAGTTCACTCATATAAGCGACGAGCTACATCCAGTCCTCGGCAAGAATCGCTGAGTTTTTCCATTATCACATCGATAATTACAACGAGTAGTCTTTGCACACTTAGCCTCTCCAAGCTCATTGAGTATTGTTGTTAACCCGCATCTCCGCATCAGCAAGTATTACTTGCACACCTAGCCTCTCCAGGCTCCATGAGTATTATTCTTAACCAACCTCTTCGTGTTGCAAGTATTATTTGCACCTAGCCTCTCCAGGCTCACTAGATTTTGATGAAGGTTAAGTAGAGAAAATCTCACAACAATCATAGAGTGATTTTACAATGAAGTACAGAGATGGGTTTTTCCTAAACTCACAAGAGTGGATATATTTTTAAGTATTTCAGAACTGAAAAAGAAATCTCTCATAACACTCACTTGAGTGTATATAGAATGTTTAAATTGAGAAGGATTTCTGAACAGTATCACGTCACCATATTACGAATGCAATCCGACACCGATATAGATCGAATTTAGTCTCGACATCCTCATCAAAGTTGTAGATATGTTTCTTAGCTCTCCAATGATACTAATATCGATATATTTGGACACCTACAGTTGCAGATATTGTCAGCAGACGCTTGTATGTTCTGGCTGTTACGAACAGTATCATATCTCTAATTTGTAGAAGACATTTCACTTATATGGAGATTGATTCAGGTCTCGTCTTCTTCATGGAAGGTGTAGAGATTTCTCTTATCTTTCAAATGAGGTCAAGATCTCTTGATTTGGATAAGTGTAGCTCAAAATTTAATGGCACAGACGCATAAATGTAGTACTAAACGCTTGGTGCAGACGCTTGACTCCAGTCTTCCATCTTTATTTCTATACTTCTATTCTTTATAAGCAGTGGTCTGATCTATACTTGAATAGTCTTCAGACACTTCATAAGATGATTCTAGATAGACACTTGGGCAGAGACACTTCGAGATAGATTCTTGAATTGAGACGCTTTGGGACAAGATGCTTCACTTGTCTTAATATCCTTCACCAGTCTTAAGACGCTTCTGGTCTTAAGACACTTCAATAGAGACGCTTTGCGATACTTGAGCTGAAACTTGGAATAAGACACTTCATCAAGCTAAGACACATCATCAGTCTTAAGATGCTTCCAATAAGAAACTTGAATCTTCTATTCATTCTTCTTCCTTTCTTCATTTTTGAGAGTCTATATTTTAAATAATTATTCTGCACACTTGAGCACACAAGATTAGCGATGTTCACACATTCATGTAAATTATTTATGCTATATATTTAGGAACTTAACTTGTTACTTTGATTTGTCATCACTCAAAACCACATAAGCAATTATTCACAACACATATAGCATTTACAACAATTGTACAACAAAGTTGTATAGGAAAAATGTAATAAGTCGGAATTCAACAAAGAAAATGAGAAGCTCACAAATGTGCAATGTGAAGCTGCATATCCCTCTGTATATATAAAAACAAATCATAACCAATTTCAAATAAAATCGGATTTGTGACTTTAGGGTTCATAGAGCAATTTAGGGAAAACTCATTCTAACCAAATAACAATGAAATTAGTTTAGGGAAACACTAATTCCTAATCCCAATTGCACAAAACAAGGTTCAATTTCAAAATTAAACTCTGAATTCAAAAGGCTAGGGTTATGGTTTCAAAATATTTTTGGGGATTTTACAACTAGAAGAGATTATGGTGAAACACTCACCCAAGATGAAGAGGAAGGATTATGATGGCAGCCTAGGGAGGTGGCGCCACGGTTTGGGAGTAGAGAACAGTTCCCGCTGTGGAGACAAGTTGAAAAGGGAGCAAGAGATCGAAATGTGAGGCTCCTTCGTGTGGTCATCGTCCTTTCCACGTCAGGTGGTGGTCAACGGTACTCCGGCCGGTAGTCGACGACGTCGAACGGAGGGGAAGAAGGCCAGGATGTACGCACAGTCGTCCCCCTTGTTCTGTACGATGGTCGGACGAGCTCTGGAGGTGGCAGTGTTCTTGGGAGGTGGCTACAGGGTGGCTGATGAAGGTGGAGGCCAAGAGAGATGTGAGGGGAGGTTTGGGTTGAAGAGAGAATAAGTCTTAGACGAAGAGAAGAAAGAATAAGGAAGAAGGGGCTGGTCATGTGTGAAGAGAGGGAGAAGGAATAAAAGGACCATTTTTATTTTTCTTTTCTTTTGGTTAGTAATAGGTAAAATGTGTGGTTGAGATAGAGTTTAGAAAAAGAATAATAATATTGACTCTTAGATCTAAAAATAATTAGTGACAAATATATACTTTAAAAATTCAAATTAGAGTAAATATCGATGGTTGAACTGGTCAACCAAGAAAATCAGTGATCCAAAAATTAATCTCCTGTTAACACTAAACTAATTTATTTTCAAATCTAAAATTAAATAGAGTTACATCTGAAAATAAATTCCTTTGAATCATATTATTTAAAATATTTTTTCTAAATAAAGAATAATAGTTACAATAGCGTAACATTATTGTCCTACAAGTGTTTATACACTGCAGTAACACAGTGCTAACGCATCCATTAAAATAATTTAAATGAGTAAATAAAATTCCTCAAACTAAACCACATAAAAATAAACAAAAATGAACATCCAGATAATTAATTACTTCAATAAAGTAATTAAACATATATGTAAAAACTGGGATGTTACAAACCAAAATCCAGAAGAAAAAATGTAACACTAAATGTTAGCGACGTTGCTTTTAGAAATTTTGAAAGAATGATGTGACAACATATTATAAGTATAAATTAAAAAGAATATGAGATCTAAACTAGTCCATATCAAATGTTAGACTTGTATGATTTATTCTGCATTCTTATTGGTAATTATTTTATGATTCATATTAATTAACATTTTCCAAAGAGAGCAACACAAAATGTTATGAAATTTTTTGTACGGTTGGTGCATAAACAATTTGACACCATGGTGTAGGTAGAGTTGTTTAATTTGCACATCATTTTGTACATAGAAAACTTATACCTTGTTCCTATAGTCAAGAAAACATGGAAGACATTATCTACCATTTACTGGCAGATTTTATTTTTCCAAGGAACACATTCTTATTTGTACATCACTATAATGCAAGACATCCCAACTAGTTTTGCACCTCTAGCATTATCAATCATTTGCAGCACACCGAGAAATTGTTATTAATAAAGAAAAAATAAAGAACAAAAAAAGATGGGGGGGGGGGGCATTAACCTTACCCATGAAGAATCATCCAAATCTATAGTTTGGAATCCCAAACCTATTCCTAAAAAACTCCTCTCTAAGGAAGGAAGGAGTGGAAGTCCACCAATACAAACCATCCAATCTAGAACCATAATTGGCTAACAAATCCGTACAAGAGTTCCCTTCTCTAAATACATGAGAGTAAATACAAATCAGTTTCCTAGTTAAGTCTATGGCTTTAAGCCACCTGTTTCTTAAGCACCAAGGAACTAAATTCGGATTGGAGAAGGAAGCTATAACAGAAGATGAATCACATTCCAACCAGATATGACTCCAACCCTAGCTGTTAGCAATCTCAATTGCCAAAATGGCACCCATCAGTTCAGCATAAAAGGCATGATTGTTCCCTAAGTTCATTGCAAAGTAACCAATAACAAAACCATGGTTGCCCCTAAAAATCCCACCACAAGCAGTCACATTTGGATTACCTTTAGCTGAGCCATCAGTGTTGCATTTCAGCCAATTATAGCTTGGAGCTTTCCATAACACTTCAATTATTATTGGAGCCTTGGCAGGATGAGTAGCAACTGTAAAGTTCTGGAAAATAAAATTTATGCACTATTTGAATAGGAATGACCTCTGGACAAATTGCCAGCTAGAGAGATGAAAGTCTTAGACAAGTTAATTGCAGTCTTGGCAGAAATTTGTTTTCCTTCAAACCTAGCTTTATTCCTACTAAACCAAATGTACCAAATCACATTGGCAATAGCAGATAAGATGATATCCCTGACTTGAGAACTCCAATTCTGATGACAAAGGGATAGAATGTCATGAATGGGTGGGAACATGAAATTCCGAATTGTATATCCATTGTCATCAGTAGTAACTTAAAATTTTCATTTTCTAAATCACTCTCACCCAATTGTATATCCACTGTCATATTTTAGTTAACTATAATAATGTTTGAAACACCCCCCCCCCCCCCCTGGGCATTACTTCTTAATACGTGCGGAAATAAATTAAAAAGTTAATTTGCTGGTTGCTTTCGAAAAATTTATTTATTTTAAGACATAAAACGCGGGTGTAAAATTTTTCTTCGGCGAGAAACACTCTATAAAATCAATATACATTCATTGAACAGCAAGTTCATATTGTACATCTCCTCACACAAATAATCATATTCATAACAAGAGTCTTCACGACATACACACTTGCACTAAAAGTTTCAATTTTCAAAATAAAAATTAAACTAAAGACTCCTAAGCTAGTCGCCTTACAAGACATTTATTGGGAAGATCCTCGTGGTCGTTCCCACGAACAAAACTTCCTCAAGTGTTTAGAAACTAAGTCCCCGAGTGACTTAGTGAAGTTTTCTGCACCATCCGTACTGATGTACCAAGGTACAGTAGCAAAACCAAAAAAAAAACCCTGATATATTTATAAGGGTGAGATGCCAATATATGAGTTTATAACGATAATCACATGCATGACGTACAAGATTAGCACATAGACATATATAGCAATAACAACATAAGATTCTCTTAACTAAACAAGTAGTTTATCACTGGGTTTCATACCCAATAATCGTCATTTTAAAATTATGCATGAACACTTCAATATTCGTCATCTAACATTTTACTTAATCTCCGGAGATCCCCCAACATCATATAAATGAGTTGATCAGACTCGATTTCCAAATAAGGCACGTCGTTTTTACCATAGCCCATTGTTCAACACAAGGCACAATGAGAACGTCGTGTATGGTTTTCATTGACCACCAAGGTACAATGATACGTCGAGACATGAATATCGCCATGATACCATGATTAACAAATACGTTGTGACATGAATATCATCAAGATACCATGATTACCAAATACGTCGTGACATGAATACGATCAAGATACCATGATTAACTTCGTAGGCATGTCTGCTGAAAATGTATGTAAAACCTTTTGTTTTCGTCGTTTTTCTTCATGTTCAATCTTTCCTTGTCAAAGCTCAAAAGCTTATATCCATCGTAGTTTTCAACGTCTTAAAACTTTCATTAATAACACAGGACCTCAAAGTCCGAGTGCTCAATCACGAAACCGCTAGACCGATGCATCAGTCTTAGGTTCGTGGTAATAGAAAAATATCAAAAGTCTTTTAACATTGTTTATTACTCCACAAAGTAGACACAATGTCCACAGGACATCAAGTCCTTAACGTCGTAAAAACAATAGTACCCCGATGTCTCGGATACTAAGTTCCTTTTCATCGTTTACATCCTTTTTGTTTGTGAAAAACAAATCCAAATCCAAAACCCCCACAACTTATCCAAGTTGTCTGAAATACCGTCGTTGAGTAAAACTTGATTCTGAAAAATCATTTCAAAAATTGGAATTTCCTTTGTAAAATCATCAATTACTTGAAATATTTTTCTGAAAATCTTATGTTTTAAAAAAAAAAGGAGTCACTTGAGACTACAGAAATACTGTTGTTTTATGAAAATACTTTCGGTAACCGTGTTTTCAGAACTATTTGTCATCTAACGTTTTAAAATACGTTTAGTCAAAATTGGACCTTTTCTCCTTAAATAATTTTCTAATATCATAATTAAGTTATATTCGAAAATTAATTTCACAAAATAACTTTTTTATAATATTTAAGAATTTCTCGGGTGAAAATTAGCAGTACCAAAAATAATTTCACGGTTACGTCCTCGTTGTGACTCATAAACTACTTTTACACTAATAAATCATTAAAATAATAATATTTTCGAAAAAAATCTTATTTTCTCAAATAATTATTTTAAATCATAATATATCCCAATATTTCACAATTAAATATTGAATATTTATCGTAAAGCTTCTTAAAGCTTTTATCTCGTTTAATTAATTGAGCACTGGCCACTGCCAGGGTTCTCAAACAACATCCAACATCACATTATATCAATTAACACAGGTAGATCATGCATCAAATCACTATAATATATAACGGCAAGTAAACAATAAAATGCAGATAAACAATCACGGATAAAAATTAATAATACAACTTTAACCAGATTAAACAAGCACCACAACCACAAATAAATATTACAACCAACAACTTGATTGCACATGATTATAGGAAAAACTCCTCAGGTATTCTCCATTTACCTCTTGAAGAACTTATCTCCGGATTTCCTTTCTCGAACGTTGGTCGCGCTGTCGCGCACGCGCCAAAAAGGACGAGCGGGTTTAAAAGTGTAGTATAGTGCGACAACTCGGATGTCGTCTCTAAGGACTCTGAGAATATTACTTTTCACAAAAATAAGTTTTGGGGGGGGTTTGGATTGGAATGCAGTTAAGAAACAAACAAAACAGAGCAACCAAAAACAAAGTAGTTGAAAAGGGATTATCAATTATCAAACAACGATTAATCTACTGTCAAGAATTCCCAACTATCCCTGGTTAATGTAATCCCAAGCCCTAAGCAGGTTCTTATCCCCTTCCGGTCGTAATAGTAATTTACAAGCGAAACTACTATCACAGATACATGTCCCTATTCCCGAATTAAGCAAACGGGATTAAGACCTTCGTTAACTAAGCTAACACTAAATGTACACACGCCAAATAAGCGAGATGCGATTAATTATAGGAACATGATATCACTGAGAGATAAATCAATACAATACAAGTATACTCCTCGAATTAAGCAAACAGAAATACAAAGTATGGTATTGAAAAGGGAAAAGCAATTAAGATAGGGATTACATAACCTCAAGTATATAGGATCCTCAAACAAGTAGATTAATCCTAGAACTTAGTGCTCCATGGCAATAACGAAATCACAAAGGAAAAATGTATATCGAGAAAGTTAGAGGAGCAAAAGTCTTTACAAAATATTCGAACTGCCTTTTATACAATTTCGAGATTCGGAGGGCTCGCGAGGCGAACAACCATTCGCGAGGCGAATTTCATGAACTGTCGGCAACCCTTGGCATTCTCGCGAGGCGAAGTGACTCTCGCGAGGCGAGAATATGAAGAGTTTCCTCCTTACGCCCGTGATGGCCATCGGGGCCTAACCGTGATGCTCTCCGACTTTCGAGTTCGCGAGGCGAAGGGATGCTCGCGAGGCGAGACTCTTCGACTTCAAAATCGCCACGGCCATGACCTTCAACACGGGCAAGCCGTGATCGTCTCCCGACTTTTTCAGGTTTGGAAGACTCGCGGGCGAGACCTTCTTCGCGAGGCGACCCGGAGACTTAGCAATTTCTTGGAACAGTCGGGCTTCGGGGTCGCATGGCGAGCGAGTCCTTCGTGGGGCGAATCCTGTTTCTTTATTTTCTCAACTTCTACTTAACTCCGAAAAACAAGGAAATAAGCATAAGTGTATTATTTTGACTTAAAACTAGCTAAATTAACTTAAAACTACTCTAGAGACTCAAAACCTTGCTTGAGGACAATCTAATCTAATTTGGGTGAAAATACGATATAATTTGCACAAAACCCTGATCATACTAGCTATAAAACTAGATGAGCCAGAGGCTTATCAAAATACCCCAAACTTAAACTTTGCTTGTCCCCAAGCAAACTAAGACTCAAAAAACAAAGAAAAGACTCAAGACCTGGCAAGCTCAAAAGATTCAATCAACATTGCACACATTCAAGCAATACATCAAAAACAGTTTTTCTTCATTGTTTCCCCCTATTTCAAACAGAGCAATTCCCAAATTCATTTATTCTAAACATTTGAGAGTTTCACCATGAAAACAATTAGAAATCTAAGCAGGGGATCTAAGTCACACACAAGAGGGAGATCACCAAATCCAAACAACTGCCTTCCTCACAAGGGCATTACTTGTTCACTCAGACACTCAGTTTATGTCAGGCTAACAATTTGCACTCAGTTTCACTTCTCAAGTACACTTCCCAAAAATTTGCTTTTCATCTCAAAATGGCCCCCACAGAAAACAAGCAAGCAACATCAGAAGGTCTTTATTGGGTTGTAATGGGGCCTGGCTAAGGGTAGGATATACAAAAGGAACTAAGCTGAAGACCCTAGGAACTAAGAGAGCATGAACTATATTTACACATAGAAATTCACTCAAGCTCCTTTCTTTATTTTTTCTTTACATTTCTGGGTGGCTACAGCTCTTTTTATTTCTTTTTGGCATTTTTGTCTTTTTATTTTTTTTCTTCTTTTTTTTTTCATTTGTACACCCTTTTTTTTTTCTTTTTCAAAAAGCCTTTGGCTCCAACTTTTTTTCTCTCTGTTTTTTTTTTTCAATCCCAACAACATATTACACCACGCAGCCACCCCAAACTTTAGTTCTTGCACCCATTCTAAGATTACATGCTCTCCTAATCCTAAGATCGGGTTAACATGGTTTTCCAGATTTTTGGGCTTATAACATTGGGTTATCAAGAACTAATAGGCTAACAGGCTCAAAAGGGCTAACTAGGGAACATGCAAAAGGAATTAGTTTATTCAGGCCAAGTAACTATTTACAAAGAAACTGCCTAAATCATTTGCTACTCACAAATAATCATGCAAACCAAAAAGAGATTCAATCAAATCCAGGGAAGTGCAACTTGAAAGTGATTTTCACACATTTTAAAACATGTTGGAGGCTCAAAAACCTCACCTGGACATTCATGCAAATTGTTTGAAAGAGATACTATCCCTAATGTGTGCTTCCTATCACCCCAAACTTATCATTCATCATGCTATCACAACAAAATCCCAAAGTTCAGTTTTCAATTTCACATGGGAATCACAAAATTTTTCAACATTTTTCAGCCTAGGGGAATCATCACATATTAATCATGCAAGCAATCTGTGCAACATCAATCAAAAATCTAACAAACTTGCCAACTAAAAACTCAACACACAAATGCTCCTGAGCTTCTCAAATTATTCAGGAGCTTTATTCAAAGAAAAGAAAAACTACAACTAGTTCCCTCCCCCACACTTAAAACAGGCATTGTCCTCAATGAACAACAAAATTATACAATCAGAGTGAGGGAAAGGAAAAGAAACTCCCTGATCAAGCATCAGTGTAGGTTGGAGCATCCAAAGATAGCTCCTCAACATTAGCATCCGCAGGGTCAGCAGCATCCACACCATGGAACGGCTTCAACCTTTGCCCGTTAACCTTGAAAGTCTTTTGTGTACCTGTACTTTGAATTTCCACTACACCATAAGGAAACACATTAGTCACAACAAAAGGGCCATCCCATTTAGACCTAAGCTTCCCAGCCATCAATCTCAGGCGGGAATTAAACAATAAGACTTTCTGACCCACAAAAAATTCCTTCCTAACTATCATTCTATCATGAAATTTTTTTGTCTTTTCTTTATAAATCTTGGAGCTCTCATAGGCTTCAAGCCTAAGCTCCTCAAGTTGCTGCAACTGCAGTTTTCTCTCAACACCAGATTTCTTCATGTCCAAGTTGCAACACTTTACTGCCCAATATGCTCTATGCTCAACTTCCACCGGGAGGTGGCATGCCTTGCCAAAAACTAGCCGGAAGGGGGACATCCCTATAGGTGTCTTAAAAGCAGTCCTCTGGGCCCACAGTGCGTCTTCCAGACGGCGGCTCCATTCCCTCTTGTTTGGCTGCACCATCTTCTCTAGGATTTGCTTAATCTCCCTGTTGGATATTTCTGCCTGGCCATTGGTTTGGGGATGGTAAGCAGTAGACACTCTATGTACAACCCCATATTTTCTGAGTAAGGCCTCCAAGGTTCTGTTGCAAAAATGTGTGCCCTGGTCACTGATGATGGCCTTGGGTATGCCAAACCTGCAAAAGATGTTGGACCTAACAAATTTTGAAACAATCTGAGCATCGTTAGTCCTAGTGGGGATTGTTTCCACCCACTTTGAAACATAATCTACAGCCAACAAAATATATACAAAACCAAAAGAAGGAGGGAAGGGACCCATGAAGTCCATCCCCCACACATCAAAGACCTCACAATAAAGCATTGGCTGCTGGGGCATCTCACTCCTACGAGTGATTGCCGGGCCTGTTATTTGACATTCTTTACAACTCTTATATACCTCATATGAATCCCTAAAAAGTGTGGGCCAGTAGAATCCAGAGTCCAGGACTTTTCTTGCTGTCCTTTGAGGTCCAAAGTGTCCTCCAACTGGAGAGGCATGTGAGAAATGCAGGATGGACTCTGTCTCATGATCGGGTACACACCTCCGAATGACTTGGTCACTGCAAAACTTCCACAGATAGGGGTCATCCCACACATAATACTTTGCATCGCTCTTCAGCTTATGGAACTTCTGTCTACTTGTACCTGCAGGAACAACACCAGCAACTAGAAAATTTACAATGTCCGCAAACCAGGGGGTTACCCCATACATATGTAACAATCTCTCATCAGGGAAATCATCTTGGATGGGAAATGTATCCTCATCCCTTGCTATCCTACTCAAATGATCTGCTACCAGATTTTCAGCTCCACTTTTATCCTTTATCTCCACATTGAATTCCTGAAGCAAAAGCATCCATCTGATCAGTCTTGGCTTAGCTTCTGGCTTCTTCAAAGAGATATTTCAAAGCTGCATGGTCAAGAAAAAACAGCTTACCCTAGAACCTAGCAAATAAGACCTAAACTTGTCAAGTGCAAATACAATAGCTAGCAGCTCTTTCTCGAGTGGTTGTGTAATTTGCTCGTGCGGCATCTAGGGTCCTAGAAGCATAGTGAATTACATGGGCAACCTTGCCCACCCTTTGTGCCGTAACTGCCCCCACAAGAAAATTTGAGGCATCACACATCAATTCAAAAGGTAGTGTCCAGTCCTGGGGCTGGATTACGGGGGTAGAAGTCAACGCCTTCTTCGAGATGGTCAAATGACTTTTTGCACTTTTCATCAAACTCGAACAGGGCATCATTTTTCAGCAGATTTGGACATGGTAGTGCTATCTTCTTTGAAGTCCTTTATAAAGCGCTGTAGAAACCTGCATGTCCAAGAAAGGAACGATCTCGCGTGACGCAAGATGGGTAAGGCAATGAAGCAATTACATTTATTTTTGCAGGATCCACAGAAATACCCTCTTTGGAAATTACATGACCCAATACTATCCCTTGTTCTACCATGAAATGACATTTCTCATAATTCAGAATCAAATCGGATTATCAATGCATCTCTCAAGAACTAGATCTAGACTATGCAAACAAGCATCAAAAGAGGAGCCATACACAAAGAAATCATCCATAAACACCTCTATGCAATTTTCAATAAAATCGAGAAAATACTAAGCATGCATCTTTGAAAGGTGCCGGAGCATTACAAAGGCCGAAAGGCATCCTCCTATAAGCAAACGTCTCAAGGGGCACGTGAAGGTGGTCTTTTCCCGATCCTCGGGGGCAATATGAATCTGGAAATACCCGAAAAGCCATCTAGAAAACAATAATGGGACCGACCAGCCAGCCGATCTAGCATCTGATCTATGAACGGCAAAGGAAAATGATCCTTTCGGGTGGCCTGGTTCAGCTTCCTATAGTCTATACAAACTCTCCAGCTATTCTGGACTCTAGTAGGCACAAGTTCATTATTCTCATTCCTAACTACTGTCAAACCAGATTTCTTTGGTACAACTTGAACCGGACTCACCCAAGAACTATCAGAAATGGGATAAATAATACCTGCCTGTAGAAGCTTGGTCACCTCTTTCTTTACCACATCCAGAATCAGTGGGTTAAGTCGCCTTTGGGCCTGTCCCTCGGCTTAGCCCCATCCTCCAAGAAATTCTGTGCATGCATCCGGAGGGGCTAATTCTTGGAATATCGGCCAATGTCCACCCAATGGCCTTCTTGTTCTTCCTCGAAACTTCTAAGAGCTTGTCTTCCCGATCGAGTTGAGGCCGGAGGAAATGATGACTGGCAATGTTGCATCCCTCCCCAAGTAGGCATACTTTAAGTTCTCAGGAAGTGGTTTGAGTTCCAAAGGAGGCGGCTGCTCAACAGATGGAGCATTGGGAGCAGCCAAAGGGTCAAGGACTTTTGTTGAGTAAACAGCTTCACTCTCATTATCACTTTCACTATCATCCTCACCCTGCAATGTTAAATCCAAAAACTCAACAAACAGAACATGGGTTAGTGTTAGTGCAGTTAGTACAAGTATATACATCATCAAAACCAGAAATAACAGGAAAATCAGAAATAAGGTCATCATGAGTGTCCTCAATGAGTTCAGACAAAGAACTCTAAGTGGAATACTGAGTGCTCCTCTCTTTGGGTGCTTCATAGCATCAAAAATCTTGAATTTGGCCACGATACCACCAAACTCCATCGACATAGTCCCATCATAAACATCAATCTTGGTCTTGGATGTCATCATGAACGGTCTCCCCAAGATTATGGGTGATCTCTTGGATCGAGTCTCTCCCGCCATATCTAGGATATAGAAGTCTGCAGGGAATATCAAATCATCAACTTGCACTAGGACATCCTCTACCATCCCCATGGGTCGGGACACTCGGTCCTGTTAGCCAATCGGATGGTAAGACCTGTCTTACGCAATGGCCCCGGATCAAGGTTATTAAAGATGGAGGTAGGCATGACATTGATTGATGCTCCCAAGTCCAGCATGCGGTTCTCAAACTTCTTGTCCCCAATAAGTGCATGGGATAGTGAAGGTGCCTGGATCCTTGCACTTTTGTGGCAGTACTTGATTAGGGCCTATAGAAGCAACTCTCTCTATCTTTGACTGGATAAGCGCTGAGACATTCATTCCCAAGTCAACCCTCTCATTAGTCTTCATCTTCCTCTTGTTAGTGCATAGGTCCTTCAGAAATTTAGCATATCTGGGTACTTGCTTGATCACATCCAACAGTGGGATGTTAACAGCTACTTTTCTGAAAACATCAAGAATCTCCTTCTCTTTATTCTCACCACCCATCTTCAAATTTTTCTGAATTCTGTGTGGGAATGGAATGGGTGGTCTATATACTCTCTCAGTTTCAACTTCAACCACCGGCTCAGGAGTAGCCTCATCAGTAGGCTCAGGAGTAGCCTTAACAATTTCTTCATCCTTTCCAGAAGTGGCCTCAACAACCTTTCCAGATCTCAAAGAGATGACACTCACATTAGGGTTGGAGGCATTAGGATTTATCACTGGCTGTGCAGGCAGCTGGTTTGTCCCTTGACCTTGTTGTATGCTATTCATGGATGTGGCCAACTGTCCAATCTGAGTCCTCAAATCTTGAATACTAGCATCTGTCCTCTGCTGAAACTGTACACTAGATGCAGCCATTTGCTTTACCAAGTCTTCTAATGATGGTCCAGAAGGTGCAGAAGTAGTCACTGGAGGACGATTCTGAGGTGCCATCGGCTGTTGTTGGGAAGAATTCCCATACCGCAGATTAGGGTGATTTCTCCAGCTAGGATGGTACCTATTAGTAGAGAGGTCTGGAATGCTGTACCGATTCTGACTGCCTCCTTGATTATAGGGGTTCACTGCATAAGCCTGAGGTACTTCACTGACAAACTCTTCTCTCTGGATTGGGCATGGATCAAAAGGATGCTCAGGTGCATTGCACATGCTACATAACTTTGCCGGCTGAACCTTGTCTATTGCCAATTGTCTTACAAAGGAGGTCAGCTCATCCAATCTATTCTCAAGGGCGGCCTGGTTAGAAGATGAACTATGAATCTCATGCACGCCTCTTGGTTCAACTGAATTTCTTCTTGTAGAGAACTGCTGGGAATTCAACGACATATTCTCAATAAGTTGCTTAGCAGCAGCTGGGGTCTTATCAACTAATGCTCCCCCACTAGCAGCATCCAACAGATTCCTATCCATAGGCAACAATCCTTCATAAAAGTATTGGACCAGGAGTTGTTCAGAAATTTGATGCTGGGGGCAGCTAGAGACCAAATGTTTGAACCTTTCCCAGTATTCAGCTAGTGACTCGTTCCCTTGCCTTATGCCACATATCTCTTTCCTTATTGAAGCAGCTCTTGAAGCAGGAAAATACCTTTCTAGAAACACCCTCTTCAGATCATTCCAAGTTGTGATGGAGTTAGGCTCAAGGTACAATAGCCAATCCTTTGCAGCTCCTTGGAGTGAAAATGGAAAAGCCTTCAGCTTAATACTGTCCTCAGTGACTCCCTCTGCTCTCGAGGTTGTGGAGCATACAACTTGGAATTCTTTCAAGTGCTTGTGTGGATCCTCACCTGCAAGACCATTAAACTTGGGCAACAGGTGAATAAAACCAGATTTTAGTTCAAAAGGGGTGTCAGCACCAGGATAAGAAATACATAATCCATTATAGTTGACATCAGGGGCAGCAAGCTGCCTTAATGTCCTCTGGTCTCCCATGTTTTCAAAAGCAGTTTTAAAATTGGAATTACTACTAGTGCTAGCCCGAAATTCCCTACGGAGTGTGTGCAATGTTCTTTCAATTTCCGGGTCAAAATCACACAGTTCAGGGCAATGAGACCTAGTAGCCAGACCAATTCAAAACAGACAGAAAATAAAAGAAAGAAAAGAAAATAAAATAAAAACAAGCTGAGAAAAATAACAACTCAGAGTCCCCGGCAACGGCGCCAATTTTGGGTCACGCTGTCGCGCACGCGCCAAAAAGGACGAGCGGGTTTAAAAGTGTAGTATAGTGCGACAACTCGGATGTCGTCTCTAAGGACTCTGAGAATATTACTTTTCACAAAAATAAGTTTTGGGGGGGGGGGGGGTTTGGATTGGAATGCAGTTAAGAAACAAACAAAACAGAGCAACCAAAAACAAAGTAGTTGAAAAGGGATTATCAGTTATCAAACAACGATTAATCTACTGTCAAGAATTCCCAACTATCCCTGGTTAATGTAATCCCAAGCCCTAAGCAGGTTCTTATCCCCTTCCGGTCGTAATAGTAATTTACAAGCGAAACTACTATCACAGATACATGTCCCTATTCCCGAATTAAGCAAACGGGATTAAGCCCTTCGTGAACTAAGCGAACACGAAATGTACACACGCAAATTAAGCAGATGCGATTAATTATAGGAACATGATATCACCAGAGATAAATCAATACAATACAGTATACTCCTGAATTAAGCAAACAGAAATACAAAGTATGGTATTGAAAAGGGAAAAGCAATTAAGATAGGGATTACATAACCTCAAGTATATAGGATCCTCAAACAGTAGATTAATCCTAGAACTTAGTGCTCCATTGCAATAACGAAATCACAAAGGAAAAATGTATATCAGAAAGTTAGAGGAGCAAAAGTCTTTACAAAATATTCAGAACAGCCTTTTATACAATTTCAGAATTCAGAGGGCTCGCGAGGCGAACAACCATTCGCGAGGCGAATTTCATGAACTGTCAGCAACCCTTGGCATTCTCGCGAGGCGAAGTGACTCTCGCAAGGCGAGAATATGAAGAGTTTCCTCCTTACGCCCGTGATGGCCATCAGGGCCTAACCGCGATGCTCTCTGACTTTCAGATTCGCGAGGCGAAGGGATGCTCGCGAGGCGAGACTCTTCAGCTTCAAAACTGCCACGACCATGACCTTCAACACGGGCAAGCCGTGATCGTCTCTGACTTTTTCAGGTTTGGAAGACTCGTGGGGCGAGACCCTCTTCGCGAGGCGACCCAGAGACTTAGCAATTTCTTGGAACAGTCAGGCTTCGGGGTCGCGTGGCGAGCGAGTCCTTCGCGGGGCGAATCCCCTGTTCTTTATTTTCTCAACTTCTACTTAACCTGAAAACAAGGAAATAAGCATAAGTGTATTATTTTGACTTAAAACTAGCTAAATTAACTTAAAACTACTCTAGAGACTCAAAACCTTGCTTGAGGACAATCTAATCTAATTTGGGTGAAAATACGATATAATTTGCACAAAACCCTGATCATACTAGCTATAAAACTAGATGAGCCAGAGGCTTATCAAACGTATACGTCAAACTCCGGTGTCACGACTCACGTATAACCGACACACTTAGCCTTCCACAACCACAATCAACCAATTACAAACAGTCAAATAAAATCACCTATTTCTCTTAATATATAGGTTCGGCAATGATGAGTTTTTGTGGCTAAAAATTCCTAAAATTCTTAAGTCTTTGGATTAGTGATCCTTAAGTACTTAAGACATAGGATTAGTGATTAACAACAAAGATTGAAACAAATCATTCCAATCCTTCAAGACTTCATTTTCGGCCATGAACCAAAAGTGGAACAAGAGAATTTGGTTTGGTACAAGAAATTGGATTCAACATAAATACGTACTAGAAGAATGAAATACAAGATCATTTTCAAAAGAAATGACCAAAATCTTCCTCCACCCACATCATAGGGTTTCGGCCATACAAGGTTCAATAGGGAGGAAATTTTGGTTAAAGTCATACTCTTGGATTATGAATATAAGGATGGTAACAAGAACATAGAATTTGGTTTCACATTTTTAAGATTTTTCTATGATTTTCTATGAGTTTTCAAAGTTAAGAACAACTAAGATTAACATGATGATTAAAGCTTTAAAACAAGAAATGAATTGAAGAACATATAACTTAAAGATGATGAGGAATATGAATCACCTCTTGGATTTGTAAAAATGGCAAGGAATCACCAAGTTCTTTCACAAATCAAGCTTTCTTGTGCAAGGAGAAAATGAGAACAATGTGGATGTTTAAGGAAGATGAAGGAAAGTGCAAGAATGAGCTAGAGCTCACTTGACTCATCAAGAATTTATGAGCCAAGGATTGGGCTTGGCCTTTGCGCAATGGGCTTGAGGCCTCCTCCAAGTCCAATTGATTTTAAAGCTTAAGAATAGCTTAAGTCATTAAAGAATGACAAGGAAACTTAAGAGAACAATTTAGCTTCATGAAAATTTCACACACAACCATGGTTTTGGGCTCCATGGCCGCAGCCCTTAATGGGTTTGGATGGCAAGAAATTGGCCCAAATGTCAAAGACAACTTGAAGAATTAACTTAGGACTAAAAAGCAATTAAGAGAAAGTTTAAGGACTTAAGTGCAAAATCCTTAAAATGTCATCATGATGCCATTTGCACCATTAATGCATTCACATGGAGACTCGTCATGTGTGACTCGTTGATATTATCCGTTTATGGATCCCGAAAATCCCATATTCGGCTCCGTTGCTTCCCCGATTCAATATGACACCCGGATAAAATATAATATTTCACTTTTTAGTGAAATATTTCAAAATAAACAAAATCGTAGGAAATTAAATAAAAACATTAAGTTTTTCCTTCACGAGTTAAAATTAGATTTTCTTATCAGTATAATTATACTGTCAGTGAGATTCACAGACCGGGTTTCGCCTGACTTTTCAACCTAAATTTTAATCGTAGCTTTCTACACTAGTGCAATAAGTGCTTTTTACGTCAGTTAAAATTGATTTTTTACGTCAATATACTGACTGACGTAAATACAGCTGACGTTAAAAGTTAAAATTTTAACGTCAGTTGAGAACTGACGTTAAATATAACACTATTAACGTCGGTTCTTTAACACAACTGACATTAATTTTGTCAAAATTAACGTCAGTTCTTTAACAAAACTGACGTGAATTTTGTTAAAACTAACGTCAATTGTTTTCAAGAACTGACGTTAAAGGTCTTAATTTTAACGTCAGTTGTAATAAACAACTGACGTTAATAGTGTACTGTATATTTTATAAAATACTATTAACGTCAGTTGTATGATAAAACTGACGTTAATAGTATTTTTTTTTAAATTCAGTTTTAAAATATCACTCCCCTCAGCCATCCCTGCATTCAGTAAATTTCCCAAACAATACGAATATCACACACATTACAGAATTGCAAAGGAAAAATGGAATAATGATCCATATATATGTATTCAGAAACAATATATATTTATTAACATAGGTTATAACTCAAAATAAATACATAAATAGAAATAAAAATAAATGTATACTAAGTTTAAACTACCTATATCAATATCCCTTCGTGATGATCATCACGAGTGGCATGTACATCGTCCACCTGTGTCTCCTCGATTATAGTAGGCATGTTTGTTGAAAAAGAAGGAGTCTCAGGAATATCAAGATTTGAATCTTGATTTTCATCACTACCATTATACATGCTTTTTCCTTGGAGAACCATGGACAACCTTTTGTTAGAAGGATCAGTGATGTAGAACACTTGTTTTGCTTGGGAAGCCATTATGAAAGGCTCATTTATATGACCTAACTTGTTGAGGTCTACCAATGTGAACCCCAATTCGTCGGTTTGTACACCACCGTTACTATCAACCCACTTACATTTAAATACCGGCACTATAAGCTTAGTGTAATCGAGCACCCAAATATCTTCAATATATCCAAAGTAAGGTCTCGGTGCTGTAACGGGTTTTGTGTCCTTTGCACTAGAGAAGTGCATTGCTTCGGCCACGATCATAACCCCTCTATTTTGCATGGTACTCTTGTTATCTTGTTCCTTTGTAAAAAAGGAAAAGTTATTTATGTCGTATCCGCTCCAACATATGACGTTGAAGTTAGGCCCACGTGCTAGCCATTTTACGTCATCAGAAGCAGTACTACCATCCTTAAGCATTTCTTCCTTTAACCATGGTAAGAAAGTCTTGTTATGCTTGTTCAACAACCACCTTTCGCTCATTCGAGGGTTTTCTTGATTGACTTTTCTTTTATGTTCAAATAAGAAAGGCTGAACACATTCGATGTTGTTCAATACATACAAATGTGCTTGAAGCACTTCCTCCCGATCCTTCCTATTAATTCTTAAGCCATGTGTACCCTTACCTTGACATCTGATCTCATCATGCCGAGGCTTAGGAACCCCTATAGGATCCGTGTTATGAAGGTAGTCCGAACAAAACTCAATAGCTTCTTCTGCAACATACCTTTGAACAATAGATGCTTCCGGACGATGAGGATTCTTCACGTACCCTTTCAAGATCTTCATGTAGCGCTCAACTGGGTACATCCATCTCAGAAAAACTGGCCCACATAATCTAATCTCCCTCACCAAATGAACAATTAAGTGAACCATTATGTCGAAAAAGGAAGGAGGAAAATACATCTCCAATTGGCACAAGATTGTAGCAGCCTCAACTTCCAAGTCATCCAACATACGGGGGTCAACGACTTTGCTACATATAGAATTGAAGAATGAGCACAACCGAGTAATAGCATGTCTCACATTTTTTGTAGCAATTCCACGAATAGCAACGGGCAGAAGTTGTTGCATCAAGATGTGACAATCATGAGACTTCAAGCCAACCAATTTAAGATCACTAGAGACAAGCCTCTTCATATTTGAAGAGTAACCATGTGGAACTTTGATGCCCTGAAGACACCCGCAGAAACTTTGTCTCTCTTTTTTTGACAAAGTATGACATGCTGGCGGCAAATAAGTCTGCTTACCATCCTCAACAACTGGAGCTAAGTGCTCTCGTATACCCATAGCAACGAGGTCGAGACGAGCATTCACACAATCCTTTGTCTTGCCCTGAATGTTGAGAAGCGTCCCGATCACACTATCACACACATTTTTCTCCACATGCATCACATCAATGCGTTAATCGACATCAAGCTTGCGCCAGTATGGAAGATCAAAGAATATCGACCTCTTCTTCCATTTGTTTTTCTCAGCAGCTTTACCTTTCTTTTTGGACTTACCGAATATAACATCGATGTCCTTTACCCTCTGATAAACCTGCTCTCCAATTAAGGCCGTCGGCGCTTCTTCTGTCTCTTGGCATCCATTAAAAGCTTTTTTCATCTTACGATATGGGTGATCACGTCTAAGAAATCTCCGATGCCCAAGGTAAACCGTCTTCTTTCCATGATGCAACTGAGTGTAGCATGTGCCTTCTTCACATATAGGGCATGCTTTATGCCCCTTGACACTGGACCCGGACAAGTTACCGTATGCAGGAAAGTCGTTGATGGTGCAAAATAACATGGCACGAAGCTTGAAAGTCTCATGAGAATACCCATCAACTACATCAACACCTTCCACCCACAGCGTTTTCAAGTCTTCAATCAAGGGACCTAGATAAACATCTAAGTCATTTCCCGGTTTCTTTGGGCCCGAAATCATCATAGACAACATCATGTATTTGCGCTTCATGCACAACCAAGGGGGCATGTTGTAAATCACCAACAGAACAGGCCATGAACTATGAATACTACTCGTGTTACCATAAGAATTCATTCCATACGTAGCAAGTCCAAGCCTTAGGTTTCTTGGCTCATCGGCGAAATCCGGAAACATAGTATCGATATTCTTCCATTGAATAGAATCAGCAGGATGACGAACATTTCCATCACGTTTCATCTCATCATTATGCCATCTAAGATTCTTCGCATCTTTCGCATTGGCAAACAATCGCTTGAACATTGGAATTATTGGAAGATACCACAACACCTTCGCAGGAGGACCCTTTTTTCTCACATCATCAACATCATCATCATCATCACCACCCTTCACTTTGTATCGCGATAACCCACATTTGGGGCAATCGTGTTTGTCTTCATGAACACCGGTGTACAATATGCAATCATTGGGGCATGCGTGTATCTTCTTATACTCCATACCCATAGGACACAATACCTTCTTGGCCTCATAGTTACGGTCAGGCAATGTGTTGTCCTCCGGAAGCAAGTCTTTCAACACTTCAAGCAATTCCGTGAATCTTTTATCACTCCAACCATTTCTCGCCTTCACACAAACCCATTTTAGCACCGCCGACAACCGTGTATGAGTAGTACACCCTGGATATAAAGGCTTATCCGCATCACCGCACAACCCATCATACACATGAGCTCGATGAAAATATTCTTGTCCAATATCACGGATCATGTCCTCTACTCGATCATCCTCCATATCTACGTCAACGTCCTCACTTTGGGAGACACTCGCCGTACTACTCAACAACACATCACCATGCCATATCCATCTTGTATAACTCAAGCAAATCCCTTCACAAATCAAATGAGTACGTATATCCTTCACCGTACATTTCCTCGTATTCAAACACTTGACACAAGGACAATGGAACATTCCATTACTATTTGGAACATTCCTTTGAGCAAATTCTATAAATTCTCCCACCCCCTTCAAATACTCAGCACTAGTGTGCTTACAAACCATCCAACTACGATCCATAACTAGATAGGTCCTATAGATATACAAAACATATATCCAATATAAGGACAATGCGGGAGATTGAAAACTATAGTTTTTGAAGATTGCCAAGCACTGGTCACGGCCTGGCAGTGATGTCCATCACGGCCGTAACGTGCAATCGAACCGGCACCCATGCCATCACAGGCGCGGAATCGATCACGGCCTAGCCGTGATGAGCATCACGACTGTGACAGATCAACCAGCAGAGCAACATGCACTCAAAACCAAAAATAGAGACGTACATTCCAAACAACTCAAACTCACGGTTTCAAGTTTCAACTACTGAGACTACAGTTTCAACATACACTCAAAACCAAAAATACAAAAATGTCCCCTAAATACTAACCAGAAATAGGTGCTCGCGTGGTCGTTGGGAGGAATCGCTCGAGTGGTGGCCAACGTTCGATGTGGTTACTGAGAGCAGAGGGACAAGGAGAGTTAGTGCGCGGGAAGGGGAAAGAGAGATGTCAAGTTATTGCAAAGAATGAATGGAAAGACAGAGTTAGAGTTAATAGTGTACCTCACGGTGGTGACGAAGAAGCCCTCGCGGTGGTTGCGGTGGATATGAGCTCGCGATTAGGGTTACAGTCTTTGGGTGAGAGCGAGAGTGAGGGTTGAGAGTGATCTAGGGTTGAGCGTGATGAAAATAGAAAAGAGACGTACGTACAGAGCGAAGTTCAGAAGGCACGCGGGTGTAAACGTTATAATCAAAAAGCAAAAAATAAAACAACATTTAACGTCAGTTTTATTAAACAACTGACGTTAAAAGTAATTGTTTAATGTCAGTTGTATTAAACAACTGACGTTAAATATTAATATTCTTTTTAAAAATACTTTTAACCTCAGTTGTTGAATTCAACTGACGTTAAAAGTGTTGTGTAAAACTCATTCTCTATATAAAGTACCATTATTCTGTATCATCTGTAATACTGCCTCTTCTTTTCCTCTATATTTCTATTCCTTCACAAAATGGCTCTTGAGACCTGTGTTAAGAGTAGGATTATTTACGTCAGCTATTTATTTAACTAAAGTAAAAATCACACTGTTAACGTCAATTGTATAAACAACTGACGTTAAAAATAAATATTTTTTATTTTAAAAACACTTTTAACGTCAGTTTTATTCAAAAACTGACGTTAAAAGTGTATAAGTTTCTTCAAATTTAAAGCATTCATTCCTTTTATGAGAACTAAGTTTATACCTAGCTAGACTTAAAGGTCTATTTCTTCCTATTCCTTCGAGCGTTTTCTTTTCTGCACGTTTATAATATATGATTGCCAACTCCCAATGCGCCTTGGAACCTAATGCCCTTAATGATTCATTTATTTTTTTAGCAACTTACGACGCCTAGTAACTTCATCCCCTACTCCTATAAATAGCTTCCTTCCTTCCTTTAATTTTTCTGCTTCATAATATGGCTCTGCCATGCAGATTAACTTCATCACTCTTTCTTCCTATACCTAGACTTAAAGGTCTCTGTCTTAATGGTCAAACAACTTCTGAGTTTGAGTAAATCACATTACATGGGTGATAAGGGTGTGTAAATCGCATTATGTGAATTGCACACACCATCATCCTTCTGGAGAATCAGCAGCTACAGTTCCAAAACCTCAGCTTTGGAACCAAGTGGCTGTTCCAAGAATATTCTTTGAAACAGATCGAGTGCACCCTTCACTCTCGCTTTGGCTCCAAATTGACTGTGGATTCAGATGGAGCATCAAGGACTTCAAGTAAGGGGAGGAGATGCATTCAATATTGGAGTTTCGAGGACGGGGGAGAGAAGAAAATGATGTTGAAGCAGAAACATTTTTATATTTTAGTGCTATCTTACGAAAATTTTTTATCTTTTAATCATGTAATTGTAACTTATGAATCGCTTCAATGAGATACGATTTGATTATACATAAATAACTTGTTTTATGTTAAGTGTTTATTTATTTTAATTTGCACAAGAATTTGTTTACTAATTCAAGCTAATTAATTAAGATTAAAAATAAACTTTTTTTAAAAAATGATTAGAAATAAACTGCACTATATATGGAGTGATGATCTGCGTTAAGAGTGACAACAGGGAGATGACAACGAAAGAAAGATAGGAATGAGTTGATTATTTACGTCAGTTATTTATTTAACTGAAGTAAAAATCACACTTCTAACGTCAGTTTTATAAACAACTGACGTTAAAAGTGTTAATTAACGTCCGTTCATTAAACAACTGACACAAATAGTGATTTAATATTTACAAAACTGCCACCGCCTCACTTTTAACGTCAGTCCTTAAAACAACTGACGTTAACAGTGAATTAATGAAGTCTAATATTTACAAAACTGCCACCGCCCCCTTTTTAACGTCTAGTTTTTGGTTAACTGACGTAAACCTTTACCGTCTAATGTATATTTTCCACTAGTGTCTACTATCAAGTAGAGTATGAATAAGGTTTTGGTTTATTTAAAAACATTTTCTAAGTCTCGGATAAAAATGTAATCATTTATATAATTATTACTGATACTAGAAAGCCGAAAAGTCGGGATCTTAAAATGTTTCTCCATTTACATTCTACAATATTAACTTATGTAGGAAAAAAGTACACTAAACCATCTTGACTGTTAGGCAATTTTCAAATACTCTCCTTGAACTCTAATGCTGTCCTAATACATCCTTATACTTTTATTGATGTTCAACAGGTTCTTGGGTTATAATGTCGATAATCTTCCTACTTTGTATAAGCATCTAAATTAATATATTGGATAAATTTTGATTCTCCTAAATTTGGAATGCGCTTGAGTATACAAATGTTTTCAAATTCTGGTAGGTCTATAAGCTGGTTAAAGAAAGAGTGGATTATGGTTTTAAGGTTCAACTGGGGGTTGAACGGAGGTTTTGTATGTGTATCTCTAAATAAAATCATGAAGAAAATTATCAAGTAAATATTTACCACGATCAAATTAAATTTGGATGATGATGTTCTATAAGATAGACTTGAGGTCAAGTTATCACCATACTAGAAATAAGTATGTGGATATTCCGAAGTCTTTCTTTAAGACTAGGTATGGACTGTGAGTTTATAGTGATGCCTTTTCGATTGACTAATGCCCTAGTTTGTAGTGATGCCTTTCCAACTCAGTGTTCCCCATGATCAGGACTCATGTCTGCTCGGTCATCCAAGGATGGTGCAAGTGTGGCATCCTCCTTAACTGTCTCTGCTCCATGGATCGATAACCAAACATAAGAGGAAGGGAAGTGGAGAAAAGAAACTATTCTATCATCATGCAATGGAAAAAGGTACATAGCATAAAATAAAATAATACAAAGACATGCAACACATATAGATGCCAACCATCCTCAAGCTTATACATAATCCTCTACCATTTACACTCATGCAGCTAAGCCTGGATGCTTACGTGGCCACCTACAATCCTGTCACGCATCCCCTATTCCTGTTAGGGATGTTAATAAGTCGTCCAAGTGGCGTGTCTCTCAACGTCTGTGCACTTCTGATAGGGTGCCCATTCAAAGAATGACACTATTCCCCCCATTCCCGTTAGGGAATAGTGGAACAAGACACACACACACACACACATATCCCCATTCCCGTTAGGATACACGAGACGACTCAGCAAGGACTACAAGAGTATCACGGTAGTCTCCCACATTACCGTTAAGGAACTAGCCCGTGATATCCAGCATCCGTAATCAGATACTCTGACCTCGTGTGTTCTACGACACGACTGTGAGCAACACCATGCATTCTAATATGAATCTCACAGAGTCTTACCGATTCATAACCTAGTGTCTCAACCTTATACTAGAAGTTTATATAAATCCTCATGTCACGCCACATAAGCTCATCACATATAAAATTATAGTTTATTAGGTGAGGTATCTCTAAGTATCATATCACACTCTCCCCGACATGCACATCTCCCGAAAGTGTCAAAGATCATCTCCTAAGGCTAACTAAGCATAAAAATAAAGATGTTGCATGTGAAGCATACCGAGCATATAACATATATTAAAATAATATTAAAATCATCACATTATCATAAAAGAGCATATAAAGCATGTTAAGCACACTGAGCATGTTACACATATACATGAAACAAACATTGTTGGTAACCCTAATACAAAAATGGAACTCGAAACCGATAGATAAACGAAAAGAAAACCTCAATACCAACATCGTCAGTATGTTGACATGATACAAGCATAGACTTACCTTAGACAAATTGAAGAACGGAAGGTGGCGTTAAGAAGCTGATGTTGCTACGAACTCGTCGGGACATGCGGTTTTGAGTTTGGCTAGCCGGTTTGAGGAAACCGAGCTCAAGAACTCTCAAAGTCTCTCTTTGTATCGAGGAAGAAGATGAGAAAGAATGAAAGCTGGTCCCTTTCGAAAGTGATTAAAATCACTTAAGTTTGTTGTCTGACTGCCCACTGTGACACCCCTCTACCTTGCATGCATTCTTAAGGTCATAAAAGAAATAATATAAAAGAAAAACACATGCATATTATTTCATAATAATAATAACCAAGGTAGAAGATACTACATTGTAACTAAACGTCTCAACACGGAAATAAAACAAGTTAAACATAACTGAAAACGTAAACCCAACCCCGATGTCACATTATAGAGTTGGTGTAACCAAAATCCGGAAACACATTGGATTACAACATAAACTAATGATAAATCCTAACTACGAGTAGCAACTTGATGGGCTCCGGCAAGTGTACCGGATCTAAGCAAGTAATAGTTAAAAGAGTAAATAGCCAATTTAGTCCCTGAAATTGCGACTTAGTATCAAGTTGGTCCCTGAATTAAGAAAATTACCTACTTAATCCCTGAAACAGTAAATCGTGATTCAAGTTGGTCCCTCCATTAATGGTTGTCCCTTAACACCGAGAAGGGAGCTTATGTGGCACGTTAAGTGCCTAGCTAGACTCCCAACTCAGCATCCACTATGCCTCCACGTCGGTGACACAATTTCAGGGACTTAGTTGAAATTTCAGGGACTACATTGAAACTGGGTAGGGCTTTAATTTGGGTTTGATCTTCTTACTGAACCCTTCTCCAATGGCTCTTTCTGGTTCTCCCCTTTTCTCTGGTCCCTCCTCCTATGTTCCGCTTCATTCTCTTCATCCCTCTATCCCCTTTTTTGCTGCAATCGAAGACAAAAATGAGGAAATGGGGTAATGGGTCTTCCCCATAAGCTTAAGAGGTCTTACCCAACTTTCACATGTTCAAGATGTGCAATTGAGGGTGACAATAGTAAAGGATGCATGAACATAGGAATTTCCCAATGACATAAGTCCAGGAGATCAGCTCTGCAGCAAGAGGAACCAGTAACTGAGATACCTGTCCCCCAATCTGCAACAGCAAATGAAGCACCAAATGAGGAAGATGCAACAAGGGTAAGTTCTTTGTGCCTGTTTAGAATTTTTGCCCTTACTGGTGCTGAATGAATGTACTTTGAATGAATTACAAACTTGTGGACTTTTTTTCTTTGGAGTCATAGGAAGTTCAGCAAGCAGGGGATGATGTAGGACAAGTTCTAGTTCAGCCTGCACAGGAAGTGCCAGTGCAAGTGCCCCAATAGCAAGTGAATGCACCACAGAGGGTATGTACGGAGGGACTAATTTGAATTTAAGTTACACATGTCAGGGACTAATTTGATATTAAGTATGTAATTATAGGGACCAACTCGATACTAACTTTTCGATCTCAATTGTGCAGGATAGGAGGTATGGAGTCAGAGGTCCAGTTATTCCATCCAGGGAGAAGGCTACACCAGTGAGGGTACCAACACCATCTCAAGCACCAGCACTTGTGCCTTTGCCACCACCATATATAAGGCCTGTTATGGTTGGCATACCAGCACCACCAGGGGCTTCAACATCCAGGGGAGGAGTACCTCAATTCATGTCTTTCATCCCAAACCCTGGGCTACCACAAAATTGTCCACCCCATCCTTGATTCTGCCAGTATTTGAAGTTGTGATTCTACTTTGTTTTAATTTGCACCCCTTTCCTCATTTTCATCTTCGGTTGTAGTAAAAAAGGGGATGGAGGGATGAAAAGAATGAAATGGAACAGAGGAGGAGGGATCAGAGCAAAGGGGAGAACCAGAAAAAGCCATTGGAGAAGGGTAGGGGAAGAAGATGAAACCCAAATTAAAACCCTAGCCAGTTTCAATTTAGTCCCTGAAATTTCAACTAAGTCCCTGAAATTGTGTCACTGACGTGGAGGCATGGTGGATGCTGAGTTGGGAGTCCAGCTAGCCACTTAACGTGCCACATAAGCTCCCTTCACGGTGTTAAGGGACGACCATTAAGGGAGGCACCAACTTGAATCACGGTTTACAGTTTCATGGATTAAGTTGGTAATTTTCTAAATCCAGGGACCAACTTGATACTAAGTCGTAATTTCAGGGACTAAATTGGCTATTTACTCTGATTAAAAGGTAAGTAATTACTGAGTATCGAACACAGGAATTGGGTGACCAATTTGTCTAGATTTGAAGAAAATAACTAATGTTTTTGACCAAGTCAATGGGATAAAAGTTGTTGGGATAAAAACCGTTATCTAATTCAATTATCTAATTCTAAAACTAAGCATCAATTATCAAGATGTTAACTATGATATTGAGATCTAAGTTCACGAATTCACCTACCCAATTAAGAAATAGATCCAAGTGATTATTTCTACCCCTAGGTTCAATTACATGCCAACCAGGAACACTATGTAACTCATCCCTTGGGTATTACTTTGTGAACACGTACGGAAATAAAATTAAAAGAAATTTACTGGTTGCTTTCGGAAATTGATTTATTTTAAGTCAGAAAAATATGGGTGTAAAAATTTTTCTTCTGCGGAAAACTCTAGGAAACCAAAATACCCACATTAAAATAGTAAATCTTATTCACAACAAGATTACCACGACCAACAATTTCTCTCAAAAGTTTCAATTTTCCAAAAGAGAAAATAAACCAAAGACTAAAGTATAACATCGCATTCACCGATCTTTTCAAACATACAACCCAAAGAAAATCCTAAGCTGGTTGCTCTACAAGACACTCGCTGATAAGACCTCGTGATCATCCCTATGATCACACATCTTTTCCCGTAATCTGGACTTAAGTCTCCAAGTGACTTAAGAAATCTTCTGCAACATCTGCATTCGTGTATCAAGGTACAACAACAAAGCCAGAAGAATATGTATATGCAAGGGTGAGTTCCAATATATGGATTTTAAAACGATAACTATATGCACAACACACAAACATCATTTAACATATATTTTCAAAATAAACAATTATTTCTCAAAGGGTTTCATACCCGACAATCTTCGTTGTTTTAAAAAAACCATGACACTTCAATATCCATCATCTAACTTTTGTATCTAATCTCCGGAGCTTTAAACACCAAATAAATGAGCTGATCAAGCTCGATTAACAAATAAGGCACACCATCTTGAATACCTTGCCTTTAAGATATCCAGATTAACGCCATAGGCATGTCTGCAGATTAAATGCATGTAAAACATTTTGTTCATGTCGTTTTCTTTGTGTTCAATCTGTCCTAGTCGAGGCTCAAAAGCTCCCAACCAATCCAAAGTTTAAACATTTAAGTATAAAAATCATACCAATCAAATAGACTCCAAGTAAAAAATGTGCAAATCACGAAATCTAAACCGATGCACCAGATTTAGATTCGTAGACTTTGGCGCACAAAAATCAATATCACTTTTTATAGGACATCTAGTCCATATCTTCACCTATTGGACCCCTGGCCCATACCATAGAACACTAGACCCCGATGTCTCGGCAGCTAGGTTCATCTTTCAAATTAAAAACATTGTTGTTCTATGAAACACAAATTCAAAAACAAAATTTCCTCAACTTATCCAAGTTGTCGGAAATAACCCGTTGTATAAAAATACTTTACATAAAATCATTTTACATTGGAAATTCATTTTATAAAATCATCAAAATAACTTAAAACTCATTTTCTTTCAAAAATCATTATTTTGAACTTGAAAATATTGCTTTGAGATAAATTCCCTGTTTTAACTAATATTACCATTTTTAATAATACTTCCGTAAATATTACCGGAATCGTCCGATGTTTGATGTTTTAAATACGTTTTTAAGTCATAATTTGACGTTTCTAGTAAATAAAATTTCCAACACAGCAACAAAATCATTTTTGAAACTTATTTTCTTAAAATAACATTTTCTAATATTTAGAAATTTCTTACGTATAATTTAGAAGTACTAAAATATTTTCACGGTTACGTCCTCACTATGACTCATAAAACACTCTTACGCCGTTAAATCATTAAAATAATATTATTTTTCACTATTATCCATTTTTCACCAATCAAATAATTAAGTAATAATAGATTACTATTTTCCATCCATTAAAAAAATTCATCATTTCATAAAAAGCTTTTTAATGCTTTTATCCTCGTAATTAATTGAGCATTGACCACTGTCAGGCTTTTCAATCCACAATCAACATCCATAACAAATTCATGCCAATAATAAAGCAAATAGCAATTAATGTCATGCAACAACATATAATAACAATTAAATACTGATAAATAAATATTTAAAAGCAGATAATTTAAAAGCGAGTAATGCTAACTACGTAAAATAATAAATACACCCAATAGAATATACAGACCACAAACAAATTACATACAGCTATCGTAAAAACCCCTCAGGTCCCTTACCTCTTGAAGATTTTTGTTTCCAACCAAAGTTCTGTCAAGCGTCCGGTTTCCACAAAACACGCACAAGATTCACACAACAATTTATCCTATAGGTAAGGTTCGGCCATGAGGTGATTAATTGGCTAAAAATTTCTAAAATTCCTAAACTCTTGGATTAGTGATCCTTGATCACTTAGAACCCTAAATAAATGCTTAACTTACAAAGATTGAAATCAAATATTCCAACCTTTCAAGAACCCTAATTTGACCATGACACCAAATATAGGCTAGAGATCTCAAAATTTCACACACTCTTAGACCCATGGCCTTAGAGTAGTGTAGATTTAAGATAAATTATCATAAGTTGAAAAATGAAACAAAATCTTTCAACTCCTCAAGAACATAATTTCGGCCATGAAGAAACCGATGGCTTAGAGGTTTTATTTCGATTCAACAATCATGGATTCAATACATATATGAACTATAAGATTGAATCAAGCAAGACTAGTTTTAAAAATGAACAAAGTCCTTCCCCCACAAAAACTAGGGTTCGACATGAAATTTTAGTTTGATGCATACTCTTGAATTTTCATGATCATAGGATTTTTCTGCGATTTTCTATGATTTTTCAAAGTTCTAAATCTAAGAATTGAAAATAATGATCATGGCTTCAAAATACAAAAATAATTGAAGAACATGATGATGATTGAGTGAGAGAAGTATGGTATACCTCTTAGAAATGAAAAATGAGCTAAGAATTACTCGGTTGCTTCACAAAACAAGGCTATGGAAACTTAGAGTTTTTGAGAAAAATGGAGAAAGCTTCATGGAGAAGATGATGCATGCCATAAATAGCAATGGAATGGGCTCACAATTGGGTTTTGGGCCATGGGAAACTAGGGGTAAAAGGGTCCAAAGCATAAATTTTTAGGGACAAAGTTGTAATCTTACACAATTGTAATTTTGTGATAAAATGGCAACTTAAGGACAAAATGGTAATTTCCCACAAAACTATCATGACAAACATGTAGTGAGGATTAGTTGGTAAGGTGGCTGATTTGTGTCCACAAATTGTTAGGACAAACTTGGCATTTCAATGAAATTTCAAGGGTAAAATGGTCCAAGGGCAAAATGGTCTTTACACTACTTTGAATAAATATCTAGATTTTTATTTAAATGTAATCATGACATGGGTGATTCACCCTCTATGAATCATCATGGATGACTCATTGTCTTCATTCATCTGGTGTCGGATTTTGTCTCTGCACGTCCGTTCTCGACTCCGTCGATTACCCGATTTAGGGTTTTACGCCCGAATAACTTATTTATTTTTGAAAATTTTCAAAATAGCCTGTATCATTGGAAATTTGATGAAAACCCTAATCTTTTCATTCATGAGTCAAAATTAGGTTTTCTGATTAGTAAAATCTTACTGTCAGTGAAAACGCAGACCGGGTTCCGTCTGAATTTTCAACCAAAAATTTGACCGTATACTTATAAAAATAAGTATAATATGAATATGACTTTGGTTTTCCCAAAATCATTTTCTAAGTTTCAGATAAAAATATAAACGTTTATTTATATTTATACCAATCTTAGAAAGCAGAAAAATCGGGGTGTTAGACACTAAGTTATTCTAATGTCTCGGTCGAGCACAAGAGAAAACACATAATCATGCCAATCAACTATATCTCTATTCGAAGACCCACAAGTTAGATTCATTAAGCTATTCGTTCCCTATAACAATGGCACCAATCTCATACTCTATCTCTAGCAATACTCAATCGGTGTTCCTAATTCAAGTCCTAAAACATGAATCTTCGGTCGAACTCATCGCGCTTGACTAGTTAGTCACGCGTGCTTTTGATTAACACAATCAAATTAGAATTAGAAAGCAAGAATTGGGAGAAGGGAATAATAAAACATCACAATGAAACTATACCGTCATGAGCGGCTTCATCGATCCCCTAGACAAGAGGATTAGCTCCTCATCATGTTCATCATCAACGAAAAAATAATTGAAGGCATAAAGAAAACATAAAATAAACCTAAAACACTAAGGGAGACGCAGCTCCAAGAGAAACAAAGAGTAGAAAAGATATCCCCTTAATTCGCACTGAAACAAGCTATATATAGGAAATTGGATCTGCGCTCGCTCGCGGGGCGAGCACTTACTTTTGGCTCCAATCTGGTTTTGAATCCTCGCAGGGCGAGAGATGACACTCTCAGATTTCCTGTGTCTAGCTCGTGGGGCGAGTCTGAAAGTCTTCCTTTTCTGCTCAGCATCAACTCTGGCTCGCGGGGCGAGACCCTGAAATTTTCCTTTTGTTTGTGTTTCTTCAAGTTTTCCTTGCTTTCTCGAGCTTCACTTTTAACCTGAAATTAAAAGTAGCATTAAATACTTTATTTGACTCAAAATTAACCAAAATATCTAAAAACTACTTAAGAGACTCTAAATCCAAATTTGGGCGAAAATGAGATTAGACTCACAAAATTAGCTCAAAAAGTGTGGCCTTACTAGCTATAAAACTAGATAAGCCATAGGCTTATCAAAATACCCCGAACTTAAACTTTGCTTGTCCCCAAGCAAACTAAAACTCAAAAAGACTCAAAACTGGGTAAGCTCAATGGACTCAATTATTTTCGCACAAATTTCATGCAATTTTATCAATTCAATTTTTATTCGATGTTTCCCCATTTTCGTCAATGTAATCCCCATATTCATTTACTTTAAACAAAGAAAAATTCGTCATTCATGTAATCATCAATCTAAGCAAAGGATCCAAGTTACACACAAAAGGGAGATCATCAATTTCAAAGAAGTGCCTTCCTCACAAGGGCCTGTATAGTATTTCACTCATTCACTCAAGTGTCTAGGTATTCAACTTTCACTCAATGTCACATTTCAAGAGCACTTTCCATAAATTTGATTTTCATATCAAAAATAGTTCCCAGGAAAACACGCATGCATCAACAAAAGGTCTTTTAAAGGTTCTAATGGTGCCTGGCTAAAAGTAGGATATACAAAGGTAGTAGGATTAAGACCCTAGGAACTAAGAGAGCATGAACATTTTTACACCTTGTCTTTCCACTCTTATTCCTTTTTCCATTTTTTGTCATTCTTTCAGTTTGAGTGGCTACAACATTTTCCTTTTAATACCCCTTTTTGACATTTTTGTACTTTTCTTCTTTTTATTTTTTCCATTGGCTTCAACCTTTATTTTTCTTTTTCTCAACCCAAAATAACATATCAAACCCTTGTAGCCACCCAAACTTAGTTTCCAACACCCCTTGTCTTGCTAAGCATCCATGCTCTCATAAATCCTAAGATTGGATTTACATGGTTTTTCCAAATTTTTGTCTTATAACATAAGGTCATCAAGAAACAATAGGCTATTAGACTCAATGTGGTTAACTAGGGAACATGCATTAGGGAAAGTTCTTTTTAGGCCAAGTAGCTGTTTAAAAGAAAATTGCCTAAATCATTTGATGTAAACATATAAACATGCAAACCATGAAGAGATTCAAGTAAATCCGGGAAATTCCAACTCAAAAGTGATTCATTCAATTCAAAAACAAGTTGGAGGCTCAAATTCCTCACCTTGACATTTTTCTCAAATTGTTTGACCGAGATGCAATCCTTAGTGTGTGCACCCCTTCACCCCAAACTTATCATAAATCATGCATCCGTAACAAAAATTCTCTAAGTTCAAAATTTCAAATTTTCACATGGGGATTTAAACTTTCAAATATCGAGAGGCTTTCATCAATATTTTTCATCAAAACGCATATGCATTCAAACTAACCTCGATTCAATCAAATCCAAAAAAGACTTACCAACACTACTCCACACACATAATACTCAAGCAAAGAAAAGAAAAGATAATTAAAAAGAGAAAGGTTTAGAAAAACTCATTAAGATGATTCCACAGGGTTCCATTTCCTGTGGTACAACGGCCAAGAGATTCCACAGGATCCCATGGCTTGTGGATTGGAGATGGAATAAGCAAGTGGGAGGAGATTCCATTGACTTCTTTAAGTGCTATGATGAGCTCACTTCCTCCTGGGTCAAATGGTAAGTCATCGATTCCAAGTATGACCTTTATGTAAATAGATCCTCCATGAAGCATTAGAAGCATAACTTCTTAAGGCGACCTTAGAGCCTTTGCCGCTGTTGATGAATACTTCAAATGCTGAGGCAATGACTTGAACTCCAAAATTGGTGTTTTCAGAAAGTAATGTGGTATACAAATGGAAGGTATTAACTTTGTAACATCCACATATGCATGCAAACCAACATACTTATCCAACTCAGAATTTTGAGGTTCCTATGTAGGAATGGTGAAGGAAGTATTTTCCACATGACTCTTCTCATATGTCCCTTGTAAAGGAACAATAGGAGATATTTCCTCTTTGCACTCGGCTTCATGATCCTCACCTCTTGAATCATCTTCCACCACCACTCCATCTTCATTCAAGTCCATACTAGCAAAATCATTCTCTGAAATTTGAGTCTCATGCGGCTTTTCTGCTAGCAATTTAGAAAATTCACTAGCTTGCACTTCTAACTTCTGAAAGTGGTCACTTAGCATTATCACTATCTCTTTAGAATATTCCCTACGCATGTCAAGCCTCTGAATCATGGAACTAAATTCCTCCTTGTTAAGCTCTATGCTCTGCATCACAAGTTGAGCATCTATCTCCCAAAGAAATTCTAGCACATTGGGATCCAGCTTAAAGTGTGGTGGTGGTTGTAAAGATGACAAATAGGATTTCCACTCCTCCTTGGAGTATATCTTCACATGCTTATCAACAATACCATTAAGCACGATCAAATCAATTTGAGATTCCCGGTTTGGATAGAATAGATGGTCCATGTGTTGCATTCACCTTTTCTTGGTCCTACGAATTTCTGGGTCGTATAGCAAATCTCCCGGTAGAATGGTACCTTGCATACAACAAAAAACTCACAAGACCAAGTGAAATCAAAGAAATTAAAGAGAAAATTAATAAGAAAAAAATTTAAAAAGAAAAATTTGACTTGTTCAAAAATGATTATTTTCTTCAAATAAAGAAAATTTGTTAAGCCAATCCCCGACAACAACAACAACAACAACCAAGCCTTATCCCACTAGGTGGGGTCGGCTACATGGATCATACGGTGCCATAATGTTCTATCATGAATCATATTAATAGTTAAATCATTGGCCTCCAAATCTTTCTTAATAGTTTCTCCTATAGTTTTTCTTGGCCTACCTCTGCCTCTAGCTATTGGATTGCCCTCCACTTGGTCCACTCTCCTTACTACAGAATCTAAAGGTCTCCTCCATACATGCCCAAACCACCTAAGTCGAGATTCAACCATCTTTTCTACAATAGGTGCTACCCCAACTCTCTCTCTAATGCTATCATTCCTAATCCTATCACGTCTAGTTTTTCAGCTCATCCAGCCCAACATTCTCATCTCTGCTACATTGATTTTACTCTCGTGTTGATTTTTTACCGCCCAACACTCCGTTCCATACAACATCGCCGGTCTAATAGCTGTACGGTAAAATTTTCCCTTTAACTTAAGAGGTACCTTTTTATCACACAAAAAACCCGAAGCCTTCCTCCATTTCGACCACCCTGATTGAATCTGATGGTTTACATCTCCCTCAATTTCTCCGTCATTTTGTATAATTGACCCAAGATATTTAAACCGTGTGACTTGGGGTATGTTGTGGTCTCCAACTTTCACCTATAAGCTAGAGGTTTTTCGCCTTTTGCTAAACTTACATTCCATATACTCCGTCTTGCTTCTACTCAAGAGGAAGCCATGTGCTTCTAAAGCTTGTCTCCAAGTCTCCAACCTTCCATTTATATCATCTCTCGACTCTCCAACTAGGACTATATCGTTTGCGAAAAGCATGCATCACGGTGCTGGCTCTTGAATGTGCTCCGTAAGTACATCCAAGACCAAGGTAAAAAGATAGGGGCTCAAAGCTGACCCCTGGTGCAGACCTATGGTTATTGGGAAATCTTCTGTGGCTCCACCCTGCGTTCTCACACTAGTCGTGGCCCCCTCATATATATCCTTGATAGCTCGAATATAGGCAATCCGAACACCTTTCTTTGCTATGGCTTTCCAAAAAACCTCTCTTGGCACCCTATCATACGCTTTCTCCAAATCAATGAAGGCCATGTGTAAATCTTTTTGATCCCTTCGATATTGTTTCATCACTCGTCGTAGCAAGTAAATTGCTTCCATGGTCGACCTCCCGGGCATAAAACCAAATTGGTTGTCGGTGATTTTGGTTTCTTTTCTTAGTCTCCGTTCAAGCACCCTTTCCCATAGCTTCATAGTATGACTCATAAGCTTAATCCCCCTATAATTTGCGCAATTTTGTATATCTCCCTTGTTCTTGTAAATCGGAACTAAAGTGCTTCTCCTCCATTCGTCCGGCATTTTCTTTGACCTCATAATATTGTTAAAAAACTTCATGAGCTAACTAATGCCTCTATTTCCTAGACTCTTCCATACCTCTACAGGTATATTGTCCGGTCCAACTGCCTTGCCATTATCCATCCTTCTCAAAGCTTCTTTTACCTCATGCTCTTGGATTCTACGATAAAAAGTGTAATATTGGTCCTCCTCTCTGATGTCAAGCACCTGTGAGCATGATAAAACTTCAAATCCTTCATTAAATAACTTATGGAAATAATTCTTCCATCTATCTTTAATATCTTGTTCCTTAACCAAAACTTTACCTTCTTCATCCTTAATACACTTCACTTGGTCCAAGTCTCTTGTCTTTCTTTCCCTATTTTTAGCAAGCCTATAAATAGATTTCTCACCATCTTTGGTGCCTAAGGATTGGTACAACCCGTCAAAACCTTTAGTTCTATCTTCGCTCACTGCCTTCTTGGTCTCTTTTTTGGCCACCTTATAATTTTCCCAATTTTCAGCATTTCTACATAAAGACCAAGCTTTAAAACATTCCCTTTTAACCCGGACCTTAGCTTGCACACTTTCATCCCACCACCAGGATTCTTTACCATTAGGACTGAATCCTCTTGATTCACCAAGCGTCTCTATAGCTACCTTCCTAATCCCCTTGGCCATCTTGTCCCACATATCATTTGCACTTCCGTTTGCCTCCCAAAACTCTCCCTCCAAAACCTTGTGTTGGAAGATCCTTTGTTTTTCACCCTTCAGTTGCCACCACATGATCCTTGAAACCTTTTCGTGGCCTCTTCTCTTCACACTCCTTTTAACTCTTACATCCATGACCAAGACTCTATGTTGGGTAGTCAAGCTCTCTCCCGGTATGACTTTACAGTCCAAGCAAATCTTTCTATCCGATCTCCTAATAAGAAAGAAATCTATTTGAGAGCTTGTCACCCCACTTTTGTACGTGATAAGATGCTCCTCACGTTTCCTAAAACACATATTGGCTATAGTAAGATCGAAGGCAGATGAAAAGTCCAAAATAGACTTGCCCTCACCATTTACCTACCCTAGGCCATATCCCCCATGCAAACCGTCGTAACCTCTAGGTGCCCTCCCTACATGCCCATTTAGATCACCTCCTAAGAAAATCTTTTAACCTAGCGGTATTTCCTGAATTAGGACTTCTAAATCCTCCCAAAATTTTACCTCGAAGTGTTCTTCTAACCCTACCTGAGGTGTGTAAGCACTAATCACATTAAAGGTGTCTTGTTCATCTACAAATTTTAGGGCAATGATCCTATCTCCAACCCTTTTTACATCCACAATATCATTCTTCCAATATTTATCCACAATTATGCCCACCCCATTTCTCGATTTTACTTTGCCAGTGTACCAAAGCCTAAAACCCGAAGAGTCTAATTCCTTTGCCTTTTCTCCCACCCACTTAGTTTCTTGTAGGCACATGAAATTGATCCTCCTCCTAATCATAGTGTCAACTATTTCCATTGATTTACCTGTAAGTGTACCTATATTCCAAGTTCCAAAGAGAATCCTACTCTCGTGAGCTAGCTTCTTTACCCACACTCGTTCACAAAAATGTGGGAACCCTTGCTTATTTTTCACTACGTCCAGGCGGCGATGCAGCGGCCCTTGCTCTTTTGACACTGTACTCGAGCTATACAGCGCGTTGCTTCTGGGCAAACGACCTAGCATTAGCATTATTACGTTGTTGATCCATGTCATAGAGATTCGACTAAGTTTTATGTTGGCTGTCAATGGCCTAACACAACCCTCTCCTTTTATCCGGGCTTGGGACTGGCTATGTTTAGCTTTGTCACAAAGCACAACATAGGCAGGATTAAGCCAATCCCCGACAACGGTGCCAAAAACTTGATAAGCTCTGGCAAGTGTACCGGATCGAAGCAAGTAATAATTAAAATGGTAAGTAATTACCGAGAATCCAACACAGGGATTGACTGACCAATTTGTCTAGATTTGAAGATAATAACTAATGTTTTTGACCAAGTCAATGGGATAAAAGTTGTTGGGATAAAAAGCGTTATCTAATTCAATTTTCTAAATCTAAACCTAAGCATCAATTATCATGATGTTAACTATGATAGTGAGATCAAAGTTCACGAATTCACCTACCCATAAGCAATAGATCCAAGTTATTATTTCTACCCCTAGTTTCAATTACATGCCAACCAGGAACCCTAAGTTATTCTAATGTCTCGATCGAGCACAAAAGAAAACACCTAATCATGCCAATCAACTACATCTCTATTCGAAGACCCATAAGTTAGATTCATTAAACCCTTGGTTCCCTATAAGGATTGCACCAATCTCCTACTCTATCTTTAGCAATACTCAATCGGTGTTCATAATTCAAGTCCTAAAGCGAGAATCTTCGGTCAGACTCATCGCGCTTGACTAGTAAACCAAGTGCACTTTTGATTAACGCAATCAAATCAGAATTAGAAAGCAAGAATTGAGAGAAGGGAATAAGAAAACATCACATTGAAACTATGCCATCATAACCGGCTTCATCGATCCCTTAGACAAGAAGATTAGCTCCTCATCATGTTCATCATCATACAAAACAATAATTGAAGGCATAAAGAAAACATGAAATAAACCTAAAACACTAAGGGAGACGAAGCTCCAAGAGAAACAAAGAGTAGAAAAGAGATCCCCTTAATTCGCACTGAAACAAGCTATATATAGGAAATTGGATCTGCGCTCGATGGCGGGGCGAGCACTTACTTTTGGCTCCAATCTGGTTTTGAATCCTCACTGGGAGAGGACTGTCTCGCGGGGTGAGACAGAACACTCTCAGATTTCCTGTGTCTGGCTTGCGGGACGAGTCTGATAGTCTTCTTTTTCTGCTAAGCATCAATTCTGGCTCGTGGGGCGAGCACTGTCTCGTGGGTCGAGACCTTGAAATTTTCCTTTTGCTTGTTTTCTTCAAGTTTTCCTTTCTTTCTCGAGCTTCACTTTTAACTTGATATTAAAAGTAGTATTAAATTCTTTATTTGACTAAAAATTAACCAAAATATTTAAACACTACTTGAGAAATTAGACTCGCACAATTAGCTCCAAATTTGGGCGAAAATGAAATTAAACTCGCACAATTAGCTCAAAAAGTGTGGCCTCACTAGCTATAAAACTAGATAAGCAAGAGGCTTATCACGGCTCCTCAAAGTCACTCCTCAACAAACATGTATAAAACGCAGCTGCATAGAAGCAGTTAGCAAGATGAGCATACAACATGTAAACATAGCTTGTTATCTAACAACAACATACATCAATAACATTTCATTTCATTCATATCAATTCAGCAATTGTATGCTATGCAGTGCAGCACTACTCCACTACTCCGCTATGCATGTGGATCCAAAATATCTTAGGAAGGCAACTTCGGAGTTACATATCCACATTGACCAATAAGCACCAGTGTCGACAGTTCACCAAACCATGGGTGAACCCCTTGAATAGCCAACTCACCATACTCTAGGATGCGCCACTACGGGCGGCCACGATTCACCTAACTCTCGAATGAATCACCGCGAACGGCCAGATTGCCTTACTCTTGGATGACCTCCCCTATGTTGAACTTCCCCCACTAACAACTCCAATGTGTGAATGGATGAGAAACAACATCAACAAAAAAGTAACCACCACCTCCGCTGGGGCCAATAAGCACCCAAGTTTTATCACCGTCAACACTTTGACCAATAAGAATCAAGGCTCCCTTGGCCAATAAGCACCAAGGTTCAACATCAAAAATACCTTGACCAATAAGAATCAAGGCTACTTTGGCCAATAAGCACCAAAGCACAACAACGTGTGGTAACCCATCGTTATCGTCTTAACATTTATGATTAATTATCTTATTAATTCTTCATTAAATTATCTAGCTTGCCTTCACTTCGATTGGTGTCTTGTTTCGTTATTGGGAACAATTTGGATGCAACCACGCTTTGTTCTTTAACTCACGTCTGTTATGCTAGGGGGAGCACGTTCGTGCTGCCCCCCAGCACAAGCATGCTTGACTTTAAGTTCAGCATGATCGTGCTGTCTATTGAACACGACCGTGTTCACCGAATCATGATCGTACTGATCTGGGAAGAAACGCATGGGGTTCCTTGCCAAATCCCTAGAACCATCAAGGATTAATCCTAGGGTCCTTTAAATAAACCATCAAGCACTAATCTCGTTACTCTTAATTAATCATCATGTCTTACTTTTATTGAGAGTTAATCCTTTAATTCCTGTTTCATTACTAATGTCCCTAAAACACTCATGTATCAATCCTAGGGTCTTAACTATACCCTTGAGCAATAACCTTGCCTCTCATTACTATAATTCATGTCTTATGAACAATTGGGACTTAGTCTCTTAATTCTTAAACTTCGTCATCAACATTCTTGTGTACTTAATTAACATCTTATTACGTTAATATCAACATTAACAACCGCAGCAATTCAAGCGTACACTCATGGTATAAAAACATCATGGTCAACAAAATCAAGCATGGCATAAACATCATCATCATAATTCACAACTATACATGCCAATTATAAACAACATAGACAACATTTAGCAAGACAACAATTAAGCAAATAGCAAGCAATAGGGTCATGTGTTAACCCTTCATCTTACTCTACCCCAACGTCTACATGTTCATACTATCCCTTCTCCCCATAACTGGTATGAAGATCTAAGTCATTTGCCAAGTGTAAGCAAAACTACTCTTGTTCCCTCGAGCGGCTTCACGAACTCTTCAAGCCTTGGTCAAACACACAAGAATAACCAATTAATCTCTAAATCCATAAATAGGAAAAGGATTAAAAGAGGGATAATAGTTACCTTCAATTGTCACTAACGAGCGACTCCTTTTCCCAAACAATGCAAGAACTCCAAGATCTAGATGGGTTCAAAGGAAATAGGGGGAAGAGGGGTTGCAGCCGCACTAGGGTTGCTTAAAGTGCTAATGTGAAGGTGATAAGTTGTTGGCTTATATAGTTTTATATCTAGAAATGCCATATTTTTATGCAAATTGAGCGATTTAACATCGCTAAATACCCAAATTTAGCTTATATCACCCTTAAGCAACATTTTGAGTCACTTAAGTAATTTTTAGGATGTTTTGATTAATTTTTGAGTCAATAAAGCATTTAATGCTACTTTTATTTTTAGGTTAAAAGTGAAGCTCGAGAAAGCAAGTAAAACTTTAAGAAAACAAGCAAAAGGCAAAAAGAAGTGTCTCGCCTCGCGAGACACTGCTCGCCCCTCAAGCCAGAGCTAAAAATTGATCAGGATTTGCAAGCCTTCAGGCTCGCCTCGTGAGCCAGACAACAAGATTCTGAAGCTGCTCTATCTCGCCCCGAGAGACAGACATCAAGTTTTTGGCGTCGTTGCCGCGGATTGGCATAACCAATTTTCTTAATTTGAAGAAAGTAATTATTTTTGAACAAGCCAATTTTTCTTTTAATTTTTATGAAAATTTTTCCCCTTAAAATTTCTTTGATTTCACTTGGTCTTGTGAGTCTTTGTTGTATGTGAGGTACCGGTCCACCAGAAGAATTTCTATACGACCCAGAAATATGTAGGACCTAGAAAAGGTTAAGGAAGAAACTAAGAGAGCAAATAAGGTTTGAATCAATCCAACCCATTAATATTGAAGGGATGGCGGAACAAGATCCGCCCGCTTACAAGCCTCTCTATTAGTACAGTCTTTTTAGCTTGGAGGATTGTAGCTCTACTATTGTGAGGCCTACTATCACGGTCAATGCATTTGATATCAAGCCGTCGGTACTTACACTGGTGCAACAACATCAATTTGATGGGAGTGCACATGACGACTCTCATAGGCATATCTCGTGGTTTTTGGAGATATGTGACATCTCAAAGTATGCTGGAGTTTCAGGTGATGTCTGTCGCTTGTGTCTATTCCCTTCCCTCTCCGGGATAGAGCATGTGATTGGTTGGATTTGAACATGGATCGAGCAAGCATCACCACTTTTGAGGACATGACTCAAATTTTTGACTAGGTTCTTCCCTCCTCAGAAAGGGGCCCAATTGCAAAAAGATGTCACTTCTTTCAGCCAATATGAGAATGATAATTACAATGACGCATGAGAGAGGTATAATGTGCTCTTAAGGATGTGTCCTTCTTCTTCATTAGACTTGGTAATGAAGGGGCAGAATTTCTTCGATGGTTTGATAGGGTCTTCTCAAATGATTTTAGATGCCTTAGCAGGAGGTTCCTTTTCTTGAAAGTCAGTGGAGGATGCATGGGAATTATTGGAAAAGATGTCTAAGAATAACTATAACCGCATGAAAGAGGAGCATAATATACAGCAACTTCCTAATGCTTCCCTTCCGAATTCTACCTCTGGGCTTAGTGCAACATCTGTTGAAGCTATTCTTGAGCATAATGTACTTTTGAAGAAACAAAATAAGGCACTTACTAGCAAGATGATGGTGAATGCGGTGTAGGAAGGATTTCCTCCGAGTTGTTGGTTTTGAAATGGTGTTCATGACAGTGCATTTTGTCCAGGTAACTTTCCTCAGGAGCATTGTGGCATTGCCATAGCTCGGACTACGGTGGGCATTATGGGGGGAAAGAAGACTGCAGAAAAGGTCCTCCAAAGCGGATTTTATTGGCCCACTCTTTTCAAAGATGCACAAAAATTTGCGGAAAGGTGTGACCGTTGCCAATGGGCTGGAAACATCTCAAAGCGGCATGAACTTCCTCTCCAAAGCATGCTGGAGGGAGAGATCTTTGATGTTTGGGGGATAGACTTCATGGGACCATTTCCACCATCCTTCTATTATCAATACAATTTGGTAGTGGTGGACTACGTGTCAAAATGGGTGGAAGCAATTCTAATAACAACCGATGATGCGAGGGTAGTCTTGGAGTTCTTAAGGCACAACATCTTCACGAGGTTTGGCATCCAATGGGTCCTAATTAGTGATGGTGGTTCTCATTTTTGCGACAAACAGATGGACCACCTACTAGAGAGATACGGGGTCAAATAAAAGATAGCCACTCCCTACCATCCACAAACAAGAGGGCAAGTTGAAGTATCCAATCACGAATTGAAGTGTATCCTTGAGAAAACTATCAACTCTTTGTGGAAGGATTGGTCAAAGAAGGTGGACGATGCGCTTTGGGAATATAGGACTACGTTCAAAACACCAATTGGAAGATCTCCTTACAACTTGGTGTTTGGAAATACGTGTCATTTGCCGGTGTAATTGGAGCACAAGTCATATTGGGCAATCAAAGCCCTAAATTATGATCTGAAGAATGCCAGAGAGAAAAGACTGCTTGATTTGAAAGAATTGTCATAGTTCCACATGCAAGCATATGAGAATGCTAGGATTTACAAGGAGTGGACTAAGGCATGGCATGACAAGCACATCTTGCCTACAAGATTTGAATAGGGACAGTGGGTACTTCTCTACACTCCCGGTTGAGACTATTTCCGGGAAAGTTGAAATCCCGGTGGTCCGGACCCTTCAAGGTCCATAATGTTTTCCCACATGGAGAAGTAGAGTTAGAGGGCAGCGAACCAGTAGATTTCTTCAAGGTCAATGACCAAAGGCTCAAGCACTACCATGGGGAGGCAATTCAAAAGGATCAGCAAAACTTCAAGTTAAACTAGCCCTTCGTGGGCAACTATCGTCGGGCTCGGGACGTTAAACAAGCGCTACTTGGGAGGAAACCCAAGTTTTTTTTAATGCATTAACAGAGTCATAAAACTTAAACAGTGTCTTCAAATAGGATCCTTAGTTAGAAAAATTCATTTAGGAAGCATATAGGACTTAGTTGCATTTAGGAAATAGGGGGCAAAATTTGGTTTTTGTCTCGCCTCGCGAGCCTGAAAGGGTGAAAAATCAACCTCTCGGGTTCGCTTCGTGAACCCTATCTCGCCTCGCAAGACATGGAAAATATGGAAGACACAGCTCGCAAATTCACCACTCGGATCATGACTCGCCTCGTGAGCCAGAAAGCCAAAATTCAGGTCCTCTCTGCCTCGCGTTGCGAGGGCATTCTCGCATCATGATTCTGTGCATGAACCAAAGGGGCTAAAACCCCAGATTCGCCTCGCGAGCATCTTTTCGCCTCCTGAATCTGGGAAACGCGGAAAGGGAAAATTCTTCAGATTCACCCCGCGAACCGATGTTCACCTCGCAAGACCTAAAATTACCATTTCTGGTTTGGGGCAATTTTAAGCGCTCGCCCCGCGAGCGAGGGAAGTCTTAACGCCTTGTAAGACAGAAGAAAGCCATTTTCGTGAAAACTTTCAAACTTCCTCTCTTTCTCTCACGCTGGTAATCAAGAATCTTCCACTTCATCATCATTTCTCTCACTCTAGCACATCTCATAACTCACTTAAGGTAATAACTTCAAATCTAAATGGTGTTGTTATGGATTAATGCATTATGATAATCATCTTCTTCCAATTCCCATCTTGTTCGAATCGAAAACCTTTAAAGGAAGTTATGATCGTGCTATTGGATGCTTTAGGGGTAGTTTTAATGATGTGTACTGGACTGAGAACATGAATACGAAATTTTGAATCCCTATTAGTGTTCTTTGATAAATGTTTTGCGATTCTTGGAGTTCAATTTTTAAAGATTATGAACATGTGAGAGTGGTGAGGAACATGATGATTGTTACGATGATGTTAATTGTTGTGATGTGATTGGGATGAACTAACTGTTTGGAAACCGAAGTTTGGGGTTTCGAGTACTTGTTAGAGACGATGCATGCCTAGGGGGCTTGGGTGAAATGTCTGAAAATGTTTAGAACAGAATTCTGAGTTCTAATATTTGTAAGGACTGCCTGGATATAATTGCAATGTGTAGGATAGAATTATGAGTTATGAACTTTAATATTGATGTTGCTATAAACTGTACTGGGGCTTTTCTGTTTTTCAGGTGATGGTTTCTCCGAAGAACGCTAAGAAACAGCCTGTGAAGCGCAAGAAGCATCGGGCAACTCAAAGGGGGAGGAAGGTGTTCCCTGAGGGAACAGGTACCTCCTCTAGGAGTGCTTCTTCTTCTATCACCTTCCGATCTCCTCTTCACAAGGATCATTGGGGGCTGATTAGGAAGAAGGAGATAGTCTTAGAGAGGAAGATGGTTCTCGTAGGGAACATTTACTCCTTCATCACTAAGGAGATCACCCGGCGGGGATGGAGGCACTTGGCTAACCTTCCTCGATGAGTTGATGTTAAACTTGCCAAGGAATTTTATGTCAATGCCCTCAACCCCAAAATCACTGACCCTTGTTGCATTACCATGGTAAAGGATGTGGGGATTACCTTCACGATTGAGGACATTAACAAATGCATAGGTATCCGGAATACAAGGGGAGATAGGAGTCAGCAGGGCACTAAGTGGGAAGTGGGGACCTCTGGGAACCTACTGAGGATCAGGAGGAGGGATCTTAATCCCGTGGCCCGCATATGGTCGGCATTCATTCATGCAAGCCTAATGGTCAGCTCTCATGAGTCTGAAATCATTGTTGCACAGGCCCACCTCCTATATGGCATAATGACAGAGAAGAGCATAGATGTAGGGTCAGTCATCGCAATGGACATCCACCAGAAGGCCAATTCGAAGAATAGAAAGGAGGTGTTGGCTCATGGCTTCTTCATCACTGAGATGATGGCGAGGGCAGGGATAGCTGTTTCTGAGGAGGTTGAGAAGATTCCTCGGGAGCCTATAAACAGAGACTACATTCGCCGCCACTGCTATGGAGAGCCAGCACCACTGATAAACCATTGGTTCATCTAGTTTTATGACTAGAAAGACCTCAATTTTGATACCAATTGTGCGAGTTCATTCTTGTTTTAGCCCAAATTTGACTTTAATTGTTCACAAGCAATTCCTTTTAGTCTTAGGGATAATTTTTAGTAATTTCTTTTAGTTTCTTATCAAAATAAAGCATTTAATGCTACTTTTAATTCCATGTTAAAAGTGAAGCTCGAGGAAGCTAGGAAAAATAAAGGAAACAAGCAAAAAGGTAAAAATTGGCTATTCGCCTCGCGAACAGAAGCTAGCCTCGCGAGCTAGAGGAGCTGATCAAGCAGGAACAGGAAGCCATTCAGCCTCGCCTCACGAACCTTGTCTCGCCTCGTGAGAAGTCCAAATTTGAACTGGCGCCAAATTAAAATTCACCTCGCGAATCCTTGCTCGCCCCGCGAGCACGTGCAGATTCCAAACCTTATAAATAGCTTGTTTTAGGTCAATGAGAGGAGTTTTTTTATTGGAAAAGTGAAATCCTAGTTTGCTTGGAGCTATGTAGTGTGTTTTGAGTCAGTTCTTGAAGGATGAATTCTTTTATTACTTTTTTCGTTGTTTTCGTCTCTATGAGGAACTAATCCTCCTTTCTAAGGGAACGATGAAGCCACCTCTGATGGCATAGTTTATCCAAGTAATATTTTCTTATACCCTTATCTCTTTTCTTGTTCCTTAATTCTATTTTGTTTGCGTTAATCATGTGGCCAGTGGTTAACTAGTCTAGTGCGTTGAAGCTGGGAAGCGATTCGTGCTTATGTCTTGAATTAAGAACACCGCTTGAACATTACTAGGGATAGATCAATAGGAAAGCGGTGCAATTGTTATAGGGAATCAAGAACTTAATGTTGGTGTAAGCCCTAGAGGCTAGTGTATTTCTTTAGACTTACATTTGTATCTTGCTATTATATATATATATATATATGTATATATATATATATATATATATATATATATATATATATATATATATGATATAAGGCATTCCAGTTTATTGTGTTACTTGTCTAAACATAATAAAGTCCTTAGAATAGAAATTTCAGTTTAATAGAATATCAAGTATATCACTTGATCGTGAGACACTATTGAACAATGAAATCCTATTCTTAAATATCCGTAGTCAAGTATTTTATTAATAAGGACAATAATAATACATTGAGACTATTATGTGTGCAGACTGATGACCATATCTCACGGGTCATGGATATGAGATATCGAGTCGCCACATAGGTGCACATTAGAGTAATGATGTACTGGATTGACCCACCATGAGAACACTACATGGAGGTTTGTGTGAGTGTCATAAGTAGTTCTCATAGTGACAATGGTGTATGCAATCCTTCGACCTGAAATCGCTACGATCCCAACATGAGGAGTCGTGTGCTTTAATATCGTCAAACGTCATCTGTAATAGGATGATTATAACGACGGTCATTGGGCATACCACGAGCCATGCAGAGGGATATAAGTGACCTAGATGGAATTTGCCCCTCCTACATAACACGAGTAATATCTGTGGGCCCCCTGATAGAGTGAGACTGTAAAATGTATGGCCGTGCTGAAATGAGTCAATATGAGATATTGACCTCATTTGTTGTTAAGTCTACTCGGGTATCAGGGAACGTGATATTGAACAATACAAGGGTGACACATTCTATGTCTTGTGTTCAATATAGATATTTGGACAAAGGGATAATAATGCACATGAATATTTGTCATAGAAAGGTTTCGTCAAATCACTGACTTTCTCACTACTTAGGTAGCAGTAATGTATTGCTAGATACCGCTCACTGTTTGTAATATTAAATGGGATTAAATATTACTACTAACGTTTTGGGAACCTATAGGGTCACACACATAAGAGCGGATTAAAAGAAGCATTAAAAGGAGAGTTGGACTTTTCTATTGGGCCTAGTGCATAGTACATGGGCTTAGGTCAAACGCTGCTCACTAACTCACTAAAGGAGGTGCTTCTATAAGTAGACCACTTAAGCTATTGTGCCTACACGGTTTTGTTTACCCTTGCCGCACATAGAGAGTGATAGTGAGTAGTAGATCTCGGTTTTCGAAGCTAGCACTGTGAGACAGAGACGCTTCGGGTTCGTGACGTTGGACGTTCACGGAATCTGCTCGTGTGGATACCTTAGAGACATCCTTCATGCGGTGTTCGTGATAGACGGTTTTTAATCAACTGTCATCGCTTCAAGAGGTAAATCTTCTAACCATGAATCATGACCATTCGCAAGGATCCTTCGATGGGAATTTTTCCGCTGCGTTATTTTTGTTTTATACTCAAATTACCAACACTTAATAAATCTAGTTGTGGGTTGAATAAATTGGAAAATTGACGAATTGCAATTGTAGATATTTCCTTTTGAAAATCGGAAGTGATATTAGGATAATTGAGGGTTCCCGTTTGACAAGAAATTAAATTGAAACTAGCGATAAGGAGATAAAACACTTGGGTAACTTGGTTGATACGGTTGGTGAATTCGTGACCTTATAGCCTTAGTCAAAATCAAATCTCATCACAATCTTTTAGAATCTTTAATTAATCATTTTTTATTTAATCTTTGATTTAATTCTCTCTCTCTTCATAACCACTTCTCTTTGATTTGGTCAAACGCTTTGAAATTCCTTATTAAAATTAGTTAAATTGGTCTTCCAATCCTTGTGTTCGACCTCGGTATTTACTTGCCGTTTTTTATTACTTGCAATGAAACGGTACACTTGTCGGATCTTCAACAACCACCCAGGAGGCAGAGACCAGCGGGACAGGCCCCACAGCGTCCACAGTCAGCTGAGATGGTTATGCTTCAACATAACTTACAGGCGTCGAGGCTGTCTCATGAGGTGCTCAGGGAGTTCTTCCGAGAGCAAACTGATGATGAGTCTTATAATGAGGCTTGGGAAAGATATAATTTACTTTTGAGGAGATGCCCTTCTTCCTATTTTGACTTGGTAACAAAGGGTCAACACTTCTTTAATGGGTTGAAAGGGAGATATCGGATGAATTGTGATGCCGCAGCTGGCGGTTCTTTCTCTTATTTATCAGTAGAGGATGCATAGGATTTACTTGAGAAGATGTCCAGGAATGACTACAACCGCAATATGGGTACTTCTAATGCTTCTGTACTTAGTTCAACATCTATTGAAGCCATTCTTGAGCAGAACACACTTTTGAAGAAGCATAATGAAGCACTGACAAACAAGATGAAGGTGAACGCGGTAAGAGAGGGCTTACCTCCGGGTCGTGACTTTTGTCAAGGTGATCATGATGGTGCATATTGTCTGGGCAACCTTTATAAGGAGCATGTGGATTCGTGTCACAATTTTTATGACACGATACCATAGCGCAATGACTATCAAAGGAATAAGCAGAACAACCACTACCATCAGGGATAGAATTGGAATATCAAGAGAGATCATCTGGGTTTCTCTTGGAGCAACACTAGTGGTGGTGTAGTCGGGCAACAACAACAGGATCAGAGGCCAAACTATGGAATTCAACAGCACAATACCCAACAGGCTCTCCCTCAACCTACTCAATTGCAACTCACAGATGGAGGGAAGCAACCTTGGGAATTAGCTATTGAGAAGACTAGTGCGGCCATAGAGAAATTCATTTTTTTGAAATCTTTTGTATCACTTAATAATAATATCAATAATAATTAAAAGGTATTATTATTGTTTGTTATTATTTGCGTTGTGATGCATGGTGGATAGTTATGGCCTTAGTCTTTTGGTTTATTTTGAAATACAGCCTGCGTGTCGTGCCTTTCTCTTATATTCCATATGTATATTCTTTTCTCATCTCACTCCCCTCATATGTAAAATGAGGTTTCTGCTTATGTAATGTAATGATAGAGACAAGAAGACGTTATCCTGTGGGAGATCATGCTTGGAGAAGCTTGGACGCTCCTAGGTTTCAATTTAGATTCTCTCATTGGCTTGGGAGAATCAATGCGTTAGGGGCCATAACCATATCACATTTATTTGCCTTATATATGTATGAGATGCATGTATGTATATAGTATGTTAAAAAAAGGTTTAACCAATATATGTATGAGATGCATGTATGTAAATAGTAAGTTAAAGAGTTTAACAAATGATGAGATCAAATTTTAATCAAATCCATCAAAAGGAAATATTAAGTCACATTTAAAGGCCTTCCAATGCATGGCACTCGTCAAGACTATGATCGATTAAGTGTGGGTCCGCCAAAGCGGGGTACCTTTATCTATACTAGTAAGACGCGATGGGACAAATGTAATGTTCAACTGCTATCCATTGGGTCTGACTTAACTAAGCCAACTTCAATAGGATTGAAAGGCTTAGAGGCTAATAAGTTGGGATTTAGTCCATGTGATGGATTAGAATAAGAGTTATTCACCCAACTGTCCAAGAGTTGCATGAGATGCAATTGGAAAAAGTTTCCTACCTATATAACCGAATTTTGAGTGATCAGCCAAAGCTGACTTAAAGCTAGGTGAAATATGGATCTTGGCCCACTAGAAAATCTTCCAACGGGATTTTCCGAATCAATGATGAGGGTCATTGTTTTGAGTAAAATAGTGGGAGGCGTATTTAATTAAAGACCTTATTAAATAACTTCATGGCATGATACTTATATTTTGCATATTTATTTCTAGAGATTACCATGGCATCAAACACATCAAGTAACCTGTCATTGCGATCCGTCCTTGAGAAGGATAAACTATCCGGAACAAATTTTCTGGACTGGTACAGAAACTTGAGGATTGTCCTCAAACATGAGAAAAAGCTGTATGTTCTTGAGGAGCCTATTCCTGAGGAGCCACCGGCTTCAAATGTTCATAAGGCTGACAAGGATGCTTATAAGAAGCATCAGGATGACGCCTTAGACATCGTCTGTCTTATGCTTGCTACCATGACCTCTGAGCTGCAAAAGCAACATGAGACCATGGAGGCGTACGATATGATCGTGCACCTCAAGCTGCTCTACCAAGAGCAAGCAAGGCATGAGTGGTTCGAAGTTTCCAGAGCCCTTTTCCAATGTAAATTGGCAGAAGGAAGCCCTGTGAGTCCTCATGTACTCCAGATGATCGGGTACATTGAGAATCTCGAGAGACTGGGACTTCCTTTAGGCCAAGAGTTGGCCACCGACTTAGTTCTGCAATCGTTGCCTGAGAGCTATAGTCAGTTTGTCATGAACTATAATATGAATGATCTTGACAAACCTTTGCCAGAATTGTTGAGCATGTTAAGAACTGCTGAACAAAATATTAACAAAGGAAAGGGGAAGGCCATTTTGATGGTCCAGGCTGGAAATAGCAAGAAGCAGCCCAAGAAGCCCACGTACAAACAAAAGGGCAAGGGCAAGGGCAAGGCCATCAACAAGTTCAAGCCCAGTTATTCTGGCTTGAAGCCTGTGGGTGGTGTGGCTAAGGAAGGCACTTGCTTCCACTGTGGTCGGACCGGACATTGGAAGAGGAACTGCCCAAAATACCTGGAAGAAAGCAAGAAAAAGAAGGGAAGTGAGACTTCCACTTCAGGTATGTTTGTTATAGAAGTCAATTTATCTACTTCTGCATCATGGGTATTAGATACTGGATGTGGTTCTCACATTTGTACAAATGTGCAGGATCTAAATAGGAGTAGACCATTGGCAAAGGGCGAGGTCGACCTACGAGTTGGAAATGGAGCAAAGGTTACTGCTTTAGCTGTAGGGACTTATGTATTGACTTTGCCCACTGGGCTTACTATTCAGTTACAGAACTGTTATTTTGTGCCTGCAATTAGCAGGAATATCATTTCCGTTTCTTGTTTGGACAAGATTGGTTTTTCTTTTATAATAAAGAACAAAAGTTGTTCTATTTATTTGGATGATATTTTCTATGCTAGTGCACACATGAGTAATGGGCTTTATGTCCTTGATCTTGAAATGCCCATCTATAACATAAATACTAAGAGGTTCAAACCAAATGAGCTGAACCCGTCTTATCTTTGGCATTGTCGTTTAGGCCATATAAATGAGAAGCGCATTTCGAAGCTCCATAAAGATGGACTCTTGGACTCATTTGATTATGAATCATATGAGATATGTGAGTCTTGTTTATTGGGAAAGTTGACTAAAGCACCATTCACCGAAAAAGGTGAAAGAGCTAACGATCTTTTGGGTCTTATACATAGCGATGTATGCGGGGCCCTAAACACATTAGCTAGAGGTGGTTTTCAATACTTCCTCACATTTACTGATGATTTCAGTAGATATGGATTTGTGTATCTTATGAAACATAAATCGGAATCCTTTGAAAAGTTCAAGGAATTCAAAAATGAGGTACAAAACCAACTTGGTAAAAATATTAAAGCTCTTCGATCAGATCGAGGTGGTGAATATTTGAGCCTAGAGTTTGATGATCATCTGAGAGAGTGTGGAATTTTATCTCAACTCACTCCACCTGGAACACCACAACGGAATGGTCTTTCTTAGAGGAGAAATCGAACCTTGTTGGACATGGTTCGGTCTATGATGAGTCATGCAAACCTTCCAAACTCTTTCTGGGGACATTCTCTATTAACAGCAGCTTTTACACTTAACCGTGTTCCATCCAAAACGGTAGAAAAGACACCATATGAGATATGGACTGGTAAACAACCCAGCATGTCTTTTATGAAGATTTGGGGTTGTGAAGCATATGTAAAACATCAAGTTTCTAATAAGCTTGATCCCAAATATGATAAATGCTTCTTTGTGGGGTATCCCAAAGAAACCAAGGGATACTATTTCTATAATCCTTCCGAAGGCAAAGTGTTTGTCGCACGAACTGGTGTATTCCTAAAAAAGGAGTTTATCTCCATAGGAACCAGTGGGAGGAACATAGAACTTGAAGAAATTCAAGAATCACAGAGTAGTGACCTACCATTGGTGGAAAAGGAGCAACCTTCACAAAATGTTGTGGAGGAACAACCTGCTCCAGTAGCACAAGACCAGCGTAGGTCTAACAGGATACGTCACCAGCCTGAGAGATATGGATTTCTCATGACTCCACAAGGTGATGTATTGCTCATGGATCAAGATGAGCCTGTGACTTACCATGAGGCCATCACTGGCCCAGAATCTGAGAAGTGGCTTGAGGCCATGAAATCTGAAATGGATTCCATGTACACCAACCAGGTATGGACCTTGGTAGAGCCACCTGAAGGGGTAAAACCCATAGGGTGCAAGTGGGTTTTCAAAAAGAAAACTGACATGGATGGTAAAGTACATACCTTTAAGGCGCCATTGGTGGCTAAGGGTTTCAAGCAAATTCATGGTGTCGACTATGATGAGACCTTTTCACCTGTTGCGATGCTTAAATCCGTCCGGATCTTACTTGCTATCGCTGCATACCATGATTATGAGATATGGCAGATGGATGTCAAAACTGCTTTCCTTAATGGAAAGCTTCTTGAGGATGTGTACATGACACAACCTGAAGGCTTTGATATTTCAGAGGATGCCGGAAAGGTATGTAAATTGCAGCGATCAATCTATGGATTGAAGCAAGCTTCAAGAAGTTGGAACCTTCGTTTTGATGATGCTGTAAGTCAGTACGGATTCATCAAAAATGAAGATGAACCTTGTGTCTACAAGAAGGTTAGTGGGAGCATTGTTGTTTTTCTGATGTTATATGTAGATGACATATTACTTATTGGAAATGACATCCCTACACTACAAAATGTAAAGACATGGTTAGGGAATTGCTTCTCTATGAAAGATTTGGGTGAAGCTACCTATGTATTGGGAATCAGGATCTATAGGGATAGATCGCTGAAATTGCTTGGCCTAAGTCAGAGTACATACATAGACAAAGTGTTGAGACGCTTTAACATGCATGAATCCAAGAAAGGACTCTTGCCTATGTTACATGGTATATGCCTATCAAAGGCACAATCCCCTTCCACTCAAGAAGAAAGGGATCGCATGAGTAAGATTCCATATGCATCCGTAATTGGATCTATCATGTATGCCATGTTATGTACTCGACCAGATGTATCGTATGCTTTAAGCATAACGAGCGGTGTACGATCCCGATCCCTGAAAGTCATCGTCCTCTGTCAAGAACATCCTTAAGTACTTGAGAAGAACTAAGGATTCGTTCTTGGTATATGGAGGCGAGGACGAGCTTGCTGTAATAGGTTACACCGATGCTAGCTTCCAGACCGATAAGGATGATTCCAGATCGCAAGCTGGTAATGTGTTATGCCTTAATGGAGGGGCTGTGAACTGGAAGAGTTCAAAGCAGGAGACAGTCGTCGATTCTACTACGGAGGCTGAGTATATTGCCGCCTCCAATGCAGCAAAGGAGGCTGTTTGGATCAGGAAGTTCATTGCTGAGCTTGGTACAGTTCCTAGTATTGTGGACCCCATTGATCTCTATTGTGATAACAATGGGGCCATTGTACAAGCTAAGGAACCTAGATCTCATCAGCGATCCAAACATATACTTAGGTGCTTCCATCTCATTCGAGAGATTATCGATAGAGTAGATGTGAAAATATGCAGAGTACCAACACTTGATAACGTTGCTGACCCACTTACGAAACCTCTTACTCAACAGAAGCATGAAGGTCACACTAGATCGATGGGCATTAGATTTATGCCTGATTGGCTCTAGTGCTAGTGGGAAATTGTTGGTGTAAGCCCTAGAGGCCAGTGTATTTCTTTAGACTTACATTTGTATCTTGCTATTATATATATATATATATATATATATATATATATATATATATATATATATATATATATATCTATATATATATATGATATGATATGAGGCATTCCAGTTTATTGTGTTACTTGTTTAAACATAATAAAGTCCTTAGAATAGAAATTTCAGTTTAATAGAATATCAAGTATATGACTTGATCGTGAGACACTATTGAACACTGAAATCCTATTCTTAAATATCCGTAGTCAAGTATTTTATTAATAAGGACAATAATAATACATTGAGACTATTATGTGTGCAGACTGATGACCATATCTCACGGGTCATGGATATGAGATATCGAGTCGCCACATAGGTACACATTAGAGTAATGATGTACTGGATTGACCCACCATGAGAACACTACATGGAACGTTGTGTGAGTGTCATAAGTAGTTCTCATAGTGACAATGGTGTATGCAATCCTTCGACCTGAAATCGCTACGATCCCTACATGAGGAGTCGTGTGCTTTAATATCGTCAAACATCATCTGTAATAGGATGATTATAAAGACGGTCATTGGGCATACCACGAGCCATGCAGAGGGATGTAAGTGACCTAGATGGAATTTGTCCCTCCTACATAACAGGAGTAATATCTGTGGGCCCCCTGATAGAGTGAGAGCTCAGTAAAATGCATGGTCATCTTTGAAATGAGTCAATATGAGATATTGACCTCATTTGTTGTTAAGTCTACTCGGGTATCAGGGAACATGATATTGAACCATACAAGGGTGACACATTCTATGTCTTGTGTTCAATATAGATATATGGACTAAGGGATAATAATGCACATGAATATTTGTCACAGAAAGGTTTCGTCAAATCACTGACTTTCTCACTACTTAGGTAGCAGTGATGTATTGCTAGATACCGCTCACTGTTTGTAATATTAAATGGGATTTAATGTTACTACTAACGTTTTGGGAACCTATAGGGTCACACACATAATAGCGGATTAAAAGAAGCATTAAAAGGAGAGTTGGACTTTTCTATTGGGCCTAGCGCATAGTACATGGGCTTAGGTCAAACGCTGCTCACTAACTCACTTAAGGAGGTGCTTCTATAAGTAGACCACTTAAGCTATTGTGCCTACACGATTTTTTTTACCCTTGCCGGACATAGAGAGTGATAGTGAGTAGCAGATCTCGGTTTTCGAAGCTAGCACTGTGAAACAGAGATGCTTCGGGTTCGTGACGTTGGACGTTCATGGAATCTGCTCGTGTGGATACCTTAGAGACATTGTTCGTGCGGTGTTCGTGATAGAGGATTTTTAATCAACTGTCATCGCTTCAAGAGGTAAATCTTCTAACCATGAATCATGACCATTCGCAAGGATCCTTCGATGGGAATTTTTCCGCTGCATTATTTTTGTTTTATACACAAATTCCCAACACTTAATAAATCTAGTTGTGGGTTGAATAAATTGGAAAATTGACGAATTGCAATTGTAGATATTTCCTTTTGAAAATCGGAAGTGATATTAGGATAATTGAGGGTTCCCGTTTGACAAGAAATTAAATTGAAACTAGCGATATGGAGATAAAACACTTGGGTAACTTGGTTGATAGGGTAGGTGAATTCGTGACCTTATAGCCTTAGCCATAATCAAATCTCATCACAATCTTTTAGAATCTTTAATTAATCATTTTTTATTTAATCTTTGATTTAATTTTCTCTCTCTTCATAACCACTTCTCTTTGATTTGGTCAAACGCTTTGAAATTCCTTATTAAAATTAGTTAAATTGGTCTTCCAATCCTTGTGTTCGACCTCGGTATTTACTTGCCGTGTTTTATTACTTGCAACGAAACGGTACGCTTGTCGGATCGTCAACAACCACCCAGGAGGTAGAGACCAGTGGGACAGGCGCCATAGCGCCCACAGTCAGCTGAGATGGTTATGCTTCAACATAACCTACAGGTGTCGAGGCTGTCTCATGAGGTGCTCAGGGAGTTCTTCCGAGAGCAAACTGATGATGAGTCTTATAATGAGGCTTTGGAAAGATATAATTTACTTTTGAGGAGATGCCCTTCTTCCTATTTTGACTTGGTAACAAAGGTTCAACACTTCTTTAATGGGTTGAAAGGGAGATATCAGATGAATTGTGATGTCGCAGCTGGCGGTTCTTTCTCTTATTTATCAGTAGAGGATGCATAGGCTTTACTTGAGAAGATGTCCAGGAATGACTACAACCGCAATATGGGTACTTCTAATGCTTCTGTACTTAGTTCAACATCTATTGAAGTCATTCTTGAGCAGAACACACTTTTGAAGAAGCGGAATGAAGCACTGACAAACAAGATGAAGATGAACGCGGTAAGAGAGGGCTTACCTCCGGGTTGTGACTTTTGTCAAGGTGATCATGATGGTGCATATTGTCTGGGCAACCTTTATAAGGAGCATGTGGATTCGTGTCACAATTTTTATGACATGGTACCATAGCGCAATGACTATCAGAGGAATAAGCAGAACAACCACTACCATCAGGGACAGAATTGGAATATCAGGAGAGATCATCTGGGTTTCTCTCGGAGCAACACTAGTGGTGGTCTAGCCGGGTAACAACAACAGAATCAGATGCCAAACTATGGAATTAAACAGCACAATACCCAAAAGGCTCTCCCTCAACCTACTCAATTGCAAATCACAGATGAAGGGAAGCAACCTTGGGAATTAGCTATTGAGATGACTAGTGCGGCCATAGAGAAGCTATCAGTAAACACAAACATAGTCATTGACAAATAGGCAACTCATACAGGGGCAACAATTGAATGAGCGTCTTCCAGGCTCCTTCCCAAGTAATACATAGAACAACCCCAAGAGCCAGTGCAATGCGTGACAACTCGGAGTGGTAAGGTGTTGGAATTTAACAGGGAATCAACCAGCTCTCAAGAGATTGAGACTCCAGAACAACCACGGGTGGAAGAGTAGCAATCAAGGGAGGAGGATGTAGCCAGTGAAAAGGTGCCAGAGCAAGAAGGAAGATTGAAGTTAGTAGATGAAGAATTTCGAAGGAATGAGTGGGTTGAGCCTCAAGATTTTCCTCCCTTCATTAAGGTACCTTATCCAGAGAGATTGAAGAAGCCCTTGCAAGACAAGCAATTCAACAAGTTCCTTGATGTTTTCCACAAGCTTCAAATTAATATTCCATTTGCAGAAGCCTTGGAACAAAAGTCATCTTATGCCTGGTTTATGAAAGAGCTTCTCTCCAAGAAGCGAAAGACAGTGGATGAGGAAACGGTTTCTTTAACCGAGGAATGTAGTGCAATTCTTCAAAGGAAACTACCACCAAAGTTGAAGGATCCGGGTTCTTTTAGTATACCATGCACCATTAGGGAGGTAACTTTTAGGAACGCATTGTGTGATCTAGAGCCAAGCATCAATTTGATGCCCTTATCTATAATGAAGAAGGTAGGCATAAAAGAGGTAAAGGATACTAGGATGTCACTCCAACTAGCGGATCGCTCTATCAAATATCCTTATGGAGTGGTGGAAGATTTATTGGTAAAGGTAGACAAGTTCATCTTTCCGGCTGACTTTGTGGTGCTTGATATGGATGAGGATGCCGAGATCCCTCTCATTTTGGGTAGGCTTTTCTTGGCCACTGGGTGTGCTTTCATAGATGTGCAACAAGAGAAACTCACACTAAGAGTGCAAGATGAGAACATAGTCTTCAATGTCTTTGAAGCAATGAAACACCCCATTGAGAGATCGGATGTATATAGAGTTGATGTGGTGGAGACCATTGTAAAACCTATGGCCACAAGAGAAGCCCATGGTTCTTCACTTGCAAAAGTGTTGGTAAAATCCCATGATGAGGAAGAAGAAGAAGACCTTTTGGGGGATGAGGATTATCTTGAATGCTTAAAAAACATGGAAGCCTTGCCAAGTCTCCCAAAGGAAGAACGACAAAAAGAAAAGCTCAATAAATAAGGAATGGAAGAAGACAACAAGACACTGGAATTAAAGCAACTCCCGGCTCACTTAAGGCATGCATTCTTGAGTGAGAAGGGACAACATCCAGTCATCATTAGCAATGCTTTGAAAAAGGATGAGGAAGAAAAGCTTTTGAGAGTTCTTAGGGAACACAAATCCACCATTGGATGGAATATTTTAGATTTAAAAGGTTTAAGTCCTTCCCTGTGCATGCACAAAATTTTGATGGAGGATGATTTCAAACCGGTGGTTCAACCACAAAGGCGATTAAATCCCATCATGAAAGAAGCGGTGCGTAAGGAAGTGATTAATCTTTTGGATGCCGGAATCGTCTATCCAATCTCAAAGAGCAATCGGGTTAGCCTGATTCATGTGGTCCCGAAGAAAGGCGGAACAACTGTGGTAGTCAATGAGAATAACGAAATAATTCCAACAAGGACCATCACGGGATGGAGGGTTTGCATTGACTATAGAAAGTTAAATGATGCAACAAGGAAAGATCACTTCCCTCTTCCATTCATTGATCAAATGATTGAAAGGTTGACCTGATATGAATATTATTGTTTTTGGATGGTTACTCCGGTTACAACCAAATTGTTGTGGATCCTCAAGACCAAGAGAAGACAGCCTTCACATGCCTATATGGAGTTTTTTCTTATAGAAGGATGCCTTTCGAATTATGCAATGCTCCCGCCACTTTCCAAAGGTGTATGCTTTCCATTTTCTTAGACATGGTGGAGAATTTCATTGAAATATTCATGGACGACTTCTAGGTCTTTGGGACCTCTTTTGATAATTGCTTGAAGAATTTGGCTTTGGTTCTTGAGAGATGCCAAGATCCAACCTAGTGCTCAATTGGGAAACATGTCATTTCATGGTCAAGGAAGGTATAGTTTTGGGGCACAAAATCTCCCAACAGGGGATTGAGGTTGATAGAGTCAAGATTGAGTTGATTGAGAAGCTACCACCACCAACCAATGTGAAAGGGGTGAGGAGTTTCTTGGGCCATGCCGGTTTCTATCGAAGGTTCATTAAAGACTTCTCCAAGATCGGGAAACCACTATGTGACCTTCTCGTGAAGGACGTATCCTTTGATTTTAATTCTTCTTGCTTAAATTCTTTTAATACTTTAAAAAATATGCTTGTCACCGCAACCATAATCACTGCACCTAATTGGAATTTACCCTTTTAAATCATGTGTGATGCTAGTGATTATGCGGTGGGGGCGGTTTTGGGTCAAAGGGTGGAAAAGTTAGCTCTTGTGATTTACTATGTAAGTAAAGTTTTAAATGAAGCACAAGCTAACTATTCCACCACTGAAAAAGAACTCTTAGATGTGGTTTTTTCTTTATATAAATTTTGGTCCTACGTTGTGGGGTCTAAAATTGTTGTATACACCGATCATGCGGCCATAAGACACTTGATGACAAAACAAGAGGCCAAACCTAGATTAATTCAATGGATTCTTCTTTTGCAGGATTTTGATAATGAAATTAGGGACCAGAAAGTGTCAGAAAATGGTGTGGCGGACCACTTATCAAGATTGGTTAATCCCGACACCGAGGATAAATTACTAGACATGAAGGAAGAATTCCCTGATGAGAAACTATTCGCATTGTTTGAAAAATATTCTCCTTGGTTGGCGGACATGACCAACTTCAATTCTTCAAATGTAGTTCCGTAAGGATGGACTAATCAACAAAGGAAAAAATTCTTCTCAGACACAAGGTATTATGTCTAGGAGGATCCTTATCTCTTCAAGCAATGCTCAGATGGGATCCTAAGGAGGTGTATTCCTCATGATCAAATCGGAAACATGTTGTGGCATTGCCATAGCTCAGATTATGGTGGGAATTTTGGGGGAAAGAAGACTGCAGAAAAAGTCCTCCAAAGCAGGTTTTATTGGCCAACACTCTTCAAGGATGCCCACACTTTTGTTGAGAATTGTGATTGTTGCCAAAGGGTTGGAAACATTTCTAAGCGGCATGAACTTCCTGTTAATTGCATGCTTGAAGTACATCTCTTTGATGTTTGGGGGATTGATTTCATGGGACCATCCCCACCCTCCTTCTCCTATCAATACATTTTAGTAGCGGTCGATTATGTGTCAAAGTGGGTGGAAGCAATCCCAACAACAAAGGATGATGCGCGGGTAGTCATGGAACTTTTAAGGCGCAATATATTCACAAGGTTTGGGGTTCCAAGAGTCTTGATTAGTGATGGTGGATCTCACTTTTGTAATAAACAAATGAACCATCTACTATCAAGATATGGAGTCAAGCATAGGGTATCAACACCCTACCATCCATGAACCAATGGACAAGCAGAGATATCCAACCATAAGTTGAAGCGCATTCTTGAGAAAACCGTCTTAGAGTCTTCTTGGTAAGTCTTGATCGGAATAATTACACTAAGCCTAATTTGAGTGCATATGATAAAAAATGGAAAGTCTCGATGTGTTCCCTTATGATTTGAAAAAAATTGAAAAATCGATCCCCATGAAAGATTGAAAAGTGAACTTTGAGAATTTGTATTATGATTGCATGATTTATGACAAGTTTGGGGTAAAGGGGTGCACACATTAGGGATGTATCTCGGTCAAATAATTTGCTAAAATGTCCAGGTGAGGAATTTGAGCCTCCAACATTGTTTTGAATTGTGTGAATCACTTTTATGTTGCACTTTCCCGAATTTGCTTGAATCTCATCATGGTTTGCATGTTTATATGTTTCCATCAAATGATTTAGGCAATTTTATGTGAAATAGCCACTTGGCCAAATATGAACCAACATTGATGCATGATCCCAAGTTAGCCTCATCGAGCCTAATAGCCTATTGTTTCTTAATAACCTTACAATACAAGTCATAAATCCGGAAAAACCATGTTAACCCAATCTAAGGATTTAGGAGAGCATGGAAACATAGCAAGGTAAGTGCTGTTTGGAACCTAAGTTTGGGGTGGCTACAAAGTTTATCATGTTGTTTTGGTTGAGAAAGAGAAAAGGCAAAAAGCTTGAAGCCAAAGGGCGATATATATATTAAAAAAAAATAGAGCAAATAATAAGGTTATCAAAGGAAAAAGGTTTGTAGCCACCCAAAGCAAAAAAAATAGAAAAATAGAAAAAGAATAGAGAGTAAGATCAAAAATTATAATTGCACATTTTATTCTCTCATAAATCTTAGGGACTTAGCCTTGATCCTTTACATATCCTACCTTTAGCCAGACCACATTACAACCTTTAAAAGACCTTTTGATGTTGAATACATGTTTTTGTGGGAACTTTGTTGAGATGAAAATCAAATTCATGGAAAGTGCTCTTAAAATGTGAAAATTGAGTGAAAAGTTGATATCCTTGACAAATTAAGCGAATGAGTGAATCACTAAATACCCTTGTGAGGTAGGAAATTATTTGAATTTGGCGATCTCCTTTGTGTATGTGACTTGAAGCCCTTACTTAGCATAATGAGTGTATGAGTGATATGTTTCTCATGGTTTGAAAGTAGGTGAAATTTGGGGGTTGATTAAGTAAAGTAATGAAAGGGGAAACAATGAGTAAGGGTAAATTGATGAAATTGCACGAAATTTGAGGCAAGAGTGATTAAGTCCATTGAGCTTACCTAATTTGAGTCTTTCATTTTGTTAGTTTGCTTGGGGACAAGCTAAGTTTAAGTTTGGAATATTTTGATAAACCGTTAGTTCATCTAGTTTTATGACTAGAAAGACCTCAATTTCGATACCAATTGTGAGAGTTCATTCTCGTTTTAGCCTAAATTTGACTTTAATTGTTCACAAGAAATTCCTTTTAGTCTTAGGGATAATTTTTAGTAATTTCTTTTAGTTTCTTATCAAAATAAAGCATTTAATGCTACTTTTAATTCCAGGTTAAAAGTGAAGCTCGAGGAAGCTAGGAAAAATAAAGGAAACAAGCAAAAAGGCAAAAATTGGCTATTCGCCTCGCGAACAAAAGCTCACATCGCGAGCCAGAGGAGCAGATCAAGCAGGAACAGGCAGCCATTCAGCCTCACCTCGCGAACCTTGTCTCGCCTCGTGAGAAGTCCAAATTTGAACTGGTGCCAACTTATGATTCGCCTCGCGAATACTTGCTCGCCCCGCGAGCGCGCGCAGATTCCAAACCTTATAAATGGCTTGTTTTAGGTAAATGAGAGGAGTTTTTTGGTTGGAAAAGTGTAATCCTAGTTTGCTTGGAGATGTGTAGTGTGTTTTGAGTCAGTTCTTGAAGGATGAATGCTTTTATTACATTTTTCTTTGTTTTAGTCACTATGAGGAACTAATCCTCCTTTCTAAGGGAACGATGAAGCCACCTCTGATGGCATAGTTTATCCAGGTAATATTTTCGTATACCCTTGTCTCTTTTCTTGTTTCTTAATTCTGTTTTGTTTGCGTTATGTGGCCAGTGGTTAACTAGTCTAGTGCGTTGAAGCTGGGAAGTGATTCGTGCTTAGGACTTGAATTAAGAACACCGCTTGAATATTACTAGGGATAGAATAGGAAAGCGGTGCAATCGTTATAGGGAACCAAGAACTTAATAAATATAGTTGTGGGTTGAATAAATTGGGAAATTGATGACTTGCAATTGTAGATATTTCCTTTTGAAAATCGAAAGTGACATTAGGATAATTGAGGGTTCCCGTTTGACAAGAAATTAAATTGAAACTAGCGATAAGGAGATAAAACACTTGGGTAACTTACTTGATAGGGTAGGTGAATTCGTGACCTTAAAGTATTATTCATAATCAAATCTCATCACAATCTTTTAGAATCTTTAATTAATCATTTTTTATTTAATCTTTGATTTAATTTTCTCTCTCTTCATAACCACTTCTCTTGGATTTGGTCAAACGCTTTGAAATTCCTTATTAAAATTAGTTAAATCGGTCTGCCAATCCTTGTGTTCGACCTCGGTATTTACTTACCGTGTTTTATTACTTGCAACGAAACGGTACACTTGTCGGATCGTCAACAACCACCCAGGAGGTAGAGACCAGCGGGACAAGCCCCACAGTGCCCACAGTCAGTTAAGATGGTTATGCTTCAGCATAACCTACAGGCGTCGAGGCTGTCTCATGAGGTGCTCAGGGAGTTCTTCCGAGAGCAGCTAAGGGCCCAGCAAGAGGGCAGGGACCCTATCTACCCCTCTGAGGAGGAGTTGGTGTAACACTCCGTTTTTCGTATTAGCGCTTATTGTGTATGCCTTGTTTGCCTAGGACGGTCTAGAAAAGGGCTGAGTGGGATTTTTAGTTAGAAATCCCTTCCTGATGCGTGAGCACGCCCGTACTCATGTGTAGTATTAAGGTCCTTAATGATAATGAGAATTAAAGGATGTTTTCCCAGTTGTTCATAAGACATGAATGTAGTATAAGAGGTAAGGTTATGTTCATAGGGCTTAGTTAAAGACCCTAGGGTTGATTAGTAAGTGTTCTAGGGACATTAATAACGAATCTATGATTAAAAGATTAATTCTCCATGATGATAAGACATGAATATTAATGAAGAATAGTTAAGATTAATGAAGTTGATGTTCAATGGATTAGTAAAAGCCAATGGGTTGAATCTGTGAACTATTCCAAGGATTTGGGAAAGGGTTTCTGACCCTTTCTGCCCAAATCATTACGGCCACACTCCATTGAGCACGACCGTGCTTAAAAGGGAGCACGCTCATGCTCCAGTTTGAAATCCAGTGCAGGGAGCGCATTTGAGCACGCCCGTGCTCAACAGGCAGCATGGTCTTGCTTACCTACAGGTCCAACACGCCCGTGCTCACTTGACCAGAACAAAACCAGAATGCTGAAATAGGGGTTTTCACCCTAAACGCTTAAAAGACTTAATAAGACACTCAACAAACATGAAGACCAAAAGACAGGTGATAAGATGTTGTACCTTTGTAGTCTAGTGGCCAAGGGGGCCTTGATGCATGATGGTCTAGGTGGTAATCTCTAGTGCTTAATGGCTATAGTGTAAAAGATGATGATGCACCTTGGTAGCCGAGTGGCCAAGGGGGCCTTGATGCTTGATGGTCAAGTGGTAATCTCTGGTGCAGAATGACCAGAGTGTTCAAAAGATAAATTTGAAACGATAATGATAATCCTTGATAGCCGAGTGGTCGAGGTGTTGATGGTGATAAACTTGGGTAGCCTAGTGGCCCAAGCGAAGGTGGCGTTTGTGTTTGTGTTGTGTTGAGCATGCACTCAGGCAACGAAGATGTTAGTGGAGGTTGTACAACATAGGGGAGGTCTTCCGCGTGTAAGACGATCCGGTTATCAGCGGTGATTCATCCGAGAATTGGGTGAATCTTGCACCCCTGCGGTGTCCCACCCGAGGATAAGGTGCATCTGCTATCCTAGGGGTCCACCCATGGTAAGGTGAATGCCCCGGCGATGGTGCTTATTGGACAATGTGGAGATGTAACTCTGAAGTTGACTTCCTGAGATAGTTTGGATCCACGTGCAAAATGGAGTAATGGAGCATAGTTGTATTGCATAGCATACACGTTTGTATGATGATAATTTTTATGTTATATTTATTGTTTGTTATAACATGCTTGTTTGATGTATGCTCATCTTGCTAACTGCTTCCTTGCCATTATATTCATATACATGTTTCTTACTCCCTATCTCTATGTTTCTTGTTTGTGGCATGTATATTTTATACAGAGGTCGGTGAGCAGCCAGTTGAGGAGTGACTCTGAGGAGCCGCGAATCATAGTTAGGATTTCCCGCTTTCAGTAGTTTAGTTATGTTTAGTTTCAGTGTTTTTATCCGAATTGTTTATCGGATTGATTATACCAACTCTGTAGTGTGACATCGGGGTTGGGTTCGTTTATGGTTTTGTTTGATGACATGTTTTATTTTCCCGGTTGATATAATGTGATGTTCTCTATCCGTTGTTGGTTTTAATTTTTAATATTATGATATTATTTGCATGTGTTCTTTCCCTTTTATATATGTGTTATTGATTTTAAATACAGGCGTGGTAGAGGGTGCCACAGTTGGCACCTCGGCTTGGGTGGCAGTATTATCCTGGGGACCAGGATGCTCAGCAACATGGGGGTACCCGAGGCTCCAGAGCATGAGGACGATGCTGCTGACCAGGGTTATGATTTTGGTAACCAGGATGATGACCCGGTGAACCAGATTGATTTTGATTGAGCGGGGGCCATTTTCAGCCTTTCTTTGAGTTCTAGCTTATTTGATTCGATATGGTTGTATATCTTTATATTAGCTCGAAACTCAAGTTACTTGTTACACATTGTGCACTGATGTTTTTGTATATATTTTGGTGCATTTTCTATTTTTATTTTTAGTTTTTATTTTAATTTTAATTTTTGAATATCATTATTGACCAAATTTTTCTTGTGAAAAATTAGATGAAATTCTCAATCTCTCCGAACCACCCTGAATTTCAAAGTATCAAGGATGCAATTCGAGAGACACGAATCCCTTTTCCCGGAAATCGAAAGTATGACAAAAGAACAAAGGGAGAGGGAGGATCTGTCTCGCTTGAGCTTTTGTAGGGGTACCAATGAATATGTCCGGATTGAGATCAAGCGCGATATTGAAGAGAGGGAACGGGACCGCCCGCCTTGCATTTATCCCGGGCATACGCTTTATGAGAAATTCAAGAAAGTGATTGGACCTAATCGGATTCCATTCCCATAAGTTGAAAACTATACCCGAGAGGAGGAAGACAAGTAGGATTGAGCTTGGTTGGTCACTCTCTAGGGAGCAAATGACTATGCAAGGCAAGAGATGGAAAAGGCTCGGGTTGCGAAGGAAGAAATTCCGGAGGAAAGGCCGAAAACAAAGAAAGATGAGGAGAAGTCCTCTCGGACTCCTTGAGATACCACTTCTTAAACCTTTCTCTCTTCTTTTGTTTTCGTTTCTCCTCTCTTCTTTTCAATTTATGCAAGTGAATGATTGGTCAATAGGAAAAATTCATAGTGTCTTTAGAGTCTTGTTGGTAAGTCTTTTGGATGTATTTGAATTGATCTTAGTTGATTTCACATATGTTATGATGAAAAATATTGATGAACCTCTCTCGATGTTTTTGAAAGTTTAAATCCCCGCGTGAAAATTGAAATTATTAACTTAGAGAATTTTTATTATGGATGCATGATTTATGACAAGTTTGGGGTTAAGCGGTGCACACACTAGGGATTGAATCTCGGTCAAACAATTTGCGAAAAAGTCCGGGCGAGGAATTGTGACTTAAACATTATTTATAATTCAGTGAGTCGCTTTTTAATCATATTTTCCCGGATTTGCTTGAATCTTTTCATGTTTTGCATGTCTATATGTTGCATCAAATGATCTAGGCATTTTTTGAAATAGCTACTTGACCTAAAAAGAACCAACCTTAAAACCATGTCCCTAGTTGGGGTGTTCGTGGATTGAATTAGATCGGTTTTGAGCTAAAAAGTTATTCGATCCAATGATGTAAACAATGTACTGTTTGGATTGGATCAGTTTGCTTCCTTAAAAAAATCAGATCCGATCCAATCCAATCAAATTCAGTTTGGATTGGATTGGATAATTCGGTTTTTGTTATACTTTATTTTTTTTTCCTTGTGTCAAGTGTCCTTTTTACTTGTTTAATAGTGGATAAAGGATAATCTTCATTTTAATTTGGGAGTTTGAGAAAAAATAATTAATGATTTTTTAAAACGTTCTTTTATGTTAATTCTCTACATTTACTCTCACATACATAATTTTTTCTTGAATTATCTACAAATAAATTGTAGCTAATTATTTTTAAAATTTTCTTAATTGATTTCATATTTTTCATGTTTACTCAATCAAGTATATATGTTATGTATCAAAACTTTTATCAAAATATAACTTCAAGACATTAATATTTATTCCAAATAGTCTCATATATGTCATTCCAACAAAAATATTAAAGAGAATGAGGGACATAAAAGTATGAAAAACAATGTTTAAGTATGACTAATACTATATTTTCAAAAATCGTAATATTTGTATATAGTAGATCTGTTTGGATTGGATTGGATTGGATTGGATTTCACTAGAGGATCCAAAATCCGATCCAATCTAATAAAAAAAGCGGTTTTTCGGTTTTCGATCTTTTTGGTTTTCGGTTTGTTCGGTTTTCGGTTTTTTGGATCAGTTTTTGCGGTTTGAATCGGTTTGGATCGGTTAATGAACACCCCTAGTCCCTAGTTAGCCACATTGAGCCTTGATGCCTAATGTTTCTTGATGACCTTACGTTACAAGCCAAAAGTCTGGAAAAACCATGTTAACCCAGTCTTAGGATTTAGGTGAGCATGGATACTTAGCAAAGTAAGGGTTGTTTAGAAATTAAGTTTGGGGTGGCTACAGGGGGGTTATCATGTTAATTTGGTTGAGAAAAAGAAAAATAAAAAGGTTGAATACAAAGGCAAAAAGAATAAAAATGGCAAAAAGGGCAAAGTAAAAAGGGTAAACAAAGGAAGAAGGTTGTAGCCACCAAAAGTAAGACAAAAAAAATGAGAGTGAGAATCAAAAAGTGTAAATGCCAAATTTCTGCATTTATAAAGTCCAAAAACAAATAAAAAGAGTCCTCATATAAGGTCCTTAGTTAGAAACTTGTATTAGGAAAGCATGTAGGATTTAATTGCATTTAGGAAAGGAAGGGAAGAATTCAGTTCTGGCTCGCCTCGTGAGCAGGAATTTACCCCGCGAGCCAGAAGGATCACAGAAAATCATGTCTCTGGCCCGCCCTGCGACACTAGGATTCACCTCGCGATCCTGGAGGATTGGAAGAGTCAGACTGGACAGGCTCGCCATACGAGGACTGTATCGTCTCACGAGACTGAAAGGTAGAATCTCACAGGTGGGTACCTCGTTCTGCCTCACGTCGCGAACTACACGTTCGCCTCACGATTCTGGAAAAATAATAGCTGCAAGAAATAAATCCATATTCGCCCCACGAAAATAAGTTCGCCTCATGAATCTGGGAATAAAAAAGGTCTCTGAAAACCCAGTTTCGCCTCACGAACTTCGCCTTGCAAAATCCAAAATTAGGGTTCTGAATTAGGAATTTTCTTAAGGTTTGCCTCGCTAAAGTCACGAGTATTTAGCCCCGCGAGACTGAGACAGATCCAATTTTTTTTCAAAAACTTTTAAGGTCTCTCTGAATTCTCTCACGTGGGTCCTCGAGCATTCACCCAAGTTAATCACATTCTCACTCTAACACTCTCAATCACACTCACAAGGTAAGTTTCAATCTCTCCGGTCAACTCCACTTCCTTGGATTTTAGGTTCAAGAACTCCCATCTTTTGAGAATTTTGGAAACAATAGAGTTAGGAAAATAACCATGTTGCCACAACTGATTTCTGAGTGTTCATGATATGTTTTGCATGTTCTTGTTATGTATTTTGTTATTAAGCCTAAAAGATACAAGAACATTAATTGTGCAATAAATGGTATACATGAGTTTGTGAGATTTTTGGATATTATTGAATGTATATGATGTTGATGAATGATGATGCCTTTGTTGTGGATTGAACTGAACCCAATTGCTATGATTAGAAACCTAGGTTTGGGGTTATTTTGGGTATTAGCTAGAGATGATGCAAGGGGGCATTAAGAGTATTTTTCTGAAATTTTTAGAAATGAAGCTATGTATTATTTTTGGAGAATTTGATGCCTAATATAGGTCTGTTAGGAAACTAGAGATGGAATTATGTATTCATAGTTCTCTATTGAAATGTTATAAACTGTATTGGGACTTTTCTAGTTTTCAGGTTATGGCTCCCCCGAAAAATGCTGAAAAACAGCAAGTTAAGCACAAGAAGCGCCAATCTATCCATGATGATGACTTGTTGTTCTCCGAGGGCCCAGGTTCCTCTTCTGGGGGTATTTCCTCTTCTCCCAGCTTCCGAACTCCTCTTCATGAGAAGCATTGGGAGTTTGTAACGCAGAAGGAGATGGTCCTAGAGAGGAAGGTGGTCCTTATGGGGAAACACTATCCGTCTATCTCTGGACAGATTCACACTAGGGGTTGGGGTATGTTGGCTGATCTTCCTCGTCGGTTTGATATCAAACTGGTTCAGGGATTTTACGCCAATGCCCTCAACCCCGATATTGATGACCCAGGGTGTGTTTCTTTGGTGAGAGGGGTGCCTGTGACTTTCACGACAGATTAACACTTGTCTGGGAATCCCTATCACCTGGGAGGATAGGAGCCAATATGAGATTTTGCCAGCAGTACAGGGATTGGTTGCAGAGATAGTGGAGACATGCTGTAGGCAGGGGGCCCAGTGGGAGGTGGGGACCTCTGAGAACCTACTGAGGCTGAGGAGGCAGGATCTATCACCATTGGCCCGGGTATGGTCGGCGTTCGTACACGCCGACCTGATGGTTAGCTCTCACGAGTCCACCATTACAGTTGCCCATGCCCATCTTATATATGGTATTATGAAGGAAAAGAGCATCAATGTTGGGGCAGTCATTGCACAGGATATTCAGCAGAAGGCAAACTCGAGGGCACCAAAGGAGTGCTTGGGGCACAGGTTTCTGATTACTGAGCTAATCCGCAGGGCGGGCATAGCAGTGTCTGACTTGGTGGAGAGGATCCCCAAGCAGCCGATCAACAGAGAGTACATACGCCGCTTCTGCTTCACTGAGCCCACACCACCGAGGAGACCACAGCCCCCTCCGAGGCCACGATCAGCTGATATGGCTCTACATTTGCTGAACCAGCAGGCTTTGAGGAGGGATAATGTTGTGTTCCGAGATTTTTTCAAGGAGATGTCCCTAGCTCAGCAGGAGGGCCGGGTACCCATTTTCCCTTTCGAGAAGGACTTGGCACCTCGGTAAGGGTGGCAGGATTATCCTGGAGACCAGGATGTCGTGCCACAGGGGGGTGCCCGAGGTACCTCAGGCGGATGATGCAGTAGTAGGTCAGCAGTAAGGTGACCTGGTAGACGATATTGATTTTGATCTATGAGCCGGCACCATCATTATCAGTTCCCCTACCCACCCCCCGTTTTTATGAGTTCTAGCTATTTTTGTTAATTCGATATGGTTGTACCTTGATGGCTAGATAGAAACTTTGTTCTTTTAGTTATTTTGATACTGGATGCACTCTTTGTTGACTATATTTTTATGATGCATGCATTGATACTGATTTTGATTTTGATTTTTTTTTTTTTTTTTGCATTTTGATTATGATATTGACCAAGGTTTTTAAAATGTGAATAAATATATGCTTGACTTGAGTCACCTACGCAAGGTGAGAATGCCGGTTGATGAAAAAGACATCACACCGAACCACCCCGATTATGAATATGTTCAACTATGCATTAGAGAAAAGCGGTTCCCAAACCCTCACATGGAAAACTTGACTAAAGAAAAAGAAGGGGAAATGGATCTGTTTGACTTAAGCATTGATCGGGGGTGTAAATGACTTTGTTCGGAGGAAAATTGATCGTGAAGTTGAAAAAAGGCAATGTGAGTTTGCAGTGCACACATCTCCTGAGCATGCTCTATATGAAAAGATAAAGGAAGCAGTGGAGCTCAACCGGATCCCATTCCCGGATGTGGAATTCTTTAGCAAGGAAGAAGAAGACAAGTGGGACCCGGTGTGGCTACTCATTTTCAAAAGTACGAATGATTGTGCATGGATGGAGATGGAAGGAATTAGGCAAGCAAAGGAAGGAAGTCCAAATGGAAAGGCCCTAAGAGAAGAAACCACCATTGAAAGCCCGGACATAGTTTGGGCTATGTATCTTGACGAGGAGGTCGAGTCTACTAGACCAAGGAAGAAACAAAGGAAAGACAAGGAAGAGGCGAGACAGGCTAATGAGAGTGTGGGGTCCACTCATACCCCTTGAGATAAATCTTTCTAAAACTCAACTCTTTTCTTTTTTGTTCCTTCTATTTTGAATCATGTTGGTTGCATTTGAATAATTGGTCAATATCAAAAAATAAAAAAATAAAAATATGATTTTAGTGTCTTAGTGTCTTCTTGGTAAGTCTTGATGGGAATAATTACACTAAGCCTAAATTGAGTGCATATGATAAAAAATGGAAAGTCTCGGTGTGTTCTCTTATGATTTGAAAAAATTGAAAAATCGATCCCCATGAAAGATTCAAAAGTGAACTTTGAGAATTTCAATTATGAGTGCATGATTTATGACAAGTTGGGGGTAAAGGGGTGCACACATTAGGGATGTATCTCGATCAAATAATTTGCTAAAATGTCTAGGTGAGGAATTTGAGCCTCCAACATTGTTTTGAATTGTGTGAATCACTTTTATGTTGCACTTTCCCGAATTGCTTGAATCACTTCATGGTTTGCATGGTTATATGTTTGCATCAAATGATTTAGGCAATTTTCTGTGAAATATCTACTTGGCCAAATATGAACCAACCTTGATGCATGATCCCTAGTTAGCCACATTGACCCTAATAGCCTATTGTTTCTTAATAACCTTACAATACAAGCCATAAATCCGGAAAAACCATATTAACCCAATCTTAGGATTTAGGAGAGCATGGAAACTTAGTAAGGTAAGTGTTGTTTGGAACCTAAGTTTGGGGTTCCTACAAAGTTTATCATGTTGTTTTGGTTGAGAAAGAGAAAAGGCAAAAATGTTGAAGTCAAAGGGCGATATATATATTAAAAAAAAGAGTAAATAATATGGTTATCAAAGGAAAAAGGTTTGTAGTCACCCAAAGCAAAAAAATAGAAAAATAGAAAAAGAATAGAGAGTAAGATCAAAAATTATAATTGCACATTTTATGCTCTCATAAATCTTAGGGACTTAGCCTTGATCCTTTACATATCCTACCTTTAGCCAGACCACATTACAACCTTTAAAAGACCTTTTGATGTTGCCTACATGTTTTTGTTGGAACTTTGTTGAGATGAAAATCAAATTCATGGAAAGTGCTCTTAAAATGTGAAAATTGAGTGAAAAGTTGATATCCTTGACAAATTAAGCGAATGAGTGAATCACTAAATACCCTTGTGAGGTAGGGAATTATTTGAATTTGGTGATCTCCTTTGTGTATGTGACTTGAAGCCCTTACTTAGGGTAATGAGTGTATGAGTGATATGTTTCTCATGGTTTGAAAGTAGGTGAAATTGGGGGTTGATTAAGTAAAGTAAGGAAGGAGAAAACATTGAGTAAGGGTAAATTAATGAAATGGCACGAAATTTGGTCCAAGAGTGATTAAGTCCATTGAGATTACCTAATTTGAGTCTTTCATTTTTTTAGTTTGCTTGGGGACAAGCAAAGTTTAAGTTTGGCATATTTTGATAAACCGTTGGTTCATCTAGTTTTATGACTAGAAAGACCTCAATTTTGATACCAATTGCGAGAGTTCATTCTCGTTTTAGCCCAAATTTGACATTAATTGTTCACAAGCAATTCCTTTTAGTCTTAGGGATAATTTTTAGTAATTTCTTTTAGTTTCTTATCAAAATAAAGCATTTAATGCTACTTTTAATTCCAGGTTAAAATGAAGCTCGAGGAAGCTAGGAAAAATAAAGGAAACGAGCAAAAAGGTAAAATTTGGCTATTCGTCTAGCGAACAGAAGCTCGCCTCGTGAGCCAGAGGAGCAGATCAAGCAGGAAAAGGCAGCCATTCAGTCTCGCCTCGCGAACCTTGTCTCGCCTCGTGAGAAGTCCAAATTTGAACTGGCGCCAACTTAAGATTCGCCTTGCGAATCCTTGCTCGCCCCGCGAGCACGCTCTGATTCCAAACCGTATAAATAGCTTGTTTTAGGTCAATGAGAGGAGTTTTTTGATTGGAAAAGTGTAATACTAGTTTGCTTGGAGTTGTGTAGTGTGTTTTGAGTCAGTTCTTGAAGGATGAATGCTTTTATTACTTTTTTCGTTGTTTTCGTCTCTACAAGGAACTAATCCTCCTTTCTAAGGGAACGATGAAGCCACCTCTAATGGCATAGTTTATCCAAGTAATATTTACTTATACCCTTGTCTCTTTTCTTGTTTCTTAATTCTGTTTTGTTTGCGTTAATCATGTGGCCAGTGGTTAACTAGTCTAGTGCGTTGAAGCTGGAAAGAGATTCGTGCTTAGGACTTGAATTAAGAACACCGCTTGAACATTACTAGGGATAGAATAGGAAAGCGGTGCAATCATTATAGGAAATCAAGAACTTAATAAATCTAGTTGTGGGTTGAATAAATTAGGAAATTGATGACTTGCAATTTTAGATATTTCCTTTTGAAAATCGGAAGTGACATTAGGATAATTGATGGTTCCCGATTGACAAGAAATTAAATTCAAACTAGGGATAAGGTGATAAAACACTTCGGTAACTTGCTTGATAGGGTAGGTGAATTCGTGACCTTAAAGTATTAGTCATAATCAAATCTCATCACAATCTTTTAGAATCTTTAGTTAATCGTTTTTGATTTAATCTTTGATTTAATTTTCTCTCTCTTCATAACCACTTCTCTTTGATTTGGTCAAACGCTTTGAAATTCCTTATTAAAATTAGTTAAATTGGTCTTCCAATCCTTGTGTTCGACCTCGGTATTTACTTACCGTGTTTCATTACTTGTAACGAAATGGTACACTTGTCGGATCATCAACAACCACCTAGGAGGTGGAGACCAGCGGGACAGGCCCCACAGCGCCCACAGTCAGCTGAGATGGTTATGCTTCAGCATAACCTACAGGCGTCGAGGCTGTCTCATAAGGTGCCCAGGGAGTTCTTTTGAGAGCAGCTAAGGGCCCAGCAGGAGGGCAGGGACCCTATCTACCCCTCTAAGGAGGAGTTGGTGTAACACCCCGTTTTTCGTATAAGCGCTTATTGTGTATGCCTTGTTTGCAAGGGACGGTCTAGCAAGGGGCTGAGTGGGATTTTTAGTTAGAAATCCCTTCCTGATGCATGAGCACGCCCGTGCTCATGTGTAGTATTAAGGCCCTTAATGATAATGAGAATTAAGGGATATTTTTCCTGTTGTTCATAAGACATGAATGTAGTATGAGAGGCAAGGTTATGTTCACAGGGCCTAGTTAAAGACCCTAGGGTTGATTAGTGAGTGTTATAGGGACATTAATAATGAATCTATGATTAAAAGATTAATTCCCCATGATGATAAGACATGAATATTAATGAAGAATAGTTAAGATTAATGAAGTTGATGTTCAATGGATTAGTAAAAGCCAATAGGTTAAATCTGTGAACTGTTACAAGGATTTGGGAAAGGGTTTCTGACCCTTTCTTCCCCGATCAGTACTGCCACGCTCCATTGAGCACGGTCGTGCTTAAAAGGGAGCACGCCCATGCTCCGGTTTGAAATCCAGAGCAGGGAGCGCATTTGAGCACGCCCGTGCTCCCTTGACCAGAACAAAACCAGAATGCTGAAATAGGGGTTTTCACCCCAAATGCTTAAAAGACTTAATAAGACACTCAACAAACATGAAGAGCAAAAGACAGGTGATAAGATGTTGTACCTTGGTAGTCTAGTGGCCAAGGGGGCCTTAATGCGTGATGGTCAAGGTGGTAATCTCTAGTGCTTAATGGCTAGAGTGTAAAAGATGATGATGTACCTTGGTAGCCGAGTGGCCAAGGGGGCCTTGATGCTTGATGGTCCAGTGGTAATCTCTGGTGGAGAATGACCAGAGTGTTCAAAAGATAAATATGAAATGATAATGATAATCCTCGATAGCCGAGTGGTCGAGGTGTTGATGGTAATAAACTTGGGTAGCCTAGTAGCCCAAGCGGAGGTGACGGTTGTGTTTGTGTTGTGTTGAGCATGCATCCAGGCATCGGAGATGTTAGTGGAGGTTGTACAACATAGGGGAGGTCTTCCGCGTGTAAGACGATCCAGCAATCAGCGGTGATTCATCCGAGAATTGGGTGAATCGTGCGCCCCCACGGTGTCCCATCCAAGGTTAAGGTGCATTTGCTATCCTAGGGGCCCACCCATGGTAAGGTTAACTGCCCCGGTGTTGGTGCTTATTGGACAATGTGGAGATGTAACTCTGAAGTTGACTTCCTGAGATAGTTTGGATCCACTTGCAAAATGGAGTAGTGGAGCAGAGCTGTATTGCATAGCATACGCGTTTATATGATGGTAATTTTTATGTTATATTTATTGTTTGTTATAACATGCTTGTTTCATGTATGCTCGTCTTGCTAACTGCTTCCTTACCATTATATTCATATACATGTTTCTTACTCCCTATCTCTATGTTTCTTGTTTGTGGCATGTATATTTTATGCAGAGGTCGGTGAGCAGCCAGTTGAGGAGTGACTCTAAGGAACCGCGAATCGTAGTTAGGATTTCCCGTTTTCAGTAGTTTAGTTATGTTTAGTTTTAGTGTTTTTATCCGAATTGTTTATCAGATTGGTTATACCAGCTCTGTAGTGTGACATCAGGGTTGGTTCGTTTATGGTTTTGTTTTATGTCATGTTTTATTTTCGCGGTTGATATAACGTGATGTTCTCTATCCATTGTTGGTTTTAATTTTTAATATTATGATATTATTTCCATGTGTTTTTTCCCCTTTTATATCTGTGTTATTGCTATTGAATACATGCGTGGTAGAGGGTGCCACAGTTGGCACCTCGGCTTGGGTGGCAGGATTATCCTGGGGACTAGGATGCTCAGGAACATGGGGGTACCCGAGGCTCCAGAGCATGAGGACGATGCTGCTGACCAAGGTTATGATTCTGGTAACCAGGATGATGACCCGGTGAACCGGATTGATTTTGATTGAGCGGGGGCCATTTTCAGTCTTTCTTTGAGTTCTAGCTTATTTGATTCGATATGGTTGTATATCTTTATATTAGCTAGAAACTCGAGTTACTTGTTAAACATTGTGCACTGATGTTTTTGTATTTATTTTGGTGCATTTTCTATTTTTAGTTTTAGTTTTTATTTTTATTTTAATTTTTGATTATCATTATTGACAAAATTTTTCTTGTGAAAAATTAGATGCAATTCTCAATCTCTCCGGACCACCCCGAATTTCAAAGTATCAAGGATGCAATTTGAAAGACACGAATCCCTTTTCCCATAAATCGAAAGTATGACAAAAGAACAAAGGGAGAGAGAGGATATGTCTCGCTTGTACTTTTGTAGGGTACCAATGAATATGTCCGGATTGAGATCAAGCACGATATTGAAGAGAAGGAACGGGACCGCCCGCCTTGCATTGATCCCGGGCATACGCTTTATGAGAAAGTCAAGAAAGTGATTGGACCTAACCAGATTCCATTCCCAGAAGTTGAAAGCTATACCCGAGAGGAGGAAGACAAGTGGGATTGAGCTTGGTTGGTCACTCTCTAGGGAGCAAATAACTATGAAAGGCAAGAGATGGAAAAGGCTCAGGTTGCAAAGGAAGAAATTCCGGAGGAAAGGCCGAGAACAAAGAAAGATAAGGAGAAGTCCTCTCGGACTCCTTGAGATAACACTTCTTAAACCTTTCTCTCTTCTTTTGTTTTCTTTTCTCCTCTCTTATTTTCAATTTATGCAAGTGAATGATTGGTCAATATGAAAAATTCATAGTGTCTTTAGAGTCTAGTTGGTAAGTCTTTTGGATGTAGTTGAATTGAGCTTAGTTGATTGCACATATGTTTTAATGAAAAATATTGATGAACTTCTCTCGATATTTTGAAAGTTTAAATCCCCGCGTGAAAATTGAAAATATTAACTTAGAGAATTTTTATTATGGATGCATGATTTATGACAAGTTTAGGGTGAAGGGGTGCCCACACTCCCTAGTTAGCCACATTGAGCCTTGATGCCTAATGTTTCTTGATGACCTTATGTTAGAAGCCAAATTTTTGGACCTAGTCTTAGGATTTAGGAGAGCATGGATACTTAGAAAAGTAAGGGTTGTTTATAAATTAAGCTTGGGATGGCTACAGGGGGTTATCATGTTAATTTGGTTGAGAAAAATAAAAATAAAAAGGTTGAATCCAAAGGTGTAACAGCCTGATTTTAAATATGTTGTTCAACCGGTTAAAATATAATTAATTATATTTTAAACCTAGAGTTAAAAAGTGTTTTTGAATAAAACAAAATGATATTCATAGTCTACTTTATGGTAGAGGGTTACGGTAAAATTTTCGGTTGAAAATTCAGACGAAAGTCGGTCTGCGTTTTCACTGCCGGTACAAGTTTACTGTGCAGAAAACCTAATTTTGACCAGTGAATGATATAGTTAGTGTTTTTATTATGTTTCCTTCAACTTTGGTTATTTTGAAAATTTTCGTTCAAAAATAAAATTAATATTTTATTCGGGTGAGAACGTCGGAAGAATTACGATCGGAAATACAACCGGGTACGAAATGGAGCAGAATAGGAGACATAAAAGGCATGAGGTGATATGAGGGAGTGAGGTGACTCACTAGAGGTATGGCCTAAGCTACCTCCTAAAAAGTGGTCATGATGGACTTTTTGAAATATATCATAGTATATTCTAAAAACCTATTTTTCCCTTTCCTCTTCAACCAAACAAGTCTTAAAGACAAAACTTGCTCTCCAAGCTCATCCTCTCTCCAAAATTTCGTGCTCCCCTCTCCCTCCTCTATATAATCATCACTCATCTTCATTCTCTCATTTTCTTCCTCCGTCTTCATACTTCTTCAACTTCTTCCATTTCTTCTTTTTTTTAAACACTTCTTCAACTTTTTTATTAGTCTTTTCCACTTGAGTTCTTCATTAAAGTTCTTCCTTATACTAAGGGTAATGCTCTCATATGAATCTTTTTGAAAGTTTCATATTTTATTTCTTATTTTGCTTTATGTGTTATTTATATGCTTTAAACTTCTAAAATCTCTCTAAAATGGTAGAAAACTCCTTTTGAGTTGAAACCATTTTCTATAGTCTTATATTAACTTATATTTTCACATACTAAGAGGTTGTGTAAAACAAAAATGATCATGTGACCTAGGAAGTTTTTGTTTCAACTTTTGGAATATGATCATGTGTTTGAGTTTCTAACTATCCATTGATCTTAAATCTATAAATCTTGGAAGTTTCGATAGCTTGTTCCTATGATGGCTGAAAATATGATTAAGTAAGCCTAGGATACTATGTTTCAACTTTCCAAGTATGATAATGGATTTAGAACTCTTAATACCTTGTGATTCTAAACCTAAGAGTTATTGTTAAACAAAGAATATTTTTCCTCATCATCCAATGATGGCCGAAACTTGGTGTTTAGGTACTAGGATGTTTGAGTTTTTATTTTTCCAAAATGATCATGGACTTAAGATCCATAAGATATTTGGATGCTAAGTCTAAGAGATTGGAAAGTTTAAGGATTTCTAACTTATTTATTCTATGTTATTAAAGCTAGGATGTATTACTTTCATTTTTCCAAGATGATCATGGACTTGATCCCCATAAGATATTTGGATACTAAGTCTAAGAGATTGGAATGTTTAAGTTTCCATTGTTTTCCAAAATGACCATGTACTTGAGCTCCATAAGATATTTGGATGCTAAGTCTAAGAGATTGGAAAGTTTAAGGATTTCTAACTTGTTTATTCTATGTTATTAAAGCTAGGATATATTACTTTCATTTTTCCAAGATGATCATGGACTTGAGCTCCATAAGATATTTGGATGCTAAGTCTAAGAGATTGGAATGTTTAAGTTTCCATTGTTTGACAAAATGATCATGGACTTGAGCTCCATAAGATATTTGGATGCTAAGTCTAAGAGATTGGAAAGTTTAAGGATTTCTAACTTGTTTATTCTATGTTATTAAAGTTAGGATGTATTACTTTCATTTTTCCAAGATGATCATGGACTTGAGCTCCGTAAGATATTTGGATGCTAAGTCTAAGAGATTGGAATGTTTAAATTTCCATTGTTTTCCAAAATGATCATGGACTTGAGCTCCATAAGATATTTGGATGCTAAATCTAAGAGATTGGAAAGTTTAAAGATTTCTAACCTATAAATCCTATGAAGGCCGAACCTAGAAGGTTATGGACCTAGGATACTTTGCTCTTATTTTTCCAAAATGATCATGGTTTTGAGCTCCTTAATACATATGGATGCTAAACCTAAGATATTGGAAAGTTTAGTGAATGCTAGCCTATTTTACTAGCCTTGGCCAAATACCCTAAGTTTATAACTTAGTGGGATTTTAATTCAACTTTGTTAAGTGATCATTGTTTATGAACTCCTAACACTTAAGGATCATAAATCCATGAGTTGTATAATTTTCGGGAATCTCTAACCCTAAGAACTAGTCTTGGCCGAACCTATACCTTGTGGTTTAGTGTTCTTGTTTGATTTTAACTTGTGATTTTGTGTTCATAACCTTAGACTTCCATCGCGGAGGAAACAAGGACGTTCGTGGTATACCTCTTCGAGCATCTAATCTCCTTACCTTCGCAGAAGGTGGAGTTAGTACTTTGTGGTGTGACAATGAGGAGCTTCGAGTTCGGGAGTCCGGTGATAACCCAGGTGGGGGAAACAACCAACCTATCGTCGGAATAAATAAGTAGTAGATTATATAATAATTGTGTAGGGCGACCTAAACCCTACTAGTAGTCGAGTAATCGACAAGACCAAAATCACATTGGAAACCTTTTCTGAAAAACCAATGGCGATTCGCGGATTGTAGGTTTATTGACATTAGGTTGATCTTTATATTGTTGATGGTTGATTTGATTTTATTACCTTTATTGAATTGATTTTGTGCTATGTTGGTAATATGGGAATATTTTGATTGATATTGTGTTATGCATGATCTGCCTGGTTTTTATTATTATGCTTAGTGGATTTTAAGCAAAGATATATATGTTGTCTAAGAGATGATTGTTTTGGATGTGAGGATAATGATGATTTATAAGTTCCTAACTAAGATGAGGAATGTTAAAGAGGTGTTATGGCAAAGAATATGTGTCAAGTTCTAATGGAAGGTTAAGGCACTAAGATGTTGTTAAAACGGGTTGGTGAGATTCAAGTATAGGTGTTGTTGTCCACAAACGTGTATTGGTAATATAATGCACAAGGACAAAAGTGTATTGGTAATATAATACACAAAGACCAAAGTGTATTGGTAATATAACACACAAGGACATCTGTGTATTGGTAATATAATACACCGTGTATTGGTAATATAATACACGTAAAACACTTCTATGTATACTTCTGTGTATTGGTAATATAATACACTGTGTATTGGTAATATAATATATGTAAAATCAAGAGTTCTCGCGAGACCACTTCCACCTTAACGGGAATGGGGGTGGAACACCTTAACGGGAATGGAGGTGTGCACTAGGTGGAACATCCTAACGGGAATGAGGGTGTGCCCCAATGCAAATGAGGGATGGTGACAGGAGTGGTAGTGGGCATGATAACGTAAAGACATGGTGACATGATTAGAGAGGTTACGTTGAAATAACGTGTTAGATTGCCTGAGAGTAAGGGTAGAGGATGATATACATTAACCTGAGGATGATTCATTAGTTATGTGTGTTGATTGTCTGTGACAATTACTGTATAATTTACTATGACTCTTTTCCTCCTTTTGATGATAGAACTGTTTCTTATCCCCTGTATATTTTTGTATGTTGTATTTTATCTCCTACTGGAATTGTACGAGAAGACCCTATGGATGAGCGTAACTAGGAGGCGTTGGATGGAACTCCCTACGAACCGGAGGCTGGAGGATGAGCTCTGACCCATGGTGATTAGGGTCTAGTTAGTTATGGCCAGTGCGTTTCGTGAGGCGTATTTTTATTATGTTTTCCGCTGTTTAACTTTTTGTCTAAGTATATGCCTGTGAGTGATCCTACTGATAGGATATCCTCAAGAGTGTTTTGTAATATGCATAATATACTTATATTGTGATATTCCATTCTATATGAAGTTGTATACTTTATAAGTTAGGTTTTAATTTTTACGTATTTTCACGTTAAGCGTGCTATTAAGTAATTAAATATTGAGGTTTTAATCTAATGACACAAAGAGGCACTGCGGGGTGTCTCAAAAGGCAAAAAGAATAAAAATGCCAAAATGGGCAAAGTAAAAAGGGTAAACAAAGGAAGAAGGTTGTAGCCACCAAAAGTAAGAGAAAAAAAAATGAGAGTGAGAATCAAAAAGTGTAAATGCCAAATTTCATACTATCATAAATCTTAGGGACTTAACATTGTACCTTTGCATATCCCATCTTAAGTCAAGCCACATTACAACCTTTAAAAGACCTTTTGATGATGCATACACGTTTTTGTGGGAACTGTGTTGAGATGAAAATCAAATTCAAGGAAAGTACGATTAAATGTGAAAATGAGTTAATGTTGCTAACCTAGACAAATGAGTGAATGAGTGAAGAACAAAAATACCATTGTGAGGAAGGCAATTGTTTGAAATTGGTTATGTTCCTTTTGTGTGTAACTTGGATCTCTTGCTTAGATTGATGATTGCATTGATAATGAATTTCTCTTTGTTCAAAAGTAGATGCATGTGGGGGTTACTATAATGAATAATTGGGGGGGACATCAATTTGTAAAGTGAATTGGTAACAAGTTCATGAGAGCTCAGTTAAATTTGATTAAATCCATTAAGCTTACTTAGTCTTGAGTCGTTGTTTCTTATTTTAGTTTGCTTGGGGACTAGCAAAGTTTAAGCTTGGGGTATTTTGATAAGTTGTTGGCTTATCTAGTTTTATAGCTAGAAAGGCCATAGTTTTTTATGCCAATTGAGCGATTTAACCTCGCATATTACCCAAATTTAGTATCTATTGCCTTTAAGCAACGTTTTGAGTCACTTGGGTAATTTTTAGGATGTTTTGATTAATTTTTGAGTCAATGAATAATTTAATGCTACTTTTATTTTCAGGTTAAAAGTGAAACTCGAGAAAGCAAGGAAAACTTGAAGAAAACAAGCAAAAGGCAAAAAGAAGTGTCTCGCCCTGTGAGCCAGAGCTGAAAACTTATCAGGATTTGCAAGCCTTCAGGCTCGCCTCACGAGCAAGGGCTAGCCTCACGAGCCAGACAACAAGATTCTAAAGCTACTATGTCTCGCCCCGCGAGACAGCCTCGCCTTGCGAACATTCAAATTCCTGATGGAGCCAAAATCAAATACTCGCATCGCGAGCGGGCACAGAATCAGTCTCCTATTTAAAGCTTGTTTTAGTGCGAAATTGGGATCTTTTTTGGATTCCATTCTTTGTTATTCTTGGAGCTGCATCTCCTTTAGTGTTATTAGGTTATTTCCAGTGACTATATGCATTCAATTACTTTTTTTTGGATTATGAACGTAATGAGGAGCTAATACTCTTTTCCGATGGATCAATGAAGCTGCTCATGACGGCGTAATTTTCCAATGCGATGTTTTATTATTTCCTTCTCTCAATTCTTGATTTCTAATTCTGATTTGGCTGTGTTAATCAAAAGAGCTCGTGGTTAAATAGTCAAGTGCGATGAGTCCGATGGGAGATTCACGCTATAGGACTTGAATTAGGAACACCAATTGAGTATTGATAGAGATATAATAGGAGATTGGTGCAATCGTTATAGGGAACCAAGGGTTTAATTAACCTAACTTGTGGGTCATCGAATAGAGATATAGTTGATTTGCATGCGTAGGTGTTTTCTCTTCTGCTCGACCGAGACATTAGAATAACTTAGGGTTCTTGGCTGGCATTGAAATTGAACTTAGGGATAGAAAATATTTACTTGGGGTTACACTTATTTGGGTAGGTAGATTCGTGACCTTAGATCTCCCAATCATAGTCTAAATCTTGTTAAGTGTTGATTGCTTTTTATATTTGATAATTGTTTTAGATAGCGATATATATCTCAACATCCTTACCATCTTTGACTTGGTCAACGTTAGTTATCTTCTTCGAATCTAGATTAATTGTTCACCCAATCCATGTGTTCGATACTCGGTAATTTACTTGCTGTTTTATTTGTTACTTGCTTCGATCCGGTACACTTGTCGGAGCCCATCAAAGTGTTGTACCCGTAACCCTCACTAAACCTCTTCTTTTTATAAGGTTTGGCCACAAGCACAACCATGCTCCTCCTGAGAAAGTCTGTTCTCACCTTGAGCACAGGGTCGTGCTCAATTTAGCACGAGTTTGCAACTTTCACGTCACAAGGTTGCGTTTTCTGACACGGCTCAAGCAGCCACAGAACACGTGCTTTAAGTACGGGCATGTTGATACATGAGCACGACTGTGCTCAGGCACCTAAAAGGGATTTTCCACTTTAAAATCCCACTTAGCCCCTTTTCAACGTTCCTAATGTCAAACTTAAAACAACATGCAACTCATAAAGCACACATATAAGCACTTAGAGGCTTTATATGAAAAACGGGGTTTTACAATTCCACCCCCCTTATAAAAAAAAATTCCTCGAAATTTCTACTCACCTCGATTGAAAAGGTATGGATTCGCTTCCACCATCTTGCTCTCCAGCTCCCACAAGCACTTTCCTCAGTAGCCCCACTCCAAACAACTTTAACCAAAGGAATTTCCTTCCCTCTTAGCTGCTTCACCCTCTGATCCTCGACTCGAAGCGGTAGTACCTTAAAAGTCAAGTTCTCTTTCAACTGATTTGTATCGGGTGCTAACATGGCTAGGATCATGAATGTACTTTCTAAGTTGAGACACATGGAAAACATTATGAAGGTTGGACAAGAAAGGTGGTAAAGCTATTTAGTAGGCGACTTCTCCAACTCTTTTTAGAATTTGGTAAGGACCAATGAATCTAGGAGTAAGTTTCCTCGCTTTCATCACTCTACCAAACCCAGTTGTTGGAGCAACTCTCAAGAACACATGATCACCTTCCTGGAATTCGAGAGTCTTCCTTCTCTTGTCATGATAGCTTTTTTGCCTACTCTGTGCCACTTTCATCTTTTCCCGAATCATCCTTACTTTCTGTGTGGTCTCTTGCACTATTTCTGGTCCTAGCACCACATTTTCACCAGGTTCATTCCAACACAGAGGTGTCCTACATCTCCTCCCATACAAAGCTTCATAGGGTGCCATCCCAATACTAGAATGGGAGTTGTTGTTGTAGGTGACCTCTATCAAGGGCGAAAACTTATCCCAACTACCTGACTGCTCTAGCATACAAGCTCTCAATAAGTCCTCTAAGGACTGGATGGTTCACTCAGACTGACCATCAGTCTCTAGGTGGTAAGATGAACTTAGTCTAAGCTTGGTTCCTAAAGCCTCATGCAAACTATTCCAAAACCAAGAGGTGTAAATCTAGGGTCTCTATCTAACACTATCCTAGAAGGTACACCGTGTAACCTAACTATCTCCTTGATGTATAACCTAGTCAACTTTTCTAGGATACTCCATGTTCATAGGGATGAAGTGAGCAGATTTAGTAAACCTATCCACGATAACCCAGATAGCATCACAATCAGCTGGAGTCATAGGGAGTCTAGACACAAAATCCATAGAGATACTATCCCATTACCATTATGGGATACTCAAAGGTTGTATCTTACCTTAAGGCTTCTGGTGTTCTATCTTAGTCTTTTGGCACACTAAGCATGCATAAACAAACTCAGTCACATCCTTTTTCATCCTAGGCCACCAAAACATACGCTTGAAATCCTGATACATCTTAGTGGCACCTGGGTGCACACTAAATCCACTCCTATGTACTTCCTCAAGGATCAACTTCCTAAGCTCTGGAACATCAAGTATGCAAACTCTATCCTGAAACCTCAAAACTCCATCTATTCCTTCCTTAAAATTAAGGTTTCTACCCTGAGCAAGCAGTTCTTTCTGATCTAAGAGGTACCCATCTATTTTCTGACCTTCTCTAATCTGATCCATCAAACCGTTTGCAATCCTCAAAGTTCCAAGCCTAATACTCTTAGGGGTAACTTCCCACGCTAAGCTCAAATCTCTAAATTCCTCAATCAAATCTATTTCTCTAACCATCAAGGCTGAAATGTGTAAGGTCTTTGTACTTAAGGCATCTGCCACTACATTGGCTTTTCCTGGGTGGTAGGTCAACTCAAAATTATAATCCTTAAGAAACTACATCCACCTACGCTGCCTCATATTGAGCTCTTTCTAGTCAAACATATATTTTAAACTCTTATGATCACTAAAAACCTCAAACTTAGCTCCATACAGGTAATGCCTCCAGATATTTAAAGCAAACACTACAACTCCTATTTCCAAATCATGGGTAGGGTAGTTCTTCTCATGGGATTTCAAATGCCTAGAAGCATAAGCTACTACCTTACCATCCTGCATCAACATTCCACCTAAACCTTGCTTAGAAGCGTCGTGGTACACTATGAAAGGTTCACTAGGATTAGGCAAAACTAACACTGGTGAAGATGTTAACCTTTCCTTTAAGGTGTGGAAACTTTACTCACACTTAGAGTCCCACACAAGGAGTTGTCCTTTCTTAGTGAAATGGGTCAAAGGTAAAGCTTTCTTAGAGGAACCCTCTATGAACCTTCTATATTACCCTGCTAAGCCCAAGAAACTCCTTATCTCTGTTACTAACTTTGGTGCTTCCCAGTGGAGCACCATCTCTACCTTAGCCTGATCCACGACTATCCTGCCTTTAGAGATGACATGTCCTAAGAAACTCACCACTTCTAGCCAAAACTCGCACTTAGACAACTTAGCATACAACTGCTTCTCTTTAAGGTTCTGCAAGACAACCCTCAAGTGTTCCTCATGTTCATCCTTGGTCATGGAGTACACTAAGATGTCATCTATGAAAACCACCACAAACTAATCCAAGTAAGGGTGAAAGGTCTTGTTCATATAATCCATGAACACAGCAGGAGCATTAGTCACACCAAAGGGCATAACCAAATACTCTTAGTGACCATAATGTGTCCTAAACGTTGTCTTCGGAATATCCTCAGACTTAACCCGAATTTGATGGTATCCTGACCTCAAATCTATCTTGGAGAAAACACAAGCTCCTATCAAATGATCCATAAGATCATCAATCCTAGGGAGGGGATACATATTCTTAACGGTCTTTGTCGAGTTGTCGATAGTCGACACACAACCTCATGCTGCCATCCTTATTCTTCACCAGCAACACTAGCGCTCCCCATGGGGACACGCTAGGTCTACTGAACTATTTCTAAATCAGTTCCTCAGACTGTTTCTTCAACTCTGCTAGCTCTAGAGGAGACATCCTATTAGGTGCTATGGATATGGGCCCCGTTCCCGATACCAAGTATATGGTAAATTCAACATCTCTCTCAGGGGGTAGGTTGTAAACATCCCAAGGGAACACCTCATGGAACTCTCTCACTACTGTCACATTCCCAACATCAGGCTTGCTCTCTACTTCCAGGGAAGATAACATCATGTAAACTTAGGCCTCTTCTTTCATAGAAGCCTTAACTTGGCTGGCAGAGAGAAATCTCGGATCCTTAGACTCCATTGGAGTTCCGAAAACAATGGTCTTGTCAAAACAGTTCAAAAGGACATGGTTGGAAGATAACTAGTCCATACAAAAAATAACATCGAGTTGTTTCAGGGGTAAGCATACAAGATCAACTACAAAGTTCTTATTATCGATTAATAATAGAACAACCTTTCTAAACACAAGAAGCATTCACAGGCTTCTTGGATCGTCCAAGACAAACCACCAAATGCAGTAAGTCAAGCCAAAACAAAGCTAAATGTACTTAGTACCATATATTATTGTCTATAATAAATATAGACAATTCAAACAATTGCACACAAAAGATACATAACAGACTCATACCACAGCCTTATAGGACAGACCTGCTCTGATACCACTAAATGCGACACCCACTACCCCGCATGCATTCATAAGGTAATAAATAAATAAGATAAATGAAAAACACATGCATATTATTTCATAATAATAATAACCAAGGTATAAGATACCACATTTTAACTAAACGTCTCAACACAAAAATAAAACAAGTTAAACATAAATGAAACGTAAACCCAACCCCGATGTCACATTACAGAGCTGGTATAACCAAAATCCGAAAACACATCGGATAACAACATAAACTAAAGATAAATCCTAACTACGAGTAGTGGCTCCTCGGAGTCACTCCTCAACGAGATGCTCACCTTCCTCTGCATAACAAAAAGGTACATGCAAGCAAACAACAGAAAACGGGGAGTAAGAAACATGTATAAAACACAACGGAATGGAAGCAGTTAGCAAGATAAGCATACATCATGTAAACATAGCATGTTATATAACAACAACATACATCAATAATATATTCATATCATTCAATTCAATTCATCCAATGTATGCTATGCAGTGCAGCACTACTCCACTACTCCATTATGCATGTGGATCCAAACTATCTCAGGAAGGCAACTTCAGAGTTACATATCCACATTGGCCAATAAGCACCAACTCCGGCAGTTCACCAAACCATAGGTGAAGCCCTTGGATAACCGACACATCGTACTCTAGGATGCGCCACCACGGGGGGCCATGATTCACCTGACTCTCGGATGAATCACCACGGACGGCCAGATCGCCTTACTATTGGACGACCTCCCCTATGTTGAACTTCCCCCACTAACAACTCCAATGTGTGAATTCATGAGCAACAACATCAACAAACAAGCAACCATCACCTCCGCTTGGGCCAATAAGCACCCAAGTTTTATCACCATCAACCCATTGACCAATAAGTGTCAAGGCCCCCTTGGCCAATAAGCACCAAGGTTCAAAATCAACAATACCTTGCCCAATAAGCATCAAGGCTACTTTGGCAAATAAGCACCAAAGCACAATAACGTGTGGTAACCCATCGTTACCGTCTTAACATTTGTGATTAATTATCTTATTAAGCCTTCATTAAATTATCTAGCTTGTCATCACTTCTATTGGTGTCTAGCTTATTTCGTTATTGGGAACAATTTGAGTGAAACCACCCTTTGTTTTTTAACTCACGTCTATTCTGCTAGGGGAGCACGGTTGAGCTACCCCTAGCACAAGCGTGCTGGACTTTAAGTGCAGCACAATCGTACTGTCTATTGAGTACGGTCGTGCTCATTGGAGCATGGCCGTACTGATCTGGGCAGAAATGCATGGGGTTCCTTGCCAACTTCCTAAACACTTAAGGATCAATCCTAGGGTCCTTTAACTAAACCATCGAGCACTAATCTCGTTACTCTTAATTAATCTTCATGTCTTACATCTATTGAGAGTTAATCCTTTAATTCCTATTTCATTATTAATGTTCCTAAAACACACATGTATCAATCCTAGGGTCTTAACTATACCCTTGAGTAATAACCTTGCCTCTCATTACTATAATTCATGTCTTATGAACAATTGGGACTTAGTCCCTTAATTCTTAAACATCGTCATCAACATTCTTGTGTACTTAATTAACATCTTATTACATTAATATCAACATTAACAACCGCAGCAATTCAAGCGTACGCTCATGGTATAACAACATCATGGTCAACAAAATCAAGCATGGCATAAACATCATCATCATAATTCACAACTATACATGCCAATTATAAACAACATAGACAAAATTTAGCAAGACAAAAATTAAGCAAATAGCAAGCAATAGGGTCATGGGTTAACCCTTCAAGCCTTGGTCAAACACACAAGAATAACCCATTAATCTCTAAATCCAGAAAAAGGAAAAGGAGATTAAAAGAGGGATAATCGTTACCTTTAATTGGCACTAATGAGCAACTCCTCTTCCCAAACAATGCAAGAACTCCAAGAACTTGATGGGTTCAAAGGAAAGACGGGAAAGAGTGGTTGCAGCCGCACTAGGGTTGCTAAAATTGCCAATGTGAAGGTTGTACTCGTAACCCTCTCTAAACATTTTCTTTTTATAAGGTCTGACCCCGAGCTCGGACTTGCTCCTCTGGAGCACGCCCGTGCTCACCTTGAGCACGGGGTCGTGGTCAATTAAGCACGGGTTTGCAACTTTCACGGGTGTGCTGATACATGAGCACGGCCGTGCTTAAAAATCGAAAGGATTAAAGTCTATTCTTAAGATTTGGAACACGGATTGCTTTGGTTATGTCCATTAAAAGTTGATCTAGCTTTGCAGCATCTAAAGTCTGTATAGGATGAGCTTTCTTATAATGTTGTCTTGGATGAGCTATTGATTCAGGAAGAATCTGCACAGTTAGAATTAAACCAAGCTCTTCATTCTCGAGAACTGTTTTGCATGGAGAAAACTAGAGTTGATTGGCATAAAAGTGGAGATAGGAATACAACCTATTTCCATAAGTTGGCTAAAGTCGGACATACATCAAAAAGGATTTCTATGCTGAAAATGGTGATTCTGTTTTGGAGACTCAACGGGAAATTGAGAAACATATTCTGAGATATTATGAAGACTTATTTTCAAGTCCTAATTCCTGCATAGATAATGGAATCATCAATGAGCTCATTAGTCCTGAGGTCTCGAAAATGGACAACAAAAAGCTTACAAGCATGCCTACTTGGGAGGAGGTCAAGAATATAGTCTTTGCAATGAATGCCAATGGAGCCCCTGGCCCTGATGGGTTTAGGGTTTTTTCTACCAGAGATATTGGGACATTATAGGATGTGATATCTTCAAAGTTGTTTCACAATTCTTCAACCAAGGTTGGTTGCTTCCTAATATGAATTCAAACAATGTTGTTCTAATTCCCAAATCTCCCAATGCAGACTCTATTTCTCAATATAGGCCAATTTCTCTTGACAATTATCAATTTAAGATAATCACCAAGATCCTTGCTAACAGATTAGCTTCCATTGCTCCAAATCTAATTACTAAACATCAGAGAGGGTTCACAAGAGGAAGGGATATTGCTGATTGCATATGTGTGGCTTCAGAGGCTGTGAATATGTTGGATAAAAAATGCTTTGGTGGCAATATGGCTTTGAAGATAGACATCAAAAAAGCATTTGATTCAATGGATTGGAATTTTCTACTGAAAACAATGGAAGCTTTTGGATTTGATCCTGTTTTTTGCAATTGGATCAAAGTAATCCTTCATTCAGCCAAAGTTTCCATTATTGTAAATGGTCATGCAGTGGGATACTTTTCTTGTAAAAGGGGTGCGAGGCAAGGAGATCCCCTCCCACCTCTCCTTTTCTACATAGATGACGAAATGTTGAGCAGATCCATCTCTTATTTGGTGCAACAAGGCAAGCTTCTCCCAATGTCTAGTCCAAGAGGTTACACTGTTCCAACTCATGTTCGTTATGCAGATGACTTGTTAATCTTTTTCAAAGGCAGTAAAAGGAACATGGAGAATCGTATAGCAGCTTATAACAGGCATAGTGAAGCCTCGGGTTAGTGCATTAATAAAAAAAAATCCAAGATTTACAATGGTTCAATTCCATCTAGCAGGTTTAACAGCATTATCAATATTTTGGGTTTTGGTGTTGGAATTTGCCTTTTATGTATCTAGGTGTTCTTTTGTTTAAAGGAAAACCTAGAAGGATTCACTTACAACCTTTGGCTCACATAATCAAATCTAAGCTGGCAACTTGGAAAGGTGCATTACTTTCAATTATGGGTAAAGTACATCTAGTTCAATCTAAAATTCATTGTATGCTTCTTCATTCCTTTCATGTCTATGTCTGGACTATTTCACTGATTAAAATGATTGATGGATGGCTTAGAAATTTCATATGGTCTGGTGATGTGATGATCGGGAAAGTTGCTACTGTTTCCGGGTCTTTAGTCGGCTCTCCTAAGTGTTCAGGTGGCTTGGGATTGTGATCTGTTAGAGGCATAAACAATGCAGCTTTATTAAAACTTACTTCGGAGTTGAATTCCTCTAATAATCAGTGGGCAAAGCTTCTTAGAGTAAGGTTGCTGGTAAAAAATGAATTTATTAGTATGCATATCTTCTGTTCTGCAGGGCTTGAAATTTCATATTAAAATAGTAATGTCTAATTGCAAATGGCATATTGGTGATGGATATTTAACCAATTTTTGGGTGGATAGGTGGCTTAGTAAGCCAGTGGAAGATCCAGTTCTCTTGCTGTTGAGCTATAGCAGTACAATATCCCATTGGAGCCTTTTCCTGATGTGCAAATCTGGAGTGTTTCAAACTCGGGTGTTGATAGCTTGAATCCGCAAGTGAACAGCTTCATCGTCAAGTAATAAAAAGATCGAACCCACAGAGACCGTGATCTTAAATAACAATTAATTATTAAATTAATTAAACAAGACAAGAAAAAGATTTGGGAAAGATTTGGTTTTTGAAATAAGTTTAACTAACAAATCAAGTATTTAAAACGCAATCAAATAAAATCGCAATCAAATCAAATCTAGAGATTTTCAAATTAAAAGAGATTTCCAGGAATTGAGTTACCAACAAGACTGCTCATGCTACTAAATTGACTACCCCTCTTGTTAATTATCGAAATTGCTTCGAAGGTGAATTTATCCTAAATAAGTTAATGTTCCCTCTCGAGATACAAGAACCGTGCCCAATTAAACCAACCCCCACTCTCGTGGTTATTGTATTTAAATTGAACTCATTAAGATTCGTGACAATTCAATGAACCCTCGAAGGACCTCTTCTAACTCTCGTGATTTAAGGCCTAAGTTCAATCCCTATAGATCCAATACCTAAGTTCATCGCTAGGTTCATCCTTAGAGTATCTATGACATGCAAATAAGTGCGCGCCGAATTCACAAGTAATTCATGCAATAGGAATTAAATCGAAAGCAAATTGAAATTAACAAGAAATAAAACGTCAATTCATCACATAAAACGAGTCTTGGGCATAGCCCCAATTCCTAGAAATAAAAACAACTCCTCACGCATTGCCATATTCATAGCAACCTTGAATAATAAAAACATAAAAATCCTAAGAGAAGAGAAGAAATTGAGAAGAAGAGAAATCCTAATTTTTGCCTAAGGTAGCAGCCAAGAGCTCCCTATTTTCGAGTCTAAGAGTCCTATTGAAAATGTTGGGTAACTTGGGATTAAAGAAATTACAAATCAGATAAAAAAAACAAATCAAAATCCCAGATTTTGCTCGTCACGGCTGTGATGCCTGTCACGGCCATGCCATAATAGGTTTTGACTTGGAGATGGCTTCATTGCTTGGTCTGTCACGCCAGTGACCACTATCATGACCTAGCCGTGATCAGTTCTGCCTGTGAGGGTCTGGTTCAGTTTGCATGTCACGGCCGTGACCACCATCACGGCCTAGCCATGATCAGTTCTGAGTTTAACCTTCTTTCTTTTCAACCCTACTCTATCGTGGCCGTGATGCCTATCATAGCCAAGCCGTGATAGGCTCTGTTTGGCTCATTTTTCTTGTATTTCAAGCTCCGCCTTCATGCAAACTCCAAAGTAACTGGTCCTGAGCATTTTAATCTTCAATTCCTGCACACAAACACCACAAAACCACCTTACCCGTTCCAAGGTAAAAACTCATAAAAATCAAATTAAATATGGCTAAACTAGATGAAAATGCATGCAAAATGCAATCAAATATGAGGTGAAATCACACTTATCAAACTACCCCAAGCTTAAGATTTTGCTTGTCCTCAAGCAATAACAAATGAGTGTAATTTCACTTCATTTTCCATGTGCATTTTGCATGCATTTTCATATAGTTTAGTCATATTTAATTTCATTTTTAGTTAGTTTTTGTCTTGGAACAGTCAAGGCGGTTTTGTGGTGTTGTTTTGCAGAAATCAAGGATGAAATGCTTAGAATTAGCCATGATGGAGCTTGGATGAAGATAGAGCTTGAAAAGAGAAGAAAATGAACCAAGAAGATCCCATCACGGCTTAACCGTGATGACCATCACGACCGTGATTGAGCAATAACAAAAGGGAAAGATGGCAAAAGTCAGAAGCTGTCACGGCCTAGCCGTGATTCCCATCACAGCCTAGCCGTGATGCCCATCACGGCCGTGACAGGTCAGCTAAACCAGACCCTCAAGAGCCAGAACTGATCACGGACTAGCCGTGATGAGCATCACGGCCGTGATGCTCCAGAATTTGAAAGCGCGCCCTTGGCAGAACACGTCACGGCCTAGCCGTGATGGCCATCACGGCCGTGATGCGCACCTAAGTTATAAAAAGGCCTCTGGACAGAACAGAAAAAGCATCCTGAAACCTAAAAAAACATACTCTCTGGCTGCTGTGGCTGCTGTGGATCCTTCCATGGAGTTCTTTCCTTCCCTTATTCTTATTTCTTTTCTTTTGGTTTTATCTATGATTATGTGTAGCTAAACCCCTTTTTGTTGGGGTTAGATGATGACTTTTCTGAACTTGTTTGTCTCATGATTTGATTGTAATACAAATTCCTATTTCTTTATGAGTATTTGATTCCATGCTTAATGCTTTCCTAGGCTTGATCATCCTTGGAATAATTTGTTGCTTTGATAGACAATTGAAAGATTGATGTTAAGTCATGCTCATGAATCAAATGCCAAGTAGTTGATGAACCTAGACATAGGTAATGGGGTGCTTGCAATCTTATAAATCTTGACTCTTTATGCAAATTCTCATGTTAATCCACCTAAGACATTAGGGTTTAACTTGGGATTTTAGGCTCATTCCACCTAAGACATTAGGGTTTGAGTATTTGAGAAGATTAGATTGTCATAATTGAATTAGGAATTGTGTTATCAACCATCTCATTGCAATCTAGGGAGGATTAGTATAGTCTAACCCTGACAATTTCATCTATTTGCCAACCACATTTCTTTTGCCTGTTGAGTGTTTGTTAAAATTCCTAAAAGACCAAAAACATTTTATTCTTGTTTGTTTTGTTACATGTTAGAACTCCCTTCCATCCAAACGATCGTCTAGATAGTAGTCTAATTTGCGAAGTAGTACTTGTCCGTGTTCCCTGAGGACGATATTCGGTCTCGCTACCGTATTGCTTGTACGACTAGGTAAACTTGCCTAGAAGATCGTATCAAGTTTTTGGCGCCGTTGCCGGGGATTGGTGTGCCGATATCACGAGTACCAAAGGGGACTCCTAATTTAGACATTTTTTTCCTCTGTTTTCTGTTTTTTGTTTTTTGTTTTCTGTTTTCCTGCTGCTGTTTTCTGTTTTTTTGTTTCTCTGTTTTCATTGAAAATGCATAATTGCCCACTTGAAGCTTAACTTGCACTTGCTATTTTTGTTGTTGTTCTGCTCTGTTTGTTGCTGTGTATGCGAGGTACAATTGACCCAGGTGAACTTCAATTCAACCCGGAGATCGAGAAGCTTTGTAGACAGAATAGAAAGGAAACCAAAGCAAGGAAAAACAGAGAAGAAGCATCTTCTAGTGTACAAGAGCCACAAGTTGAGTTACCAAGTGTGCAAGAATCGCAAGTTTAAGTATCAATTGTCTCCATGGCTGAAAACAATGCACAAAGGAGGACTATGGGGGACTATACTTCCCCTAAAGTCGATAGATGTGGAACTCCAATTGTTAGACCTGCAGTGGCTTGTAACAACTTTGAGATAAAGGCATCACTTTTCAATCTTGTGCAGCAAAATCAGTTTGGAGGTTTAGAGAGTGAAGACCCTCATTCTCACATTGCCACATTTATTGAGCTGTGTGATACTATCAAGCTGAATGGAGCTTCCGATGAGGCTATTCGTTTAAGGCTTTTCCCTTTCTCTTTGAGGGATCGGGCTAAGTCATAGCTTCAATCTCATCATCATGGGAGCATTATTACTTGGAATGGTTTGGTGAGCAAATTCTTATCTCGCTTCTTCCCTCCATCAAGAATGATCAAGTTGAGATCGGAGATCAATGCTTTTGCACAAAGGGATGGTGAATCGCTGTATGAAGCATGGGAGAGGTTCAAATCTTTGCTTGCCGCTTGTCCAAATCATGAGTTGGAAACATGGAAAGAAGTTGCAACCTTTGTCAATGGTCTCAACCGAAATTCCCGAAGTATGATTGAAGCGGCTACAAGTGGAACATTGAGCCAAAAGACACCCGATGAAGCAAAGGACTTGATTGAAACTATGGCTAACAATGATTATCAAATGCCTAGTTCTCGATCATTGGCCAAGAGAGGTGTTTTGGAGCTTGATGAATTTGGTGCTCTCAAGGCGCAAATGGCCGCTCTTACCAAGCAATTGGGGGCTGTTCAACTACAAAATTCTCAATTACAAGCGGTTCAAGTTCAAGCCGTCTCAGTGTGTGACTTTTGTGGAGGTAACCATGCCAATGGCAATTGTGAAATTAGTGTGGTTGGAGGTTCGAGGCAAGAAGAAGTGAATTACATGGGAAACCAAGGACCTAAGCATGATCCGTTCTCTAACACCTACAATCCGGGGTGGCGTAGCCATCCTAACTTTGGTTGGAGACAAGGGCAAGGTTCAAGTTCTCAAGCAAAGCCTCCTCAAGAGAATTCCAGCAATTTGGAGAATAATCTAGCCCAATTCATGCAACCAACTCAAGATAATGTGAAGAATCAAAATGCCCCCATCAAGAATCTAGAACACCAAATAGGCCAATTGGCAAAGCAAATGATGGAGAGACCTCAAGGAAAATTGTCGGGAGATACCGAAAAGAATCCAAAGGAGGATTGCAAGGCAATTACTACAAGAAGTGGGAAGGTGTTAGTTCCACAAGAAAAAGAGAAAGAAGAAAAGAGGGTTGATGAGGTGATCATTGAAGATGTAACAAATGAAGAACAAGAGACTTCCCGAGCCACTACCTCTAGTCCTATTGTTGTTGAAGCTGAAAAACCACAGAGGGAAAAATTGGTGGATGAAGAGTTTGCAAGAAAGAAGACTAAAAGGCAAATTCTGGAAGAAGTTGACAATCCTAAGGAGTTGCCACCATATTTCAAGATACCCTACCCTCAAAGGTTGAAGAAAGAGGTGAAAGATCAACAATTCTCTAAGTTCTTGGATGTGTTCAAAAAGTTGCAAATTAACATCCCTTTAGCCGAAGCTCTTCAACAAATGCCTTCCTATGCCAAGTTTATGAAGGAGATTCTTACTAACAAGAGGAAGTGGAAGGAGGAGACGGTCATGCTCACAGAAGAATATAGTACCGTACTCCAAAGGAAGCTACCAATGAAGATGAAGGATCCGGGTAGCTTTACTATTCCATGTGCTATTGGTCATTTGAACATCGGAAGAGCTTTGTGTGATCTTGGTGCAAGTATCAACCTTATGCCTCTCTCCATCTTCAAGAAGTTGGGAATCGGTGAAGTCAAGTCAACCAGGATTTCTCTCCAATTGGTGGATCGCTCCATTACGTATCCTTATGGTGTAGTGGGGGATTTATTGGTAAAAGTGGACAAGTTCATCTTCCCGGTAGACTTTGTGGTGTTGGATATTGCGGAAGATAGTGAGACTCCATTGATTCTTGGAAGGTCATTCCTAGCCATGGGTAGGGCTTTGATCGATGTAAATCAAGGGAAGTTGGTGCTTAGAGTCCAAGATGAAAAGGTCACCTTCAATGTTTTTGAAGCACTAGGACATCCAAGTGACAAAGATACATGTATGAGTGTGGACCTTGTTGAATCATTGACTGACAAGAGTGTGAAACAAACTTTTGAAGATTCATTGGAAGCGGCTCTTATGGTTGAGAATATAGAAGAAGAGGTATGTGAGGAAGAAGTTGAGTTCATGGTTAAAGCCCTTGAGGCTTGTCTAGTTTTGAATAATGATGAAGACAAAGTTGTGGAAGATGTGCGGATTGAAGACAAGGGTGAGACACCTAAGCTAGAGTTGAAGGAACTTCCGTCCCATCTCCGTTATGCTTTCCTTGGAGTGAATTCTTCATTTCCGGTGATCATTAGTAGCGGATTGAACTCCTTAGAGGAAGAGAAGTTGTTGAGAGTGCTTAGAGAGCACAAATCCACAATTGGGTGGTCTATGTCCGACTTGAAAGGAATAAGTCCCTCATTTTGTGTGCACAAAATCCTTTTGGAGGAAAACATCAAGCCGGTCAAACAACCCCAAAGAAGACTTAACCCAAACATGAAAGAAGTTGTAAGGAAGGAGGTTGTAAAGCTTTTGGATACGGGTATAATTTATCCAATCTCCGATAGTCCATGGGTGAGTCCGGTCCAAGTTGTTCCTAAGAAAGGGAGGATGACGGTGGTTGCACATGAAAAAAATGAACTCATTCCCTCAAGGACCGTTTCCGGATGGGGGGTGTGTATTGATTATAGAAGATTGAATGAGGCCACCAGAAAAGATCATTTTCCCTTGCCTTTCATTGATCAAATGTTAGAAAGATTGGCGGGCCATGCCTTTTACTACTTCCTTGATGGATACTCTGGGTATAACCAAATTGTGGTTGACCCAAAGGACCAAGAGAAGACTGCTTTCACTTGTCCCTATGGCGTCTATGCATACCGGAGGATGCCATTCGGGTTGTGTAATGCACCCGCCACTTTTCAAAGGTGCATGCTTTCCATATTCTTTGATATGACTGAAAAATTCATTGAGGTATTTATGGATGATTTTTATGTATTTGGTAATTCTTTTGATGATTGTCTGAAAAATCTTGCATGTGTTTTGAAAAGATGCCAAGAAACTAACCTTGTTTTAAATTAGGAAAAATGTCATTTCATGGTTAGGAAAGGTATAGTTCTTGGTCATAAGATTTCATCATGGGGGGTAGAAGTTGATAAGGCAAAAATTGAAGTAATCGAAAAACTCCTCCCTCCCATAAATGTGAAAGTTGTTAGAAGCTTCCTAGGGCATGCGGGTTTCTATAGGAGATTTATAAAAGACTTTTCAAAGATTGTAAAACCCTTGTGCAAACTTTTGGTAGTTGATACTCCTTTTGTGTTTGATGATGATTGCATGCATGCTTTCCAGCTTTTAAAAGAAAAACTCACCACCGCACCGGTCATTGCACCTCCAGATTGGAGTTTGCCATTTGAATTATTGTGTGATGCAAGCGACTATGCGGTGGGAGCCATTTTGGGTCAAAGGAAAAATAAAGTGTTGCATGTTATTTACTATCGTGTGATGAATGATCCTCAATTGAACTATACCACGACTGAAAAAGAATTGCTTGATGTGGTTTTTGCATTTGATAAGTTTAGATCTTACTTGATTGGCTCTAAAACCATTGTGTACACTGATCATTCTGCTTTGAAGTATCTCATGACTAAACAAGATGCCAAGCCAAGGCTCATTAGGTGGGTACTATTGCTCCAGGAATTTGATTTAGATATAAAGGACAAGAAAGGAGTGGAGAATGTGGTAGCCGACCATTTATCTAGGCTTCCACAAGAAGACATTCAAGCAAAGGATGAGTTGCCAATTCAAGAAGAATTCCCAGATGAGAGGTTGTTTATGGTGCAAGTGGCACCTTGGTTTGCGGACATTGCAAATTATAAGGCCGCAAACAAGATTCCGAAGGACTTCAATGCACAGCAAAGGAAGAAGCTCATCCATGATGCTAAATACTATGTATGGGATGAACCTTACCTTTTCAAAAGAGGTTCGGATGGAATTCTTAGAAGGTGTATCCCAGAAGAAGAGATTAATGGGGTGTTGACTCATTGTCACAACTCACCCTATGGAGGACACTTTGGTGGTGAGCGAACTGCCATAAAAATCTTGCAGAGTGGTTTATTTTGGCCCACCATTTTAAAAGACTCTAGAGCTTGGGTAATGAATTGTGACAAGTGTCAAAGAACCGGAAGTATATCCAAGAGAAATGAGATGCCCTTGAAGGATATTTTAGAGGTGGAGCTCTTTGATGTGTGGGGGATCGACTTCATGGGTCCTTTCCCATCATCCTACAACAACAAGTATATTCTGGTTGCGGTTGACTATGTGAGTAAATGGGTAGAAGCTGTCCCAACTGTGAAAGATGATGCAAAAGTGGTGGTTGGTTTTGTGAGGAAGAACATCTTTACCCGATTTGGAACCCCTATAGCCATTATTAGTGATGGGGGTACTCATTTTTGCAACAAAGAGTTCAATGCGGTGATTGCCAAGTTTGGGGTCAATCATAAAGTTGTCACACCATACCACCCACAGACTAGTGGGCAAGTGGAGTTGTCTAATCGGGAATTGAAGAGGATCTTGGAGAAAACAGTGAATAATGCGAGAAAGGATTGGGCAAAGAAGCTGGATGATGCACTTTGGGCCTATCGGACTGCATATAAAACACCTATTGGTATGTCACCTTACCAATTAGTGTTTGGAAAATCATGTCACCTTCCGATAGAGCTCCAACATCGTGCTTTGATACGAAGCTGGCCATGGACAAGAGACTGCTGCAATTGAATGAGTTGGATGAATTCCGACTCTTGGCACATGAGAGTGCAAGAATCTATAAGGAAAGAACAAAATTTTGGCATGATAAGTACATTCTTCCAAAGCATTTTGAAGAAGGCCAATCAGTTTTGCTCTTTAATTCATGTCTCAAACTATTTCCGGGCAAGTTGAGATCAAGGTGGTCGGGTCCATTCTATGTCAAGTCAGTTTCTCCATTTGGTGCGGTTGAATTGGTAGATCCATCGTCCGGAGACACTTTCACTGTTAATGGCCAAAGGCTCAAGCACTACCTTGGAGGAGACTTTGATCGTCAAGCAGTCTCCATCCCTCTTAAAACACCATCTTAGAGGTCATATGCCCGTCATTCTAGTGACGTTAAAGAAGCGCTTATTGGGAGGCAACCCAAGTTTTCTATTCTCTTTCCGTTTGTTTTTGAATTTAACTCTTAAATAATTTGAGAAGATCAAGAGGTTTGTTAAGTGTTTTCAGGGTAAGAAGGAAGGAGAAACAAGTCAGTAACCATCACGCCCAGGCCGTGACACTGATCACGGCCGTGATGAGCTATCCATGAAGACCATAAAGGATCACGGTCTGCCCGTGATCAGCATCACGGGCGTGATGAGATGACCATGAGGATCAGAGAGCATCATTGCCTGGCTGTGATGATGGTCATGGCCGTGACAAGCCACTCCTATGAACCAGAATTGATCACAGCCTAGCCGTGATGGTGGTCAAGACCGTGATACAATTTCCAGCCTCCCTTGGACTAGGCATGTGAGCCAGCATCCATTACCGCCTCGGTGAGTTGTTCCAATTTTCTCCTCTCTCCGACTTGATTATTTACATTGGGAATAATGTAAGTTTTTAAGCTTGGGGTAGGGGTATTTTTGCAAATTTTTTTGAATTTTTGCATTTTTCATGTTGTATTCATTTAGGCATAGTGTTGCATGATCACATGATAAGATTGCCCCTTGCTTAAACTATGCATCCAATTGTGAGAACTGAGTGCCAATTAATTTGAGATAGTGAATTTTTTAACCCAATTTTTTATTCTTGTGATAAGGCTTCAAATAAAAATTCTTGAGATGATCGTTGATAGTTGATAATTAGCATGTGGTTCCATAGATTTGTGTTTCTCATTGATTTCTGAACTACTAAATGTGAGACTTTTGAGCCAAAAGGGGTATTCACTAAATCTACCCTTTTCTTTGTTGATAGAGTGTTTTATTCCTCTTGGTTTGTATTCTCTAGAACTTGACTTGAAACCATTTTGAAGCTTAAAAATTTTTTAAAACATTTTTGAAAATGATTGAGGCATTAGGTATTTTTCCTGCCTTCTGAGCTTTGATTGACTAAATTCTACCCCTTAGTTGCCCAATTTTGAGCGTGAAAAAAAAATAAAATACTTTTCTTGGTACCTCGAATTACTTTGATGAATATGCTTGGTATGGCACCTTTTAAAGTATTACAAAAAGGGTAGAAAGGTAGTTGAAAAAGTATGGGATGATAAGGTTAGAAAAATATTTCTCTTGAATTGAAAATCTCCCCTTCTCCACAAAAATAATAAAAAATAAAAAAGGAGTATAGAGAAGGGGATGACAAAAGAAAGTGAGAAATAAAATGAAAAGAAAGAAAGAAGGGTGGGAAAATGAATCAAAAAAACCCAAAAAGGTATTTTAGAAGGTGTCATGCTTTGCAATGCTTGATGTTTTGTTTAGCCTTCTTGAAATTTCCTTTTCTTGATTTTCCCACCTAACGACTAATCCCAAGGCCCCGCTACAACCAAAGTAAAAGACCTCTTGATTCTTAATTGTTTTCATTAATAAAGTAGAGATTTGGTTAATAGTCAAGCTTATGGTAGAATTCATTCCTTGAGGAACTTGAGCGAATTGTCATATTCCCTTGAACACTTGAGTGAGGTGAGTAAGAGTGCCCGAATCAGTGACAATATGAGTCTAGGAAACCTAAGCTTCTAATTGGACTTGAAATTGATTGTCTCTTGATGAGTTAATTGAAAAGGCATGTTACTTGGATTAGTTACTACTCGGGTTCTTGGTTCACTATCCATGCTCTCTTTTGTATCTTCTGGCCTTGGTGATTGCTTGAGGACAAGCAAAATCTTAAGCTTGGGGTGATTTGATGAGTGTGATTTCACTTCATTTTCCATGTGCATTTTGCATGCATTTTCATATAGTTTAGGCATATTTAATTTGATTTTTAGTTAGTTTTTATCTTAGAATAGTTAAGGCGGTTCTGTGGTGTTGTTTTGCAGAAATCAAGGATGAAATGCTCAGAATTAGCCATGGTGGAGCTTGGATGAAGATAGAGCTTGAAAAAGAGAAGAAAATGAACCAAGCAGAGCCCATCACGGCCTAGCCGTGATGACCATCACGACCGTGATCGAGCAATAACTGAAAAGATAGATGGCAAAAGTCAGAAGCTGTCACGGCCTAGCCGTGATGCCCATAACGGCCGTGACAGGCTAGTTGAACCAAACCCTTAAGAGGCAGAACTGATCACGGCCTAGCCGTGATGAGCATCACGGGCGTGATGCTCCAGAATTTGAAAGCGCGCCCTTGGCAGAACACATCACGGACTGGCCGTGATGGCCATCACGGTCGTGACACGCACCTAAGTTATAAAAAGGCCTCTGGACAGAACAGAAATAGCATCCTGAAACCTGAAAAAACATACTTTCTGGCTGTTGTGGCTGCTGTGGATCCTTCCATGGAGTTCTTTCCTTCCCTTATTCTTATTTCTTTTCTTTTGGTTTTATCTATGATTATGTGTAGCTAAATCCCTTTTTGTTAGGGTTAGATGATGAGTTTTATGAACTTGTTTGTCTCATGATTTGATTGTAATACAAATTCCTATTTCTTTATGAGTATTTGATTCCATGCTTAATGCTTTCCTAGGCTTGATCATCCTTGGAATGATTTGTTGCTTTGATAGACAATTGAAAGATTGATGTTAAGTCATGCTCATGTTAATCCACCTAAGACATTAGGGTTTAACTTGGGATTTTAGGCTCATTCCACCTAAGACATTAGGGTTTGAGTATTTGAGAAGATTAGATTGTCATAATTGAATTAGGAATTGTGTTATCAACCATCTCATTGCAATCTAGGGAGGATTAGTATAGTCTAACCCTGACAATTTCATCTATTTGCCAACCACATTTCTTTTGCCTGTTGAGTGTTTGTTAAAATTCCTAAAAGACCAAAAACATTTTATTCTTGTTTGTTTTGTTACATGTTAGAACTCCCTTCCATCCAAATGATCGTCTAGATAGTAGTCTAATTTGAGAAGTGGTACTTGTCCGCGATCCCTGAGGACGATATTCGGTCTCGCTACCGTATTAGGCTCAAAATTAGGTAACTAAGGGGTAGCATTTTATCAATCAAAGCTCAGAAGGCCAGAAAAATACCTAGTGCCTCAATCATTTTCAAATATATTTTCAAAAAAATTTAAGTTTCAAAACGGTTTGTTCTAGAGAATACAATCCAAGAGGAATAAAACACTCAATCACAAAGAATGGGGTAAATTTAGTGAGTTCCCCTTTTAGGCTCAAAAAATCGCACATTTAATAGTTTAAAATCAATGAGAAACACAAACCTAAGGAGCCACATGCTAATTATCAACTATCAGAAAATCATCTCAAGCATTTTTATTTTTATCCTATCACAAGAATACAAAAATCGGGTTCAAAAATTCACTGTCTCAATTCATTTGGCACAAAGTTCTCATAATTGGATGCATACTCTAAGCAAGGGGCAATCTAATCATGTGATTATGCAAAACTACGTTTATATGAAAGCAACATGAAAAATGCAAAAAAAAATGAAAAAATACCCCTACCCCAAGCTTAAAACTTACATTGTCCCCAATATAAATATTCAAGCCGGAGGGACGATAAAAATAAAAATTGGAACAACTCACTGAGGTGGTGGTGGGTGCTGGCTCAGATGCCAGTCATAGAGCTGCTGGAAGACGCGTCACGGGCATGATGTATATCACTGAGGTGGTGGTGGGTGCTAGCCGTGATGTATATCACGACCGTGATCAATTCTATTCTGTTGGGCTCCTTCGCATCACGCTCGTGATGGCTATCACGGCTGGGCCCTGATAAATTTTGACTTACTGTTTTTTCATATCACGCCCGTGATGTCTATCACGGCTTGGACGTGATCGTTTTTGGTTTTCAGCTTCTGGCGTATCACGGCCGTGCCTCATTACGGCTAGGCCGTGATAGATTCTGGTCTCCTCTTCCTTTTTTGAAATTGTTCCATCTTGTCCATGTTGGCCATCAGGGCCAGGCCATGATCTCCTCTGACTTTATTTTTCCATGCCTTTTTGCACGTCATGCCTTCATAACCTGAAAATACTTGGCAAAGCCATCAATTTGTGATCTTTCTTCTCTTAATCTTCTCAAATTATTCAAAAACAAAATTCAAATACAAATTAAAAAGGGAAAGAAAACTTGGGTTGCCTCCCAAGAAGCGCTTATTTACGGTCTTAAGCTTGACCATACTCCCTTCAATCAACCGGGATCAGCTGGGCTTGGAAGTGAAAGAACACCTCTCTTCCAAGGAAGTCCTTCAAAGAGCCTATTTTGTTCATATGGCCACATGCGCTTTCGCTTTGCTCTTTTCATTCTGAGTTTCATGGCCTTACTTCCTCCCGGCGAAAGTTTAAACTCCACATGTTGAGCAACTCCAATTTCATCAAATATTTGGTGCATCATTTGTCATGCAAAGTTTGGGAGTTGCTTCCATGCTAAGCGCTTCCTTCACCTTTGGAGGCATTATCTCAATCCTGCACACATGACTCTCAAAAGGAGGGTTGTTATATGAGTTAGTCAAATCAAAATCCACCCTTCCTTTCTCTACATTCAAGGAGAGCTTACCATTTTTTTACATCTATTATTGCTCCAGCTGTGGCCAAGAATGGCCTTCCAAGAATGATAGGGAATTTAGAATTCCCGTTCATATCCAACACCATGAAATCGGTAGGAATGAAAATTTTCCCTACCTTTATGGGAACATTCTCTAATATGCCTAGAAGATTTTTAGTTGAGCCATCCTCAAATTGTAAAGAGAACTTGGATGCACTCAATTGCTTCGTTCCTAACCTCTCAAAGGTGGTATGCGACATCAAACTCGCACTAGCCCCTAAGTCACATAAGGCTTGGTCTATTTTCACTTCTCCAATTGAGCAAGCAATAGAGAAACTTCCTGGATCTTTTAGTTTAGGAGGCATATTAGTTTTTATCATGGCATCATGCTCCTCAATTAAGCTCTTAGTTTCTTTTTCTACTTTCTTTTTCTTGACCAACCTTTATGGGAAAGGTATTGGAGGTTGGTAAGGTGGTGGAGGGACATACTTTGGCTCTATCTCTTCATGTTCACTCATGTCCTCCTCACATTCCACATCCTTTTCAACTACCCCAAGCTTATCATCCCTCAAGTATATAGCATTACGGTGCTCATTGGGATTAACTTCGGGTTGTCCTGGAAACATACCCATAGTTCTAGAATATGTACTAGCTTGTTGGGCAATCTGAAATTCAAGAAAGCACAGTCCCGACAGAACGCCAAAAACTTGATATGCGTGAATCCGCAAGTGAACGGCTTCGTCGTCAAGTAATAAAAAGATCGAACCCACAGAGACCGTGATCTTAAATAACAATTAATTATTAAATTAATTAAACTAGACAAGAAAAAGATTTGGAAAAGATTTGGTTTTTGAACTAAGATTAACTAACAAATCAAGTATTTAAAACGCAATCAAATAAAATGGCAATCAAATCAAATCTAGAGATTTTCAAATTAAAAGAGATTTCCAGGAATTGGGTTACCAACAAGACTGCTCATGCTACTAAATTGACTATCCCTCTTGTTAATTATCGAAATTGCTTCGAAGTTGAATTTATCCTAAATAAGTTAATGTTCCCTCTCGAGATACAAGAACCGTGTCCAATTAAACCAACCCCTACTCTCATGGTAATTGTATTTAAATTGAACCCATTAAGATTCGTGACAATTCAATGAACCCTCGAAGGACCGTTTCTAACTCTCATGATTTAAGTCCTAAGTTCAATCCCTATAGATCCAATACATAAGCTCACTGCTAGGTTCATCCTTAGAGTATCTATGACATGCAAATAAGGGCTCACCGAATTCACAAGTAATTCATGCAATAGGAATTAAATCGAAAGCAAATTGAAATTAACAAGAAGTAAAACGTCAATTCATCACATAAAACGAGTCTTGGGCATAGCCCCAATTCCTATAAATAAAAACAACTACTCAGGCATTGCCATATTCATAGCAACCTTGAATAATAAAAACGTAAAAATCCTAAGAGAAGAGAAGAAATTGAGAAGAAGAGAAATCCTAATTTTTGCCTAAGGTAGCAGCCAAGAGCTCCCTATTTTCGAGCCTAAGAGTCCTATTTATAATGTAGGGTAACATGGGATTAAAGCAATTGCAAATCAGATAAAAAAAAACAAATCAAAATCCCAGATTTTGCGTGTCACGGCCGTGATACCTGTCACGGCCATGCTGTGACAGGTTCTGACTTGGAGATGGCTTCACTGCTTGGTCTGTCACGGCCGTGACCACTATCACGGCCTAGCCGTGATCAGTTCTGCCTATGAGGGTCTAGTTCGGTTTGCATGTCACAGCCGTGACCACCATCACTACCTAGCAGTGATCAGTTCTGAGTTTAACCTTATTTCTTTTCAGTCATACTCTATCACGGCCGTGATGGGCTCTGTTTGGCTCATTCTTCTTGTATTTCAAGCTCCGCCTTCATGTAAACTCCAATATAACTGGTCCTGAGCATTTTAATCTTCAATTCCTCCACACAAACACCACAAAACCACCTTACCCGTTCCAAGGTAAAAACTCATAAAAATCAAATTAAATATACCTAAGCTAGATGAAAATGCATGCAAAATGACAAGGAAATATGAGGTGAAATCACACTCATCAGGTGTTCTTTCTTTAAAGGATGCATATGATTATTTGTATCATGTTGGTCCTCATGTTCATTGGGGGAAACAGATCTGGAGTCATTCAATCCCTCCATCCAGGTCCCTTCTAATATGGAGAATTATATATAATAAGCTGCCTACTGATGAGATTCTTTGGAATAAAGGCTGTTATGTTGTGTCTACATGTATCTTATTATGGAGGTTCTTTTATATACCAATCCCTTGGATTCAGTATGGTGGCTCCAAGTATGATACCCCATGTTGTAAGGCGTGTTTTTTCCTCTTGAATCTTGCCAAAAGGGATGTCTGTAATGATAGTTTTTGGTAGGTAATCGCATGTGTCAGGAGCATAGGGGAGGTTTCCTTGCCTCTCTGACGTGCCTAGGGCTGGTATGATTGGTTTCTTTCCCGAGACGTAAAGGTCCACTCAGTACGGGTAAGGTGGGGTGGCCGAGCAGTTTTGGTCAGTCGGAGTAGTTTGCTCGGCCTTTATTCAGGGTTTTATCGGGTCAAACCCTTCTTGGGCCAAATGAGAAAAGGTCCTTGGGTCTTGTCCTTTTTGGACCGGAACAGAATCACAATTTTATAACATGGCTAAAGGATCAGGTTTTTGCAAATTACTATGTAGATCCTGATTCAGCTTCAAAAGGATTGAGAGGATTAGCATAGAGTCCATGTATACATTCCATGCTTTACACCAGTTATCTAATTAATGGGTACACATTCTATACAAAAGAACTTGATGATCTAAGTACAATGCAAAATGGTGGTGACTCTTGTAGCTCAATCTATGCATGTGGCAAGTGACAAAGACAAGAACCCTATTTATGCGAATATGTCATACTTTGGTGTCATTGAGCACATATGGGAGTTGCACTACATATTGTTCCGGGTACCTGTGTTCCAATGTAAGTGGGTTGACAACAATAACGGTGTTCTGATGGATGAGTTGGGGTTCATGCTGGTGGATTTCGATAGGGTGGGTTATAAAAATGATCCTTTTATTTTGGCATCACAAGCTCAACAAGTCTTCTATGTCACTGATCCATCTAATAATAAGTTGTCCATTGTTCTTTTGACACACAAAGTAAATGTCAATAATATGGATGATGAAGACAATAATAAAGCTACTAATATGGAGGATGATCCTTTCATCGGGACATCCCAATCACTTGAGAATGATCCAAATGGAGATGATGGACTGTCTAATAAAATTTGGGATTGAATTCCACCAAGTAGTCCTAGAATGAGAAATTCCATATGCAGCAAGCTTATCTCACAAGAATCGTTTCCTTCATTGCGAATATGTGAAACTATAAAGTGCATCTTCTTTGAAACACTTAGGAAATTATCCCATCGATTTCTCAACTTCCAACGTACCAAAATCCTATTAGCAAAGGCTGTAACAACAAGTGTTGAATCACACTCCAACCAAACACAATTCCACCCTTTTTCTAATATATTTATATTATATAAATCCTGAAGTACGGGCTGTAGCATCGCCATTTCAGCAACTTAAACATCCTTCTTTAACCTCCTTTCCATTCTCCTTTACATCTAAAAATATGACGTGTCACACCACGAGAAAAGCACAAATGTCAACCTCTTTTACAAATTCCTTTCTACCTATCTGCCTTCTCTATGTGTTACAACCTGAACAGGCTCTTTACTCTCTACCTCTCAACCTCTTTACACAGTCTGCGAAAAGAACAGGCACCACCACGTCCAGTAGTCGCCGTGCCTGCCATAGAATCGTGTCTTGGAATCTAATTTCATCCAGTGGTGGATGGTTCGTGGTGGTGGATTGAAAAGGACATCGAGCGAGGAAGGACATGGAGGATCTGTGGTGCTGCTTCACTTCATTGTCGTCGCGATCAGGGAATGACAATGGGTCACCAAGCTTGTACTCTTTTGGCACCCCTTTCTTCCTCGTCGTCGCCGCCATCAACGTCGTCCAACATCCTTAAACAGAGCGGCACGGTGACACTGCTTTTACCCATCACGTAAGAGTAAAAACAAAACCATGGTAATACCTTATCCTTTGCTTCGATAGTTCTGATGATGAGGAGGAGATGAACTGGAATCAACCTCTCCAATTTTATATAGTTCAGTATCAATATCCCCTTGGGTGCCTGATGAATGTGCAAAATATGTTAGTTTGGAAGTGTAATTAGGAAAAAGTTTGTAAATAATCTTAGAAATCATAGGAAAAGTGAAAAGAAATACATACTTTGATATGAATAAAGTTTTGATCCATTAGATCTTAATCTGTATGAAAGAGACACTAAAAACATGTTGAAAATGTGTATGAATGAAGGTCCAGAGCTCAGCTCGGGAAACGGGCGCTCAACCTCGAAAGGAAATAGAAAACGAAAGTTGCAGCAACATCGGACGCTCAGCGCAGAATTCCAACGCTCAAAGATGGACGAGAGAGCGAGCGAGCGGCGCCGCTCGGGCGCTCACTCGCTGGCGCTCAGCGCCACCAGAAGGAAAAGGAGCCAGCGCTCAGTGCTGGAAAGTTGGCGCCCAGCGCCAGGTCCTGACATTAAACGTGTTTCGCGTACAGAAAATAGCACCCAGTGATGGCCAGGGGCGCTCAACGCCGGGCGACGCACAGAAACACTATAAATTTGAGTTTTGGTTCATTTTTCAAATTTTCTCACTTTGGTTCATCACTTTCTGATGAGTGTGATTTCACCTCATTTTCCATGTACATTTTGCATGCATTAAATGCATATTGTTTAGGCATATTTAATTTTATTTTTAGTTAGTTTTTATCTTGGACCATTTAAGGCGGTTCTGTGGTGTTGTTTTGCAGAAATCAAGGATGAAAAGCTCAGAATTAGCCATGATGGAGCTTGGATGAAGATAGAGCTTGAAAAGAGAAGAAAATGAACCAAGCAGAGCCCATCATGGCCTAGCCGTGATGACCATCACGGCCGTGATCGAGCAATAACTGAAGAGAAAGATGGCAAAAGTCAGAAGCTGTCACGAACTAGTCGTGATGCCCATCACGGTCGTGACAAGCCAGCTGAACCAGACCCTTAAGGGGCAGAATTGATCACGTCCTAGCCATGATGAGCATCACGGCCGTGATGCTCCAAAATTTTAAAGCGCGCCCTTGGCAGAATACGTCACGGCCTGGTCGTGATGGCCATCACGGCCGTGACGCGCGCCTAAGTTATAAAAAGGCTTCTGGGCAGAACAGAAAGAGGATCCTGAACCCTAAAACATACTCTCTGGCTTCTGTGGCTGTTGTGGATCCTTCCATGGAGTTCTTTCCTTCCCTTATTCTTATTTCTTTTCTTTTGGTTTTCTATATGATTATGTATAGCTAAACCCCCCTTTTGTTGGGGTTAGATGATGACTTTTCTGAACTTGTTTGTCTCATGATTTGATTGTAATACAAATTCCTATTTCTTTATGAGTATTTGATTCTGTGCTTAATGCTTTTCTTGGTTTGATCACCCTTGGAATGATTTGTTGCTTTGATAGACAATTGAAATATTGATGTTAAGGCATGCTCATGAATCAAATGCCAAGTAGTTCATGAACCTAGACATAGGTCTTGGGGTGCTTGCAATCTTATAAGTCTTGGTTCTTTATGCAAAATCTCATGTTAATCCACCTAAGACATTAGGGTTTAATTTGGGCTCATTCCACCTAAGACATTAGGGTTTGAGTATTCCAGAAGATTTGATTGTCATAATTGAATTAGGAATTGTGTTATTAACCGTTTCATTGCAATCAAGGGAGGATTAGTATAGTCTAACCCTGGCAATTTCATCCATTTGTTAACCACATCTCTTTTGCCTGTTAAGTGTTCGATAAAATTTCCAAAAGACCAAAAATATTTTATTCTTGTTTGTTTTGTTACATGTTAGAACTCCCTTCCATCCAAACGATCGTCTAGATAGTAGTCCGATTTGCGAAGTGGTACTTGTCCGCGATCCCTGAGGACGGTATCCGGTCTCGCTACCATATTACTTGTATGGCTAGGTATACTTGCCTAGAAACCGTATCAAGTTTTTGGCGCCGTTGTCGGGGATCGGTGTGCCAATATCACGAGTACCAAAGGGGACTCCTAATTTAGACATTTTTTTCCTTTGCTTTCTTACTGTTTTCTGTTTTCTGTTTTCCTGCTGCTGTTTTCTATTTATTTATTTTTCTATTTTTCTGTTTTCATTGAAACTGCATAATTGCCCACTTGAAGCTTAACTTGCACTTGCTATATTTGTTGTTGTTCTGCTCTGTTTGTTTGTGTATGCAAGGTACAATTGACCCTGGTGAACTTCAATTCAACCCGGAGATCGAGAAGCTTTGTAGACATAATAGAAAGGAAGCCAATGCAAGAAAGAATAGAGGAGAAGCATCTTCTAGAGTACAAGAACCACAAGCTGAGTTCCCAAGTGTGCAAGAATCGCAAGTTGAAGTATCAGTTGTCACCATGGCTGAAGACAATGCACAAAGGAGGACAATGAGGGACTATACTTCCCCTACAGTCGATAGATGTGGAACTCCAATTGTTAGACCTGCAGTGGCTTGTAACAACTTTGAGATAAAGGCATCACTTCTCAATCTTGTGCAGCAAAATCAGTTTGGAGGTTTAGAGAGTGAAGACCCTCAATCTCACATTGGCACATTTATTGAGTTGTGTGATACTATCAAGCTAAATGGAGCTTCCGATGAGGCTATTCGTTTAAGGCTTTTCCCTTTCTCCTTGAGGGATCGGACTATGTCATGGCTTCAATCTCATCCTCATGGGAGCATTATTACTTGGAATGATTTGGTGAGCAAGTTCTTATCTCGTTTCTTCCCTCCATCAAGAATGATCAAGTTGAGATCAAAGATCAATGCTTTTGCACAAAGGGATGGTGAATCATTTTATGAAGCATGGGAGAGGTTCAAATCCTTGCTTACCGCTTGTCCAAATCATGAGTTGGAAACATGGCAGCAAGTTGCAACCTTTGTCAATGGGCTCAACCGAAATTCTCGAAGTATGATTGAAGCGGTTGTAGGTGGAACATTGAGTCAAAAGTCACCCGATGAAGCAAAGGACTTGATTGAAACTATGGCTAACAATGATTATCAAATGCCTAGTTCTCGATCATTGGCCAAGAGAGGTGTTTTGGAGCTTGATGAATATGGTGCTCTTAAGGCGCAAATGGCTGCTCTTACCAAGCAATTGGGGGTTGTTCAACTACAAAATTCTCAATTTCAAGCCGTCTCAATGTGTGACTTTTGTGGAGGTAACCATGCCAATGACAATTGTGAAATTAGTGTGGTTGGAGGTTCGGGGCAAGAAGAAGTGAATTACATGGGAAACCAAGGGCCTAAACATCATCATTTCTCTAACACCTACAATCCGGGGTGGCGTAGCCATCCTAACTTTGGTTGGAGACAAGGGCAAGGCTCAAGTTCTCAAGCAAAGCCTTCTCAAGAGAATTCAAGCAAAGGAGGATTGCAAGGCAATTACTACAAGAAGTGGGAAGGTGGTAGCTCCACAAGAAAAAGAGAGAGAAGAAAAGAGAATTGGTGAGGGAGTTGATGAGGTGATCATTGAAGATGCAACCAATGAAGAACTAGAGACTTCCCAAGCCACTACCTCTTGTCCTATTGTTGTTGAAGCTGAAAAACCACAGAGAGAAAAACTGGTTGATGAAGAGTTTGCAAGAAAGAAGACTAAAAGGTAAATTCATGAAGAAGTTGACAATCCTAAGGAGTTGCACCGTATTTCAAGATACCTTATCCTCAAAGGTTGAAGAAGGAGGTAAAGAATCAACAATTCTCTAAGTTCTTGGATGTGTTCAAAAAGCTGCAAATCAACATCCCTTTGGCCGAAGCTCTTCAACAAATGCCTTCCTATGCCAAATTTATGAAGGAGATTCTTACTAACAAGAGGAAGTGGAAGGAGGAGACGGTCATGCTCACAGAAGAATGTAGTGCCATACTCCAAAGGAAGTTACCGGTGAAGATGAAGGATCCGGGTAGCTTTACTATCCCATGTACTATTGGTCATTTGAACATTGGAAGAGCCTTGTGCTATCTTGGTGGAAGTATCAATCTTATGCCTCTCTCCATCTTCAAGAAGTTGGGAATCGGTGAAGTCAAGCCAACCGGGATTTCTCTCCAATTGGAGGATCGTTCCATTACTTATCCTTATGGTGTAGTGGAGGATTTATTGGTAAAAGTGGACAAGTTCATCTTCCCGATAGACTTTGTGGTGTTGGATATTGCGGAAGATAGTGAGACTCCGTTGATTCTTGGAAGACCATTCCTAGCCACAGGTAGGGCTTTGACCGATGTAAATCAAGGGAAGTTGGTGCTTAGAGTCCAAGATGAAAAGGTCACCTTCAACATTTTTGAAGCAATGGGGCATCCAAGTGACAAAGATACATGTATGAGTGTGGACCTTGTTGAATCATTGACTGACAAGAGTGTGCAACAAACTTTTGAAGATTCATTGGAAGCGGCTCTTATGGTTGAGAATATAGAATAAGAGGTTTGTGAGGAAGAAGTTGAGTTCATGGTTAAATCCCTTGAGGCTTGTCTAGTTTTGAATAATGAAGAAGACAAAGTTGTGGAGGATGTGCGGATTTAAGACAAGGGTGAGACACCTAGGCTAGAGTTGAAGGAACTTCCGTCCCATCTCCGTTATGCTTTCCTTGGAGTGAATTCTTCATTCCCGGTGATCATCAGTAGCGGATTGAACTCCTTAGAGGAAGAGAAGTTGTTAAGAGTGCTTAGGGAGCACAAATCCGCAATTGGGTGGTCTATGTCCGACTTGAAAGGGATAAGTCCCTCATTTTGTATGCACAAAATCCTTTTGGAGGAAAACTTCAAGCCGGTCAGACAACCCCAAAGAAGACTCAACCCAAACATGAAAGAGGTTGTAAGGAAGGAGGTTGTGAAGCTTCTGGATGCGGGTATAATCTATCCAATCTCCGATAGTCCATGTGTGAGTCCGGTCCAAGTTGTTCCTAAGAAAGGGGGGATGACGGTGGTTGCAAATGATAAAAATGAACTCATTCCCTCAAGTACCGTTTCCGGATGGAGGGTGTGTGTTAACTATAGAAGATTGAATGAGGCTACAAGAAAAGATCATTTTCCCTTGCCTTTCATTGATCAAATGTTAGAAAGATTGGCGTGCCATGCCTTTTACTGCTTCCTTGATGGATATTCAGGGTATAACCAAATTTGGTTGACCCAAAGGACCAAGAGAAGAGTGCGTTCACTTGTCCCTATGGCGTCTATGCATACCGGAGGATGCCATTCGGGTTGTGTAATGCACCTGCCACTTTGCAAAGGTGCGTGCTTTCCATATTCTTTGATATGACTGAAAAATTCATTGAGGTATTTATGGATGATTTTTCCGTATTTGGTAGTTCTTTTGATGATTGTCTGAAAAATCTTGCATGTGTTTTGAAAAGATGCCAAGAAACTAACCTTGTTCTAAATTGGGAAAAATGTCATTTCATGGTTAGGGAAGGTATAGTTCTTGGTCATAAGATTTCATCATGGGGGATAGAAGTTGATAAGGCAAAAATTGAAGTAATCGAAAAACTCCCCCCTCCCATAAATGTGAAAGGGGTTAGAAGCTTCCTAGGGCACGCGGGTTTCTATAGGAGATTTATAAAAGACTTTTCAAAGATTGTGGAACGCTTGTGCAAACTTTTGGTAGTTGATACTCCTTTTGTGTTTGATGATGATTGCATGCATGCTTTCCAGCTTTTAAAAGAAAAACTCACCACCGCACCGGTCATTGCACCCCCAGATTGGAGTTTGCCATTTGAGTTAATGTGTGATGCAAGCAAACATGCGGTGGGAGCCATTTTGGGTCAAAGGAAAAATAAAGTGTTGCATGTTATTTACTATGCCAGTCGTGTGCTGAATGATGCTCAATTGAATTATACCACGACTGAAAAAGAACTGCTTGCTGTGGTTTTTTCATTTGATAAGTTTAGATCTTACTTGATTGGCTCAAAAACAATTGTGTACACTGATCATTCTGCTTTAAAGTATCTCATGACTAAACAGGATGCCAAGCTAAGGCTCATTAGGTGGGTACTACTGCTCCAAGAATTTGATTTAGATATAAAAGACAAGAAAGGAGTGGAGAATGTGGTAGCCAACCATTTGTCTAGGCTTCCACAAGCAGAGATTCAAGCAAAGGATGAGTTGCCAATTCAAGAAGAATTCCTAGATGAGAGGTTGTTTATGGTGCAAGTGGCACCTTGGTTTGCAGACATTGCAAATTACAAGGCCGCCAACAAGATTCTGAAGGACTTCAATGCACAACAAAGGAAGAAGCTCATCCATGATGCTAAATACTATGTGTGGGATGAGCCTAACCTTTTCAAAAGAGGTTCGGATGGAATTCTGAGAAGATGTATTCCAGAAGAAGAGATTAATGGGGTGTTGTCTCATTGTCACAACTCACCCTATGGAGGACACTTTGGTGGTGAGCGAACCGCCATGAAAATCTTGCAGAGTGGTTTATTTTGGCCTACCATTTTTAAAGACTCTAGGGCTTGGGTAATGAAGTGTGAAAAGTGTCAAAGAACCGGAAGTATATCCAAGATAAATGAGATGCCTTTGAAGGGTATTTTAGAGGTGGAGCTCTTGGATGTGTGGGGGATCGACTTCATGGGTCCTTTCCCATCATCCTACAACAACAAGTATATTCTGGTTGCGGTTGACTATGTGATTAATTGGGTAGAAGCTGTCCCCACTATGAAGGATGATGCGAAAGCGGTGATTAATTTTGTGAGGAAGAACATCTTCACCCGATATGGAACCCCGAGAGCCATTATTAGTGATGGGGGCACTCATTTCTGCAACAAAGAGTTCAATGCGGTGCTTGCCAAGTTTGGGGTCAATCATAAAGTTGCCACACCTTACCACCCACAAACTAGTGGGCAAGTGGAGTTGTCTAATCGGGAATTGAAGAGGATCATGGAGAAAACAGTGAACAATGCTAGGAAAGATTGGGCAAAGAAGCTGGATGTTGCACTTTGGGCCTATCGGACTGCATATAAAACACTTATTGGTATGTCACCTTACCAATTAGTGTTTGGAAAATCATGTCACCTTCCGGTAGAGCTCAAACATCGTGCTTTTTGGGTAGTGAAAGCCTTGAACTTTTATACAAAGCTGGATATGGACAAGAGACTGTTGCAATTGAATGAGTTGGATGAATTCCGACTCTTGGCATATGAGAGTGCAAGAATCTATAAGGAAAGAACAAAATTTTGGCATGATAAGTACATTCGTCCCAAGTATTTTGAAGAAGGTCAATCAGTTTTGCTCTTTAATTCACATCTCAAACTATTTCCGGGCAAGTTGAGATCAAGGTGGTCGGGTCCATTCTATGTCAAGTCAGTTTCTCCATTTGGTGCGATTGAATTGGTAGATCCATCGTCCGGAGACACTTTCACTGTTAATGGGCAAAGGCTCAAGCACTACCTTGGAGGAGACTTTGATCGTCAAGCAGTCTCCATCCCTCTTAAAACACCCTCTTAGAGGTCATCTTCCCGTCAAGCTAGTGACGTTAAAGAAGCTCTTATTGGGAGGCAACCCAATTTTTCTTTTCCTTTTCCATTTGTTTTTTATTTCAACTCATGAATAATTTGAGAAGATCAAGAGATTTGTTAATAGATTTGTTAAGTGTTTTCAGGGTAAGGAGGAAGGAGAAGCAAAAAGGGTAGGGAGAAGCAAAGTCAGCAACCATCACGCCCAGGCCGTGACACTGATCACGGCCGTGATGAGCTATCCATGAAGACCAGAATGGAACACGGCCTGCCCGTGATTAGTATCACGGCCGTGATGAGAGGACCATGAGGATCAGAGAGCATCACAGCCTGGCCGTGATGATGGTCACGGCCGTGACAGGCCACTCCTCTGAACCAGAATTGATCACGGCCTAGCCGTGATGGTGGTCACGGCCGTGATACAATTTGAAGCCTCACTTTGACTAGGCATATGAGCCAGCATCCGCTACCGCCTCGGTGAGTTGTTCCAATTTTCTCTTCTCTCCGACTTGATTATTTACATTGGGGACAATGTAAGTTTTTAAGCTTGGGGTTGGGGTATTTTTACAAATTTTTTTGAATTTTTGCATTTTGCATGTTGCATTCTGGTCGCGCTATCGCGCACGCGCCAAAAAGAACGAGCGGGTTTTAAAACTGTAGTTTAGGGCGACAACTCGGATGTCGTCTCACAAGGACTCTTAAAGTGTTATTTATCACAAAAATCAGTTTTGGGGGTTGGATTGGAATGCAAATGGAAAACAATGCAATAACAGAGCAATAAAACAGGGCAGTTAAAAGATTATCAAGTAGCAAAACACGATTAATCTACTGTTCTCGAATCCCCAACTATCATCGGTTCGTGTAATTTCCAAGCCCTAAGCAGATTCTAATCCCCTTTCGGTTGTAGCAACAATTAACAACGAAATCGCTACTACGGATATATGTTCCTATTCCTGAATTAACAACCGGGGTTAAGTCCTCATGAACTAACGAACATGAACGAACACACGCGAAATAACAAACGCGATTAAGTATAGGAACATAACATCACCGAAATGAATCAACACAACACTATACACTCCTGAATTAACAAACAGAAATGTATAATATGGTATTAAAAAGGGAAAAGCAATTAAAATAGGAATTACAAAACCTCAAGTGTAGTGGAATTCGATTACAGTAGACTAATCTAGAAAATTAGTTCTCCATAAAGAAAACGAAACACACAAAAGATATGTAAAACAAAACAGCGGAGAAGCAAAAATCTTTCCAATCTGCCCAGAACAGCCTTTTATACTATTCAGAATTTTAGCCCACTCGCGAGGTGAATCTTCTCTCGCGAGGCGAATGTTATGAAGAGTCAGCAACCTTTGGCATTCTCGCGAGGCGAAGAACGGCTCGCGGGGCGAAGAATTGAAGAGTCTTCTTATTACGCCCGTTATGAACATCAGGGGCCAACCGTGATGCTTTCTGACTTCCATTATCGCGAGGCGAAGAAGATATTCGCGAGGCGACCCCGAGAGCTTGCATATTTCTGGAACAGTTATCCTTCAGGGTCGCGAGGCGAAGTGCTGTTTGCGGGGCGAACCAGAGAGGATGACATTTTTACTGTTCTGCTGGCTTTCAGGTTCGCGAGGCGAGGAAACTCTCGCCAGGCGAATCCCCTGTTTCTTTATTCCCTCAACTTCTACTTAACCTGAAAACAAAGAAACAGCTATAAGTGCATTATTTGACTCAAAACTGGCTAAATTAACCTAAAACTACTTTAGAGACTCAAAACCTTGCTTGAGGACAATCTAATCTAATTTGGGTGAAAATAGAATATAATTTGCACAAAACCCTGGTCATACTAGCCATAAAACTATATGAGCCAGAGGCTTATCACATTCATATAGGCATAGTGTTGCATGATCATATGATAAGATTGCCCCTTGCTTAAACTATGCATCCAATTGTGAGAACTGAGTGCCAATTAAATTGAGATGGTGAATTTTTGAACCCAATTTTTTTTTATTCTTGTGATGAGGCTACAAATAAAGATTCTTGAGATGATCTTTGATATTTGATAATTATCATTTGGTTCCGTAGGTTTGTGTTTCTCATTGATTTTTGAACTACAAAATGTGAGAATTTGAGCCAAAAGGGGGTACCCATTAAATCTACCCCATTCTTTGTGATAAAGTGTTATTCCTCTTGGATTGTATTTCTCTAGAACTTGACTTGAAACCATTTTGAAGCTTAAAAATTTTTTGAAAACAATTTTGAAAATGATTGAGGCACTAGGTATTTTTCTGGCCTTCTGAGGTTTGATTGACTAAATGCTACCCCTTAGTTGCCCAACTTTGAACCTGAAAGAATAAATACTTTTCTTGGTACCTTGAATTACTTTGATTAATATGATTGGTATGGCACCTTTTAAAGTATTACAAAAAGGGTAGAAAGGTAGTTGAAAAAGTATGGGATGAGAAAGTTAGAAAAATATTTCTCTTGAATTGAAAATCTCCCCTTCTCCACAAAAATAAATAAATATATATATATATATATATATATATATATATATATATATAAGAGTATAGAGAAGGGGGATGACAAAAGAAAATGAGAAATAAAATGAAAAGAAAGAAAGAAGGATGGAAAAAATGAATCAAAAACCCAAAAGGGTATTTTAGAAGGTGTCGTGCTTTGCAATGCTTGATGTTTTGTTTAGCCTTCTTGAAATTTCCTTTTCTTGATTTTCCCACCTAACGACTAATCCCATGGCCCCGTTACAACCAAAGCAAAAGACCTCTTGATTCTTAATTGTTTTCATTAATAAAGTAGAGATTTGGTCAATAGTCAAGCTTATGGTAGAAGTCATTCCTTGAGGAACTAGAGCGAATTGTCATATACCCTTGAACACTTGAGTGAGGTGAGTAAGAGTGCCCGAATCAGTGAGAATATGAGTCTAGGAAACCTAAGATTCTAATTGGACTTGAAATTGATTGTCTCTTGATGAGTTAATTGAAAAGGCCTGTTACTTGGATTAGTTACTACTCGGGTTCTTGGTTCACTATCCATGCTCTCTTTTGTATCTTCTGGCCTTGGTGATTGCTTGAGGACAAGCAAAATCTTAAGCTTGGGGTGATTTGATGAGTGTGATTTCACCTCATTTTCCATGTACATTTTGCATGCATTTTCATATAGTTTAGGCATATTTAATTTGATTTTTAGTTAGTTTTTATCTTGGAACAGTTAAGGCAGTTCTGTGGTGTTGTTTTGCAGAAATCAAGGATGAAATGCTCAGAATTAGCCATGATGGAGCTTGGATGAAGATAGAGCTTGAAAAGATAAGAAAATGAACCAAGCAGAGCCCATCACGGCCTAGCCGTGATGACCATCACGGACGTGATTGAGCAATAACTGAAGAGAAAGATGGCAAAAGTCAGAAGCTATCATAGCCAAGCTGTGATGCCCATCACGGTCGTGACAGGCCAGCTGAACCAGACCCTTAAGAGGCAGAACTGATCACGGCCTAGCTGTGATGAGCATCACGGCCGTGATGCTCCAAAATTTGAAAGCGCGCCCTTGGCAGCATACGCCACGGCCGTGACATGCGCCTAAGTTATAAAAAGGCTTCTGGGCAGAACAGAAAGAGGATCGTGAACCCTAAAACATACTCTCTAGCTTCTGTGGTTGTTGTGGATCCTTCCATGGAGTTCTTTCCTTCCCTTATTCTTATTTCTTTTCTTTTGGTTTTCTATATGATTATGCATAGCTAAACCCCCCTTTTGTTGGGGTTAGATGATGACTTTTCTGAACTTGTTTGTCTCATGATTTGATTGTAATACAAATTCCTATTTCTTTATGAGTATTTGATTCTGTGCTTAATGCTTTTCTTGGTTTGATCACCCTTGGAATGATTTGTTGCTTTGATAGACAATTGAAAGATTGATGTTAAGGCATGCTCATGAATCAAATGCCGAGTAGTTCATGAACCTAGACATAGGTCTTGGGGTGCTTGCAATCTTATAAGTCTTGGTTCTTTATGCAAAATCTCATGTTTATCCACCTAAGACATTAGGGTTTAATTTGGGCTCATTCCACCTAAGACATTAGGGTTTGAGTATTCCAGAAGATTTGATTGTCATAATTGAATTAGGAATTGTGTTATTAACCGTTTCATTGCAATCAAGGGAGTATTAGTATAGTCTAACCCTGGTAATTTCATCCATTTGTTAACCACATCTCTTTTGCCTGTTAAGTGTTCGATAAAATTTCCAAAAGACCAAAAACATTTTATTCTTGTTTGTTTTGTTACATGTTAGAACTCCCTTCCATCCAAACGATCGTCTAGATAGTAGTCCGATTTACGAAGTGGTACTTGTCCGCGATCCCTGAGGACGATATCCGGTCTCGCTACCATATTACTTGTACGACTTGGTATACTTGCCTAGAAATCGTATCACTTTCTCTCCATTTCCTTGAAGATTCAAGCTTGGGAATAAGAGTTGAAGCTTCTATGGATTCTTCCACACTCTCCTACTCAAGGTCTTCCATCTCTACTCTCTCTATTATGAGTTGCTAGATTAATTAGGTTAGGTTGGGATGATCAATCACTCTTGGAAGGCTGTTGAAATGAAGGATATTGTTCGCATCCTTCACCAACTACTAAATAAAGTGGTTTTTCATAAGGTTGGGTCCAAGGACAACCTCTCTTTCTCTTAATTTATATCCAAAAAGAAAAACCTTTTAAATTCAAAACCTTTTTAAGTAAGTTTCTTTCCCTCTGAAAAACTTTTCGCTACCCAACTTCACTGACAACTATCTCTCTCAAACTCTCGAGCTCTCTGTTTCCTCTATCTCTGAACCCTATCCTCCAAACCTCAAAAATGGCTTCTTCTTCAATCTTCAACCTTCAACGTGGATAAACTCAACTTGGCTATTGAGCATCATTTCAACTTTGGAGTATTGGAAGACTATAACTTGGATATTAGTAAGTATATTAATGCTGCTGGCTAGGGAGGACTCTTCACAGAGAAAGTCTCTGTTTTTCCAAACCTAATTAGGGACTTCTGGAGGAATGTTCGAATTTCTGATACAGACTTCTCCTATATGGTGCTGAGAAAGAATATTGCAGTCTCTGAGAACACCATTGCTGATGCTATTTTCTGCGCCCACGAAGGGTTGGTTCTCACTTAGACTTGGGAAACTGATCCCGGTGGTTCTGAGATTATTGAAGTTTGTTTGATGAAAGAAGACACTGTCAGAAATCACTCTTGAAAGGCTGTTTAAATGAAGGATATTGTTCGCATCCTTCACCAACTACTAAATAAAGTGGTTCTTCATAAGGTTGGGTCCAAGGACAACCTCTCTTCTCTACACAAGTTCTTCCTCTGCCACCTCATAACTGAAACAAAGATCAATCTTCCAATAATTCTGTATGGAAGATTTAGGGATGCTGTAATGAAAAAGAATAGACTATCAGCATTTCCCTACTATCACCTTCTTTCAAAAATATTCAAGGCACAAGGAATCCATGAATACATTGCTGCAAGGACTCCTGAGGAACAAGCCAGAATTCTTATTGAAAAACCAATGTTAGCTGCTGACTTTGGAAAAATGAACATACCAAACATGAACCTCAGTACATATGTTGCTGCTGCTATTGCTAAGACTGAGGAATTAATGAAAATTAAAGAAGAAATGGTAGAACAAAACATGGCCGAGACTGTGGAGCCAAGGAAGAATATCAGGAGAAAGACCACTGCTATCAGGAAGCCTATGTCTAAAAGGCCTACTGGAATTGTCATCAGGGAACCTACTGCTGCTGCCCCTTGATAAGCCTCTGACTTATCTAGTTTTATGACTAGATGAACTAGGGTTTATGTGCAAATTTATTCGAGTTCAATCTCGTTTTCGCCCAAATTTGCCTTGTTTTGTTCCTAAGTTGGACTTTGACTCGTTTTGCGTCTTTTGTGTAGTTTTTAGGTTATTTTGAATAGAATTACGCTTGTGGTTGCTTTCGTTGTTTCAGGTTAAATAAATGAAGCTCTGAGAATCAAGGAAGTCAAGAAGCAATGGGAAAAAGCAGTTTTGGAGGTCTCGCCCCGCATGAAGGAAGGCTCGCCTCGCGAATAATGAAGACTTGGAAGTCAGAGACCATCACGGCCTAGCCGTGATGTGCATCACGGCCGTGATCTAAAACCACACAAGACAGAGACCATCACGGCCTAGCCGTGATGTGTATCACGGCCGTGACCCAAAAATCCACACAAGGCGAGAGAGCATCACGGCTTGGCGTGATTCACATCACGGGCCGTGACAAGAAGACTCGCATCGCGAGACATCCTTCGCGTCGCGAGGTTTAAATTCAAGTGCGCGCGCCAGAAACAGAAGCCGTCACGGCCAGGCCGTGATGACTATCACGGCCGTGACGCGTGGCCTCCTTATAAATAGAGCATATCAGAACAGAATTGAGGACTTTTTGGATCAGAACTGATTGTAGACCTTTTGTAATCCTTATTCTGGGGCTGCGTCCCCTCTTCTCTTCTCTTAATTCTTAGGTTTAGGATGAGTTCCGATTGCTTGTCTATGAGCATGAGGATCTAATCCCCATCGTCCGAGGGAACGATGAAGCCACCCATGGCAGTGTAGATTCTATATGATGTATGTCTTTCTCCTCTAATTCAATTCACGTTTTCTAATTCTGATTTGATTGTGTTAATCATATGTGTTGCGTGATTGACTTGTTAATGTGATGAGGCTTAGTCAGCGATTCGCGTTTAGAACTTGAATTAGGATCATCGATCGAATATTGCACGAGAGTGAGTAGGAGATCGGTGCAACCTTATAGGGAACAAGAATTAACAGAATTCGAGATTAGGATTATGAGACCTGGTAAGTAATTAATCCAATCGTCGAATACGTCCTAATGAGCACGAGAGTGGATTTAGGAGAATTTAGGGGTCCCGGTTGACATTGTAATTGAACCTAGGGAGGAATTCATCATCACTTGGGTATACATATTGGGTAGGTGGATTTGTGACCTTGGACATTTTAGTTTTCTGATTTTTAATTAATTATTTCATTAGACTTGTTAATTGAATTTCTTATATTAATCTTCTCTCTCTCAACCACCTTCTGTAACTTGACCGAACGTATCTGACTTCCCGCGGATTAGTCGAATTGGTATCCCAATCCTTGAGTTCGACCTCGGTAATTACTTGCCGTGTTATTTTTATTACTTGCGACGACCCGGTACACTTGCCGGAGTCACAACAAGTTTTTGGCGCCGTTGCCGGGGATTGGCACAACCAATTTTTCTGATTTTAGGGGAGTTTGATTATTTGGTTAAGTTATTTTTGTTCTTATTTTTTATTTTTATTATTTTCTTTTTATTTTCTACTATCTCTCTACTTCTTTGATTCCACTTGGTCTTGCCTTGTTTTGTATGCGAGGTACACGTAGGAATGCTTCCGGGTTGCGAATATTGTGATGGGAACCATGACACTTGGAGTTGTCCGTTCTACTTCCCTCAAGTATATGTGGAACCATGGCATAATGACAGCGTGCCCCAGAACAACTATCAGAGTCAGAATCAGTATTGGGGTGATATGAGTAGAGACCATCCGGATGTCGCATGGAGTAATGCTGACGATGGTCTAGCCTGGCAACCACAACCTCAACAAAATTGGCAACAGCAACCTCAACAGAATTGGCAACCACAACCTTGGGAGTTGGCTCTTGAGAAGTTGTCAACTGTTACAGCCACATCTTTTGAGAAGATGAATGCGACAATTGATAAGTTGGCAACTCAGACAGGGGTGGCATTTCAGAATCTAGAGATGCAGATTGCCCATCTCACAAAACAACTAAATGAGTGTCCCCCAGAGACTCTCCCAGTTGATACCGAGAACGACCCTAAGAACCAATGCAATGCCACAACAACTAGAAGTAGTGGGGTGTTGGGATATGACTGGGATGTAACTAGTTCTCAGGGAGTTGAGGAAGAACTGCCACATGTTGAGGAAGAACAACCGGGAGAAAAGGAATTGGCAAGTGACATGGCCCCGGAACTACCACATGTTGAGGAAGAGCAACCAGAGGAAGAGGAGTTAGCAAAGGACAAGGCACTGGAGCAAGGGGGTAGAGAACAAAATGCAAATAAGGTGGGAGAGGAGTTCACCATGCTTGCCAAGCAACCTGATTTTGATGCGTTAAATAAATATGTTGGCTTGCATGCATGTGTGGACACCAGTAAATTAGACCCTCCCACTTGTCTAGCACACTTCCTCGTGAAAACACCATTTGACCCGAGAGGAAGTGAGTTCATCAGTACGGAGGTCAATGGAGTTTTCACACTCAGGCTTGGTGGAATAATGAATAGAGTGGTATTGCTCCTGCGAGGGCCACTTCACAAACCATGGGATCCGGGTGGAGGATTTGATATGGTGAGTGTCCCTTGGCCTCTGTACCACAGACTATGGGATCCAGGTGGATGCTTCGTAATAATTCAAGCTCGGGACGTTAAACAAGCGCTACTTGGGAGGCAACCCAAGCTAGGTATCCTTCTCTTCTCTTAACTTTTGTTTTGTTTTGTTTTTGTTTTGTTTTTGTTTGTCGCTCTTGAATAATTTGAGAAAATCAAGAGTTTTTGTATGAAATGTCGTGTCGGCAAGCTTGTTGGATTTTAATTGTATTGAGCATAGATGGATTGCTTGAATTATATTGACCATTGATGAATTCCCCCTAAGTTCTACTAATAGAAAAGTTGATCCCCACTTAAAAAAATTGAAAATTGAACTTTGAGATTTATATGATTGCTTGATTTATGATAAGTTTGGGGTGAGGGGGGGTGCACACTCTAGGAATCGTATCTCGGTCAAACAGTTTGCAAAATGTCCAGGTGAGGATTTGAGCCTCCAACTCTGTTTTTGAATGTGTGAATCACTGTTAAGTTGCACTTTCCCGAATTTGCTTGAATCTCTATATGGTTTGCATGTTTATGTGTTGCATCAAATGATTTAGGCAATGTTCTTTGAATAACTACTTGGCCTGAAATGAACCATCCCTAATGCATGTCCCTAGTTAGCCAAATTGAGCCCAATTGACCTATTGTTTCTTGATGACCCTACATTACAAGCCAAAATCTGAAAAACCATGTTAACCCAATCTTAGGATTAGGAGAGCATGGAAATGAGCAAGAGAAAGGTTGTGAGAAACTAAGTTTGGGGTGGCTACAAGGAGGTATGTCATTTTGGGGTGAGAAAAAGAAAAATAAAGGTTGAAACCCAAGGCAAAAAAAAAAAAAAATTGCCAAAGGAAAAGGGGCAGAACAAAAAGATTAGCAAGGAAAAGGCTGTAGTCACCCGAGCCCAAATGAAAAATGGAAAAAGGAACTTGAGTGGAAAAAGTGTCAAAATGCTCATGCTCTCTTAGTTCCTAGGGACTTAAGCCTAAATGTCCTTCAATATCCTACCCTGAGCCAGGCCCCATTACAACCTTTAAAAGACCTTCTGATGTTGCATACATGTTTTCGTGGGAACTATTTTTGAGATGAAAATCAAATTCATGGGAAGTGCTCTTGATATGTGAAATTGAGTGAAAAGTTGATAACCTTGACAAACTTGAGCGAACGAGTGAAATTTTAAATGCCCTTGTGAGGAAGGCAATTGTTTGAGATAGGTGATCTTCCTTTGTGTGTAGCTCTGAGCCTCAACTTAGAGTAATGATGGCATGAATGATAAATTCTCAACTGTTTAAGTAGATGAATGTGGGGATTACATTTATGTAGGGGGGAGATCATTGGAGAAAAACTGTTTTGATTGCATTAAATTTGTGCGAATTCGATTGATTCCTTTAGTCTTGCCAAGTCTTGAGTCGTTTTTGAGTTTTAAGCTTGCTTGGGGACAAGCAAGGTTTAAGTTTAGGGTATTTGATAAGCCTCTGGCTTATCTAGTTTTATGACTAGATGAACTAGGGTTTATGTGCAAATTTATTCGAGTTCAATCTCGTTTTCGCCCAAATTTGCCTTGTTTTGTTCCTAAGTTGGACTTTGACTCGTTTTGCGTCTTTTGTGTAGTTTTTAGGTTATTTTGAATAGAATTACGCTTGTGGTTGCTTTCGTTGTTTCAGGTTAAATAAATGAAGCTCTGAGAATCAAGGAAGTCAAGAAGCAATGGGAAAAAGCAGTTTTGGAGGTCTCGCCCCGCGAACAGAAGGCTCGCCTCGCGAATAATGAAGACTTGGAAGTCAGAGACCATCACGGCCTAGCCGTGATGTGCATCACGGCCGTGATCTAAAACCACACAAGACAGAGACCATCACGGCCTAGCCGTGATGTGTATCACGGCCGTGACCCAAAATCCACACAAGGCAGAGAGCATCACGGCTTGGCTGTGATTCACATCACGGGCCGTGACAAGAAGACTCGCGTCGCGAGACATCCTTCGCGTCGCGAGGGTTTAAATTCCAGAAGTGCGCCAGAAACAGAAGCCGTCACGGCCAGGCCGTGATGACTATCACGGCCGTGACGCGTGGCCTCCTTATAAATAGAGCAGATCAGAACAGAATTGAGGACTTTTTGGATCAGAACTTATTGTAGACCTTTTGTAATCCTTATTCTGGGGCTGCGTCCCATCTTCTCTTCTCTTAATTCTTAGGTTTAGGATGAGTTCCGATTGCTTGTCTATGAGCATGAGGAACTAATCCCCGTCGTCCGAGGGAACGATGAAGCCACCCATGGCAGTGTAGATTCTATATGATGTATGTCTTTCTCCTCTAATTCAATTCACGTTTTCTAATTCTGATTTGGTTGTGTTAATCATATGTGTTGCGTGATTGACTTGTTAACGTGATGAGGCTTAGTCAGCGATTCGCGTTTAGAACTTGAATTAGGATCATCGATCGAATATTGCACGAGAGTGAGTAGGAGATCGGTGCAACCTTATAGGGAACAAGAATTAACAGAATTCGAGATTAGATTATGAGACCTAGTAAGTAATTAATCCAATCATCGAATACGTCCTAATGAGCACGAGAGTGGATTTAGGAGAATTTAGGGGTCCCGGTTGACATTGTAATTGAATTTAGGGAGGAATTCATCATCACTTGGGTATACATATTGGGTAGGTGGATTTGTGACCTTGGACATTTTAGTTTTCTGATTTTTAATTAATTATTTCATTAGATTCGGTAATTGAATTTCTTATATTAATCTCTCTCTCTCAACCTTCTTCTGTAACTTGACCGAACGTATCTGACTTCCCGCGGATTAGTCGAATTGGTATCCCAATCCTTGAGTTCGACCTCGGTAATTACTTGCCGTGTTATTTTTATTACTTGCGACGACCCGGTACACTTGCCGGAGTCACAACACCCCTCAACCTGCTATTTCCCAAAAGAGGACAAGAAATATGGTGGTCACAAGATGATGATGAGGATGATGAGGATAGAATTCCCATCAGCTCTATTTTGAAGAAACAAAAGACTGTTGTTGTTGCTGCCCCCTATGCCTTCCAACAAGAAGGAGGCAACCACAGAGGGAAGCCAAAACTGTCTTTGAGGCTGAGGTAACTTTACATGCTAATGACCCTGTTAAGTTAGCAGTAGATACCTTAGTTTCTAGCTTTGAGACTAGGATAGATGTTTCTGGTACATCTTTTAATGATGATATGACTGATGTATGCATTCCCACACCCCTCTCACCACAAACAAACCTTCTAGACCAACCACAAATAACCCTACCTCCTAAATCAACTTTCCAACCTATATCCCTGCTGATGGCCCTTGGTTCAACCAGCCTGATGATGGAGTTTTCCCTGGTTCCCCCTTTCCAAAAATCAAGAAAATCAACTTTCCCTATACCGATCCATCAATATTATATGAGGGAAAAGCTGAGAATTGGGCAAAAGTCAAGAGAGATTGGAAGATTCTTTTCCACATCCACCAAATTGAACCTGAACCTATTCTAACCAGATGGAACCCTTTACCAGAATATGAGTATAAACCTGAAAACATCTACTCATATTGGGTTAACCCTAAACCACACACCTGGTGGACCATTTCCATCTGAACTATTCAATTCCTTTGGACCTCTTCTAACCCATCTACCACAAAAGAAATTCCCACCTAGAAATATTTACCCCAACCTCATTAGACTTCCACCATTGAAACCATTCACTGAAGGAGTTCAGAGGCACATCGTTTCAAACAGGCATACCGACCCTGCCAAGAAGGATCTATCTGATGTCACATGCAAAAGATCCAGATCATTCAGGCATGTCCCCTTCATCATGGAAGAAACACTGGCTAGGAAACATTTAAGCACCCCAGTGTGTATGGCAGAGCTGCAGATTTTGTTGATGCATTAATGTATGAGATGCAGAAGTGGGAGTTTAGCCATTTTAAAATTGACATAGCTGTAAACTTCGTCCCTCCAACTTGGCTAAGACATTCACCGGCAACCAATATTGGGATCAAGCCATATAGAATTGCACCAAGACTTCCAATGCTTGATTTCAACAAAGACAAAGACAAGAAGAGAAGAATTTTCAAAGGCAAGATGCCAGTAGACGAGTCAATTATGCTTGATCTCAATTCAGAACCCTTTGACTATACCCTTCTGGAACATTGGCAATCTATTTCCAATGAAGAAATCTCTAAAAAGGTACATGCAAGTGACTTCTGGAAATCACATGTTATTCACTGCACAAGAAAAGCCTCCTCCTCTGGACTGTCTCAAGAAGAAAAGAAAGGCATTCTAACTGTCAGAGGAAAATGCGGTATTTCAGACTGCAATTTTATCATCATCAATGATAGTTTTGGACTACCTGTCATTAGTCCTCAACTGGAAAATGAAGATGAAATTAAATGGTTTGAGGACCCAGTACTAGAACCTGCTACTTCACCACCTCCATCACCTCCATCAGAACACAGAAGAAGAAATCACTATTGAGGAAACTGTTGTAGAGCATGAAGCAGTCGAGTTGATAAATGAACATGAGGAAGTTGCTGAGTCTGCTCCCAGACCAAGCACTTCAAATAATCACTCTTATCAACCTCTGGCTCTCACAATAATTCACCCACAAGATCAACCTGCACATTCAAGAGCATTGGACACCCTGCCTAGTCATGCTCAAGATAGTGGTGAAAGCTCTAGACCATCACTCTCTCTGCCTCCAAACATTGAAGAGATGATAGGTAAGATCATTGAGGAAAGAGTAAAAGCAGAAATGAAGGAGCAAGTCAAAGAACAGGTTCTTTGAAGCTCGGTCCCCACAAATCAGATGATGAATCAAATGATGAGCATCATGCTTAGTTTTCAGCAAAGCCAGAATTTGCCTACACAGACTCCTGCTCCTCCACCAAACCAAAACCAAAACCCTCCTCCTCCACCTCCACCCTCCTCTTAGCTTATTCTTTTCTTTTTACTAATAATGATGTTCCAACTCCTTTACCTTTTTGTCTGATGACAAAAAAAGGGGAGAAAGGAAGAGAATTAAATTAATAAGAAAAGTCAGTTTTTGAAAAGCATATGTTAGTCTGCACATGTATGTCTCTGCTTATGCTTTAAATATTCTATGTCTGCTTATTTTTTTGCTCCGATAATTGTATACTATGAATTATTCTAATATATTCTAAGTCTACATGTTTTTCACTCTGTTTGATATGATAAATAAATAATCTGATACAATCCTGACCTACTTTAAAATGTCTTTATGCTTTGTCTTAGGGGGAGCTTTCTAAGCTCTCTTAGACTTGGCTACTCAAATTTAATTAGTTTTTGTCATCATAAAAAAGGGGGAGATTGTTGGAACCAAAGTGGTTTTTGGATTAAATAATCTGTGTTTTGATGTTAACAAAATGATTAAATTTGCTTTGCAAAGTGTTAGTTGATATCTAACAAGTTTATTTAGTTATGCAGGAACACTTAAAATTATAAGACATGGAAACTTAGAATAAGTTTTCATATGTATCTGCTTTGACTCATAAAGAGAAATACACGTCCACCCGTGTAGATGGGCTACTCAATAGTTTGGTAAAGTCATTTATTTATTTAATTGAGTAGACTGGTTTCTTTAAGTAGATGAGGCTCTAAATGTTTACTAGACGGATTTTAAGTTTTAAATCAATTAGACTAGTTTTAACTTACCACGTCAGCAGACGGGAATACTTGGTAGAATTAGATAAACGGAAAAATAAAAATCAAGTAGACGAGCTCTAAGTGCCACGTCACCAGACGGAGATTATGATAACTCACTAAGGAATAGCAAGTCCAAAGACTTGATAGACGAGCTCTGTATGCCACGTCATCAGACGAGCCTTATGAAAGAACGAACAAACCTAGTCTCACAAATAATTGAGTAGACGGAGTGTTTGAATAGACGAGCTCTATCTCATGTGTAAATAAATGCAATACAATTCTCTCAGATTTATTTCAAATGATTGAATTTATTTAAATAGAATATTTGTTCTTCACTTTTGTTTTATCAGCTTTAATGTTTTACCTTGTTGTAAAAGAAACATGGTACCTTCAAAGAAATACAAAAAGCATATTAGAACATTGAAGATTGCAACACGATCTGTACGATGACAACTTTACGGATGGAAAAAGCTGGATTGTACACAAAGGAGGAAAGAAAGTTTTCAAGGTACAAAATTGATCAGAAACAATGACCCTCTATTCTATGCAAATGTGATAACCAAGAGTACATTTTGCAAAGACCACAATCAAGCTATCAGTTACAACGGATATCATGCATTCAATGCTATCTCTAAACAGGACTATTCAAAATGACCGTTGAAGAAATACAAGTGAAGCAGAAGGTCAGTATAAATAGAAGACTTCAGATACTGAAGAACAACTTTTGCAAGCCCAACCTCTGTCAATATAATTCTTGAGAAAACAAGCACTTATTCTTTTATTCTTTAATAAGCAAAAGTTTGTATCTTAAGTTTGAATATTGTGAAAATATTCATATGATCTTAAACTTTCATATCCTCACACATAGTGAGTTAAGAAGATCATAAGTTAAATATCTTTGTTAGAGTTAGAGTCTGGAGAGGCTTGGTAAGAAAAGAATACTTGTAAGCCTGCAGAGGTGTTGAATACTTCGTTGTAATCTTTTGAAGAAATAGTGGTTAAATCCTTCAAGATGAAGGGACTGGACGTAGCTCTTGGTTGGAAGAGAGTGAACCGGGATAAAATCCTTTTTGTGAATCTTCTATCCCTAAACTCTTTCAGTTTTATTCGTTTTTACTGACTGAGGGGTTTTGATATTGCTTTTGTTAAAGGCTTTTAAAAGATCTATTTCTGTGTTCTTGCTTCTGTTTTAATCTTCTTGTGTGCAAAATAGTTTTAAAGGTTGTTTTTTGAAAATTATTAACAAACACAATTCAACCCCCCCCCCTGTTGTGTTTGCCTATGTCAACTTCAGTGATTTGAATGTCAATTGTATGGAATGAATTGAAGTTAGGATTAAATAAGGTTACGTCAAGTGAAGATTGAATGATTCCGATACCTAACCGCTTTTACCTATCTTGAATTCATTCTTTAATTGATATTGTTTCATTCATTGTTGTGACAACTCTTAAATACAAAAATTCATAAATCTCTTGGAACTATGAAATTCATTCGGTCAAATAGCTATTGCCTGGGCTACGTTGATACTTGATCACAATCCTCGTTGGGAACGATACTTTAATTTCACTCTATTACTTGTCACGATTTGGTGCACTTGCCAAACCATCAACAAGTTTTTGGCGCCGTTGTCGGGGATTGTTGATTTCAATATCAACGAAGCAAAGGCATTGCTAATTTGGACATTGATTTTTTGTTTTGTTTTGATTCTCATTTTAGTGATTAGTTTTCATTGTTATAATTCTTTACTTTGGATTCTTGTGTTGTGAGGAAAGTATCCACTACAGACTATGGACATCTTTGAAGCTACTCATCTTGCTCAAAGAAAACTTATTGTACAACAGTTGGAGTTGATGTCTAAACAACTTCAAGTCATGCAAGTGAAGGCAATGAAACCATTGCAACCTACATGTGATTTTTGTGGTGAACACCATAAACCTGAAAATTGTGAGGTTCAATTCAATGCACAAGATGAGGTTTATTACATGGAGAACCTCATGAGGGAACAAGATGCACAACCTTACCATCAATCCAATAAGTCACTAGATAGAGTGTCCTACCTTGAAAAGGTTTTAACTCAATTTATTGGAGATACTCAAACGAAATTCAAGGACATATAAGCTTCAATCAAGAATCTTGAGATTCAAGTTGGGATATTATCTGAGCAATTGGTTGGAATTGTGCAGAAAAAGATAGAGTTAGTAAGAGAGCAAGAGTCGCATGTTTGGGAAATGGTTGAGCAAGAAGAAGAAGTTCTTGTAGAAATGGAAAGTGAACATGACTCAATAGAAGTGATGGAAGAAAAACAGAAAGAAAGTGTAGTTGTAGTATTAGATGAAAAACTGAAAAACAAATAGTGACATGGAAGAGAAGCCAAGGGTGAGGCTTGAAGAGATTCATATGACTGAGACTCAACCTTTGGTGATTAAAGAGAAGAGTCACGTGCGAGATGAGTTTTATATACTTCAAGAATGGAGAAACACATATTCCAAATGCCTAATTGTTGGGGCATGGGAACATTTGCTTCCTTATAGTAAATACATGGGACGACTTGTGAAGAAAAGAAAGCAGAAGGAGGATATATTCTTCTTGTCATATAAACCGCCCTAAGAAAATAGCTCAAATGTCAATAGTGACGTTAAAGAAGCGCTTCTTGGGAGGCAACCCAAGCATTACTTTCGATTTCTTCCTTTAATTTTTGTTTTTATCTTTCAAGCATAAGTAGTTAATTGAAATGATTGAGTAGTTCCCTGATGTGTAAGCCATCTAATGTGGTGTAATTGCTTTGAATTGTTGTGCAGGCACATCTAAGGAAAAAGGACCAAAGGAAGGGGAGAAATGACACAAGAAAATGATGAAAATGACCCTATGTGGGCGCCGGGCGCTACTGTGAGCACTGCGCAAACGGAAAGCAGAATCAGCAGAAAATATTGTACCTTGGGTGCTGAGCGCAAGTTCCTAACACTGAGCGCTAGCCAGATTAAAAAAAAAATTGCACATGCTCATCTAGTGTGCAGAAGAAAGGAGGTGCTCTAAACTCTTGACTTTTTAATTCTCCTTAATTGATAGTTAGTTGTAGTTGAATAAATTGCCCAAACTTACATATCTTGCACAAAAACTGTATTTTGAGTGGATTTTTGTGTAGATTTTCTAGTGAGCAAAGAACTTTTTCTTGCCTGAAATTTCTTACACCATGCATTTTGTGCTTGCTTAGCACATGATTTCATTGAAACCATTGATCCTTGTGAATTGTTTGTGACAATTTTTCATACTATGAATGTGCAATGTTGGATGCATGGATTTTCTCTTGCACACAACCATGAACTGTGAGCTTTTGTGCACGAACACATCACATTACTTGATTTCTTTCATGTGTGCTTATCCATCACTTGCGTATTCTCACTTTTTCTTGCCTTGATGCTTGTCACTGTTGCAATGTTTTTGCATATGCATAAATGATTGAGGCACCATTTCTTTGCTTAAGCTCAGGGCCATAATTGCCATCCTAACATTTACCATTGTTAAGCCCAATTGAGCCTTGGCCTATATTTCTTGGCATGATAGCACATTACAAGCCAAAAATCAAAAAACAATTTTGTCCCACTACTTAGGCTTAGAGAAAAGCTTGGACTTAAGTTTTGGGCCGTTCTCTTGCTTAGGGACAATCAAGTAAATTAAGTTTGGGGTGTGAGTAGGCCACTAAAGATGCCTACTATGAAAAAAAAATGAAAAGAAAAGAAAAAAAACAGAGTGTGAAAGAAAGACAAAGAAAAATAAAAAGAAAACGAAAAATAGAAAAAGCCAAAAAGAGGAAAAGAAACAAAGAAATTATACAAAAGTGAGAAAAAGGTAAAAGAGAAAGAAAATAAAATGAAACAAGAAGCAGCAAAAGAAAAAGAAAAAAAGAGACTTGTAAATAAATAAAAAGGGGAAATAGCACAAATTATGTGCTTGTGTGCTTGTGAACTAGCTAAGCAAGGGAAATTCCAAGAGTCCACATTCCTTGAAGCCAAAGTATTCAAGCCTATATACTTAATGTTATCCACCCCCACCTTAGCCCCATTACATCCAAATAAAAGACCTCATGATATGTGTTGCATTGACATTTGTGATGTGTGTTCTTAGCATCTTGTCAAGATTAGGATTGAGGAGTGCATGATGATCGGAATTGATAGCAAATATCACCAAGTGAGGATGTGTGAAACACTAAATAGAGAGGTTGCAAGAGAATATTTTGTGCATTCAATGTTGTAATGTGTTTGACTGTTTTAAAGCATGAAGCTTGTGATCAATTGGAATTGATGAATGATTGTGTGATGCTTGTGCATTTTACAAAAATGTTAAGGAATTGAAGTCTTGCATGAGTAATATGTTTCATAAGAGAATTGAACATAGAAATATATCTCTTTTAACACTTCTGAATTTAATTGTTTGCTTGAGGACAAGAAAAATCTCTTAGTTTGGGGTTATGATGAATGTGAAAAATATGTTAGTTTGGAAGTGTAATTAGGAAAGAGTTTGTAAATAATCTAAGAAATCATAGGAAAAGTGAAAAGAAATACATACTTTGATATGAATAAAGTTTTGATCCATTAGATCTTAATTTGTATGAAAAAGACACTCAAAACATGTTGAAAATGTGTAGGAATGAAGGTCCAGCGCTCAGCTCAAGAAACGGGGGCTCAGCCTCGAAAGGAAAGAGAAAACGAAAGTTGCAGCAGCACCGGATGCTCAGCGCAGAAGTCCAGCGCTCAGCATGGACAGAGAGAAGAGCAGTCAGTGCTCAGCGCTGTTGTTTGGGCGCTCAGTGCCACCAGAAGGAAAAGGAGCCAGCGCTCAGCGCTGGAAAAGCCGGCACCAGCGCCCAGTCCTGCGACAAAAACGTGTTTCGCGACAGGCTTGTGCCCAATGCTGGCCAGGGGCGCTCAGGGCTGGGCGACACACAGAAACACTATAAATTCGAGTTTTGGCAGAGTTTGAAGGATCTTTGGCTCATTTTTCACATTTTCTCACTTTGGTTTATCACTTTCTCTCCACTTCCTTGAAGATTCAAGCTTGGGAACAAGAGTTGAAGCTTCTATGGATTCTTCCACACTCTCCTACTCTAGTTCTTCCATCTCTACTCTCTCTATTATGAGTTGCTAGATCAATTAGGTTAGGTTGGGATGATTTCAATTTAGAATTTGATGTAATTGACTTTGATTTCTGATTTCAATTCTATTTCATTCAAATTGAGTAACTGCTTCTATGCTTAATGCTTCTATTGGATTGATCAACTTTGGATTGATGTTAGATTCAATTTCACAATTGAAAAATTGGTTATTGGATTGAAATTGAAGTAGATTACCATTGGAATGTTGATTATAGGAATAGAACTCTATTGCAATGCATTCTTATGAATCTCATGCTTAATGTTTGTGTTACTTCTTGAATCTCCTAAGGAATTAGGATTCTTAATTGGTACAAAAGGATTATCACCTAAGGAATTAGGGATAAATCTAGGTTAGTGATTTGAATGTCAATTGTATGGAATGAATTGAAGTTAGATTAAATAAGGTTACGTCAAGTGAAGATTGAATGATTCCAATACCTAACCGCTTTTACCTTTATTGAATTCATTCTTTAATTGCTATTGTTTCATTCATTGTTATGACAACTCTTAAATACAAAAATTCATAAATCTCTTGAAACTATGAAATTCATTCATTCAAATAGCTATTGCCTAGGCTACGTTGATACTTGATCACAATCCTTGTTGGGAATGATACTTTACTTTCACTCTATTACTTGTCGTGATTTGGTGCACTTGTCAAACCATCAACAGTGCCCACAGATGAGGGCTTCCTTCCTCTCCAATCCAATTTCCCATTCCTTTTTATGGTCACTAAACACATTAATTTTCAATCAGCAGATTGACGATGATGATGAATACAAGCTTCTATTTTGAAGGTTGTTAATTTTTAGTCTCACTGCTATATAAATTGAAGAGACTATTTTTTCCCTTCCAAAATAAATACTTTATGCATGTATATTTGCTACAAGCAGGACCCTTATTCAGATACGAAAGAATATTCTCACATATGGTACACCCATTGCTTGAAGGTCTATCCAATGAGAGGTTTGTTCTTGCTATTGCTGCTATTTGTGTTCAATAGAAGACTAATATGCGGTCTCTTAATTGTTATTGCTTATGTGTCCCCTTTATGGTTATGAACAAAGGAAAGAAACCAGTTATTCTCACATTTGAATTTTTTATCTTTAACTATGATTGTGTTACAATGAGTAAAAAGAACTCATTTTCCTTTGACACACATGTTTCTCAACAGTTTGACACTTTCAATTATCCCTTTCCTAGATTGAGAAGCAAGATTGCCAGATTGAAGATGCGCATGAAGATGGTTATGAAAAGGAAAGACACCAATTATACGTAATGAAGATTCTATGGTTTCTTGGTTAGTTTTTTATGCAATAATTTTATATATCATAACTTGGTAAATGACTTGAAAACAAGGATCGGTTGCATGAAAATATTATAACATTAAAGGTTTTCACACTTAACAACCGAGGGAGATGAGCATATAAATAGCTCAAGGATTACAACAAATCGGGGATGCTAACAGTAGCAACAAAAGAAGAGGTAGACTGATTCAAACAAGTTTGAACAGAGCTAGAAAATAGGAAAGGTTACAACAACAGTACAAAAATTAAAATTCAAACATATGCTACATTATCCAATAAATATTATACATGGAAAATTCAACCTTTAGAGCCACACAAAAGTGCTATGATTATCTCCGAGACTTACTTCAATATAAAATTGGGAGTTGAGAAAATATTGGAAGTGTTTGTTTCACATACAAACACTGGAAATATGTTTCAATAAGCAGCTTTTATTAGAGTTTATCATAAAGATGTTAAGGCAAAACCAGTTACACTTAAATCAGATCATTTATAAAGATTATAGAATTGTCAAGAGTGAAGTTGCTTCCACAATTTTTGGCTTATTTTTTTCATTTGGGTTGGTTGCTTTTCTTTTGTGTCCATTAGGAAGTGATGGAGGCATGCAGTGGCATTGACACTATTTTTTTAAAGTTGAAGATTCTTTGATTGTGTAATGTCAAAACCATCAAACCATCAATAGTTTTTAAAAAAAAACTATCTATGTTGATAGATTGCTTATACTATGATGTTTCCTTTTGTATAATATTTGGTTCTATTAGAAAGACACTACACTCGTCATTATTTGCATTTTCAAAACTGATGTCCTTTGTTGGTTGCCGGTTTAAAAGATGAGAAGTGAAATATACTCATTTTCACTTTTTGCTCCTTTTCTCTTTATAATTGGTTTCTTATGTTGGTTGATGTAAAATAGTTGATTAGCCACATGCATGGTTTGCATATTTGCCTATTGCTATTTGCTTGCTGCAATCCACTTTAGCTATTTGCTTGCTGCAATTCACTTTCTCTAGAGGCTTATTTATAACTTCAATGACTTTGAATCACTGCTCTGTCTTTGTTCATGTGCATAAGATTTGGTTTTACAGATTTCATGGTATTTGATTGTGACAATAATTTTTTGACGCTAAATAACTCCCTTATTTTACTTGCCAAATGCAGTTTTCTTTAGTGTCAGGAGAAATTATTTTACTTAATTAGTAGGTTAAAAAAATCTGTTCAATATGGTTAAAAAGTAAAAACAACTTATTAGAAGACCTTGAACCTATTGTCATCTTTTGGTCAGTTGCTAATCTAACTGAAAAGTAACTACCACTATGATGTCCAAGGAGAGAAGAAAATAAAAAAGACAAGTAGTGGTCCTAAGACCAAAAAAAGAGCCAAACCTTATTACCAACATGTTGCTACTATGTACAGTGCATAACATTGATTGAGTTAGTTGGCTTATATTGGAGCAATAGTTTGAATAGGGTCGTGTTACCATGGACGAGTCCATAGTTGCAACTTAGGAGGGATCGAAAACATATAGAATCTTCTCATGATTTAATTTTGAGGGTCATTGCGTTGGTTTTCCCTATGTCAAGGACCAAAAAGAAAACCCCCCCCTGCACACACAGCTAAAAGTACCAAAACTTTGTTCTCAAGCTTGCTATTGCTTTTTTACTTAGCCCCCTATTTGTCACACACCTACGTTCATGTGTTTACGCGTCACTGACATTTCCAATGATGCACTGTAGTTGCAGCAGGATTATTATGGTCTCATTGGCCTTTAATCCCAACCAACAGGATACATTCACTGACTCGAACATGGGGTACAAAGACTTTTGGTCAATCCATAAGTACCAACAATACAAAATCCTATACATTAATTAATTTACTGCTAGCAGTAACAGCGAGAGAGCTCACTCCACACAAAAAAGGTATTGTAGGCAGTTTTGTGAGTGTGAGAAAAGTATATGTAATACACATTCTTATATGTAATACAAATTCTACCCTTGACCTGCAGCTCTTTGGCAGACCACAGTGGCCAACTGTCCGATGGCGTTAAGAAAAGTATGTTAAGAAGGTACTATTTATTGATTATGATATTAAGCTTTAAATTTTGACATGTCACTTAGGGTGTAGTTTTCAGTGTCACTTGTTCCAGGGATCTTTCAGCTTAAGTCTAAGAGCTATAAATCAAATTTTTGCCATTTGCATATTTTAACTAATAGCTTGCATGTCACACCCTATTTGTCAATTGCCTCTGAAAAACAATTTACATTTCTCAGCTATGCACTGAAGCTGTTACACATATAGTTTTATTCTTTGTTGTAATTGGAAAGTCATTCTTTTATGGGTTCAGTCTACAATGTGCTACTAATTTGAGTACCTTCTCTTTCTTGCTTGTGAAGATGGAACATAGTGATGGTATACTTCCATGTAGCATAGGATTGTGATGATACAAACATTCCGTGTTTCTAATTCTGTTTCAATATGTTCAACCTTTTGCCAGCTTTGATTCTTTGGGTTTGTTTAACTTGACCTCTGATACGATTTCTGCAAGTATATCTAGTCGCAAACAAGTAATACGATGGTGAGACCGGATATCGTCCACAGGGATCAGTTGCCAAGTACCAATTCACAAGTCAAACAACTATCTAGACTAAACTTTGGCATGAAGAGAGATCAAAACATAAAATAAAGCAACAAAAGCAATAAAATATTTTTGGTCTTTTGGGAATTTTAACAAACACTTAATAAGCAAAAAGAAACTTGATTAACAAAAGGACAAAATGTCAGGGTTAGACTACAATAATCCTCCCTTAATTGCAATGAAATGGTTACTAATACAAGTCCTAATTCATTTATGACAATCAAACCTTCTAAAATACTCAAACCCTAATTCCTTAGGTGGAATGAACCTAAAACCCCAAATTAAACCCTAATTCCTTAGGTGGATTAACATAAGATTTTGCATAAAGAGCCAAGACTTATAAGATTGCAAACACCCCAAGACCTATTCCTAGATTCATGAACTACTTGGCATTTGATTCATGAGCATGCCTTAACATCAATTCTCCAATTGTCTATCATAGCAACAAATCATTCCATGGGTGATCAAGCCAAGAAAAGCATTAAGCATAGAATCAAATACTCATAAAGAAGTAGGAACTTGCATTAAAACCAAGTCAAGAGACAACCAAGTTCAGAAAAGCAAATGTCTAACCCCAACAAGAAGGGGTTTAGCTACACATAATGAAGAAATCAACTAAGAAAGATGAAATGAATAAGAAAAATGAAACAAACTCCATTGGAAATGGTGTTCCAGCTGAAAGAGGGTGTTCTTCACTCCTTTTAGGTCAATTGGGTCGAGTGGCTGCTGCTTCCTCCTTCCCAAAATGGCAAAAAATCGTTTAAATACCCTATCAGGAAAATGAGCCAGCATTCAACAGTGAGCTTTACGGCGTTCGAGCGCCCAGAAGACATGAAAGCGACTTTTTCCACGACCTCCTGGCGTTAAACGCAGGATTTCTGGCGTTCAACGCCAGCTTGGCTGATGCTCTTCTTCACGAAATTCTCTTTTCAAATCCTTTTATTCTCAAGTGAGCTCCATTTCCTTGATCAATTCCACTTCTCTTCAAGGTTTTCCACCTTTATTTATTCCTAAAATTGACAAAACATGAACATAAAAATAGATTACAAAAGAAAACGAAAACAAATTAAGCTAAAAGTAACATCAAAAGCAAGAAAAATAACAAAAGACACTTAAAATACTTACCAAGACTCAACTAACTAAAAATGGGGACAAAACAAGAATAAAAACATTTAATTTGGAGTAAAATCCACTCAATAAAGGTACAATTACTTGATAAATTAGCGAATTATCACTCCCCCAAACCTAGCATTTTGCTTGTCCCCAAGCAAAAATAACTAGAGCTAACACAAAAAGCACATAAGACAGCTAAAGATAACAAACCAAGCTCTGACATGATTAAGACAAACTAACTGAGAGCACAACTCGACAAACTCATCAAAAGGCGCAATTTTAAAAAGACCGATTCCTAAAACATAAGCATCAACTAGTAGCAAGCTCAATTCCAAGATTGTCAGGAAGCAAAAGGCATAACAATCTTGCAACTTCATATTCTTCAAAATTAAAAATCTTGACAATTTGGCAAGGGAGAAAAAGTAGAAACTTGGTCCTCACTGGATGCACACTCATCAAATAATCACTCAAGTAAATGGTGGTGAAGTGTTTCCCTCAAAGCACACATTAGAGCCATGGAACCATAGATTTGCCTTTCATCTAATTCCAAATATCACAAACCACATGCATGCACAAATCAAAGGGACTTTATTTTAGGTTGTAACTTGGCTAGTGTGGGAAAGCAAATGAGATGAGAAATAAGCAAGAGGTATCCAAGAGAATAGGAGAGCAATGACAATAATGCAATTGTTCAAGTTACAAAGCACATAATTCCCAATTACTATAATTGACATGATTTTTTTTTCTTTCTTTTCTCCTTTTCCTCTTTGGAGTTTCACATGACTTTATTCACAAATTTATTTATTTTTTTGAATAATCAACTAATTTTGATTTTTTTTTTTTCAAGCACTTTTGCATTGTTTTTTTTTTCAAATCTTCCACAAATTTCTTACATTATTGCATTACCCTCTCCCCCAAGCCTAAATCTTTGCTTGTCCACAAGCAAATCACCAATGCTCTCCTATCCTCAATTGGGATAAACAATGTCATCATCAATAAGAAGCAAGGGTGAAAGAAACAAAGTAACAATAAGCTCAAAGGTGTAAGCAAAGGAATTTTTCATGCAAGGTTGGCTTTTTGGTTCAAGTGGCTAGTAGAAAAAAATATTGCCCAAATCATTTTTATGCTATACATGCAATTCATGAATCTCGGATAAAAGAATCAAGCAAATCTCAGCACATCAACTCAATGGTGCACGCTTAAATAATTAACATTCAAGCCCAATATTTCACCAAGGTTATAACCAAGATTCTAAAATTCCATTTCAAACCTCATTGCCATGAATTTAATAAAGAAATGAAAATATGCAAAGAGGTTATGAAAAATGCTATGAACAAATTTGTAAAATTAAGACTAAACAACAAGAAGAACTTCTAAGGAAAGGAACACAGCCTGGCAAATTGCACAAAATAATGAGAATGCCAAAAGTGACAACTCAAAAGCATCTAAAATCATGAAGTGCTTGGTTTGTTTGTTTTGTTTTTTTTTTTTTTTGAAAACACAACTAAAAAAAAATCACAAAAAACAAACAGAAAACAACCATTAACACACAAAGGAAAAACCAACATTCACAAGATAAAACTACCATAAGAAAAAACAAAGCAACTAAACACAAGAAATAGAGTGCAAAATCCAGCAGATAATCCAGTAATACTGAAAAATAGACTAAAGGAAAAGGGTCTAAGAGTCATCCTCGTCAGCTGCATCGCCCTCAGGAAAAGAGTGCCACCCTTCCTATGCCTCAATCTCCTTATCAGTAGGGAACATAAGCTGTTGTCCTTCAGTTGCGCTCTGCATGTGCTCCCCCAAACCTCTGATCATCCCCACCATCATCATCATAAGACGCCTGTTAGCTTGCTAATTTTGGCACATATGCAATTGGGTAACCCTCACCTCCCCCAAAGTTACCTTCATCTGGCGCATCTCCTGCTCTAACTGATCCAAACGCTGGCTATTGGTGCGAGAAGGAACGACAGGTGCGAGCGCAGGAGCAAGTTGGTCCATTGGTGCATCAAGTCCCTCGGTGCAATGTTTTCTAATGTAAGTTGCATCAATAGCACCAACACATGGGACAGGGAGGCCAGCAGGTAAATCCACTCCAGCACGCTCACAAAGTAGACTAGACTAATCAAGTGGGGATGCCCAAGGTGCATATCTCCTCCATGATTTGCAAAAGCATTAATGCTCTGAGATATCAATGCACCCACATTTACAGACCTCCGTGTCATGATGGAATAAATCAACTAGGCCCTCTTCACGGTAATCTCTGAGGTGTTGGAGCATGGGAGTATAGGGGAATGAACAAATGCCGACCAGGTTTTAGGCAACAAAAGTAGATCTAGTCGAAATAACTTCTTAAGCTCATTTTTCGCAGTCAAACCCCACTGGGCTCCCGGCCTACACAATGTCTGAAGAAGGGCTGGACCATTTGGAACTTCTCGGAGGAGGCGGGAATGACCATCAGCTCCTTCCCCTGTTGGCTCAGTCTCCAAGAGGGAATTATTAGTGTTTGTATCATAAGGAACTTCCCTCCCTCTGACGTGCTCACATAAGTCATCCTTTCGGCACGGGGAAAGTAGATGTTAGCATAGAACTCTTTGACCAATTATTGTGTAGCAGAGCAAGGAAAAGTGGTCAAAATCTCCCATCGCCTCCTCAATATTTCTCTTCCCACCTCAGGATACTCACTAGCCGCCAACTGGATTTTCTTTCAGAAATGAATTTCCGCGGCAGAAGCTCCTTATATCTGTTAAAATGGTCCAGTGATTTAAACCGGTGGGTATCAAAGGTCGGGAGAGCAGAAGATGATGCTTATGATCTACTTCTCTTGCCACTTCGGGTTTGCATTTTTGGACCCATTTAAACCTGAAACTCAGAAAATTTCACTTAGGACCATGAATGCACATTAAAGAGCATGGGTAAGCGATAGATAAAGGAAAGTGTACACAATCAAGTTCAAAATTAACACAAATAAACTCCACATTTAGAGTAGTAGAGTATCAAATTCCACAACATCATCAGTACCCTCTCCATTTAAACAAGGGAAGCACATATAACCATATCATGAAGCACAGGGTAGACAAATATTGGCGAGTGCTAGGATTAGGGGTGAAAGATGTTAGACATAGAAAAAGGATGCATGACTTAGTGTCATTGCTATTCTACCCAACAATTCAATGATTACAGCCGTTCACAGTTCACAGATGCACACAATTAAATATTTCCAATTGGATTAACAATTGCCTGAAAAAGTGCTAGGATTAAATAATCAGGACAGAGCAACTTCTGTTAGACACCATGGATAATGAGGGATAGAATGAGCATAACAGAAGCTCAACATGATAGAACAAGTCATACTTCACAAATATCAGTTCATCCAAATGCCAAAAAAATCACATATGAAAGTTCAAAAACACAGGGCATTCTCAAAAACAATGAACTTCAAATTCCAAAAACTCAATCCACACTCACATTTCAGAATCAATAAAATCACTCCTAAACTTGAATAGAACCCTAACTTCACAATTTCAAAATTCACCCCCAAATCTTAGAAATCCACATGCCAACCAGTACACAACTTTCACAACCCACATTCAACAATGTAAAGCAATAAGCTACCATAATATTTTATTTTTTTGTGTATCTTTTTTTTTAAGATAAAAAAAAAGAAATAAAAAAATAAAAAAATGTACCAGAAATATGCAAGAAACGAGCACGACGTGATGGCGGCTTGGACAGCAGCGTGGCGGTGCGGAGGTGTGTGTGCTGCGTGCTGTGCAGTGTGTGAAAGGTGAAAATTTTAAGTGTGTGGCATGAAATGAGTGAAGGGAAGTGAGTGCGTGCTATGCGTGAGTGAGAAGTGGTGATTTGTGCAGTGAGTGAGTGGTGGTGGAGTGTGTGAGAGTGATTTGAAATTCTGAGGAATTGTAAGGTGCAGTGTGTGTGTTGTGCGTGGGTGGGATTAGAATTAGGTTTTTTTTTGGGAAAAATCCAGCGTTGGGAATCCAGAATCCAGCGTCCAACGCTAGCAAGACAGAGAGCTCATTTTTATCAGGGTTCTGGCGTTGAACGCAGGATGTCTGGCGTTCAAATCAGATATCAGAAAAATTATGCAGCTTTTTCTAGCGCTGGACGTAGGATATCTAGCGTTAAACGCCAGCTACAAAAACAGAGTTTTAGATTTAGAGTCCAAACAGCTCTCTTAGCTCACAATTGTCACTTGTAACATGTAGAATTCACACACAAATGATATCGGGGAGGGATCCAAGGATGACACTACATATCTAACTATTTAAAAACAACATACCAACATGCAAATGCAATTAAAAACATAACAAATATACTAGTGCAAAAATCACACAAAACATGCAAAACACTATGCGATCTAACTAAGAAAAAACAACAATAAATACAATAAACTAAGAAGAGAAGAAAGCATGGGGTGCCTCCCAGCAAGCGCTTGTTTAATGTCCCTAGCTGGACGTCCTGTTTTCTATGAGGGTGTTTTAAGAGGGATGGAGACTATTTGACGATCAAAGTCTCCTCAAAGGTAGTACTTGAGCCTTTGCCCATTAACAGTGAAAGTTCTTCCGGACGATGGATCTTCCAATTCAACCGCACCAAATGGAGAAACTGACTTGACATGGAATGGACCCGACCACCTTAATCTCAACTTGCCCGGAAATAGCTTGAGATGTGAGTTAAAGAGCAAAACTGATTAGCCTTCTTCAAAATGCTTGGGAAGAATGTACTTATCATGCCAAAACTTTGTTCTTTCCTTATAGATTCTTGCACTCTCATATGCCAAGAGTCGGAATTCATCCAACTCATTCAATTGCAAAAGTCTCTTGTCCATAGCCAGCTTCATATCAAAGTTCAAGGCTTTCACTGCCCAAAAAGCACGATGTTGGAGCTCTACCGGAAGGTGACATGATTTTCCAAACACTAATTGGTAGGGTGACATACCAATAGGTGTTTTATATGCAGTCCGATAGGTCCAAAGTGCATCATCCAGCTTCTTTGCCCAATCTTTTCCCGCATTATTCACTGTTTTCTCCAAGATCCTCTTCAATTCCCGGTTAGACAACTCCACTTACCCACTAGTTTGTGGGTGGTATGGTGTGGCAACTTTATGATTGACTCCAAACTTGGCAAGCACCGCATTGAACTCTTTGTTGCAAAAATGAGTACCCCCATCACTAATAATGGCTCTAGGGGTTCCAAATCGGGTAAAAATGTTCTTCCTCACAAAACTAACCAATGCTTTTGCATCATCTTTCATAGTCGGGACAGCTTCTACCCATTTACTCACATAGTCAACCGCAAACCAAAATATACTTGTTGTTGTAGGATGATGGGAAAGGACCCATGAAGTCGATCCCCCACACATCAAAGAGCTCCACCTCTAAAATACCCTTCAAAGGCATCTCATTTCTCTTGGATATACTTCCGGTTCTTTGACACTTGTCACACTTCATTACCCAAGCTCTAGAGTCTTTAAAAATGGTAGGCCAAAATAAACCACTTTGCAAGACTTCCATGGCGGTTCTCTCACCACCAAAGTGTCCTCCATAAGGTGAGTTGTGGCAATGAGTCAAAACCCCATTAATCTCTTCATCTGGAACACATCTTCTAAGAATTCCATCCGAACCTCTTTTGAAAAGGTAAGGTTCATCCCATACATAGTATTTAGCATCATGGATGAGCTTCTTCCTTTGTTGTGCATTGAAGTCCTTCGGAATCTTGTTGGCGGCCTTGTAATTTGTAATGTCCGCAAACCAAGGTGCCACTTGCACCCTAAACAACCTCTCATCCGGGAATTCTTCTTGAATTGGCAACTCATCTTTTGCTTGAATATCTTCTTGTGGAAGCCTAGACAAATGGTCGGCTACCACATTCTCCACTCCTTTCTTGTCCTTTATATCTAAACCAAATTCTTGGAGCAATAGTACCCACCTAATGAGCCTTGGCTTGGCATCCTGTTTAGTCATGAGATACTTCAAAGCGGAATGGTCAGTGTACACAATAGTTTTAGATCCAATCAAGTAAGATCTACACTTATCAAATGCAAAAACTACAGCAAGCAATTCTTTTTCAGTCGTGGTATAGTTTAATTGAGCATCATTCAAGACACGACTAGCATAGTAAATAACATGCAACATTTTATTTTTCCGTTGACCCAAAATGGCTCCCACCGAATAGTCGCTTACATCACACATTAACTCAAATGGCAAACTCCAACTGGAGGTGCAATGACCGTGCGGTGGTGAGTTTTTCCTTTAAAAGTTGGAAAGCATGCATACAATCATCATCAAACACAAAAGGAGTATCAACTACCAAAAGTTTGCACAAGGGTTTTACAATCTTTGAAAAGTCGCTTATAAATCTCCTATAGAAACCCGCATGCCCTAAGAAGCTTCTAACACCTTTCACATTCATGGGAGGCGGAAGTTTTTCGATTACTTCAATTTTTGCCTTATCAACTTCTATCCCCCATGATGAAATCTTATGACCAAGAACTATACCTTCCCTAACCATGAAATGACATTTTTCCCAATTTAGAACAAGGTTAGTTTCTTAGAATCTTTTCAAAACACATGCAAGATTTTTCAGACAATTATCAAAAGAATTACCAAATACTGAAAAATCGTCCATAAATACCTCAATAAATTTTCCAGTCATATCAGAGAATATGGAAAGCATGCACCTTTGAAAAGTGGCGGGTGCATTACACAACCCGAATGGCATCCTCCGATATGCATAGACTCCATGGGGACAAGTAAAAGCAGTCTTCTCTTGGTCCTTTGGGTCAACCACAATTTGGTTATACCCTGAGTATCCATCAAGGAAGCAATAAAAGGCATGGACCGCCAACCTCTCTAGCATTTGATCAATGAAAGGCAAGGGAAAATGATCTTTTCTTGTAGCCTCATTCAATCTTCTATAATCAATACACACCCTCCATCCGGAAATGGTCCTAGAGGGAATGAGTTCATTTTTACCATTTGCAACAACCGTCATCCCCCCTTTCTTAGGAACAACTTGGACCGGACTCACCCATGGACTATCGGAAATTGGATAAATTATACCCGCATCCAAAAGCTTCACAACCTCCTTCCTTACAACTTCTTTCATGTTTGGGTTAAGTCTTCTTTGGGGTTGTCTGACCGGCTTGAAGTTTTCCTCCAAAAGGATTTTGTGCATACAAAATGAGGGACTTATTCCTTTCAAGTCGGATATAGACCACCCAATTGCGGATTTGTGCTCTCTAAGCACTCTCAACAACTTCTCTTCCTCCAAAGAGTTCAATCCGCTACTAATGATCACCGGGAATGAAGAATTCACTCCAAGGAAAGCATAACGGAGATGGGATGGAAGTTCCTTCAACTCTAGCATAGGTGTTTCACCCTTGTCTTCAATCCGCACATCCTCCACAACTTTGTCTTCATCATTATTCAAAACTGGACAAGCCTCAAGGGATTTAACCATGACCTCAACTTCTTCCTCACATATCTCTTCTTCTATATTCTCAACCATAAGAGCCTCTTCCAATGAATCTTCAAAAGTTTGTTGAACACTCTTGTTAGTCAATGATTCAACAAGGTCCACACTCATACATGTATCTTTGTCACTTGAATGTCCCATTGCTTTAAAAACATTGAAGGTGACCTTTTCATCTTGGACTCTAAGCACCAACTTCCCTTGATTTACATCGATCAAAGCCCTGCCCGTGGCTAGGAATTGCCTTCCAAGAATCCATGGAGTCTCGCTATCTTCCGCAATATCCAACACCACAAAGTCTACCGGAAAGACGAACTTGTCTACTTTTACCAATAAATCCTCCACTACACCATAAGGATACGTAATGGAACGATCCGCCAATTGGAGAGAAATCCCGGTTGGCTTGACTTCACCAATTCCCAACTTCTTGAAGATGGAAAGAGGCATAAGATTGATACTTCCACCAAGATCACACAAGGCTCTTCCAATGTTCAAATGACCAATAGCACATGGAATAGTAAAGCTACCCGGATCCTTCATCTTCACCGGTAACTTCCTTTGGAGTATAGCACTACATTCTTCCGTGAGCATGACCGTCTCCTCCTTCCACTTCCTCTTGTTAGAAAGAATCTCCTTCATAAACTTGGCATAGGAAGGCATTTGTTGAAGAGCTTCGGCAAAAGGATGTTAATTTGCAACTTTTTGAACACATCCAAGAACTTAGAGAATTGTTGATCCTTTACCTCCTTCTTCAACCTTTGAGGATAGGGTATCTTGAAATACGGTGGCAACTCCTTAGGATTGTCAACTTCTTCAAGAATTTGCTTTTTAGTCTTCTTTCTCGCAAACTCTTCATCCACCAATTTTTCTCTCTTTGGTTTTTCAACTTCAACAACAATAGGACTAGAGGTAGTGGCTTGGGAAGTCTCTAGTTCTTCATTGGTTGCATCTTCAATGATCACATCATCAACTCCTTCACCAACTCTCTTTTCTTCTCTCTCTTCATTTTTTTCTTCCTCATTTTTTCTCTTTTTATTTTCTCTCTCTTTTTCTTGTGGAACTACCACCTTCCCACTTCTTGTAGTAATTGCCTTGCAATCCTCCTTTGAATTCTTCTCGGTATCTCCCGGCAATATTCCTTGAGCTCTCTCCGTCATTTGCTTTGTCAATTGGCCTATTTGGTGCTCTAGATTCTTGATGGAGGCATCTTGATTCTTCATCATTGCTTCTTGACCCTTCAAATTAGCTTGAGTTGCTTGCATGAATTGGGCTAGAATATTCTCCAAATTGCTTGAATTCTCTTGAGAATGCTTTGCTTGAGAACTTGAGCCTTGCCCTTGTCTCCAACCAAAGTTAGGATGGCTACGCCACCCCGGATTATAGGTGTTAGAGAAAGGATCATGCTTAGGCCCTTGGTTTCCCATGTAGTTCACTTCTTCTTGCCCCGGACCTCTAACCACACTAATTTCACAATTGTCATTGGCATGGTTACCTCCACAAAAGTCACACACTGAGACGGCTTGAACTTGGACCGCTTGTAATTGAGAATTTTGTAGTTGAACGGACCCCAATTGCTTGGTAAGAGCGGCCATTTGCACCTTAAGAGCACTATATTCATCAAGCTCCAAAACACCTCTCTTGGCCAATGATCGAAAACTAGGCATTTGATAATCATTATTAGCCATAGTTTCAATCAAGGCCTTTGCTTCATCGGGTGTCTTTTGACTCAATGTTCCACCCGCAGCCGCTTCAATCATACTTCGAGAATTTCAGTTGAGACCATTGACAAAGGTTGCAACTTGTTGCCATGTTTCTAACTCATGACTTGGACAAGCGGTAAGCAAAGATTTGAACCTCTCCCATGCTTCATAAAGTGATTCACCGTCCTTTTGTGCAAAAGCATTGATCTCCGATCTCAACTTGATCATTCTTGATGGAGGGAAGAAACGAGATAAGAACTTGCTCACCAAATCATTCCAAGTAATAATGCTCCCATGAGGATGGGATTGAAGCCATGACTTAGCCCTATCCCTCAAAGAGAAAGGGAAGAGCCTTAAACGAATAGCCTCTTCGAAGCTCCATTCATCTTGATAGTATCACACAACTCAATAAATGTGCCAATGTGAGAATGAGGGTCTTCACTCTCTAAACCTCCAAACTGATTTTGTTGCACAAGATTGAGAAGTGATGCCTTTATCTCAAAGTTGTTACAAACCACTACAGGTCTAACAATTGGAGTTCCACATCTATCAACTTTAGGGGAAGTATAGTCCCCCATTGTCCTCCTTTGTGCATTGTTGTCAGCCATGGTGACAATTGATACTTCAACTTGCGATTATTGCACACTTTGTAAATCAACTTGTGGTTCTTGTACTCTAGAAGATGTGCCTCCTCTATTCTTTCTTGCTTTGGCTTCCTTTCTATTCTTTCTACAAAGCTTCTCGATTTCAGGGTTAAATTGAAGTTCACCTGGGTCAATTGTACCTCGCATACAAGGAAACAAACAGAGTAGAACAACAACAAATATAGCAAGTACAAGTCAAACTTCAAATGGACAATTATGCAACTACAAGGAAAACACAAACAAAAAAGAAAAAAGAAAAAAAAAAACAACAGTAGGAAAGCAAAGAAAAAGTGCCTAAATTAAGAGTCCCCTTTGGTACTCGTGATATTAGCACACCGATCCCGAAGAACGGCGCCAAAAACTTGATACGATTTCGTCAAGTATACCTAGTCGCAAACAAGTAATACGGTGGTGAGACCGGATATCATCCACAGGGATCGATTGCCAAGTACCAATTCACCACCAAACAACTATCTAGACTAAACTTTGGCATGAAGAGAGATCAAAACATAAAATAAAGCAACAAAAGCAATAAAATATTTTTTGTCTTTTGGGAATTTTAACAAACACTTAATAAGCAAAAAGAAACTTGATTAACAAAAGGACAAAATGTCAGGGTTAGACTACACTAATCCTCCCTTAATTGCAATGAAATGGTTACTAACACAAGTCCTAATTCATTTATGACAATCAAACCTTCTAAAATACTCAAACCCTAATTCCTTAGGAGGAATGAGCCTAAACCCCAAATTAAACCCTAATTCCTTAGGTGGATTAACATGAGATTTTGCATAAAGAGCCAAGACTTGTATGATTGCAAACACCCCAAGACCTATCCCTAGATTCATGAACTACTTGGCATTTGATTCATGAGCATGCCTTAACATCAATTTTCCAATTGTCTATCAAAGCAACAAATCTATGTTGATAGATTGCTTATACTATGAAGGATGTTTCCTTTTGTATAATATTTGGTTCTATTAGAAAGACACTACACTCGCCATTATTTGCATTTTCAAAACTGATGTCCTTTGTTGGTTGCCGGTTTAAAAGATGAGAAGTGAAATATACTCATTTTCACTTTTTGCTCCTTTTCTCTTTATAATTGGTTTCTTATGTTGGTTGATGTAAAATAGTTGATTAGCCACATGCATGGTTTGCATATTTGCCTATTGCTATTTGCTTGCTGCAATCCACTTTAGCTATTTGCTTGCTGCAATCCACTTTCTCTAGAGGCTTATTTATGACTTCAATGACTTTAAATCACTGCTCTGTCTTTGTTCATGTGCATAAGATTTGGTTTTACAGATTTCATGGTATTTGATTGTGACAATAATTTTTTGACGCTAAATAACTCCCTTATTTTACTTGCCAAATGCAATTTTCTTTAGTGTCAGGAGAAATTATTTTACTTAATTAGTAGGTAAAAAAAATCTGTTCAAAATGGTTAAAAAGTAAAAACAACTTATTAGAAGACCTTGAACCTGTTGTCATCTTTTGTTCAGTTGCTAATCTAACTGAAAACTATAAAAGTATTTAATTGAGTAATATTGGAAATTATAACTGAATGTATAGTTAATAGTAAGTGTGAAACAGTGACTCGAAAATGAGGAGTACTAATAGCCTAACCCAAATTGCGAACGGCTTAAAAAGAGAATGTGACACAGGTACTACTCTCTTTAGTATGAATCTAAGTACTTCAGTCAAATGAATAGTAAATAATTGAACAAATAGGGGTTTAAATTATAGACCTCTATAGAATCGTTTTCATTGCTGAGCTCCAGAGAGTCCTCGGAATGCCTCTTAAGGCTTTGTATGAGCTTGGAATTTTCATCCTTAAGAATGTCCACGTTTCTATGTAGCTCTTCGCATTCTTGCTGCCAAGTTAAGACACAAATAATGACAACATCATAAGAAACCACTTTAAGAGAAAGACAAAAAAGCCATCACAAATTCACAAGAGATTGGTAGAAGCTGGAGGGGAACACAAGTATAATTTGCTATTACCGTCGAAGTCATCAAGGATATGATATTGTTGTTTGGCAAGCCAAGTCCTATCATCATGTTCTAAAAAAAGGGTGGGGGTATTGAGCATGTAGCAGGGTTTTAAATCAAGGTCCGCGGCCGTAATTGGGATCGCAAAGTTTTGGTTTTGGAGGTCTCACAAACCGTATTGGCTGTATTTTCCCGCATTGCAGTAAATGCAACACAACCACAACCGTGATTGCGACCGCAGTTTAAAACCTTGCAAGTAGTGTCAGTTTATGGGGATGAATTAAATCCTCTTTTGAAAAATTAGCCCCCGCATCCGCCGTTAAATATCGATAATTTTTCATTGCTGTAGTCAAAAAGTTTAAGCATGTTATGAGAGTGACCATCAACGAAGAAAACTAAGATTTAACATTCGTTGTGATTAATTATATACTTTAAAACATGTCAAAATAGCAGAAGTATAGAAGACAAGCAGAACAATAAGAATTAACTTTTCTTCTACTAAAAAAATCACGAGAACTATGAAAAATGGTTATTCAACTTTTGAGAAACTTACATGCACTTCCTGCAATGTGTCACATATCTACACTACATAATAAAATGTTACCAGGTTAGAATAGGGCTGGCCATTGGTAGTGCCACTTAGCATAGGCAAACAAGTTAAATCGTGGTCTGTTTGATATTTTGTGGTTTAGTTCTCGACAGTTCTCAATCTATCTATTTTTACTATCTAAAGTGAAGCCAAGGTTGGATGAGTTCCCTCCAGTGCTTTAATATTGTAAAATCACAAAATAGTCTAAGTATGTTGTGCAGGTGTGTGGTTCTGACTTCTTTCTGTAATTTGGACACTGCTGTTTAAATACATGTTTATGATTCATTTCCTTTAAGATCATTAGAAAAACAGAAGGAAAATAGAAACTAGAAAGTGATAAATAAAATGTGAAGTAGGAAAAAGAATAGGACAAAATTAAGAAAAACGGAGAGAAAATATTCAGTATAATTTTTTAAAACAATTATTTTATGTTATTTCAATTATTTAAGTATGCTTAAATTATAAAAAATAACTAACTTATTGAATAAATATAAAACTAAAATAAGAACATCTTTTTTAAAAAAAAAAAACTTTTGGATGAATTCATAAAACATTTTAATATTTAGCTGTCATTTTGAAGATATATGGTTAGAACTTAGAACATCCACAAAACCCTGCTTTACTGCGCGGTCATTGTACCAGAATGTATTGTATACCTGTTTCCGTATCCTTGATCTCTTAGCCGATTCCCTGTTTGACTGTCGTTTTCTTTCTCTTCTTATTTCATCCTCTTCCTGTGAAAATAAATGCAGCTCAGAAGGAAACAGTGGAAATGGGAAAGAATAAAATTGAGCAACCTAGAGGAACGATTTACTTTCTGAAAAGTATTCCCCAGTGAACCTCATTTTCAATACAGTACAGATTTCTAGCTAGAACACTAAATATAAAATGGTGGTAGCATTTCATGTCAGTTCTCATGATTGATAGGAATGAAATGTGGAAAGAACATAATCAAATTCAAAATTTGACATCAGAGAATTTTCATAGAAGAGACATATCTTCTTCCAAGAGGGTGGGGCCTTGGCACAAAGGTAAAGTTGATACCTCGTAACTTAAGATCACGGGTTCAAATCCTGAAAACAGTCTCTCCACTTATTGAGGTAAGGCTGTATATATCTACCCACTCCAGACCCCACTTAATGGGGGCCACATGCACTCAGCTGCCCTTTTTAGACATAACTTATTCCAAGATCAATTGCCATGGAAGAAAGAAATATACTAGGAGCAATGGCATGTCATAGACCCCGTAGATTAAATGATAGGATTAAAGAGATGGTAGTAACTATAGCTGTCAACCAAATTCTATATTAAGAATATTTAACAAAATTAAAGATGGATAATCAACTAGTTTAATCTGAACCAATATAATGTTGTCTAAGGAGCACCTCATGTGTGCGATTCCAAACAGTGATATTTGAATATCAACATTACAGAGTTTACATTACCTTTTATAAGGTATATCTACTCTTAGAATTTGGCCTTTATGTCTAACTCATGCCCACAAAACCGGCTTGTAAGGTGAGGATTGCCCAAGCCTTATAAGCACTATTTAGGGCCATATCTCTAGTCGATATAGGACTCTCAACACACCCCCTCATACTCAGGACTGGACATCTGAAGCGTGGACCGAAGTGGGTGGAATAACAAAGATTTCAACACACACCCTCATGCCCAAGATTGGACATCTAGAGCGTGGACAAATGCGGGTAGAATAACATAGATCTTGGCCCAATAACTGATTTATGATAGGCTCTGATACCATCTTAGAATTTGGGCTTTAGGTCTAACTCAACCCCATAAAACCGGTTTGTAAGGTGAGGATTGCCCAAACCTTATCAGAACTATTTAGGTCATGTCTCTAATCGATATAGGACTCTGAACATACCCCCTCACACTCAGGACTGGACATCTAAAGCGTGGACTGAAGCGGGTGGAATAACAAGGATCTCAACACACCCCCTCGCGGCAAGGACTAGACATCTGGAGCATGGACAAATGCGGGTAGAATAACATAGATCTTGGCCCAATAACTAATTTACGATAGGTTCTGATACCATTTTAGAATTTGGGCTTTAGGCCTAGCTTAACCCCGCAAAACCGGCTAGTAAGGTGAGGATTGCCCAAGCCTTATAAGCACTACTTAGGTCATATCTCTAGTCGACGTGGGTTCAATCTACAATGTGCTGCTAATTTGAGTACCTTCTCTTTCTTGCTTGTGAAGATGGAACATAGTGATGGTATACTTCCATGTAGCATAGGATTGTGATGATACAAACATTCCATGTTTCTAATTCTGTTTCAATATGTTCAACCTTATGCCAGTTTTGATTCTTTGGGTTTGTTTAACCTGACCTCCCTAAAGGAACTTGCAGTAGATGAATATTATGTTAAACCCAATTTGCATGTAACTTTCTTATATTATTGAAACTCAAGTGACAAGAGATATGAAGGTCTTATTAAGATTCCGATCCTCCTATAATCTTACATATGAAAAATGATATTATAGGGACAATGGAATTATCCCTTGCTAAAAATAATTATAATGCGTTATGAATTTGTTTCGAACTACATCCAAGGTAACAGATTGTTCCTTGGTATGGAAGTTTGTTTTGACCGTGGGAATTGGAAAGTTAATTATGGGACTCTTTATGTGTTTGTTGCAGTATTGTGTCCCCAATTTGTCTATTTTGAGGCAAGAAGAGTACAGCACGTGTTCTTTTGGTGTGCTATATTGTTATTGGTCTAAAGTTTTAGCTTCTCTCTCAAATAATCATTACAAGAAAAGGAAAACAATGCCATATCTTTTCTTATATGTCTCTTAAGTTAGGCTGATGATAATTTTACATCACTTTTACGGAAGTATACCAAATTATCTATTAGTTCTTACCATCTAACTAATTAGAAAATAAAGAAACTGAAGAATCAAGATAAAGTATGTTGACGGTTTCGGCAAGTTTCCCTAGTCGCAAACAAGTAATACGGTGGTGAGACCGGATATCGTCCACATGGATTAGTTGCCAAGTATCAATTCACAAATTAAACAGCTATCTAGACCTATCTTTGGCATGAAGTGAGCTCAAAACATAAATAAAACAACAAAAGCAATTAAAATATTTTTGGTCTTTTGGGATTTTTAACAAACACTTAACAAAGACAAATAGATGTGATTAACAAAAGGATAAAAATGTCGGAGTTAGACTATACTAATCTTCCCTCGATTGCAATGAAATGGTTACTAACACAAGTCCTAGTTCATTTATGACAATCAAGCCTTTTAAAATAGTCAAGCCCTAATTCCTTAGGTAGAATGAGCCTAAAACCCCAAATTAAACCCTAATTCCTTAGGTGGATTAACATGATATTTTGCATAAAGAGCCAAGACTTATAAGATTGCAAGCATTTCAAGACCTATTCCTAGATTCATGAACTACTTGGTATTTGATTCATGAGCATTCAATAACATCAACTTTCCAATTGTCTACCAAAGCAACAAATCATTTCATGGGTGATCAAGCCAAGAAAAGCATTAAGCATAGAATCAAATACTCATAATAAACTAGGAACTTGCATTAGAACGAAATCAAAATACAACCAAATTTAGAGAAGTAAACATCCAACCCTAACAAGAAGGGGTTTAGCTAGACATAGTAGATGAAACAACAAAAGAAGATGAAATAAATAAGATAAATGGAATAAACTCCATGAAGATTGTCAGGACCCAACTAAGGTGTTCCTGACCGACCAAAATGAGACTCTACCGTCTCATTCCCAAGGTCTTTCAAGCACACTTAAGTCACATCATAACAAGATATATAATATCCAAAAGTACATATCAGAGTGAACGATTATACAAGAAACAAGGCAAAGTTGGCCCTGAGCCGACAAGAAGAGAAAACTAAAACTCCAAAATAACGGAGATATCCCATACGACAGCAACAAAAAAAAAGCATAACCAACAACAGTTGTCTGCACTACTCAAGTGCAAGGCTTCCTGAGATGGATCCTCATGAAAGGTACCTGAAGCTGGACCAAAAAGGGCGGGGTGAGTCCCAGAACTCAGTGAGGGAAAAACAAAACAATACAAATCATGCAAAAACAACTACTTTTATACATATTCATAATACCACGTAATTCTTTTCAAGAGGAAAGTTAAACCGCATCGATCCCAAATCACCATAATCTTACATCACCGTTGAGCAAGATGCTTGTGTATCCCCTTGGAGTTGTTCACTGGAGTCTCTCGCTCCGGCGGTGACACTTATACCCCGGTAACCCCGCTGACCGGCAAGTGACCTCGGTCACTACACAACTTCCCTCCAAACTCCGGGGTTTTTCACTAGAGTCCCCTGCTCCGACAGTCACATTTTTATATCGGTCGAGTCCGTTGATCGGTCGGATACACCAAGTCTTGCCCAATGTTGAAAACATCATACCATATTCCATACGCATGTCTTATCGACATAATTCAAACCGGTGGATAACCATGTAGGTCTAATAATTTAACATACATAATCGTTATCACAAACACATACTCAATGTCATCAATATTAGTCCAAAACTCACGTCCAAAGATTTCATATAAACTTCATGAATAAGTTATTCAAGGTCAAATAATTTCATACAAGATACATGAATTATCATTTAATATATATATATATATATATATATATATATATATATATATATATATCACCACAAAATAAGTGTACAATATAATACATTTTAATCAACGCACACCCATATACCTCATTACACATATAAACAGTCTCATCATTAAAGGAAAATTCTAAATTTTCATTCGCTAACACAGTTGCCATTTCATTATTAAAGAGTATCAATTATATTAAAATATATCAGTCCAAGTATCATTAAATTTACTAAAATCGAGGATAACACTCCAATGCCATATATCTCTATTTGATTATAATCATAAGATACTATATATAAAATGTATCCATAAATTGAATTATATAAATCCTAATAATGCCCATTCCCTGTACGTGTAGCAATATATATTAATTCCTAATTACCCTTTTATGAATATTTATATGTTTCCTATTACATTCCCTTGAGCAAGTTTAACGGATTAAAAGGGGTAAAAGGTTTCATCCCCTATACTATACTATTCGAAGCCAATAATCATATAGAATTCCTCAATTTGATTACCGATCAGAATTAAGAAGCAAACATGCCAATACCCAATTGTGACAGGGCCAAATGAATCAAAGATTCAAATAAGGTTTAAGATTTGGAAAAGAAAATGAAAGAATAATAGCAACTGACCAAACAAAACTATTTGAAAGATATGTAGATCGTGATTAACCTGAAAATGCACTTACACCCAAATTCTTGGTCTCACAAATCCGTCACAGAAAAATATCTCAATAAAATCGCCACACTCACCGCAGAAACCGCGTCAAGACTCAATCACCCTTGGGTTGTCGTACCTTCTCCTCTTTCTCTTAAGAATGACCAAAAAGGCAAATAGGGTTCTCAACGTTTTCCACAACCCTCACTCTATAAGCTTATAAACTCACTATATATTTTAACAATAGTAGATCTCTATCCTTTAGTTACTCTTGACACTAGAGGTGAAAAGGAAATGTCAGTAATTAATCAAAATGCCTATTTTTATTCTTTATTTCAATTTTTCTTCTTCATTAAATATTGAATATTTAAATATTTATAATTTTATATTATATTATTTATAACATGCCAAACAAATTTAACCTTTTTTTCCATATTTTAATGTTAATACTTTATGTCGCTATATAATTAAATAAGTTATTTTAGCGGGTATTACATTCTACCCCCTTAAAAGGAATTCGGCCCCGAATTCCAAGAGTGGCTAAACCTAAAGGTTACCCTGTTCACTATGCTCCAGCAACTCCAAATATAATTTTTAAATTTTTTTTTTTAGCCACACCATGCACTAAACACAACACTCACCAGCATATATATGAAACATATTTACCACATATATATATATGAAACATATAACATCAACCATCATGCATTAACAACATCCACTCACTTTAGGACCAAATTCAAACAAGTCATGTAATCAATTAGCCGTCATAACTCCCCCTTCATCCATTCACCATTATCATCAACGTCACTACAAGGACACAAATGACCACATCATGCCCACATGCATAATAAAATCAATAAGTATTTAACAAAATGATCATTGCCAACAAGCTATCATGGATTTTTTTTTATAAAAAAAATAATTCAGTATATCCAATGGATTTATCTAACCCATCGTAACTCATGTCTAGATGATTCCTAATCAAATATTCAAACCGCATGCTTACACACCTTATTAGCACTTTAATCAACTCATTCATAAAAGTTATCAATATTCTATATCCAAAACATAGCTTTATCGCCAATGTAGACTAACTCATAGGCAACTCAACCATCAATCACAACACAGAAGTCCCGTTAACAAGATCCAAGAAAACGTCGTATACCTAGTATTCATTTTTAGAATAACTCCTCTTTATTTCTCATAGTAATCACCTTCACTAAATTTTTAAACAAACTGTTACTTTATTTTATTTCAAATACACCTCATCATATCAACCACATATTCAACATACTCATTTGTCTTTATAAATATAAATAAATATAAACATATCTCATTGTATCAACTACCTATTCAGTAGTGCATAACTCACATTTTTTTTCAAACCCAACACACTATCACACTTCTCATTCTCCAGCTCGTAGCAGCTAACCAATATATATATATATATATATATATATATATATATATATATATATATATATATATATATATATATATATATATATATATATATATATATATATATCATAGAAATTATGGAACTAAACATAACGGCTCTTAAAACCCATAAATTGTGACTTCCAAGTAAATCCGATAGAGAGTTTCAAATGGTCTGCTGATATCTCCGAGCATTATCTCAATCTCAGGACAATTTTAGAGATATTAAACTTTTTGTATACAAAGCAACAAATTCTAACATTTAAACACAAATACAGTCACACCCCATCATTTTCCCATTTGTCTACCTCCATCAACTCAACTAAACCATTCCCAATAGCATACGATAAACCAATCAAAGTGTTCAATGCAAGTAATTTGTTGAGTGATACATGATATCTAATAATTACTAGCTAGCATGACATGCACCATGACCTATCAAATTTCAAGCATAAAATTGTTCTCTAGTTATTATTTATACACAGATTCAAATAACACCCAAAAATGGCCGATATAAAGCATTTTACACTTAAATAAAATCAACACCAAAGAACATAATTGGATAAACAAACAACATATGTCACCTCATCTCTGCCACACTTGATTCTAACAACCATAAACTATATATAATTAATCATTAAGTCAAAAACAACATCTAGAACAACCAACAAAATAGAATGCTCTCTTGAGAAGACATAGGCCGCAGGACCTGGTTTCTTTTGTCATGTCCCTTAGGCCAATTCATCTCCATCAAGTAGCAGATCAAACCCAAAAAAATAGCTACAATCCCATTTTTTTTATCAAATCAAACACAAATACAAAAGTAAATAAATGTATATGTATACATATCTGAATGCATGTGCAGAGAGCATAGAATCGTAATTCATTAACAACAACACTTATGAACAATATCTTCACAATAACACACATTTACACACCTTGGCATTTCCCAAAACAAAACCCACAAAAATTCATTTAGGACACAAGTAATCCCTCACACAAACCCTACCAAAAATAACACTATCCATCTCAGGTGCTGCTTGAGATTGTCATATGAGAATCTCCTCTTTTTACTGACTTACTTTAAGAAAAACCAGATTAGCAACTAATAACTTCTAACACAACTCCCACCCAGGTTCGGGAATTAATCAACACAAAACTCATCAGTTACTAATCTTGCTCAGGACCTATAACCATTAGCTCTGATACCACTTTGTTAGGACCCAACTCAGGTGTTCCTGACCGGCCAGAATGAGACTCTACCGTCTCATTCCCAAGGCCTTTCAAGCACACTTAAGTCACATCATAACAAGATATATAATATCCAAAAGTACATATCAGGGTGAACGATTATACAAGAAACAAGGCAAAGTTGGCCCTGAGCCAACAAGAAGAGAAAACTAAAACTCCAAAATAACAGAGATATCCTATATGACAGCAACAAAAGAAAGCATAACCAACAACAGATGTTTGTACTACTCAAGTGCAAGGCTTCCTGAGATGGATCCTCATGAAAGGTACCTGAAGCTGGACCAAAAAGGGAGAGGTGAGTCTCAGAACTCAGTGAGGGAAAAACAAAACAATACAAATCATGCAAAAACAACTACTTTTATACATATTCATAATACCACGTAATTCTTTTCAAGAGGAAAGTTAAACCGCATCGATCCCAAATCACCATAATCTTACATCACCGTTGAGCAAGATGCTTGTGTATCCCCTTGGAGTCGTTCACTGGAGTCTCCCGCTCCGGCGGTGACACTTATACCCCGGTAACCCCGCTGACCAGCAAGTGACCTCGGTCACTACACAACTTCCCTCCAAACTCCGAGGTTTTTTACTAGAGTTCCCTGCTCCGACAGTCACATTTTTATACCGGTCAAGTCCGTTGATCGGTCGGATACACCAAGTCTTGCCCAATGTTCAAAACATCATACCATATTCCATACGCATGTCTTATCGACATAATTCAAACCGGTGGATAACCATGTATGTCTAATAATTTAACATACATAATCGTTATCACAAACACATACTCATTGTCATCAATATTAGTCCAAAACTCACGTCCAAAGATTTCATATAAACTTCATGAATAAGTTATTCAAGGTCAAATAGCTTCATACAAGATACATGAATTATCATTTAATATATATATATATATATATATATATATATATATATATATATATATATATATATATATATATACATCACCACAAAATAAGTGTACAATATAATACATTTTAATCAACACACACCCACATACCTCATTACACATATAAACAGTCTCATCATTAAAGGAAAATTCTAAATTTTCATTCGCTAACACAGTTGTCATTTCATTATTAAAGAGTATCAATTATATTAAAATATATCAGCCCAAGTATCATTAAATTTACTAAAATCGAGGATAACACTCCAATGCCATATATCTCTATTTGATTATAATCATAAGATACTATATATAAAATATATCCATATATTGAATTATATAAATCCTAATAATGCTCATTCCCTGTACGTGTAGCAATATATATTAATTCCTAATTACCCTTTTATGAATATTTATATGTTTCCTATTACATTCCCTTGAGCAAGTTTAACGGATTAAAAAGGGTAAAAGGTTTCATCCCCTATACTGTACTATTCGAAGCCAATAATCATATAGAATTCCTCAATTTGATTACCGATCAGAATTAAGAAGCAAACATGCCAATACCCAATTGTGACAGGGCCAAATGAATCAAAGATTCAAATAAGGTTTAAGATTTGGAAAAGAAAATGAAAGAATAATAGCAACTGACCAGACAAAACTATTTGAAAGATATGTAGATCGTGAGAAAATGCACTTACACCCAAATTCTTGGTCTCACAAATCCATCACAGAAAAATATCTCAATAATAAAGAGATAATCCCTCACCTGATTTGATGCTTTAGAAAGAGAAAAAGGAATGGTAGAAACAGATTCGCCACACTCACTGCAGAAACCGCGTCAAGACTCAGTCACCCTTGGGTTGTCGTACCTTCTCCTCTTTCTCTTAAGAATGACCAAAAAGGCAAATAGGGTTCTCAACGTTTTCCACAACCCTCACTCTATAAGCTTATAAACTCACTATATATTTTAACAATAGTAGATCTCTATCATTTAGTCACTCTTGACGCTAGAGGTGAAAAGGAAATGTCAGTAATTAATCAAAATGCCTATTTTTATTCTTTATTTCAATTTTTCTTCTTCACTAAATATTGAATATTTAAATATTTATAATTTTATATTATATTATTTATAACATGCCAAACAAATCTAACCTTTTTTTTTCATATTTTAATGTTAATACTTTATGTCGCTATATAATTAAATAAGTTATTTTAGCGGGTATTACAAAGATCCTCCAAGAGATGAGAAGAAAGTCGTCTATTTCCTTTATAGGGCTTAGAAAACGCGCAACTACACATGGGTTTCCCTCAAAAATGGAAAATAAGGGTTTAAATACCCTGTCAGGATTCGCGTCCACGCTGAGCGTGGGTTGGGTCACGCTGAGCGAGGGACAGACAGAAAGCAGGTTTTATTAGTCGAACCCACGCTGAGCATGGTAATTCCACACTGAGCGTGAATTTGGCCGAGACAGGTCCTCCTAACAGGTGCAGTTTGCTTCTTTCTTCATGCTTCTTTGCTTACTTCTTTACCAAATCCACTTTAAGTCTTCATGGTTTACTTCCTTATTGAATCCTAAAATTGACAAAAGATGAACCTAAATTAGATTGAACATAAGGAGAACAAATTACGCTAAAATTAACATCAAATGCATGAAATTAACAAAAACACTTAAAACACTAATTATGACTCAAGTAACTAAAAATGGGGACAAAGCAAGGATAAAAACATGCAATTGGGAGTAAAATCTACTCAAGAAAGGCACAATTACTTGCTAATTTAACGAATTATCACTCCCCAAACCTAGCATTTTGCTTGTCCCCAAGAAAAATAAATAGAACTAACACACAAAATATAAGACACAAAAAGACTAACAAACCAAGCTCTAACATGATTAAGGAAAACTGAATGAGAGCACAATTAGACAAACTCATCAACAGGCAAAATTGAAACAAGAGTAATTCCTAAAATGAAGCATCAACTAGTAGCAAGCTTAATTCCAAAAAATGTCTGGAAGCAAAAAGCATAACGACTTTGCAACCATATTCTTCAAAATTAAAAATCATGACAATTTGGCAAGAGAAGAACCATAGAACCTTAGTCCTCACAGGATACACACTCATCGAATAATCACTCAAGTATATGGTGGCGAAGTGTTTCTCTCAAAGCACACATTAGAGTCGTGGAACCATAGATTTGCTTTTCATCTAATTCCAAAAAAATCACAAACCACATGCATGCACAAATCAAAGGGACTTTATTTTGGGTTGTGACTTGGCTAAACCGAAAAACAAATAAGGAGATAAACAAACAAAAAATGACCAATAGAATAGGAGAGCAATTACAACAATTCAATTGTTTCAACACAAAGCATAAAATTCCAAATTGCTATAATTGATTTGATTTTTTTTCCACTTCTTCATTCCCTTCTTTGGAGTTTCACACAACTTTATTTACACAACTTTATTCACAATTTTTTTTCTTTCTTTTTTCTTCCTTTTCCCTTTTGGATAATCAACCTCTCTCTCTTTTTTTCTTCAACCACTTTTACACTCTCTTTTTTTCAAGATTTCTCGCATTATTCCATTACCCTCTCCCCCTAACCAAAATCTTCGCTTGTCCCCAATTAATTCACCAATGCTCTCCTATTCTCAAGTTGGGATAAACATGGTAATCATCATTCAAGAAGCAAGGGTGAGAACAAAAAGTAACAATAAGCTCAAAGGGGTTAGCAAGGGAATTTTTCATGCAAGGTTGACTTTTTGGCTCAAGTGGCTTATGAAAAACGACCCAAATCATTTTTTTGCAAAACATGCAATTCATGAATCTTAGATAAAAGAATCAAGCAAATCTCAGTACATCAACTCAATGGTGCACACTCAAAGAATTAACATTCAAGCCCAATATATCACCAAGGTTAATATCAAGATTCCAAAATTCCATTCCAAACCTTATTGCCATGAATTTAATGAAAAAGAAACGAAAATATGCAAAGAGGTTATGAAAAATGCTATGAACAAATTTGAAAAGTGAAGCCAAGACTACAGGAAGAACTTCTAAAGAAAAAATAATAATCCGGCAAAATGCACAAAATAATGACAATGTCAAAAGTGACATCTCAAAACAGCATCCTGGATCTTTAAGTGCTTGGCCTGTTTTTTTTCTAACACAATCTAACTAAAACAAGTGAAACACACAACTAACAAGAAGAAAATGATAATAAACTAAAGTGAAGGGTTAAGAAAAACTCATTGAGAAGGTTCCACCCGGATCCCATTGCTTGAAGCATAAGAGACAAGAGATGCTCAATATGTAAGATCCTCCTCCCATATCCCATAGCTTGAAGAATGGCAATTACAGAAGCAATATGAATCTACCCTCGATTCCTTCTGGGTCAAATGGCAAGTGATAAACTCCTCTTTTGACCTCTTCAAACATAAATGTTCCAAGAAGCACATGAGGTTTTACTTCTTGAGCCAATTTTGTACTGTCCATACATACAGGCAAACCAATATATTTATCCAAGGCAGCAATATCAAGTTTCTTGGCAAGCATGGTGAAAGATAGATCCTCTTTGCTCTCCATCTCATGTTCTTTTTCTTGTGACTCATCTTCCACTACCACTTCATCTTCACTTTGAACTATCCCCAAAACCATATTTTGCTCAAATTGTGCTTCATGTGACTCTTGTACTAATTGTTTGCAAATTTCCTCAACTTGCATTTTGAAATTTAGGATCATAGCTTCGATATTATCACACTTGGCTCTTACTTTGGCCTCAAAGACGGACAACTCTTGTGAATATTGTTCTAGAACAACTTTCAAAGGATTTGGCTTATTCCATTCCCATTCCTCCTCATGCTTCGTTATTACACTATAAGCTTGTGCATGAGGGAATTGATATCTCCAAAGCCTATAGTCTCCCATGACCAAATTCGGTCCAAAATAATATTTTGTTACTCCATCCAAGGTCGGAAAATAATAAGTCTCCATGTTTTGCAATCCACATTGCCCAAACAAAACTCCAAAGAAAAAAAATCAAATATATACAAAAAATAAAAATGTCTAAATTAGTTGTCTCCTTTGTTACTAATGATATTGGCAAAACCAATCCCCGGCAATGGCATCAAAAACTTATTGACGGTTTCGGCAAGTATACCTAGCGCAAACAAGTAATACGGTGGTGAAACCGGATATCGTCCACAGGGATTAGTTGCCAAGTACCAATTCACAAATTAAACAGCTATCTAGACCTATCTTTAGCACGAAGAGAGCTCAAAACATAAAATAAAGCAACAAAAGCAATTAAAATATTTTTGGTCTTTTGGGATTTTTAACAAACACTTAACAAGCACAAAGAGATGTGATTAACAAAAGGATAAAAATGTCGGGGTTAGACTACACTAATCTTCCCTCAATTGCAATGAAATGGTTACTAACACAAGTTCTAGTTCATTTTTGACAATCAAGCCTTTTAAAATACTCAAACCCTAATTCCTTAGGTGGAATGAGCCAAAAACCCCAAATTAAATCCTAATTCCTTAGTTGGATTAACATGAGATTTTGCATAAAGAGCCAAGACTTATAAGATTGCAAGCATTTCAAGACCTATTCCTAGATTCATGAACTACTTGGTATTTGATTCATGAGCATGCAATAGCATCAACTTTCTAATTGTCTACCAAAGCAACAAATCATTTCATGGGTGTTCAAGCCAAGAAAAGCATTAAGCATAGAATCAAATACTCATAATAAACTAGGAACTTGCATTAGAACCAAATCAAAATATACAACCAAGTTTAGAGAAGTAAACATCTAACCCTAACAAGAAGGGGTTTAGCTAGACATAGTAGATGAAATAACAAAAGAAGATGAAATAAACAAGATAAATGGAACAAACTCAATGAAGATCCTCCAAGAGATGAGAAACAAGTCGCCTATTTCCTTTCTAGGGCTTAGAAAACGCTCAGCTGCTCATGGGTTTCCCTCAAAATGGAAAATAAGGGTTTAAATACCCTGTTAGGATTCGCATCCACGCTGAGTGTGGGTTGGGTCACACTGAGTGTGGGACAGACAGAAAGCAGGTTTTATTAGTCGAACCCACGCTGAGCGTGGGAATTCCATGCTAAGCATGAATATGGTAGAGACAGGTCCTCCTAACAGGTGCAGTTTACTTCTTTCTTCATGCTTCTTTGCTTACTTCTCCACCAAATCCACTTTAAGTCTTCATGGTTTACTTCCTTATTGAATCCTAAAATTGACAAAAGATGATCCTAAATTAGATTGCACATAAGGAGAACAAATTAAGCTAAAATTAACATCAAATGCATGAAATTAACAAAAACACTTAAAACACTAATTATGACTCAAGTTACTAAAAATGGGGACAAAGCAAGGATAAAAACATGTAATTTGGAGTAAAATCCACTCAAGAAAGGCACAATTACTTGATAATTTAGTGAATTATCACCGTGGGAATTGGAAAGTTAATTATGGGACTCTTTATGTGTTTGTCGCAGTATTGTGTCCCCAATTTGTCTATTTTGAGGCAAGAAGAGTACAGCACGTGTTCTTTTGGTGTGCTATATTGTTATTGGTCTAAAGTTTTAGCTTCTCTCTCAAATAATCATTACAAGAAAAGGAGAACAATGCCATATCTTTTCTTATATGTCTCTTAAGTTAGGCTGGTGATAATTTTACATCACTTTTGCGGAAGTATACCAAATTATCTATTAGTTCTTTCCATCTAACTAATTAGAAAATGAAGAAACTGAAGAATCAAGATAAAGTCCTCAAGTAATATTCATTTTTAATTATGTCATTCAGCTTGAGCATTGTGCATTCTAAAATGAGAAGATATAAGTTCTAGAATGAGCTCTTTGATGCTGATTGTGCAGCGGATTTCTTAAAGATTGCCAAGTTGCATTGTTGTATTGATTTGCATTTGGTCTGGATTATTATATTTCAGAGCTTATGCTTTTTATCCACTATTAGCTTATAAACCAAATCATGAGAAACTGCTTCAATGGGTAACTTAAATATTTAAATATGCACCACATACATAGTTTGCTACTTTTCATTGATGGATTTGTTTGCATTTCTTATTCTTATTACTAAACAACAGCCTAACACTTGAAGTTTGGAGGTGATTTTTGCAGCAATTCTATTGCTATGTACAGCTAGAATTGAACTTTACTCTAAATGAATTAGATGCATGTCAAAGTTAGCTATGGTTTAGTTTAATATATTTAACTGAACCTAAACTCCATTTTAGTTTTTTTTAATCCAATTTTTTTTTGTTAATAAAGATATTTGCAGTAACATTCCAGTATGGAAACATGCAAATGTTATTATGCCTTAATTTTTATTGAAACTTAACATTATGCTTGGAATGGATGATGAAATAGCTGGAGTAATCTTCTGCCATTGTTTCATGTTTTTGGACTGACAATGATTACCTGCAGCTTCAAGGAGGCAATGCGATAGTGTGTAAAGGTTTGAATTTGAAGTGATTTTGAAGACCAATGAGAAGTATAGGGTCCTATTTGCTATTTGTGCCTCTCATTGAAGTTTAAGCATTATTTCATGGCATTTCCTTTTATGTAACAAAAATTTCTATGGTTGTTAAGGCTTAAATTTGAAACATTTTTGAAAAAAGTACTTTAGTTATATGAATATTAGAGGTTAGTGGATTACATCTGTTTTTAAATTAATATTTAGAATTTGTTCTTCATACAAATATTGTATTTTACTACAATCTCATTTATTATCATTTTATTCCTAATTTAACACAAAAATTTTAAAACAAAATTGCAACCGCACAACGCGCGGGTCACAATCTAGTTAATTTTAAAGAGGGGTGCTTTTTATTTATTTCGTTTGTATATCCTTCACTTATTATTGTCCAATGACTTTTTACTTGTGTGCCACAGCCAGCAAGTTGGGAGATTCTGGTTGTTAGTGCTGAAAAGGATGCAGGTAGTGGACTTTGTAAATTCTGGTATACTTCATGGACTATATGTCTTTTGTTTTTGCATTATCATTTTTGTATTTAGCAACCAAAGTTTGATTATGATCAATTCTGTTGATTGCATTAAGGACATGATTGATGTTGAATGCTGTTTTTTTTTTATTGGTGAATGTTGTTTGTTTATTGCTGAATGTAGGAAAATGTGCATAAAGCAGGGAAATTTTAAAAAAAAAAATTGGAGAATAGATAGCATTTCTTTTAAAATACTGTTGTAGTTAAACTTATGATAGTGCTTTATAAAAAGAAACTTTGTTATTTACTTGTAACTAAGATAGTGCATCTTTAAGGACGCGCTATCTTTATTTTGAGTTCACGTTAACACAGCTTTCATGCTATGCATTTTAGTGACGACTACTATTCAAATCAGGAATATCAAATTGATTGGATCGTGCTTGATTGTATCGTTGCTAACAATGTAAAGACATACTCCAATGAGGAATAGAGATCACATTTGTCATCTTTACCACCACCACCACACTTTAAGCTGAATCCTGAGGTGATAGAATTTCTTTGGGAGATAGATGCTCGACTTGTGATCCAGAGCATAGAGCATAACAAGGCAGAAATAAGTACCATGATTCAGGGGTTTGAAATGCAAGCTGGGAAACATTCTAAAGAGCTAGTAGCGCAACTAAGTGTCATGATTCAAAAGTTAGAAGCGGAAACTATGGAACATTTGAAAAAGCTAGTTGAGGAGCCACTGGAAACCCATATTCAAGAGAATGTGGTTGCGGAGATGGATCAAAATGAAGATGAAGTGGTGATGGTAGATGAGTCACAAGAGGAAATATCTTTCACCATGCTGGCCAAGAAACCTGAAATTGCTGCATTGGATAAATATGTTGGTTTACATGCATATGTGAACACTGCAAAGTTGGTCCCTTCCACTTGTCTGTCAAATTTCTTTGTGAAAATAACATTTGACCCGGGAGGAAGTAGATTCATTATTGTACCTAAAAAGGTCAATGGAGTTTTCACACACTTGCTGGGAGGAATTGAGGGTAGATTCATCTTGCTTCTGCAATCATCACTCCACAAGCTATGGGATCCGGGAGGAAGCCTTTACATATTTAGCATCTCTTGGCCCCTATGCTACAAGCAATGGGATCCAGGTGGAAGCTTATCAATGAGTTTGCTTAACCCTTCTCTTTAGTTTATTTTCATTTTCTTGTTAGTTTTTGTTGAAAATAATAATAATAATAATAATAATAATAATAATAATAAATAAAAAGAAGAAAAAAAATTGAAAATTTAGAAAATAGAAAAAACATTTGATTCAGATATATTTAGTTGCTTTTTCTTGTATGACTTGCCTATCTTGTGCTAATGTTTTCTATGTTTTGAGATATATTTAGTTGTGCTTCATGGTATCTCATGACAAAAAGGAAGGATAGGAGGCACTAATGATGATGACCTCAAGTTTGGACCAAATTTTGGAAGCGCGAGATAGGGGAGTTTTCTTTTCTTTTTCTTTATTTTGCTCTTTTTTTTTTTTGTGTTGTTTTATTTTTGATTATTTTTTTAGTGTTTGCAAGTTAATGTCAGTACTCCACTTTGAAAAAAATAAAAAATAATAAGCATGCTTGTGTGGAACCCCATTCTTGGCAATTTCATTGTATTGTGCACCCACCATGTTTGTTTTCCTTTGATGTGAAGATGACACTTGTGGTTTAGTTTGTCATTTGAGTTTGTTCTTGACTGGATTTGTTGCATTGTGTTAAACCTTGTTGATTAAAGTTCATGGCTATAAAATTTTGGTGAGAATTAATTGGATTGCTTAACTTTATCCTTGTGAGTCATTTGAGCCTATAATTGTAAATTCTTTCTTGTGAGTGCACCATTGAAATTCATGCTCTTGAGTTTGCTAGGTTCTTGTTTGAAGTTCATGATTCACCTGCATGTTATAAAAATGATTTGGGCCGTTTTTCATGTAGCTACTTTGACCAAATAGCCAACCGTGAATTTTTCCCTTTGCTTAACTCATTTGAGATTTAAATGTATATCTTTGTTTGTTTTACCCGTGAGCCTTACCTTGAAAAACAATGTTTCTAACCAAACCTTAGTGGATAGGAGAGCATTGAATTATTGTGTGTGGGTTTGACATAAGTGTGGGGGAGAATATTTTGTGCTTATATATATGTTGGTGAAAGGAAGGGGTGGTTATCAAATCAGAAAGAAAAAAAAAGGAAGAAGAAGAAAAATAAATGCAAAAGAAAAAAAAATATGAAAAATGGTATGAAATACTTGAGAAAAATAAAGTGGTGCTTTGAAAGAAAAGAAGGTAAAGGAAGTCCAAAAGAAAGAGGTGGAAAAAGGGTTGTATGCAAAGCATGGTTCTTTAAAATAATTGTTACTTTCCTATTTCCTTTGGTGCTAGCTTGTTTATCCTTTTTTATCTTTCCCATTTACCTTGGTCACATTACATCCTAAATAAAGTCCCTTTGATTTATGCATGTTGTGAATTATGAATGAATGATTGAGATGAAAATCAAACTTGAAGTTGCATGGTTTTGATGTGTGAATTTGAGTGATAAACTTGCAATTATTACTGATGCGTGATTTTTAAGATATATAAATAAAGGCAAGTGCACCTCGTCGCAATCAAGTAATACGATGGTGAGACCGGTTATCGTATCCACAGGGATTGGTTGTCAATTACCAATTCGCAAGCTTAACAACTATCTAGACTAAAATAAAGTATGAGAGATTAAACAGAAAATAAAGAAACAAAATATTTTTGTCTTTTTGGAATTTTCTCAAACACTTGGTATGCAAACAGGGATGTGGCTAGAATTGTCAGGGTTAGACTACACTAATCCTCCCTTAATTGCAATGAAATGGTTTCTAACACAAGTCCTAATTCAATTATGCCAATCAAGCCTTTTCTAAAGTACTCAAGCCTAATGTCTTAGGTGCATTGAGCCTAAAACCCCAAATTAAACCCTAATGTCTTAGGTGGAATAACCTAAGATTTTGCATTAAGTTAAGACTTATAAGATTGCAAGCAGCCAACACCTATGTCTAGATTCTTGACCTACTTGGCATATGATTCATGAGCATGCCTTAACACCAACCTTTCAGTCATCTATTAAAGCAACATATCATTCCTATGGGTAGTTAATCCAAGGAAAGCATTAAACACAGAATCACATACTCATAACGAAATAGAAACTTGTATTAAACAACCACATCACAATACAACTAAGTTCAGAAAAGTTACATCTAACCCCAACAATGGGGGATTAACTACTCATGATAAAAGGAAATACAAAATAGGATGAGAAAAGGGATGGAGAACACTCATAGACAAGCTTCCTCCAATCTTCTCCCCATCCAAGAGCAGAGAAAACGCCCCCCTTTTTGGTTAGAAACCCTCTCCAGCCGCCAGCCTCAGCCTGCCTCCAAGTGCAGATCCCTAATTCTGTTCAGTGCAGGTTTATTTATAGGTCCGTCGCCCGTCACGGCCGTGATGTCCATCACGGCCAGGCCGTGACGCTTTCTGTTTCTGGAACATTTGGCATTTTAGGTCTCTCGCGTGGCGAGACATTGCTCGCGTCGCGAGCCTCCATTCCATGGCCGTGATCTCCATCACGGCCAAGCCGTGATGGTCTCTGACTTGTGATGGTTTTGGGTCACGGCCGTGATGTACATCACGGCTAGGCCGTGACAGACTCTGTTTTCAGCTTTTCTGCCTTTTCATTTTTACCCGATCATGGTCGTGGATTGGCATCACGGCTAGGCCGTGATGGGCTCTGTTTAGCTCATTTTCTTCCCTTTTAAGGCTCTAATTCATCCAATCTTCATTATAGCCAAATATGCACAGTTTTTCTCCAATTTCTGCAAAACAACACACATAAACCACCTCATCCGTTCCAAAGGAAAAACTATACAAAATCAACACTAAATTGGCCTAACTATATGCAAATGCATGCAGAAATGTACATGAAAAATGAGGTAAAATCACACTCATCAAATCACCCCAAGCTTAAGACTTTGCTTGTCCTCAAGCAAAAACTAAGGCCAGAAGAGATAAACAGTCAAAGCATGGATAGTGAACCAAGAACCCGAGTAAATGATCCAAGCAATAGGTAATTCAATTATTTCAGCAAGAGACAATCAATTCAAGTCCAATTAGGGGCTTAAGTTTCCTAGACTCACATTCTCACTGATTCGGGCACTCTTGCTCACTTGAAGCTCACCCCAAGCTTGTTTATTTGCTTGGCTCTCTTTCTTGCCTCACTCACTCAAGTGTTCAAGTATATATAACAATTCGCTCCATTTTCCTCAAGGAATGATTCCTACCATATGCTTGACTATCAACCAAATCTCCACTTTATTTATGAAAACACCTAAGAATCAAGATGTCTTTATTTGGTTGTAACGTGGCCATGGGATTAATCTTTAGGTGGGGATAACAAGAAAAGGGATATTTCAAAAGGCTAAACCAAGTATCAAACATTTCAACACAAGACACCTTCTAAAATACCTTCTTGGGTTTTCAATACATTTTTCCACCTTTCTTTTCTTTCTTTTTCTTTTATTTTTCACTTCTCTTTTTTTTTTGTCATCCCCATCTCTTTATATTTTTCTTTTCTTTTCTTTTCTTTTCTTTTTCTTTTATTTTTTTTATTTTTATTTTTATTTTTTATAATTGGAGAGGGGAGATTTTTCAACTCAAAAGAATTTTTTTTTTTTTATTTTTTTTTTCTAATTCTTGTCCCAAACTTTCAACTACCTTTTTCACCCTTTTTGTAATACTTTAGAAGGTCCCTTATCAAGTATATGTATCAAAATTTTCAGGGTACCAAGAAAAGCATTTTATTCATTCAGGCTCAAAATTGGGCAACTAAGGGGTAGCATTTCATCATTCAAAACTCAGAAGGCCAGAAAAATACCTATTGCCTCAATCATTTTCAAAAATGTTTCCAAAAAATTTTAAGCTTTAACGTGGTTTTAAGTCAAGTTCTAGAGAAAACAAACCAAGAGGAGCAACACTCAACACAAAGAACGGGGGCAGATTCAGTGAGTACCCCCTAATGGCTCAAAAGCTCACATTTTATCAGTTCAAGAACCAGTGAGAAACACAAGTCTAAAGAAACATATGCTAATCATCAACTATCCAAGATCATCTCAAGCATATTCATTTGCAGCCATATCACAAGAATAAACAGAATTGGGTTCAAAAATCCACTATCACAATTTAATTGGCACTTAGTTCTCACAATCATAAGCTCAATCTAAGCAGGGGTAACCGAATCATGTGATCATGCAAACTTAAGCCTATATGAATGCAATATTTACAATGCAAGCAAAAAGATTACCCCTACCCCAAGCTTAAAGATTTACATTGTCCCCAATGTAAACAATCAAGTTGGAGAGAGGAGAAGAAAAATAAAATAAAGCAAAAAAATTGGAACGGCTTACCGAGGCGGTAGTGGGTGTTGGCTCACATACTTTATGGTTTTGTTTCTCCCCGCTCTTTTTCTCCTTCCTTTATTCAAAATCTGAAGACACTTAACAAAATTATTAACAAACCTCTTGAGCTTCTCAAATTATTCAAGAGGTTAAAGCAAAAACAAAATTAACTAAAGAGAAGGGTTAAGAAAAGTTGGGTTGCCTCCCAATAAGCGCTTCTTTAACGTCACTAGCTTGACTTATTAAGAAGCATCCACCGGATCCCATAACCTGTGGTATAAGGACCAAGGAATGCTAACCATGTAAGATCCTTCAATCGGATCCCACGGTTTGTAGCATAAATATGGGAGTGAGCTCTTGAAAATCATGGTGACCTCACCAAATGTGTTGAATTTCTCACTTCCTCTTGGGTCAAAATTGACCCCTTCATCCACAAAATCTTCCCAATAAAAATGGGGTTCAACCTCAGGTAGAGGCATGAACTCCATTGTTGACTGCTTTAAAATGTGAGGTGGCAAACAATTCGAGAGGATCATTGGTGCTGTTCTGGCTTCTGTACAATCTTCACTCTCAGCATTGCCAAATCCATCACCTTCCAAATATGCAGAAATCTCCGTACAAACCACACAAGTGCTTCTCCCATCACATTCCACACATGCATAGGAACCAATAGCATCATCTAATTCCAAAAGTTTTTCATCATCTCCAAGCATGGTGAAATAGATGTCCTCCAATTGCCTCTTCCTTTCAGGCTCCTTAGTCAAGGGTTCAATGGGGAATGGTGCAACTATGTTCTCCAAAACAGGGTCTTCACTTCTTGACTCGGTTGCTCCCAATTCTTCTTCCTCCTCATCCATCATTGCATCATCTTCATCATCATCCATCAAGTTCCCATTTGGCATTTCGGATAGTAGGTTAGAGAGTTCCTCAATACGTACCCCGAGACTTCGAATAGTATCTTCTTGATTTTTTAATTCTTCCATTGTTGTTGCCATGAAGTTCTCCAAAACGGCCTCTAAGTGAGGTTGACTATCCGGGATAGGTTGCTCAACCTCGACTGGGAATGCGGATTTGAAGTTCTCCCAAGCAACTTCCAATGGGGATGGCTCATCATACCAAGGTGTGGAAGATTCCCAATGTTCCCCTTCATCCATCAAAGTATTGTTTGGAGGGTTCCCCCACCATGGAGTGGAAGTGTTGGGAAATTGATTTCCCATTCAAGCATAACCTACCACTGGTGGAGGAGAGACAGATTGCCCTTGACACTCATTACTCACTTGTTGGATGTTTATGGCTAATTGCAAAGATATCTACCCGCAGCTGCAACTCGAGATATCTCCACCTCGCATCGATGGCTGATAATAATTAAAGTCCATGATCCCGCCAAACCAATTTTCACCTCGGACAATTAAGCCCAAGATCAAAGAAACAAAAATTCAAATATATACAAAACTAACAAAAGAAAAATATCAGTTATATACAGAAAAATAAAATAAAAAAAATGTCTAAACTAGTTGTCTCATTTGTTACTAATGATATTGACAAAGCCAATCCCCGGCAACGGCGCCAAAAACTTGATGCGTGATTTTTAAGATATATAAATAAAGGCACGTGCACCTCGTCGCAATCAAGTAATACGGTGGTGAGACCGGTTATCGTATCCACAGGGATTGGTTGTCAATTACCAATTCGCAAGCTTAACAACTATCTAGACTAAAATAAAGTATGAGAGATTAAACAGAAAATAAAGAAACAAAATATTTTTGTCTTTTTGGAATTTTCTCAAACACTTGGTATGCAAACAGGGATGTGGCTAGAATTGTCAGGGTTAGACTACACTAATCCTCCCTTAATTGCAATGAAATGGTTTCTAACACAAGTCCTAATTCAATTATGCCAATCAAGCCTTTTCTAAAGTACTCAAGCCTAATGTCTTAGGTGCATTGAGCCTAAAACCCCAAATTAAACCCTAATGTCTTAGGTGGAATAACCTAAGATTTTGCATTAAGTTAAGACTTATAAGATTGCAAGCAGCCAACACCTATGTCTAGATTCTTGACCTACTTGGCATACGATTCATGAGCATGCCTTAACACCAACCTTTCAGTCATCTATTAAAGCAACATATCATTCCTATGGGTAGTTAATCCAAGGAAAGCATTAAACACAGAATCACATACTCATAACGAAATAGAAACTTGTATTAAACAACCACATCACAATACAACTAAGTTCAGAAAAGTTACATCTAACCCCAACAATGGGGATTAACTACTCATGATAAAAGGAAATACAAAATAGGATGAGAAAAGGGATGGAGAACACTCATAGACAAGCTTCCTCCAATCTTCTCCCCCATCCAAGAGCAGAGAAAACGCCCCTTTTTGGTTAGAAACCCTCTCCACCCGACCTCGGCCTGCCTCCAAGTGCGAGATCCCTAATTCTGCTCAAAGTGCGGGTTTATTTATAGGTCCGTCGCCCGTCACGGCCGTGATGTCCATCACGGCCAGGCCGTGACGCTTTACTTTCTGGAACATTTGGCATTTTAGGTCTCTCGCGTGGCGAGACATTGCTCGCGTCGCGAGCCTCCATTCCATGGCCGTGATCTCCATCACGGCCAAGCCGTGATGGTCTCTGACTTGTGATGGTTTTGGGTCACGGCCGTGATGTACATCACGGCTAGGCCGTGACAGACTCTGTTTTCAGCTTTTCTGCCTTTTCAGTTTTACCCGATCATGGTCGTGACGGGCATCACGGCTAGGCCGTGACGGGCATCACGGCTAGGCCGTGATGGGCTCTGTTTAGCTCATTTTCTTCCCTTTTAAGGCTCTAATTCATCCAATCTTCATTATAGCCAAATATGCACAGTTTTTCTCCAATTTCTGCAAAACAATACACAGAAACCACCTCATCCGTTCCAAAGGAAAAACTATACAAAATCAACACTAAATTGGCCTAACTATATGCAAATGCATGCAGAAATGTACATGAAAAATGAGGTAAAATCACACTCATCAATTACCCACATAAATTTGAGTGATTGAGTGAAATTACACTTCCCGTGAGTAGTTGGGTAGCAAATAGTTCTTCCTTAATTGAATTAGTCATGTTCTTTAATTTCTCATGTGTGGAAATATTGGAGCACCATTGTTATGATTTCTTCTTTGGAATATTCTAGGATGTGAACTTGTTATAAGGTGATTCTTTTGTTCTAGGATTGCTTACATGGTTTGGGTGGTGCATTGCTTTGTTATTGTTAAGTTAGGGTGTCCCTTGAGTCGATGTTTGCTTGGTTTGTTGTCCTTAGTGTTTTGTGTGTTAATTGAGTTACTTTTGCTTGGGGACAAGCAAAGTTTTAGGTTTGGGGTGTGATAATCCGCTAGATACTGTGATTTATATATATTTTTTGAGTGGATTTTTACTCCCGATTATATTAATTAATTGAGTTTTGTCCCTAAGTTTAAGTAATTGAGTTCTTAATAAAGTTTTACATATTTTAGTTTAATTTCATATTTTTAGAGTTAATCTAATAATATTTTTTACCTTGTTGTGTTTGTAGGAAATAATAAAGTTTTGCACTAATTGGATACTGGGCTTCTAACAAAATTGCATGAAAATTAAAGAAGCAAGCTCAATTATTTAAATTTGTTAAACCACAGCCCATGAAGAAATTGAAGGAGAATGGTTAATTGTTAGAGAGAGAATTCAAATCATTTTGGAATTTGATTCCAAAAGTGCCGCACAAGGATCTTGGAAATGATATGGATTGGCATTAGTTTTGACATTGGGCTCTTAACAAAATTGAAGACAACAAAACAAGGAATGAGAATTGTTGTACAAGAGGCCCACGAAGGAAGCTTCAGGAAGTGCAAATTAGTAGCTATTGGAATTGGAATTGGCAAAAAGGAAAAGTAGCTCATGAAGAGCTAATGGACTCCAACTTAAAAATGAATACGTGGGCCTTGCTGGACATTCTAGAGGTGGTGGTGGCCTTTAATATTTGGAGAGAAAGAATGCAGAGAAGGAGGAAATAGAAGACCTAGGGAAAATATAAAAAGTAACGCCCACCAACGTGAAAAAAAGAAAAAAGAAGAGAGCCGCACAGTGAAAAAGGATAGTAGCCGCACAGCAAAAACGGAACGAGAGAGAATTATACAATTTTGAGGGGAGAAAAGGAAGCAAGAGAGTTGAAGTTGACGAGTAGAGATTCATGATGATTACCTTGGCTTCATCTTCTCTCGGAGTTTGTTCTATTTCTATTATGTCTAGCTAATTTTCTTTTGTTAGAGGTAGATGGAACTGTTTATATAACTTGTTTTGATTCTGGATAATTACTTGTTCTTGTTTGTTTAATTTCAAGAGTTTATTCACTGTTTGCATGTTTATCTACTGCATGAATTTTACAATTGGGAAATTTGAATTCTTAGTTGCTGCTTGTGAATGAACAATTTGCGCGTGTTACTTAGGAATAAGAACACAATCAGATTAAAGTTTTTGAGTTGTAATCATTCTTAATGCTTCTGTTAATTATCTAATACTCAAGGAATTGAATTAGTAATTTAGACAAAAAGATTTTTCCACCTGAGGAATTAGGGGATAAATTACAAAACTCAGTTTCAATTGGATAAGCTGTTCAATTCGATTCTCTAACAATTTTTTCTTGGTTATTAAAACCCAAATTTTCTGTTGCTTAATTTTCTCAATTGAAAATACCAAAAATATTTTCTGTTCCTTGTTAAATTTTTGTTCTTATTTATTGGTGAAAACAATTTTCAAACCATTTGGTCCCTCAAACGAAGTTGAGTTGGCATGTTAGTAGTTAACGGTTCAACCCCGAGGACGATTTTTTTTATTACTATAGTTAGCGATTTGGTGCACTTGCCAATTTTGCTCAACAAAACGCTATAGTACTTAAATTTATGACATCGCATCAGAAGCGCGATCGTTGTCTACAACTTACGAGAGCTCCGAAATAGATACCCAAAAGCGCTATGAAATCCAAAAATACGTGCTATTAAATCCTGAATCTTTGTAGTGCATTTGATAAGTAATGCATGCAATTGGAAAAGAACTTAATCTTTTGACATAGTTTAATACTTCTATTGGAATATTAACTTCTTCTCTTAACCTTAACATGCAAAAAATCTAACCTCACAAAATCTGTTATTGTACAAGCTGATGATAATAATAATAAGGCTAAATTACTCTTTTGGTCTCTTATCTTTATTTTAGGTTTCATTTTGGTCCCTCGTTTATTTTTTATTTCGTTTTGGCCCCTATCCTACGAAAGTCAGCCTATTTTGGTCCCTTCCATCAATGTTGTACTGACGGCGTTAGGTTTCCGCCGTCAGTTGCCGGAAACTACTGTCACTCGCCGAAATCTGGGTTTAAAGAGAAAAACATCATTTTCATTTTCTCTCTCTTCTTCCTTCTCTTCCTCCCTTCCTTCTTCCTCACTTTATTTCCTAAATGAGAAATGCTTTTTGAACACCTCATTTGGGACACCTCCAGCGAGACCTAAATTTTTAGTTAATTATGTGCAAATATTTGGTTAACTTCAGATGACCCATTAACCATATAATAAACTGAATTAACCAAATATTCATACTTGATTAACCAAATATTTAGGTGTCACTTGAGGTATCCCAAATGAGGTGTCCAAATAACACCACTGATTGCAAAACCCCAAGAAAACTATCTCTTACGCTGACCAAGTTAATAACTTTATGCAATTTGATTTGTGATTAATTTAAGTGTGAAAAAAAACAGATAAAAAAAAGGAATGAAGTTACCTTAGTCCCATGATCAGAAACGAAGGGTGCGTTTGATTTGCAAAAATTCAGGGGACTGGACAGCACAAAAATTTTTGTCCCCTGTTTGATCTGAAAAGTGGTCAGGGGACAGGACAAAAAAGGGGGTGAGGGACAGGACAAAACCCCAAAATTTTGTCCCCCACCAAACCATGGGACAAAAAGTTGTCCCATAGACAGGCTAACAAAAGACAAAATTATCCTTACATCTCTCTCATCTCTCTTCTATCTCCCTCCTCTCTCCCTCCCTCCTCTCTCTCTCCCCTCTCTCTCTCCTCTCTCTCTCCTTGCTCTCTCTCCCCCTCTCCTCTTTATCTCTTTCTCTCTCCTCTCTCTCTATACATAATTATACAAAATTATATATTGTATATTTATATATTAAATAATATTTATTATAAAGGGTATTTCGGTAAATTTAATATTATTTTGTTCGTGCTGTCCATTATCCATCAAACAATGTACAAGACAAAGAATTGTCCTGTAACTCAAGGATTTGTCCTGTGCTGTACTGTCTGTCCTGTGCTGTTCTGATACTTTTTTAAATCAAACGTACCCGAAGTCATACTTCTCGAGAGCATTGGTGAAGAGTTCGAGGGTGAAAGAGACGCCTTCCATGGGAGCAGTGAGACATCTCACATAAGTAACGAGTGGTATTTGAAATATTTTATTCTCAAGCAAACTATATTTTTGAGAATGTAATTCCTGATAATAAAGTTTTACCATCTTGACACATGGTAATAGAGTTTTCTCAAGTTTATAATTATCATTCATTAATTTTATTCCAGTAAATCTTTTATACCTGGGAATAAATTTTTAAAACTTGTAACAAACATGAAAAAATTTTATTCCCATGCCAACATTCCCTAAATATTTTTTTAAAACTTATACCAAACGTTACTATAGGCTTGTTCAAAAAGCTCTAAGTTTCAATCTCTCTTTGTTCTGGGCACTCGATATTGCTACTATGGGAAGCAAGAGATGGGAGAGGAAGGGAAGGAAGAAGACAGAGAAAGAGGAAATGGGGTTTTTATCTCTCAAACCCAAATTCCGACAAGATTCCGGAGGTGGTTTCTGACAATGACGGTGGAAACCAAAAAAACAAACAGAAGGTATCAAAATAGGCTAACGTTTGTAAGATAGGGAACCAAAACGGAACAAAAAATAAATAAGAGACCAAAATAAAACCTAAAATAAAGAGATAAAGGAACCAAAAGAGTAATTTAACCTAATAATAATAATAATAATAATAATAATAATAATAATAATAATAAGTTAGTCAGTTAATCAAAGAGAACAATAACTAGATAACTTTGGAGACATGATATAGCAATTACCAGGGTCTAAGGCAATTCTCTAAGTTGTCTTATGGTACACACGGTCCTAATTTCATCTCCACTATCTAGAGTGCTAAAATATATTTTCTGCTCAATTCATTTATTTGCGCTATAAAACATGATTACTTTGATTAGTCTTAGGACTCCTCTCTTGTAATTGGAAGTAATCAGGTGACTCTACTCCCAACTCGGAACGGATGCAGAAAGGATTAAACTGTTCTCCTAAACTAGTCACGTACCACGCACAAATACACATAAATCTGTTCACCTCCTAATCTAGTCACAGACACATTTAATGGGATATATTTAAGGAAAGTTGATTCCTACTTGCGTCTTAACACTTCTATGTTTGTTTGACGAAAAATGTTAGAAATATCGCATTTCTCTTCAACACACTCTTTATTATTAGGTGGATTTCATGTGAGACCCACCAAAACACATGATCCCACATGAAAGCCAGGGTGTTAAGATGAGTGTAATGAAGAGTGTGATGCTAACATTACTCTTGTTTGGCTGATAAATCGGTGCAGGCACCCTAACTGAATCACTAGTTAGAAAATCCTGTCTATTCTAGATGACATGGTTGCTTTTTGTTGTCCAAATTTATATCAGGAAGGCCTAACTTTAGTAGGCTGTGAATGTCGGGAGCAGTTTATCACACTAAAGTTTTTCCCCAGCCATGAAATTGAGCTGAAACAGAAGTAAATCTGACAAAATCACAACCTGGCAAAGATTACAAGCAAAAACTAGACGGCAGAGGAAAAAAATAATAAAAGAACAGACAAATCCCTGAGCTTGGATATTCAAAACAAATAAATAAATAAAAACAGCAAGTGCACGAGACTCTGGGGGATTCTGCGGAGGGTAGTTTTAATCCTGCAAGCTGGAGAGAGGTTGTTTACAAGATTTGAAATATGGACAAAAATATTTGCACTTCTAGAGGAGCATAAATGACTAAAAGCAATAATTTCTTTTCCAGAAATTCAGTTACCAGAAAGACAATTGATACTCTACAGCAGAGAGGAATACTGAGAAGTATAGTCTTCTCATTTTTGCTTTAGTGAGCCCTTTTTAGATTTCTTTAACTCCCACGGTGGTAGGCAACCTTTATAGTGAGAGTGCATAAATAATGAAGACATTGATACTTCCCTATGGGGCATTGAGATTGATGACAAGCAACTGAATGCAGTTCTTAGTCTCCTTTTTTCATTGTCACACCCTTCTTGAAAGTTGGGATCATGTTCAACACTTGAAGTTTTAAGGGCATCAGGGAGTATGCAGTTGCAAAAGGAACCTACAAAGAAGACAAGTAAGTCAGCGGAAGCATGACAATGAATTTTGACAGATTGTGGATGGATGAGATAGATAATGAGGGAACAAAATCAAGACATTTGACTCCAAATCAGAATTTCACCCTAGATGGCTCTTCCCTGCAAAGACGAAATTTGCTTGTTTCTCTAAAAATTCTGTAATATGAGATAATAATGGTATAGTTTAAGCACAAATTATTCTATGTCAACCACAATAAGGCTATGCTTGTACTTGTATAAGTAGGTGAAAATAGGAATGCGGGAAATAGGGAGGGGAGGGGAAGTAAAATGGAGTGGAAAGGTTTTGATTTTCACTCATTGTTGCTTGGTAGAGGGTGGAAAATCACTGTCAACTCACTTTGATGCCATAAAAGTGACCAAAATTTCTGGGTTGAGGTATAGTGCAAACAAAAATGTTAATTTGGACATAAAATATTGGATAACAATCAACAAATGGTTAACGACATTCAAAATCGTGGTTAATGGTGCGTTGAACTGTAATAGATGATAGGCAACTCATTAACTGACAACTTGGTTAATGGTTAATGTAGCTCAGTAGATGGTTAATGAGTTTACCCATTTTGATGTACCCACTAATCAAGTTCAACACGCCATTAACTACGATTTTGAACGTCATTAACCAGTTGTCGATTATTGTCCCATTTTATATATCCAAATATCAGAACTGTAGTGCAAATGAGTTGCACGCTTGCACCACACAAACTTTCGAGAATCCCATGTTATTGTTGAATCAAGCATATGCAAAGGAATTCTCACTCCAAATTTCCCATCTACTCATACAAGCATAGTCTTGTCCAAAAAACAAAAAAAAAGATAAAAGCCTAAAAATTGAGCCGAGTAATGTCGGACATTGCTTTGGTGGCAGATGCTCCCTATTAGATTTTGGGTCTAACTCTATCCCAAACCCATTACTTATAATGGGTTTTTATTAAACACTATCTCTAGTCAATGTGGGACCTAGGTTTTAGCTTGGTGCTTGGATAACATGGTGGGTGGCCCAACAATATCTCTAGGATAGCTCTGATACTATATTAGATTTTGGGCCTAACTCAATCCCAAAAATTAGCTCATAGGATGAGGATTGCCCACTACTTATAAGCTCTTATTAGACACTGTCTCTAGTCAATGTGGGACTTAGGTTTTTCCCAATACTCTCTATGTTGGCCAAAAAGGAGGAGCAAAATAATTTCACGGGAAATATGTCACCTGTCATGGCATGAAATAATTGAACCAAAGCAGCAAGGCTTCCACAGTTCCACCAGACTGCGGAACCATAATTTGGAAACACTTTTAGGTTTCAATTGCTCATATTTTTTGCTTATGCATTCAGGAAGAACTGGATTCTGATGCATCTTCTATATTTTGGTGTTTACTCACTCCAAAATGATACAATTTAAACATGAAATAATGGAACTGGAGTTTGAAAACATGTCAAATACCTATTCTTGCAAGACGATTAACCCATTTTGGTATTGAATTCCCTGTTAGCTTGAAACAAATATCCTCACAGAAATGGTTGCAATTCTTCACAATCAAGTGATAAGTATCACCATTGTATTTTGCGGACTGGCGCTCCATGAACTCGCGAATCTGGAAAGGATCTAAGCTAGTAGTTCCCATGAATATTGACTTCCTAAACTTAAAGCCAGGGCACTGCCGAGGTTCAACCTCAAAGACACCACTTGTTGGATAGTCGTGGGCTCCAAATGCATATTCTACTCCATAAACTATCAGTATAATAACTTAATCTCAGAAAATATTCATGGAATCCAGAATTCAAGCTTTTCTCCATATAAAGCAAAAGAGAAAGTAATACTCACAGAGATAAGTGATACATGCATAGATACAGAGTCCTTTTCTCTAAAATGTGAAAGTATCTCAGTTTGCACCTTTGTCTATGCATGTTATAAAAAATTCATCTAATCTAAATCTTGAAAGTGAGGGTGCATTATAATCATTAAATGATCTTTCAAAAGTTGGTAGCATTAAAGGTTACTTCTGTCTACTTGATAATTACAGGTAGAGAAAATCTTTTATATATTTGAAGTATGAATTACTAGAGCATGCAACAACAACTAAATCTTATCCTGCAGATGGGCCAGCTACACCCTACATGGACCAAATGACGCCATTGCACTCTATCAGAAACCAAAACTTATGTAAATATAGGATGAAATTTCCATGGAAAGGAGAGTTGGAGGCATGGAAATAACACCATAGAAACAAAATCTGGACTAAAACACTTGACACATACTTTTGTATCAAAAATTAGTTATGGAAATATTTGAAAAGATTTTAACTGACAACTGACCTTCGACCCCAGAGTGGAAAATACCAATGCCTGCCCAATACATGTAACCATTTACTGTTGTCAAATCATACACATTGAGATAGACAGGTACATTCCCAGGATTGTTGCCTGCTGATTTCACTTTAGAGAATATGCAAAATGGGGCGGCTGATTTGTCTTTGAGCTGAAGACGCACAACAGAGGGCCAGCCACTTCTAAATCCTGATTTCATTTTATGAGTGAACCCAGGAAGCATCCAATATCTATTTCCTACTGCATATACATTAAGAAAAAAGAAAAAAGAAAGAGATCATTTTCATGTAACCAGCTAAACATCAAAATGGAAAGTACAATTTTACTCTAGACCGAGTGTTCTTTACCATTGATCTAGGTATTCAATTGATAGTTATGTAGTACAATAAAAGATAAATAATGGCCAACACTTGTTTTTACCTGAACACATTAACTGTGAAACAAAAGGATCCCTCCTCAGTCATGTAGTAATCTCCAAATATCCTTATTTTCAGTTTTATGTATCTCGATATAAAACCACATGACATGCTCACATGCATAAAACCCACATATTTATTGTATTATACTTTCATAATTTGACACTACATGCCTGCCATTCATGACTAGTGTTCTCAACACTTCATATGCAACATAGTGTCAACAAGGAATATTTATGAATGGCCATTACTTTTTCATATATAGCTTCTTGTTTCAATTCTAAAGCCATGAAATGCAGTACTCACTTCAATGAATTGATGACAGACCAGACTCATTTTTCATCCAGAACCAGACCAGGCTTTACAGAAAATGCAGCAGCAGCAGCCTTGTTCTCATGTTTACTACCATTCAATTAAGAACCAGGAAGGAACAAAGTAAACCATCTAAGCCTTATCCCACTAAGTGGAGTTGGCTACATGGATCAAACAACACCATAATGTTTTGTCGTAAATCATGTCTATAGACAACCCACTGACCTCAAAACCCTTTTATGTTTTGTCCACATGGAATGGAATCATTTCCTTAGTTTCATTTAGGATGTAGCCCTCTGTGCATGCTTTTCATTAACACCAACAAGAAAGTTGATTTTAGTTGACTTGAATGGGAATAAAAGAGGGTCTTGAAGTATAGATCAAAGTACGGGAAGGAGTCTGGTAAACATTAATGGCAAGACAACTAAACTAAGCTCTTTCAATATCTTGGTCAATAAAACTAAATTAAGTTGAAAGCATGGTTTACAGAACACGCTCTAGCCAATGTAAAATAGAGTAAGTGGAATTTTGTGGGTTAACAAATACCCCAGAATTTAAAAGATCTGTTTCATAGATCTGCCATGTCTTGCCATGCTTTACTAATATTATAAGGACATTTAATGTACCACAGATATGAAAAGCAGAAAATTATCTAATTGAACCAACACATTAGATTTTAATTCAGAAGAGTAGTCAACTTTAGACATCATGTAATATTTTTCTTCTTTACCCACAAAACTATCATAGTAACTCCAATCATCTTTGAAAACCTCCACAAATTTTTCTTCGTTATTGTGGGCACACATTTAGATATGTTAGAACATAGGCCTAAAGCAATATTCCAAATATGCAGGCTAGTATCCCACATGATTTGCAACGCCCATAATACACGACTTTTCACAAATTAGCAGAAATCACTAGAGCATAAATTCACTTCCAGCTACTGTAATGTGACCCAAATCACCTATTTAGAAAAGAAAAAAAAAACTTTTGTTAAAAATTCCCGGGACCAGTTAATAAATCAAAAATGAAAGTTATTAAATGAAAAGTACAAACATTTAATAACTAGAAAATTTTGAAAAATATGTTTAATGTTTTCTTTTTATTAATAACTTTGAATGAGTATAAATGATAGTTTGACTACTTAATAAGTGTCTTAATGGCACACGTTAATGATGATGATAATAGTAATAATAATCCCTCTTTAAGGTGAGAATTCAAGTTTTGGAGGAGAATTCAAGTTTTTCATGGACCACACTTCCTCTTAAAGTGAATTAGGAGGATTAGCATGGAGCTCCTGCCAAATGAAAATGAATAATTGCCCTGTTATATACTTTCAAATAAAAACAACTATGGATTAAATATGTTTTTAGTCCCTTAGATTCAGGTGATACTTAATCTTAGTTCCTCGTTTGAAGAACGTACTTTTTTTAATCCTCAAATTCAAAAATGCGTTAGTCATGATCCTCAAACGTATATTTTACAATTACCCAAACGTTTGTTTTAGTCCGTTTGAGGACCACAACCAACTAGTTTTAGAATTTAAGGGACTAAAAAAATGTTTTCCAAACGGGGGACCAAAATCAAAACTCAATCAAATTTGAGGTACTAAAAATATATTTAACCCAAAAATTAGTAATTTTAAAATCGCATTCTTTTTTCTATAAGAATTTTTAAAATCCCATTCTAATCTTTCTGACCACTCATGTAACAAATACTGATAATCATTAACCCCCACCCACCACCACCACCACCAAGCAGAAAAAAAAAGGTAAAAATGAGATGATTTTACAGCTTGCAATAATATGGGAGATTTAATAACATAAATGAAGATCCAACTTCTATCTGAGCTCACATTCTATGCCAAGAAAGTGGGGTAAGATGGGTGAAAATTTAGCAAAATGAGAGGGGAGACAAGAAAAAAAATTTATAGGCCATAGATCAGATTGGAAAACCATGAGGGGGGAAATAAACATTAGACTAGGATAACAAGCAAAGGAGTAACTGATCTTCCACAAGCAAAGCAACAATGAGGAGAAGAAAATACATTATAAAAAAAAGGATTCAGCTAAAGAAAAATGGTACCAAGTAAACCAATGCAAGAAACATGGAAATGAGAAAGACCCACAAACCTTTAGTTGCAAAGGGTAGCAAGAAGAGATAGCGAAGTGAGAAACTCCTCCAAAATGCAAGACAGCCATTGTCTCAAGACAGAGAAAGCACTCGAGAATGGAACAATGTGTGTGCCTGAAACTCACACATTGTCACAGCTCCTCTGACAGATGTGAAGGCTGTGTAGTATGGTAAGAGTGCAGGCAGAAACTGCTTTGTCTGTTTTTCGGGCATAAACAATGAGTTATGATATTTAAATATTTAATTTTATACATTGTATATGATATATGTTTATCTCTTATTTTTTTATCATATTTATATATATATATATATTTCAAAAATACACCAAATTTGATGTTGAAATATAAGCTATTTCTTGTGGGAAAAAACCAAATGACAATTATTAATTAAATAAAATAAAAAGTGAAAAAATAAACCCAAAACTTTGCAACTAAAAAGTGAAAAACGTGAAAGAAATTCTGTCCGGATTTGACACTTTGATATTGACTGCATCATTGCTGGGTTGAATGAAGGCTTACTGTCCTTTTTTTTTTTAAATGATTTTTGGAAATCTGGTGTGCGTCACGTTACATTACTCATTTTTCATTCATTAGATAAAGCTTGCTTATATAAATTATGTAAGGTTAAAGTAATATTTTGGTCCCTACATTTGACACGAATTCTCGATTTGGTCCCTATACTTAAAAAATTCTCGATTTGGTCCCTATACATGGAGAAAGTCTCCATTTGGTCCCTGCCGTACAAAATTTTAGGGACTGATTTGATAATTTTTTGCTCGTATAGGGACCAAATGGGTAACGTATAGGGACCAAATGGAGACTTTCTCCATGTATAGGGACCAAATCGAGAATTTTTTAAGTATAGGGACCAAATCGAGAATTCGTGTCAAGTGTAGGGACCAAAATGTTACTTTAACCAATTATGTAAAATAATCATTATAGTTATATAAATTGGCGACGTCTTCAATGCATCAACCTAAGGGTTGAGTTTCGATGCTCCAAGGGTATAATAGATATCTCAGTAAAAAAAATTTAAATTATATTTTTGGTTCTCAAATTATTATTAAATGTTCAATTTGATCTCAAGTTTTTAAACGGTTCATTTTGGTCCCCTAATTCCTAAAACGTGTTCAAATAGGTCCTTCTGTCAAGTTGACTAAGGAACAAAAATGAACATTTTAAAAACTTGAGGATCAAATTGAACATTTTAAAACAATTTGGGATCAAAATGAATATTAAAATATTAAATTTAATGCCACATAGCATTAGGTAGGACGTCGCCGTTAGTCAACTTGATGGAAGAACCTATTTAAACATGTTTTAAGAATTAGGGACCAAAATGAATCGTTTAAAAACTTGGGGATCAAATTCAACATGTAATAATAATTTAGGTACCAAAAGTGTAATTTAGGCAAAGGAAAATGCTTCTCCTCCATCTTGTTTCCGCCTTTACCCATATCTGGTTGAGCTCACATTTTACCAATTCATGTTTCCGCCATTGTTATCATGTTTTCGCATTGAGATAACTGAGTGTGATGAAGACAGTGAGTTCACGCAGATTCGGACTCAGCCGCCAGCTCCGCTGCCGCTGTCGGCGAAGCCGCGATCGGAGCATAAGCGCATGAAGAGTAATGTGAAGAGGGAAATAGCGATGGTTTGGGCTTCGGTACTCTCGAATCATGGAAAAATGAAGAAGTAGAGAACAAAGAGTAATCACAATCACTATCACGAAAACGTTGATGAATTAACAAATAACACGACAGCGTCGTCGCTGCCACCGCCGCCTCCTCTCCCCACCTTCGGTTTTCCATAGTTTGTTTGGGAAAAGGATTAAGCAAGAGTAAGAAAATCCATTCAGTTTCAACTCCGCCGCCACCTCCTCCACCATTGACATTTTCAAGAAAGGTGACAAGGGTCTGTTTCCCAAAATTACAGAAAACCCTTCAATGTCTCTGCCATCATCGATCACAATAACCAGACCACCACCGTAAAACACCTAAGCACCACCGGCTCAAAAAACCTTAGCTCCACCGCCATCCAAAAAAGGCAACGCCTTTGGGGATGGAAGATGCAGAGGCAAGGAGACTCTTCTGCAACCACCTTCAATGGCAAGAGAAGTGACAAAGAGTGAGAAATTGATGATGAGAGGATGAAGAAGAAGAAGAAGAAGAGAGAAGAGGAAGAGAGGGAGAGGGAGAGGGAGGAGACCACTGTTGGAGATGGCGGAGGAGACCACCGACAGCGGTGGTGTAGTGAAGGCGTCGGTAGGGTTTCCATGAGAGCTCTGCTGGTTTTTATAAATTAAATTTAAAAATTAATTTTAAATTAAATAAATTATTATTTTCATAATACCTATTTTACGCTTTTTAATCTTGATTATTGGAGTATTTTATTATTAAATCTACGGTTCAAAGTCATGGAGGATGCATCCTCCATTTCGACCGGTGAGCATTGAAGATGTCGCCAATATCTTATTAGTTATATGAGTTTTTCAATCTCGTGCAATCTTGCACAGAGGTTAAGGAATCCAAAATAGTAAATTTATATGAGAACTTGTATATTTTATACTTTCAAAAGTAAAATACTTAGCTTAGGGAAGGAAGGAGACGGAGAGCATTATCCCCCTCCTTGCTTAGGTGTATATACTATGTGAGGGGAAGGAAATAGAGGGTATATGACATGTTTTTACAATTTTAACCGTACTTTATTTTGAAAATTAACATAACTATTATTTTATAAATAATATTAACATAATTATTATTTTATAAATAATATTAATGCAAGAAAAAAGTGTAAGTTTTGAAATTGTATAAGGGCAAATTAGTAATTTAGGTTAGTTTTCCTTCAAAATATCCTAGATTAGGGAACCTAGAAAATGGGGTAAGTGAGGATGTTGGAGGGTTTATGAAAATCTTCAAAATTTTCCTCTCTTTTTTTATCAACTCCCAAATAAGGTGTCACCTCCATAAACATCTCTTTCTCTTTTCCTCCAAAAATCAACTTGCAAACAGAACCTTAGTTTTGTCAATAAATAAACATCTCTTTCTCTTTTCCTCCAAAAATCAACTTGCAAACAGAACCTTAGTTTTGTCAATAAATAAATAATTGCTGCCTTCGGGTTCCTTTGTTTGTGCAAGGTTGCATAGAATATACAAACCTACTTAAATTAATTTGAGATAATTAATTGTGATGGTGAAGAAATATTTATTCAAAGTATGATCAATTGCAAATAAATCAGTAACTAATTCAATTTCATAGTCAAAGTTAGCCGGTTAGGATAAGGGAGCTAGCGGCCCACAAAACAAAAACTACCTTTCTTCAAACAATTAAAAGTTAATACAAGCACGAAATATAATGAATTTGACCGAGTATGACTCCTGAGTTAATTTTCTTATGGACTAATGTGCTATATTAAAATATCCTTCATCTTTTCTTATTTTTTGTAAAAAAAAAAAATTTTCTGATTTATATCAATAAAAGAATTCGTTGCCACTTCAAGCCCAATTATTAACTAATGCAAATTAACTTTTGTTAGATTAATAAAAAATAAAATAAAAAGTATCCGTACAAGTGTACATTGTGTTTATCTAATTATTTGATTAATTAATTTATTCTTTTTCGTATGATATCTCGTATCATGTCTCCGTTGCCTATTTTACTAAAAATATCATAATTTTTATATGGTTAAAGGAATGTTTTGGTTTCTATGAGTGATACTGATTTTTAATTTGCTCCCTATATATAAAAAGTTATCAATTTGATCCCTATACGTGATACTGGTTTTTAATTTGGTTCTTACCACTAATCGGTCCCTATATTAGATGACCAAATTACAAATTATCATCACATGTATGGACCAATTCAACAATAAAAAATTGAAATCAATCCCTATATGTGACTATTATTTTCAATTTGGTCATATGTGTTATAATAATTTGTAATTTGGTCCCTCTTATATAGAGACCAATTAATGATGATAACCAAATTGAAAATCAATATCACATATAATAACCAAATTGATAATTTTTTTATGTACATAAACAAAATTAAAAATCACTGTTACATACAGCGACTAAAAGATTCCTTTAATTTTTTTTTATATATATACTCTGCTTTTTGTTTGTATGTACAGTTTCTAACAAAAGGTAAGGATCCCACACGTTCAAGAAACAGCTGGAATATGATTAATATATAATATCATCAATCGTACTTTTAATAATATATATTATTATTCTTCCATCCTCCAGATGTCCCAGGGAATCCTATGATGAAAACCGAAAGCCAACTATTTCATAAGGATTTTCTGTCCTTTATTTTTTTCCTTAACGCCTAGGTCGGAAGAAAGATTGGGCATAAAAAAAACGTTTAAATAAGTTTTGATCTCATAAATATGATGAGATTTGATTTTAGTCCCTTCAAATTTTTTTTTTAGGAAATGATCCTTTAACGTTTTAAAATTTTGAAAGTGATCTTTATTGTTAAGTCAGTTATGCTAAGAGATAACATAACAAACAGAGTGTCACATCATCAATGCTACATGTGTCAAAATAATATTATTTAATTTCATGTTGGATTTTTAATAATTTAAATAATCTTAAATAATTAAATAATAATTAAGAGATCTAAGACTATTGGTGATGGTTTGGAATCTTCCAAACATTTGATCTATAGTTTCATGTTCAGTCATTTTAAATAATTCAAACTGATGAATAAGCATGCTTATTTTTGACTCCTTGACTTGGGATGACCCTTCATGAGCCAGGGCAAGAATATCTCATATTTCCTTAGTAGTGCTTACAGCTATGGACTTTGTCATGCTCGGATCTGGTGATAGCACACATCAAGTAGTGCTTAGCTTTTAGATTGAGCTGATGTTGAGTTTTCTGTTCTTGAGTCCATTGAGCTCCAGGAATAACAGCTCCAGCATCACCTCTTGGCTCAGTATTGCCCGTTTCAGTCAGCTCCCAGATATCCATATTTTGTGCATCAAGGAATGCCATCATTCTCTTTTTCCAGTAGTCATAATCACTACCATCAAAGAGAGTAGGTCTGTTGATTGTTTGTCCTTCTGTATCCATGCTTGTTGGATCGTACCCCCTCAGCACTTGTTAGATGCTCAACCCTTTTAAGGCTGAGCTCTGATACCAACTGAAGTTGACACAGGGAAACACAAGAAGGAGGTTGAATTGTGTTTCTCAACAGTTTTTTGAAAAAGCCTTTTCTCAAACACTTTTACAAGCAAACAAATAAAAGTAACACACAAACATGAAAGTATTTTTAAAGAGTTAATAAACTCAGATTCAAAAACCCCACAGTTAGTATAATAAAAAACTGTAAAAGATAAGGGTTAGAAGATTCACACAAGTATTTTATCCCGGTTCACTCTCTTCCAATCAAGAGCTACGTCCAGTCCCTTCTACCTGAAGGTTTTACTCCACTATTCTCCAAAATAGATTATAAGTATTCAACACATCTTCATGCTACTTGTATTCTTTCTCTACCAAGCCTCTTCAGGCTCTAACTCTAACAAAGAGGTTAACAGATTTGATCTAAGAACTCACTATGTGTGAGGATTTGAAAGTTTAAGATCAACAAGTTTTACAAGTAAACTTGTTTTACAATTTCAACAAAGTTTATGCACTTTGATATAAGAGCTTGTGTATATCTTCTTCTTGTTTTTTTTTTTTGAAGTTCTTCAAGTATTTATAGATGAAGTGTTTCTCTGCCTTGATCTTCTTCAACGGTCTTCAAATTATATCCGTTTAGACATAGCATTAAATGCTTGGATCCGTTGAGACTGATAACTGATGAGTGTGATTCCACATCATCTTTGTCTATCATTTTGCATGCATTTTCATGTAGTTTAGGCACATTTTTATTAGATTTTAGGTTAATTTTCCTTTGGAACGGGTAAGGCGGTTTTCGTGTGTTGTTTTGCAGATATCAAGGGTGAATTGCTCAAGATCAACCATGATGAAGTTTGGATGAAGATGGAGCTTTAAAACTGAAGAAAATGAGCCAAACAGAGCCCATCACGGCCTAGCCGTGATGCCCATCACGGCCATGATCGAGCAAAACTGAAAAAGAAGAAAGGCTGAAGTTAGAGTCTGTCACGGCCTGGCCGTGATAGCCATCACGGCCGTGACCCAAAACCACCACAAGTCAGAGCACATCACGGCCCTGCCGTGAAATTCTTCACGGCCACAAAGGAGCACTCGCGTCGCGAGAATTATGTTCGCGTCGCGAACCAATGAATCTTGCAGAACTGGCAGAGGCAGAGACCGTCACGGCGTAGCCGTGATGGCCATCACGGCCGTGACGCGCATTACTTGGACCTGAAGAAACCGAAATAGATCAGATTTTGAGTTGGTTTGGGACTCTAACTTCCCCATTTCTATAAATATGGACCAAGGCATCAGATACATAGGAGATTACAGATTGGATCATCCATAACAACTAGGACTCTAGGCTTAGATCTCTCTTCTCCTCTTCTCTTCTCTTCTTTGATTTTTGTATTTTCATGCTATTTGTAATCATGCTTGTCATCTCCATGGCAAGGCGTGAGTAGTAGCATAGTTTCTAGGGATTAGGGCTCTGCCCAAGTTTGTTTATGATGTAAATTTGATGTAAACTCTTTGTTAATTACGATTTGCTTTAGATCTGATTTCTAGTGTGTTATTCACTCATAAATTTCGGCAACCGCTTATTTGCGTGACATAGACGTTCTAAGGAGGAACCTAGCGGTGAACTTAGGATTTCTAGGGTGTTTCACTCGTAAAGTCCAGTGGCCGCTTGTTTGTGAGATGTGGATGATCTAAGGAGGAACCTAGCGGTGAACTTAGGTTATTTGCATGACTTAGACATTATAAGGAGGAACCTAGCGGTGAACTTAGGTGTCGGACCTATAGAAGTCAGACTTGGGACTGAAATCACGAGAGTTAGAAGCCGTCCCTCGAGGAGCAACGAGTTGTCACGAAACGCAAAGGGTCCAATCTGGGATCGACTACCACGAGAGTAGGGGTCGGGTCAATTGGGCACGGCTTTTGTAACCCGAGAGGGAGCTTAAGCTATCAGAGGATAAACTCGCCTTCAAGGCAATTTCGGTAATCAACAAAGCTAAATCAGATTAGCAACATAAACAACCTCAAAGGTAACCCAAATCCCTAGGAATCCATTTAAATCGAAAACCCCAAAAACATTTGTTTTCTGTTTGTTTATCATTTAAATTCAAATTCAAAAACCCTTTTTACAAAACCCTTTCATACAGTTCAGATTCAATCGATTCGAAATTAATTGTGATTCGGGAACACAGTCTCTGTGGGTTCGATATCTTTTATTACTTGACGGCAGTCCGGTACACTTGCCGGAATCGCACGAGCGCGCGCATCCGCAGCGCGCGACATCAATAACTTGATATGTTTCATGGAGAAGTGCTCTTGTTTATCAGAGGAATGCTCAAAGTAGTGTTGTCACTTCCCTGTTGTGCCGAAAGTTGATTTATGACTTTCCTTCTTTGTACTTGACTTGAGCTTTAGCAGTGTAGATGACAGAGTACAAAGATTTATGTTTTTAATGGTACTATGTTCTTTTATCCAAGAGACAAACAGTTAACAATAAAAGCATCAAGGGTAAAGAGATATATAGTCTCTCGAATTAAATAAACAATCATTTGAAATAAACACACTTAAGCTTAGACGGGTTCAAGTTTTAAAACTTGTGGACGCGCGGGTCTTTGGACGTGCAAGATTAACTTATCAGTGAGACGGGCTCGTCTACTGATACGGCGTCTAGAGAATTTTATCTATTTCCAAGTATTGGACTCGCTATACTCAATAGCTCGTCTACTGACGTGGTGTATAGTGAGACTACTTGTCTATCAAGTCTTTGGACATGTTATTTTTCTAAAAAAATATATTTCATTGTCTCGTCTACTTGACTTTTCTTTTAGACTTAGATACTCGTCTATCTTAGTCAATTTTAAGTTCTCGTCTAGCATAAAATTAATAGACTCATAATTTTACCAAGAGTTGCAGACTCGTCTAGAGGATCAAAATAGAATCTGATATGATTCCATACTTTATGTTAATTTCCTCTAACTAGTATAATTCAAACAGTCACTGTACTCTTATAACAAACAAGTTAGATCTTTGACAACACTTTGTCATACAAATTTAATCTTTTTGTTAATATCAAAACTTAAGAGATTATTTAATCCAAAACCACTTTGGTTCTAACAATATCCCCATTTTTGATGATGACAAAAACTAATTAAATTTGAGTGAGCAAAGTCTAAGAGAGCTGCAGAGCTCTCCCTAAGACAAAACATTCAAACTTTAAAATAAACAGATAAACAGCAGTGCATATTAGATTAGTTAAGCATTGGCTCATTTTCAAAATATAGTTATCAAGGCTTAGAAGAATTTACCACAGAAACATATTAAAAACAACAATAAGCAATAAGGTATCATATCAAACAAAGGTATGCACAAAACAGTATGCATGTGAAAGCATATATGTATGTCCAAAAAATGACTTTATATAAATTTAATTCTCAAATATCCTTTCTCCCCATTTTTTTTATCATCGGACAAAAATGAAACATGAGTGGATTATCATTGTCTGTTAAAGAAATGAAACAAAACTAAGAAGAGGGTGGAGGTGGTGGAGGAGGGTTCTGATTTGGTGGAGGTGGAGGGGGTTGAACAGGTAGATAATGACTCTGTTGGAAACTTGGAAGAATGCTCATCATCTGATTTATCATCACATTTGTTGGAACCAAAGCTTCTGCAACTTGTTCTTTGACCTGTTCCTTGACTTCTACTTTACTCTCTCCTCTATTATCTTTCCTATCATCTCTGCAAAATTTTGTGGCAGAGTAGGTCTTGAGATTTCAGCACTATCATGTATGTTTGCTTGACCTTGAAAGGTTCTTAGTGCTCTAGAATGTTGAGGTTGATCATTTGGATGGATAACTGCCAGAGCCAGTGGTTGAGATGAGTGCTTTTCAGAAGTACTTTGTCTTGGAGCGGACTCAGCAACTTCCTCATACCCAGTTACTGGTTGAACAATATCAACATTCATATCTGGTCCTTCAACTATAATATCTTCTTCAGTATGCTCAGTAGAAGAAGATGAGTCTTCAAACGGTTGTGGAGATGAAACAAGAGTAAGCACACGAGGAGGCATATCCCGAGCCCAGTGAACAGAGGCTTCTTCATAAACAGAACTTCTTAGGGGAATACCGAGAGTGTCCTCATGAATGTAAAATCTAATTCTGGAGAGACCACACTTTCCTCTAACTTTTGGAATGTTTCTCTTTTCTTCATTACTTAGTCCAGAAGAAGAAGCTTCCTTAGAACAAGCTATCATATGATGTCTCCAAAACTCAACTACAGTATCTTCAGGTATATCCTCAACAGGTTGTGACATCCAGAAATCTGTTAGATTCTGATTAACAGAGGCATCAGATTCTGTAATCATACAGGATTTGTCAGCTGGCATCTTTGCAGTACTTTTTTGCTTTTTCAAATCCTTATCCTTGTTCAAGTCTATCATTGACAGTCTTGGACAAATCATATAAGGTCTCACTCCAATTCTTGTATCCTTCAAAGTGTGAAACAGCCAAGTTGGAGGGACAAAGTTGGCAGCTCTAACATATCTAGGCAGCTCAAACTCAGCCTTCATACGAGCATACAAGATGTGATCCAAAACATCAGTAGCTTTGCCATATTCTCTTGGATGAACAGAAGTCTTCCATTTAGTGTTCCTATCCAGTATGAACTTAGGTCTCCCATAAGTTATTGACCTTATGTACTCAACTAACTTAGCTTTAGCTTTGTAAGGATCCTGAGTCCAGTCAGGAATAATGTGCCTGTCAACACCTTCTGTGAAAGGTTTGAAGGGAGGAAATTTGATGAGATTGGGGTAGATCTTTCTTGGTGGGAATTTTTGTAGTGGAAGGTGAGTAAGGGCAGGTCCAATATGATTGTATAGAGTGGATGGAAGTGGATTGGTTTGCACATAGGGAATGGGTACATGCCATGGGTAATGTGAAGGCTCAAGCTCATACTCATACTCAGGTAGAGGGTAAAAAGGTCTAGTTGACTCTGGTTCTGGTTCACGTTTGTGATAGAGTATTTTACAGTCTCTTTTGACTTTGGCCCAACTTTCAGCTTTGCCTTCATAGAGAACTGAAGGGTTAGCGTAGGGAAAGACGGTGAAAGGGGGTACCAGGGTTAATCCCTACATCATCTGGTTGATTGACCCAGGGATCATCTGCAGGAATGATAGGTTGAAAATATGGTCTATTTGGTGAGGTTATTTGTTGTTGTGGTTGAGTAGCTTGTGAATCAAGTGAGGGTTGTGTTGGTGGAAGTGTGGGAATATAAACATCATGGTGAGGTGAAGGTGGAAACACATAATCAGCAGGTGCAACAGCAACATTATTCCTATTTTCTAAGCTTTCTACTAAAGCATCTACTGCTAATTGAACATGATCATTAGCAGAGATGTTTACCTCAGAAGTCACAATGGACTTAGCTTTCCTTGAGGGTTGTCTTCTTGTTGGAACAGCAACAACAGACACCTTTTGCTTCTTCAACACAGTTCCAATAGGAACATCATCCTCATCTTCATTGTGAGACAGGATTAGATTCCTAGTCCTTTTCTGAGATGGGAGAGTCTGAGATGCAACAGCAGGTTGTTCCCTGATTACAATTCCAGCAGCAGGCTTCTTAGCAATAGGTTTCCTTGAAGCAGTGGTCTTCCTTCCTACTGTCTTCTTTCTCAAACGCAGTACATCAGCATTGTTCAGTTCAATTTGTTCTTCCTTTATTTTAAACATTTCTTCTTCCTTGGCCAAAGCATCTTGAGAAACTGTGCTTAGTTTCATGTTGGTCAAGTTCATCTTGCCAAACACTACAGCAGACATACTATTCTCAGTTAGAACTGCAGCTTGCTCTTCTGGCGACTTGGCAGCAAGGATGTCATAAATTCCTTGAGCCTTTAAAATTTTTGACAGCAAATGACTAAAGAGGATGGCAGTTGCCTTTTCCCTATAGATTATGTACTCCCTGAATCTACTGAAGAGAATCCTAGGAAGATTGATCTTGGTCTCTTGTACTAAGTGACAAAGACAGAACTTGTGTAGGGTAGAGAGGTTATCCTTTGAACCAGTCTTGTGAAGGATAGCCTTATTCAGGATTTGATGGAAGATTCTTACTTCATCCTTCATCTCTACTGCTTTCCATGAGTGGGTCCTGACTGTATCTTGCCTCATCAGAAAGGCAGCAACTACCTCAGAACCTCCAAGATCCTTCTCCCAACTTTTAGTGAGAAAAACCCCTTCTTGGGCACAGTGAACAGCTTCAGAGATGGTTTTCTCAGATACCACCACTCTCTTACCAAGCACCATAGCAAATACCTCAGTGTCTATAACCTGAGGGTTTCTCCAAAAGTCCCTGATCAAGTTTGGGTAGATAGAGATCTTCTCCACAAAGAGTCCTCCCCAGCCAGCAACATTGATGTTCTTGCTAACATCCACATTATAGTCCTTCAGAATCCCGAAATCAAAGTGATGTTCCACACCAATGTTCAACTTGTCCACATTATAGGTTGAAACAGGAGAAGAGGAAGCCATTGTTGAGGTTTGAAGGTTAGGGTTTGGTAGCAAGAAAACAGAGTACACGAGGATTCAAAGAGATTGTGAAAGGTTTTTCAGAGGGAAATAATATTGCTTAAAAAGGTTTCGAATGTGAAAAGTTTTTCCCAATGAAAATAATTAAAATAAAATAAAATAAATGAAAACATGTGAAGAAAGAAGTAAATAGTACTGATGCGGCGCAGGTTTTTGAAATTACAAAAAGGCTATTGATGGGATTGATGGAAATAACTGACTCGACAAGAGAATATTATTAAATATGTCTTGGACATAAATTAATGCAAATTTAATAATAGATAGCATAGACGAGTCTGATAATGTCATGCAGATAGTTAATGGATGCACATGTAACATACATTGGACGCACTTGAGCAATAGACGCGCATGCAATAGACGCGACAAGCATTGGACGCATAATCAATCCACACAAATCATATTAATATGTTTTATAATAAACAAAAATCCGTCCTCTGCAAGAGGTTTTGTAAAGATATCTGCCCATTGATTGTCAATATCTACAAATTGTATATCAATAATGCCTTTTTGCACATAATCTCTAATAAAGTGATGTTTAATCTCTATATGCTTAGACCTAGAATGCAATATTGGATTCTTAGATAGATATTTTCAGCAGTATTATCACGTATAAGTGGAATACTACTTACAAACACATTGTAGTCCTCCAATTGATGTTTGATCCATAGAAGTTGTGAGCAGCAACTAGCAGCTAAAACATACTGAGCTTCAGCAGTTGATAAGGCAATAGTACTTTGTCTTTTGTTTGACCATGAGACTAGATTAGCTCCAATGAATTGGCATCCTCCACTGGTACTTTTTCTTTCAAGTTTATCTCCAGCATAGTCAGCATCACAAAATCCAACTAATCTGTAATCACCATTTTTATTAAAACACAAACCCAGATTAGTAGTACCTTTTAAATATCTAAATATTCTCTTAACTACTAATAAATGAGATTCTCTTGGATCATATTGAAATCGAGCACAAAAGCATACACTGAACATAATATCAGGTCTAGACGCGGTAAGATATAGTAGAGATCCTATCATACCTCTATCTACCTTTTGGTCTACCTTTTTATCTTTATCATCTTTGTTCAGTATGGACGTGGGATGCATAGGGGTTGTTCATAGGTTTGCAATCATCCATCTTGAATTTCTTTAACAACTCCTTTATGTACTTAGTCTGATGGATGTACACCTCGTCCACTGTTTGTTTAACTTGAAGTCCAAGTAAGAACTTGAGTTCTCCCATCATGCTCATTTTAAACTCTTTCTGTATAAGATTAGAGAATTATTTGCATAGAGATTCATTAGTAGCACCAAAAATTATGTCATCAACATATATTTGAACAATTATAAGATTGGACTTATTGGATTTTCTAAATAAGGTTGTATCAACCTTTCCTCTACAGAATCCATTGTCCATTAAGAATGAACTCAACCTTTCATACCAAGCTCTAGGAGCTTGTTTAAGGTCATATAAGGCTTTCTTTAGCTTATATATGTGTTCAGGTTGGGTTTCACTTTCAAAACCTGGAGGTTCCATAACATACACTTCCTCATTAATAACACCATTTAAAAAACACTTTTTACATCCATTTGATATAGCATTATACTATGATGTGCAACAAATGATAATAAGATGCGAATAGCCTCTAGTCTAGTAACTGGTGTAAAAGTTTCAGTATAGTCTATACCTTCTTCCTATGAATAACCTTGTCCAACAAGTCTAGCTTTATTTTTTATCACCTTACCATTTTCATCAAGCGTGTTTCTGTAAACCCATTTGGTTCCAGTAACTGATTTATCTTTTGGTAAAGACACAAGAGTCCATACTTCATGTAACACCCGAGGCTGATGAGGGCGGGGAGTGGTCGTCGGTGCAAGAAGACACAGACAAGGAGCGGCTCTTGCCAGGCTTCTAGGCGGAAGGACACATGAATGAACCGATTACACACCGGAATGAGAGGGATCTTGAGACTGTGTAGGTATGGGACTATACAGTTGAGGATGACTTATATGAATTGATTGGTACTACCTATACCAACAAGATACATCTTCTTTTAGGTAGCCCATCACTTAAGAACTTCATGGTTAAGCGTGCTTGACTTTGAGCAATCCTGGGAAGGGTGACCTCCTGGAAAGTTTTCCCAGGAAGCGTGTGAGTGAGGACAAAGCATACTGAAAAGACCAGTGTTAGTTTGTGGGGACAGTCATCAATCCATAAAGCAACTAAGGATGTTACAAATGGTATCAGAGCGGCACCTCTCCCAATACGGTGTGGTTCGGGGACAAACCAAGCGGAGGCTGGTGGGCATGTAACACCCAGGGCTGACGAGGACGGGGAGTGGCGCCGGTGCAAGAAGACACGGACAAGGAGCGGCTCCTGGCAGGCATCTAGGCGGAGGGACACATGAATGAACCGATTACACACCAAAATGAGAGGGATCCTGAGACTGTGTAGGCATGGGACTATACAGTTGAGGATGACTTATATGAATTGATTGGTACTACCTATACCAACAAGATGCATCTTCTTTTCGGTAGCCCATCACTTAAGAACTCCACAGTTAAGCGTGCTTGACTTGGAGCAGTTTTGGGATGGGTGACCTCCTGGGAAGTTTTCTCGGGAAGCGTGTGAGTGAGAACAAAGCATGCTGAAAAGACCGGTGTTGGTTTGTGGGGATAGTCGTCAATCCATAGAGCAGCCAGGGATGTTACACTTCCCTTATCTCGAAACATGTGAGTGAGGACAAAGCACGCTGAAAAGGCCAGTGTTGGTTTGTGGGGACAGTCGTCAATCCATAGAGCAGCCAGGGATGTTACACTTCACTTCTCTCGAAGCGTGTAAGTGAGGACAAAGCATGCTGAAAAGACTGGTGTTGGTTTGTGGGGACAGTCGTTCACTTCTCTCAAACTGATTCAGTTCTTCCTGCATTGCTAGAATCCAACCCTCGTCCAGTAGAGCCTCGTCTACTGTCTTTGGTTCTAACTCAGACTAATGCAGAATCATCTTGCTCTCTGAATGTTGATCTGGTTCTTAGCCTATCGTTACGATTCCCAATGATTTGATTTTGAGGATGATAATTTTTAAAGTACCAAGATCTTTGAACATTTTCCTGTTGAGAAGTTGAAGTTTCTGACTTATGTTGTTGAGGGTCGTCCACTTGGTCATCAGTTTTGACATTTGCTTATTTTCAGAATCCTTGAGATTCAAATCTGCAATAGCTTCATCAAGCTCTGATAATTTCTTATCAGGATGCTTGTCATCAAACTTAACATGTATACATTCTTCTACTACTAAGGTTCTAGAATTATAAACTCTAAACCCTTTTGATGATTCAGAATACCCTAACAAAATTCCATTGTCTACTTTAGCATCAAACTTACCAAGTTGATCTTTAGTATTTAATATAAAACATTTACAACCAAAAGGATGAAAGTAAAATATGTTGGGTTTTCGACCTTTCCACAATTCATAAGGAGTCTTATTCAATATTGGTCTAATGTATATTCTGTTCTGAATGTAGCAGGCAGTATTAACAGCTTCAGTTCAGAAGTGTCTAGGGACAGAGTTGTCATTGAGCATTGTTCTAGCCATCTCTTGAAGAGATTTGTTCTTTCTCTCTACCACACCATTTTGCTGTGGTGTTCTAGGTATTGAGAAGTTGTAAAGTATTCCACTTTCTTCAAAGAACTTTTGAAATAGCTCATTTTCAAACTCTCCCCCATGGTCACTTCCGATTGAAGTGATACACATGCCTTTTTTTTATTTTGTACACGTTTGCAGAATATAGAGAAGACCCTGAAAGACTCATCCTTGTGAGCTAGGAACATAACCCATGTCCATCTAGTGTAGTCGTCTACTATGACTAGACCATATTTCTTTCCACTAACAGAGGCAGTCCTAGTTGGTCCAAATAAATCAAGGTGTAGCAGCTCTAGCGGTCTATTGGTACTAACAATATTCTTAGATTCAAAGGAACCTTTGACTTTTTTTTCCCTTTTGACATGCATCACAGAGAGCGTCAGATTTGTACTTAAGGTTTGGTAATCCTCTCATGAGGTTATGCTTATTTAGCTTTGAAATTAATTTCAAGCTTGCGTGACCTAGCCTTTTGTGCCAAATCCATCGCTCATCTTCAATGGACACTAGACATGAGACATTTTGATTTGTGAGGTCCTCCAAGTCAATCTTATACAGATTGTTTTGCCTCTTGGCAGTGAATAAGAGTGATCCATCATGTTTCTTGATATTACACATGTTCTTATCAAAAGAAACAGCAAACCCACTATCGCACAATTGAATTATGCTTAGTAGATTGTGTTTTAAACCATTAACTAAAAGAACATTATCAATGGAGGGAAAATGATGTTTACCAATTTTACCTACTCCAATGATATTTCCTTTCTAATTACCTCCAAATGTAACCCAGCCACCATCCTTATGTTTAAGGTCTTGGAACATACACCTTTATCCCGTCATGTGACATGAACAACCACTGTCCAAGTACCAGGATGTGTGTTTCTTTCCTGTTGTTAAGCAAATCTGTAACAGGTACAATCTTATCTTTAGGTACCTAGATTGACTTGTGTCCTTTCTTGTTAGTAGTAACTGGACGAGCATGTTTGATATGCTTGTGATGTATGTATCTAGATTTTATATGACCACTTTTTCCACATACTTTACAATACGTATTGGACAAGCTAACTCTATTTGTAACATGCTGTGTTTGACCTTTTGCAGCTCTATTATGTCCATGTGGTTTTGACGTTTTATGAGATGCTTCATTCTTCTCTTTATCATAACCAAGGCCAGATTTATCATGAGGGGACCTAGAATACCTTAAAATTAAATTTAGTTTATCTGAACCACCTACAAATTTAGACAGAGAGCCTGTCAGATATGTCACATCTTGTTTTGGTTTTGTTACTTCACAAGAAACATTGGGCTCACACTTGAGTTTGTCAGTTAGACTGACATTTTTAGATTTAAGGTTATTGTTTTCATTTGCAACACTTAGTTTTTCCATGCAAACCCTATCATATTCTTTAGACAATTTTGAAAATCTCATTTTGAGACTTATATACTCATGAGACAGAATAGATGAGTTGTGTAATAATTCATCAAATGCATCTTGAAGAATGGATGGGTCAGAATCCATTACCTCAGCATCAATGTATTCATCTTCTGATGATGTACCAACCATGAGACAGATATTTGCCTCTTCCTCTGCTTCATTTTCTTCATCAAATGAAGACAGATCCAGATTCTCCCAAGTAGCCATCAAGCCCTTCTTCTTTTTGAAGAACTTCTTTTTGTCATTCAGATCTGGGCAGTCAGCTTTGAAATGACCAGGCTTCTTGCATTTGAAACACAGAGGTGGACCTTTTTCTTTGGAGTCTGATTTCTCCTTGAGAAACTTTCTGTTGAACTGCTTCCTTCTGAAATCACATTTCTTTCTCAACAAATGTTGAATCTTTCTGGAGATGAAAGACGGTTCATCCTCATCAGATCCTTCATCACTGTCAGAAGGTTCTGCTTCATCTGAGGATTCCTCAGCTTTAAGAACTTTGGATAAGCAAGCCTTCTTTGCTTTTAGGGCAACAAACTTTCCTTTTTTGGAACTCTCTTCTTCATTGAGCTCAAGCTCATGAACTTTCAGAGATCCAAGAAGTTCCTCCAAAGTAAGAGTATTGAGATTCTTTGCTTCCTGAATAGCAGTGACCTTAGGTCTCCAATGTTTATATAAGCTCCTCAAAATTTTTCTAACATGATCTCTATTCTCACAGTTTTTTCCAAGAGATCTAACACTGTTGGTGATGGTTTGGAATCTTCCAAACATTTGATCTATAGTTTCATGTTCAGCCATTGTAAATAATTCATACTGATAAACCATCATGCTTATTTTTGACTCCTTGACTTGGGATGAACCTTCATGTGCCAGGGCAAGAGTATCCCATATTTCCTTAGCAGTGTTACAGCTATGGACTTTATCATGCTCAGATCTGGTGATAGCACACATCAAGTAGTGCTTAGCTTTCAGATTGAGCTGATGTTGAGTTTTCTGCTCTTGAGTCCATTGAACTCTAGGAATAGCATCTCTAGCATCACATCTTGGCTCAGTATAGCTTGTTTAAATCAGCTCCCAGATAACCACATTTTGTGCATCAAGGAATGCCATCATCCTCTTTTTCCAGTAGTCATAATCACTACCATCAAAGAGATGAGGTATGTTGATTGCTTGTCCTTCAATATCCATGCTTGTTGGATCGTACTCCCTCAGCACTTGTTAGATGCCCAACCCTTTTAAGGCCGAGCTCTGATATCAACTGAAGTTGACACAAGGAAACACAATAAGGGGGGTTGAATTGTGTTTCCTAACAGTTTTTCGAAAAAGCCTTTTCTCAAACACTTTTACTAGCAAACAAATAAAAGCAAAACACAAACATGAAAACCTTTTTTAAAGAGTTAATAAACTCAAATTCGAAAACCCCACAGTTAGTATAATCAAAAACTGTAAAAGATAAGGGTTATAAGATTCACACAAGTATTTTATCCTGGTTCATTCTCTTCCAACTAAGAGCTACGTCCAGTCCATTCTACTTGAATGCTTTACTCCACTATTCTCCAAAATAGATTACAAGTATTCAACACCTCTTCAGGCTATTTGTATTCTTTCTCTACCAAGCCTCTTCAGGCTCTAACTCTAATAAAGAGATTAACAGATTTGATCTAAGAACTCACTATGTGTGAGGATTTGAAAGTTTAAGATAAAAAAGTTTTACAAGTAAACTTGTTTTACGATTTCAACAGAGTTTATGCACTTTGATATCAGAGCTTGTGTATATCTTCTTCTTTTTTTCTTTTCTTTTTTGAAGTTCTTCAAGTATTTATAGATGAAGTGTTTCTCTGCCTTGATCTTCTTCAACAGTCTTCAAATTATATCCGTTTAGACATAGCATTAAATGCTTGGATCCGTTGAGACTGATAACTTGATATACTTCATGGAGAAGTGCTCTTGTTTTTCAGAGGAATGCTCAAAGTAGAACTGTCACTTCCCTGTTGTACCGAAAGTTGTTTTCTGACTTTCCTTCTTTGTACTTGACTTGAGCTTTAGCAGTGTAGATGACAGAGTACAAAGATTTATGTTTTCAATGGTACTATGTTCTTTTATCCAAGTGACAAACAGTTAACAATAGAAGCATCAAGGGTAAAGAGACAAATATTCTCTTGAATTAAATAAACAATCATTTGAAATAAATACACTTAAGCTTAGACGGCTTCAAGTTTTAAAACTTGTGGACGCACGGGTCTTTGGACGTGCAAGATTAACTTATCAGTGAGACGGGCTCGTCTCACGTCTCGTGTCTAGAGACTTTTATCTAGTTCCAAGTATTGGACTCGCTATACTCAATAGCTTGTCTACTAACGTGGCGTCTAGTGAGACTACTCGTCTTTCAAGTCATTGGACTTGTTATTTTTCTGAAAAAAATATTTCATTGTCTCGTCTACTTGACTTTTCTTTTAGACTTAGATACTCGTCTATCTTAGTCAATTTTAAGTTCTCGTCTAGCATAAAATTAATAGACTCGGAATTTTACCAATAGTTGCAGACTCGTCTAGAGGATCAAAATAGAATCTGATATGATTCCATACTTTATGTTAAGTTCCTCTGACTAGTATGATTCAAACAGTCCCTGCACTCTTATAACAAACAAGTTAGATCTTTGACAACACTTTGCCATACAAATTTAATCTTTTTGTTAATATCAAAACTTAAGAGATTATTTAATCTAAAACTACTTTGGTTCTAACACATGTGGCATTGATGACGTGGCATTCCATTTGCCACATCATTACTTGGTTGAGTTGATTTAACTGTAGGGACCATTTTCAAACTTTTAAAACGTTAAGCGATCATTTCGTAAGAAAAAATTTCGGAGGGACTAAAACCAAAATTTGGCATAATAATGGGGACCAAAAACTTATTTAAACCAAAAAGGTAAATTGAAATACAAAATACTTGCAAGAATGAAACCTTATTCTTTTCCTGTCATTCCAACTGGGGCTGGATGGAATATTCCGGCCCGACCTGAACCCGAGTTATCCGTGAAAAACAACAACTACACGGGTGGGTTTATTCAGTTCGCGGGTCATCGGTTCCACTGATCAGTTACACATGGATTGGTGCGGGCGGGTTCCGGTTTCATAAAAAAATTCACTTCCACCCAAACCCACCCGAAGTAGTTACGATATATTTTTTTATTCCCCTTTAACTTCATTGGTTCTCTTTGATTTCCCTTGATTTTCATTGGTTCTCATACCCTTATCCCTATCTTATCCTTTCTCGTCTCTCAAAATCTCTCAGATTATCACAATCTCACGTTCCCCAATATTTCATCTGACTCTCTCCTTCCCAATATTTCTCACTTCTCAAGATCTCTCTCAAACGTTCTCTCAAAATCTCTTAGACTTTCTGCTCTCCCTAGTGCCATAGCACCACCACCATCAACCACGGCATCGTCATTTTCTATTTTATGTTCTGCAAAGTGCGAACCCTTTTTCATGGCATCGTCTCCACCGCAGAGGCGCAGAGGCACCTACAGCCACCACCTTCTTCGATGGCCACACCGGAATACTATCGTCGATCTGTTCCTCAAGCATCGGATCTTCAAGCGACGGGTCTTTTCTTCTGCAACCAGATGAAGTTGTTCTTCAACCAGATCTGTTCTTCTATGACCGAAAATACTCTTCTTAGATCTATTATTTTAGTTTTGTATGTATCTTCTTTTGATGCTTTTTCTTTATGGTTTGAGACGAAGATTTGGTTTCTGTAAGTTTTGATTTCATTTAATAATTTTTGGATTTTGTTGAAGATATGAAATTCTTTGCCTCTTTACAATTTTTTTTTAAGAAAACTGCCAAACCTGCCTGCATATGACTATCACGCGTCAAAACTGCCACCCAACCAAACTATTCCCTAAATGGACAGAAACGGGCAGAATATTATCTGTTAAGTCTCTAAATGTCTAATGTGCATTTGCCCTAAGTTTTGATGAAAACTAAACATTTATCAATGATTTAGTTGAACTACATAGTGGTTGCTCATCTGTCTACTTAGTGTGTAGATTATTATTTAAAGTATATCTTTCATGTGTCTGCCCTAAAAAGTAACTTGGTCATTCATGGAGATCACCTATCTGATGAGTAAAGTCAACCTGTCTGCTGACTGGAGTGTTGAATGTCTGCATAGAAGAGTCAACTTGTCTAATGAAGCTCTCACTCATCTGTGGTTCTTCGATGAGGAACACTCAAGGACAAATGAACTTTTAGGATCTGTCTACTCAGTTAGAGGTTACTGAAGCCTTCTTTCACGAGAATTAAGAAACACAGAAGGTCAAACACTCAAGCAACCATGGAACTCAAGAAAAGGAATGGTTCCAACATGCTTTATTCCCTAGTACAACTGGAAGTTGCACGAAAAGTGAAATGTTCTCTACAAAGTACAAAAGCAACATGAACAACTCTGATTTGACTGCTGCACAAAGCATAAAGCACTACTCATCCTTGTTAGATTACAACTAATGTTGCTATGCATTAAATGGCTTCCTAGAACGACTCTATTGCATTTAATGGAGCTCATCTCAAAGCCAAAATTTGAAGGAATGTCTCTAATAGATTTAAAATGATTGGAGCCCATATATACAGAAGTCATTGAAGATGAAAATATAGAACACACAGCATTAAAGAGCCATTACTTTACACATTTATTCCTTCATTCTTTCAATTTGTATTCTTCAATCATTTGAAGTTATTAGGAAGTCTTTCTTCACTTCATATTTAATTCACTCTTCTAAGTGTTAGTGAAAGACTTGCAAATTGTATTTATTACAATCTTTTCTCAAACAAACCTGTGTGAGTTTGAAGAGGCTAGGGTAACAAAACAATACTTGTTTTGGAGCCTGGAGAGGCTAGGTGTGCAAAGATTACTTGGAGTCTGTAACCCGATCAGCTATAGTGGAGAAACTTGGTGCTGCTAAGCACTGGACGTAGCCCTAGTTGTTAAGGGGTGAACCAGGATAAAATAGCTGTGTCTATCTCTCTATCCTTATCTCTTTAGTTTCTTTGCTTATCTTATTTGTTAACTAACTAAATGAGTTAAAGTGTGAATATCAAACAAGTTTTAATCTTGCAGGCTTGTGTGTTTTTCTGTTGAAAAATCATCAGACAAGTCACGTGTCTGTGCTTTGCAAAAACTCTTGTATGTCCTTAGCTTTTGTGTGCGAAATAACATTCCTTTAAACTCTGATAAACATAATTCAACCCCTCTTCTCGTGTTTATAGTTGTTTATTTCATTATCTACTTTGGTTTTGGTCGGTTTTGAATTTTTTGGCCCGAAATCGGTCGAAATCAATCGTTGTCCACCCCTAATTCCAACTCTTATGATGAATATTTTATTAATTGAACGTATTCTTGAACTGATTAAGACACTTACGGTTGGTTGATTTAATCGTAATCCAATCATGATTAAACTAATTTTAATTAAATATATTTTTAAATTTTATATAATAAATTAACATTAGAAAATCATAAATAGTTTCATACAAATGGGCGAGGCATCACCTTCTAAGTGTAATATCCTTAATTTCAAACCTTAATTTGTATGTGAATTGTGTATGATTATTGGTTTGAAATATGCTTATAATGTATGTTAAGGAGTATGACTGAACTGGACAAGAAAACAAGAAGAGGAGCTGGATCAATGGAGCAAGTTTGGACGTGCAGGATACCAATGTTTGAGTGTAGGCACGCTCAAACGTGAGGGTAGGGACACTCAAGCATTCTAACGGGCTAGACATGTTTGGGGCAGTTGTCAAACAAAGAGATGTGAAGAGAGACACGTGTCAAGCTTTCTTTCCGACGAAGTAATCAGCAGTCCATGCTGAAGTGTGGGAAGAGGCCATGCCAGAGCGTGGGCACGCTTAAGTGTGGGACCTCAGCACACTTAAGCGTGCTTAACAGACAGGTAAAAAAAGTTTCTTTCATTTTCATTTTTACGCATAAGTGTTACCCTTCTTTAGTTGAACCACGACCAAGAGGAGAAGGCAACCATTATTTTGAGATATTCTAAGCTCAGTTCGAGCAAATCCGAGTGACGAAACCCTAATCTGATCATACCATCATGTTAGTATCTTCGTTTGCTTAATTTCTGATCGGTCGTTTCTTCGATTCATCAAAGTTAAAATCCAAGTTCTTTATACGTAGGCATGTCGGCATCAATGTTCTTCATTCGTTCTTCAAGTTCTTCAATTTTTTCTACCTTCTATCTTCGATTTCGATTGGTTTTAGGATTACCGATATCGTTGGCATGTTGTTTGCATGATTAGGGAAAATTTTGGAACAACGTGGAGTACCCTTTCACGCGTGGCATATAATACCCCGTTTTCTTATAAATGTTTCTATGTGTTGTATATGGTTGTATCTTGTGCTAGTTTATTATAAATGTGACTTAGAGAAGTCAAAATGGGGTTGAGTGGGGTTTTCTGGTCAAAAATCCCTTTCTGACGCATGAGCACGACCGTGCTCATTTGCAGTAGGACCCCGTGCTCATGTGTGGGTCTCCGTGATGCGGCGCATCACGAGCACAGACTGTGCTCAAGGGAGCACGGCCGTGTTGGAAAACGGAAGCAAGTGACGGGGATGTTGCAGACCCCATGCTCCTTTAAGCACGCCAATGCTCGGTGTCACGACCATCCCGTCCGGGCGCCTCGAGAAGAGTGGAGTCGCCACCAAAATTTTTTAAATACAAAACTTTGGAAAAACCTTTTTATTGTAAGGACTGGTCTTTAAGTACAAGATTGAGCTAGGGAGTCGGTTACTTGTAGGGAAGGTGTTAGCACCCTACAACGTCCATTCTACGAATGGTACCTTAGATTAATTGCGTGAATTTGAATTATTATTTTTTTACCCCAAAAATTATTTACAAAGAAAAAAATTATTTTTATTATTGTGATATCTTCTGTTTCTTTATTGATTTTGCATTTTGAAAATTATTATTGATAAATCATAAATAAGGTTGAACATGGCATATAAGTTTATAAGGCAACCTGAAATCTAAGAGATTGAGCATGACACTTGTCATAGAGCAACCCAAAAAACATTAAATAAATTATTAAATAATTATTTGAAAAAAATGTAATATAGGAATTAAAAAAAAGAGATGTTGTTTCATGATTTTATTTTTAATTCATTTTACTTCTCGGTTGAATGTTGGAAAGTCTTAAGCAAGGTTAAACATGACACAAGTCCATAGGGCAACCTTGATTCTAAGGGATTGAACATGACACTCAAGTCTACAGGGCATCCCTAGATAACATAATTTATTATTTACACTATCAAATTTAAAATAAAGGGAAAAAAATTAATTTTGGCTTGACGGGATGATTAACCCCGGTCCTACGTATTCTCTGCTGCGATGGGAAACTCAAAGTCATGTAGTTCTTGTAGAAAATATTTTATTTGTTGGTTTATTTTAATTTTTATTAGAAGGTTCTTTTTTATTTAAAAAAAAAAGCACTAGTGCAGAAAATGGATTTAACGTCGGAGATTTAACATCGGTTTCTTTAAAACGAGGCGATGTCATTTTTGAAATTCATCTCAAAACTTTTAACATAGGTTTTGTAAATAACCGATTTTTTTAAAAAAATTACATCGGTTATTTTTTTTAAAACCGATGTCGAAAAATAAAAGGAAAAATTAATTTTGAAATTAAATGTCAATATTTAACATCGATTCATTAATTAATCGATGTCTTAACTTTTTAATATTGGTTGGTTTTAAAAACCGATGTGGAAAATTGAAAGAACAAACATCGGTTTTTAGATTAACCGATGTGTAAATTTCTGGCAAAATTAAGTGTACATTTTCAGTTCCCTCCCATTCTCTCGCGCTACTCAAAGATTTCGAACCCTATTGTGCCGTCCTCTTCCACTATCTACGCGTTCGTCCACCTTTTGCCGTTCGTCTAGCTTTAAACGCCGCAGCTCTCCACCGCTAAACCGTTGCCGTGCAACCACCGCTACCTCTGTCGCCGCTCACCCTCTCATCTCGAGCACCGCTACTAGCTGCTCAAACATCTCGCGCGCTACTCATTCGAACCCTAAACCATCTCGCACGCTGCTCAGTGCTGCTCACTCGCTGGGAAAGGAAGGGAGCAAGATGCCGCCGCCCTCCGTTCGGTAAGTCCCCCTTTTTTCTAGGTGGAGTTCAATGGTTCAGAACATCTTGTACTGAAGGATGATGATATTATTGGTATCCTTGAAACCGATGAGGTCAAGGATCTCAAACCCTTGAATTTAGAGTTTTGATAAAGGTGCATTACTTTTGAGCTTTGTTTATTTTGAGAAGTTAGGTGGAGAATGACGTTGAATCATTTGTCAATCATACATTTAATCTATTAATCATCTAATAATCAAGGTGTATATAGAGAATATGAGTTTTGTTTATCTTGAATGCTTGTGATAATGATGATGGTATCTATTGATTGTTCAAATATTTACTGCAGGTGGCACAAGCGGAGGAAAAAACTGTTGGGGGTTTATTGCTCACTGAGGCAACCAAGGAGAAACCATCTATTGGAACGGTGAGCTTTATGCTTTCCTATTAGTTTTGTTATGTTTGAAAAGATAGTATACTGATAACACTCTTGAAGGAAATTGATTGGTAGACAGAAGACTAGGCTTAGAACAATTTAACAAATACTTGCTAATCATCACATTAACACATACATGAAGAAGCCCTGCAAAATCAAAGCATGATCAATCGGATTTCTTAATCAGTCTCATAGATGCAATTGCTTTTGTCATAACTGTGAATTGTATCTGCACACTCTGAAACTTCTTGTTCTTACTGCATTAAGTATTAGTTGTTTCCACTGTTAGCTACCTATTTAATCTAAATTAAACCATCATTAGCATTGCTAGTGCAGTGAGGTCATTGATTTCTATACTTGAGTTCTTACTTTTGTAACCATTCCTTACATTATATTAAATAAATATAAATATATTTATGCCTATAAGCTATTAATTTGACTACTTTATATCTGTCAATTATGAATTTCATTGTAGGACTACTTGAAAAATGGTAAATGCTTTATGTACAGGTTTTAAGATTTACGTGAGATTTTAAATACTAGCAATATCCATAAGTTCATAACTATCTATATACAGATGCTTGCTAACTAGGTTATAACTTCAGCATGAAACATAGATTTAGTTGATAACCAATCATACCAGACAAGTCTGCAGTTTTTGGACATAACTCAAACTCTGGTCCATCACCACCTTTTTAGCTAACCATCACCATTACTTTTACTGTCAAAACATTTGTCCCATTCTCACATTGTATTCTAACACTGCTTGAGATTTTTCCTTGAAAATCCAAGTTTAGTCCTAACTCCTAAGAGATTGGAATGTATGTTTGGTTAGAGCCTTGGTTGTTATTTATGCTAACTGATTTCTAACACTGCCTAAGATTTTTCCTTGAAAATCCAAGTTTAGTCCTAACTCCTAAGAGATTGGAATGTATGTTTGGTTAGAGCCTTGGTTGTTATTGCTGCTAACTGATTTTTATAGCTACAATGAAATGGATTAAGTTCACGAGCCTTTTCTGCTTCTCGGGTTGCATCAAATTCACTTTGATATGCTTATTGCTTAGTCCTTCCATTATGTACAGGATTTTTAATGATTGTAATGACTGGTTTACTACCTGCAATATTTTGTACCATGTCAGTTAGGAGTTTTAGCCATCTTGGGAGCCGGTAAATTAGAAACAGAACTGGTGGTTTATTAAGTTGTTTAATCAGTAACAAATACTTTAATTAATGTTTATTTTCTTATGATAGTTCTATGGATGCGAGCCGCATTTTGGGTGGTTAAAGGCATAGGCCTATTAGGTGGATTATTCCTAATGTAAGATGTTTATTACTACAAATGCTTCAAGTGCAGTTTACACTAGTTATTACTTTGTGTTTAATTCCTTATATTAAATTTGGTTTCATTTGTAGTCTCGTAGACAACGTGGCGGATGGGAGTGAGGATATCACGTGATGAAGTGGATGCTCGAAATTGTCTCTACCGGTATTACTGAAAGATGGCAGGCAATTTTTGGTCGCGCTGTCGCCACGTGCCAAAAAGAACGAGCGTTTACAAAATAATGTAGATAGGGAAGCGACAACTCGGATGTCGTCTCATAAGGACTCTTAGGTTGCTATTATTAACAGAAAAATCAGTTTTGGGGGGTTTTGGGTCATTGAAATAAAATTAAAAACAAAACAGAAACAGAGCAATAAAAGATTATCAAATATGCAAAAGCGATTAACCTACTGTTCTCGGTTTCCCACTATCATTGGTTCACATAATTCCAAGCCCTAAGCAGATTCTAATCCCCTTTCAGTTGTAGCAACAATTAACAAACGAAATCGCTACTACGGATACATGTTCCTATTCCCGAATTAAACAAACGGGGTTAAGCCCTCATGAACTAAACGAACATGAATGAACACACGCGAATTAAACAAACGCGATTAAGGATAGGAACATAGCATCACTGAAATGAATCAACACAACACTACACACTCCTGAATTAAACAAACAGAAATATATAGCATCGCATTGAAAAGAGAAAAGCATTCAAAACAGGGATTACAAAAACTCAAGTGTGGTAATGGAAACCAATCACAATAGATTAATCTAGGAGACTAGTTCTCCATTACAGAAATAAACACAAGAAAAGAAATAAACTACTGAAAACTACTACTACTGCCTAAGACTAGCTAACAACTCTGACTAAAAACTAGCCAGCTACTAGCCAACTCTTCAGTTCTGTCTAAAACAGACTTATATACAACTTCTGGACTACGCGGACTCGCGAGGCGAACGCTGTCTCGCGAGGCGAATCTTCAACTTTTGGTATTCTCGCGAGGCGAGATTATCATTCGCGAGGCGAAACTCTTCAATTTCCAAACTGCCACAGCCGTGACCTTTAACATGCATAAACCGTGCTGACTTTTGGTCTTCAGGGTTGGATTACTCGCGACGCGAGGCAAGTCTTCGCGGGGCGAGACAGAATGGATTGCATTTTCTCAGGCACAGTCACCTTCAGGTTCGCGAGGCGAACATCCTTCTCGCGGGGTGAAAGCTCCAGATTTATTTCTTTTTATTAACCTGAAAACAGAAAATAGCATAAGTATTTTATTTGACTCTAAATCAACTAAATTAACCTAAAAATACTTTACAGACTCAAAATGCTACTTAAAGACAATCAAGTCTAATTTGGGCGAAAATGATATAAAATTAGCACAAAACCACGGTCATACTAGCTATAAAACTAGATGAGCCAGCGGCTGATCAAAATACCCCAAACTTAAACTTTGCTTGTCCCCAAGCAAACTACAACTCAAAAACTTAAAAAGACTCAGACATGGCAAGCTTAAGGATTTAATCAACTTTGCACAAATTTCAAGCAATTTATCAAAATATTTTTCAATGTTCCCCCCTTCCAAACAAAGCAATCCCCACAATCATTCATTCTAAACAATTGAGAATTTCATCATTCAAAACAATCATTAATCTAAGCAGGGGATCTAAGTTACACACAAGAGGGAGATCACCAAATTCAAATAACTGCCTTCCTCACAAGGGCATTTAGTGTTCACTCATTCGCTCAGTTTGTGTCAGGCTATCAACATTTCTCTCAATTTCACTTTTAAGAACACTTCCCATAAATTTGATTTTCATCTCAAAATGATTCCCACAGAAAACATGCAAGCAACATCAAAAGGTCTTTTATGGGTTGTAATGGGGCCTGGCTAAGGGTAGGATATACAAAGGAACTAGGCTGAAGACCCTAGGAACTAAGAGAGCATGAAACACTTCAAAACATTGGAATTCCACTCAAGTTCCTTTTCTCATTTTTCTTTATGCCTTGGGTGACTACAGCCTCTTTTTTTCTAATACTTTTATTTTTCATTTTTACACTTTTCATTTTTTTTCTTTTTTTTCTTTTTTTCAATCCCAACAACATATTACACCTTGCAGCCACCCCAAACTTAGTTTCTTGCACCCATTCTCTTTCTAAGATTCCATTCTCTCCTAATCCTAAGATCGGGTTAACATGGTTTTCCAGATTTTGGGCTTATAACATTAGGTTATCAAGAATTAACAGGCTAATTAGGCTCAAAGGGGCTAACTAGGGAACATGCATTAGGGATGGTTATTTTTAGGCTAATTAGTTATTTACAAAGAAAATTCCTAAATCATTTGAAACAAACACATAATCATGCAAACCAAAAAGAGATTCAAGCAAATTCAGGAAAGTGCAACTTGAAAGTGAGTTCTCACAGTCAAGAACATGTTGGAGGCTCAAAACCTCACCTGGACATTCATGCAAATTGTTTGACAGAGATTCTATCCCTAGTGTGTACTTCCTATCACCCCAAACTTATCATAAATCATGTCATCATAACAAAATCTCAAAGTTCAGTTTTCAATCACATGGGGATCAAATTTTCAAAATTTTTCTCAACCTAGGGGGACAGTCAACAAATAACATGCAATCCATCTATGCAAATTAATCAAATCCATCAAACTTGCCAATACAAGACTCACACAACTCCTGAGCTTCTCAAATTATTCAGGAGCTTTATTAAAAACAAAACAGAAATAAAGTAAGGAAAAGAAAATTAAAAAGGAGCAAGGTTCAGAAAAACTCATTGAGGGGCGGTTCCACCAGGATCCCATTGCTTGTAACATAAGGCCCAAGTGATAGCCAAAGGGTGGTAGTTCATTCCATGCTTCCATAACTTGCAGGCTCGATGTGGGAGTGAGTGCTTGACAATTACGGTGACTCCTTCCAGTGCGGCGGACTTCTCACTCCTTCTTGGGTCAAAGATGACCGCTTTCTCAACAAAATCCTCCCAATAAAATTGGGGTTCAATCCCTTGGACTGGCCATGGTGCAAGATCCAGTGGCTTGAACTCCATCACTGGTTGTTCCACAGTGGAAGGTGGTAAACAAGTAGCTGGGGTTACTTGTGCTGCTTCAACTTCTGCATTTTCTTCATTCACTGCACTAACAAAGTTATCACCTGCTATACATGCAGAAATTTCAGCACACACCACACAAAGGTTAGTGTTAGTAGAGTCAGTACATATATCACAATAAACTGAATCAGGAAATGTCTGAATGCCTGGAAATTCAGCAATTAGTTCATCCATCCCATTACTCTCAACACATGCATATGAGTTAATCGAATTATCTACTTCCAAAGGTTCTTCATCATCCTCAAGCACGGGGAAGCAGATGTCCTCCTGATCCTCCTGATCCTCATTTTCTATGTTTCCTGAGAAGAATAAACCTGCATAACATTCTATACACAAAGCAGTGTCAGTACAATCAGCACATGCATTAGAATCAGGGGATTCAACACACAGTTCATCAACAGAAGTATCATTATCAAAATTATCCTCAGAAGTATTGTCAGGAATAACTACTTGTGGATCTGTATGTTGTTCAAGGGGATGTGGAGTTAGCAGTGCAGCCGAGTTGGCGACAATTTGATCAATTAGGATGGATAACTTCTGAGATTCAGCTTCACTCCTCTTATGGTTTTCAAGACTTTGTTCCTCCATCCGTTGATTGTTCTCTGCCATTTGTTGTATCATTCCTTCCATTTGTGCGATTATACATGGCAGTCATTTGCTTGAACAGGTCCTCGAGTGAAGGTCCGGAAGATGCAGAGGTGGTCACTTGGCTAGGATAATTGTTCACTCCAAACATATCAAAATCACTGCTAAACTCATAACCTCCAACAAAATTAGGATAATTTGTGCATGGTGGTGGTATACCAAAATCAGGATAATACATGCATGGTTGCTCATAATAAACATTAGGCACATAATTTCGCATATAATTATCCATGGGGCGTACTAAAATTCACAACCAGACAAGCAGACAAAACTAATTCAGCAAAGAGATTTTTTTTTTAACTTATTTATTTTCTGCTAATAACAACAAGAGTCCCCGGCAACGGCGCCAATTTTTGGTCGCGCTGTCACCACGCGCCAAAAAGAACGAGCGTTTACAAAATAATGTAGATAGGGAAGCGACAACTCGGATGTCGTCTCACAAGGACTCTTAGGTTGCTATTATTAATAGAAAAATCAGTTTTGGGGGGTTTTGGGTAATTGAAATAAAATTAAGAAACAAAACAGAAATAGAGCAATAAAAGATTATCAAATATGCAAAAGCGATTAACCTACTGTTCTCGGTTTCCCACTATCATTGGTTCACATAATTCCAAGCCCTAAGCAGATTCTAATCCCCTTTCAGTTGTAGCAACAATTAACAAACGAAATCGCTACTACGGATACATGTTCCTATTCCCGAATTAAACAAACGGGGTTAAGCCCTCATGAATGAACACACGCGAATTAAACAAACGCGATTAAGTATAGGAACATAGCATCACTGAAATGAATCAACACAACACTATACACTCCTGAATTAAACAAACAAATATATAGCATCGCATTAAAAGAGAAAAGCATTCAAAACAGGGATTAAAAAACCTCAAGTGTGGTAATGGAAACCAATCACAGTAGATTAATCTAGGAGACTAGTTCTCCATTACAGAAATAAACACAAGAAAAGAAATAAACTACTGAAAACTACTACTACTGCCTAAGACTAGCTAACAACTCTGACTAAAAACTAGCCAGCTACTAGCCAACTCTTCAGTTCTGTCTAAAACAGACTTATATACAACTTCTGGACTACGTGGACTCGCGAGGCGAATCTTCAACTTTTCGTATTCTCGCGAGGCGAGATTATCATTCGCGAGGCGAAACTCTTCAATTTCCAAACTGCCACAGCCGTGACCTTTAACATGCATAAACCGTGCTGACTTTTGGTCTTCAGGGTTGGATTACTCGCGACGCGAGGCAAGTCTTCGCGGGGTGAGACAGAATGGATTGCATTTTCTCAGGCATAGTCACCTTCAGGTTCGCGAGGCGAACATCCTTCTCGCGGGGCGAAAGCTCCAGATTTATTTCTTTTTATTAACCTGAAAACAGAAAATAGCATAAGTATTTTATTTGACTCTAAATCAACTAAATTAACCTAAAAATACTTTACAGACTCAAAATGCTACTTAAAGACAATCAAGTCTAACTTGGGCGAAAATGATATAAAATTAGCACAAAACCACGGTCATACTAGCTATAAAACTAGATGAGCCAGCGGCTGATCAGGGTAACTAATTAGTAACACAATTAGTTGTAACAATTAATTATAGATTAGTTATGTTTTATTTTAGTTTATTACTTATAAGATTAATCTTATGTCCAATTGAATGTGCAGATGTTTGACAGTCTGACTCTACTCTCTGCAAGGGACATTATTGATATAAGGTTGCATTAGGCAACCTTCTTTTTTGAAGTGTACCAATCATAGTTTGTGTTTCCCGCTTATCAACATATCATGTATATACTAGCTAGCTTTTTTGACTAATATATATTTTGACTTGAAATCTATAACATATCATGTACTAGCTAGTTTTTTGGATTCTAAGTATCTTTGTTGTCATATTGTTCAATTTACACTACTTGCGACATTATTACGTATTTACCTCTGAAAGTGATTGAAGTGTATGTATCGTTCGTAATCAATATAGTATATTAATTTAGTGTGTTTTTTGTTGTATAAGTGATTCAATGTTGAGAATATTTATATTTTGTTAACTTACCGGGAATGATCTGGATGTAATACTGAAACAGGGGAAAGGATTGTAACTAATGTAAATTAGTTATTTAAAAAAAACTATAGACATCGGTTATTACCAAAACCGATGTTAAAAGTCATGTATATTTTTAAAAAACAGAATAGAAGCACTTTAGACATCTGTTAAAATAAATAACCGATGTCTAAAGTGCACTTTTAACATCGATTATTACCAAAACCGATGTTAAAAGTCGTGTACTATTTTTAAAAACAGACTAGAAGCACTTTAGACATCGGTTAAAATAAAGGACCGATGTCTAAAATGTACTTTTAACATCGATTATTACCAAAAGCGATGTTAAAAGTCATGTACTATTATTAAAAAACAGAATATAAGCACTTTAGACATCAGTTAATATAAAGAACCGATGTCTAAAGTGTTGTTCTGCTTACATTTTTTTTTTGAATAAGAACTATAGAAATCGGTTTTATCTTATAACCGATGTCTAAAGTTCCAATTAACAACATCATCCGTTTCAACATCGGTTCTAAAACCGACTTTAGAGATCAATTTTAACCGACGTTAAAACCCTTTTCTGCACTAGTGAAGGTTTTTTTTTATCAAAAACTCCTAAGCGAGATAGAACACAGCAATACGTCCACAGAGCTATCCCGAACCTAAGGAATTGAGTGTGAAACCTCTTACAAAGCAATCCTAAAATAATTATTTTCAAGTATTTTTTAATTACTCTATTTATTTATTTTAGCATAAACATTTCATAAGAAAAGAAAACCAGATTCAATGTTTTTCTAGCCTATTTTATTTTAATTTATCTAACCCACTTGGCTTGGGCCTACAGCTAATTTATGATACCCATTAGCAATCCATTTTAAATTTGCATAAATAAAAAACAATAAAGCAAAAAGAGTAAAGTAAAACTAAACAATTACAGCATCAATGATGAAACGAAGATACGATCATATTGGTGAGAAAGACTAAAACCCTTCTTCTTCACCTGTACACACGAGACCAGAGGATAAGAGTGGAGGCTGACGGCGTGGCGGTGACACAAGCAGAGAGCTTGCGACTGAGACAGATGCGAATCTGAGCCTACATCCTCGAAGGCAATGGTGGCAGAGACGAGATCTGGCCAGCGAGGTGCAACTGATGCCGTCGCGACAGGGATGCCGACGGTGTCACGGTGGGGGTATGGTGGCGCCGTGGCTTCCGGTGGAGGTCGTGGCGGAGATGCTTCGATGGTCACTGAGGAGGCGGTAGGACAACGACTGAGGTGTTTGTTCTAGGCTAGACGCGGCGGAGCTCAGAGCTCATGGTGGTGAGATTACGTCACCGCCGCGGTAGCGGTTATGAAGAACATAGGCAAAAGATTTCACTCCCTCTCCTCCTTGCTGTCCTGGAGATCTCTGTAGTGGTTTTTTATTCAGAAGATTTTTTCTCCCTCTCTTTCCATGTTGTTGTCGTGAATATTTTCACTCTATTTTCATGACACTCTCATAGACATTTCAAGCTTTTCATCCCCCCGTCTCTCACTGTTGTTGTTGTCTTTATATTGGAAAAATGTGTTCCTTTTCTTTTACCTCCAAATCCGAAAATAAATGAGAATCAAAGCTTTGTTTTGAAACAAAAATGGAAGGTGTTGAAGCTCCTTTGCAAGAATCATAGGATTTGTCTAGTGAAATCAGATTCAAAATTGCACATGGAGGGAAGATGTGGCTGCTACGGTTTGGAGAAGGGTTTCTCTAGTGAGGAAGAAAACGGGTTTGGGTTGGATCCGGGTTTGGGGCTTGGAATGGGTCATGAACAAGTCTAGGCCCAAAAGACATCAACTTATAAGCTTAATGATATTTTTGTTTTTTGTTTTTTTTTATGAAAAAGGAAAAGAAATAAATTAATTAAAAAAACGAAAATTAGAAATAAAATTGAAATTGAAATTTAAAATTAAAAGTTTAATAAAAAGGAGAGTCCTGATAAAATAGGGTGTTCACAGCTACCCCTCTGTACTTGTTTTTTATAACATAATATGCATAACCGTAGTTTGCATATTATCATTGTAAATAACGAGTAAAGACAAGAATCCCAATTTTGTTTGTGACTAGGAGGACCTAAAAAGAGATGGGTACGGGGACCCTGAATAGAGATGTGTACGGGACCTGAAAAGAGATGGGTACGAGGATCCTAGGTATGTGGACCTGAAAAGCGATGGGTACGGGGACCCTAGGTACGGGGACCCTAGGTACGGGGACCTGAAGATGGGTACGGGGACCCAGGTACTTGGACCTGAATATATATGGGTACGGGGACCTAAAAAGAGATAGGTACGGGGACCTGAAAAGAGATGGGTACGGGGACCCGAAAACTAAAGCCGGCGGGTACGGGGACCTGAAAAGCAAGCTAAGAAAGACAACTTATGGGGGCCCATGCCCATTAAAGTTGAATGTAAACAAAACAAAGCTTAAGAGGCCATGTGCCTACTAAAGCAAAAAGAAATACAGCTTATGGGCCTTGTGCCCGTTAAAGCTGAACAAAACAAAGCTTAAGAGGCCCTGTGCCTTCTAAAGCGAAAAGAAACATAGCTTTTGGGCCTTGTGCCCTGTTAAAGTCAAAAAATCAAAACTTAAAGGCCTTGTGCCTGCTAAAGCGAAAAGAAACATAACTTATGGGCCATGTGCCCGTTAAAGCCGAAAAAAGCAAATCTTAAGAGGCCTTGTGCCTGATAAAGCGAACAGAAACATAACTTATGGGCCATGTTCCCATTGAAGCCGAAAGAAGCAGAACTTAAGAGGCTTTGTGCCTACTAAAGCAAATAGAAACACAGCTGATGGACCCTGTGCCCGTTTAAGCCAACAGAACAGAGCTTAAGAGGCCATGTTCCTACTAAAACAAACAGAAAGACATCTTATGGGCCTTGTGCCCGTTAAAGCCGAAAAAGCAAAAAGCGCAACTTATGGGCCCTGTGCCCATTAAAGCTAATAATTGTAATGCAATGTTGTTAATTTTTGATGCATGAGACAATGCATGATCAAATGATGAAAATCTGGATGATTCCCATTCTTTTCTTTTTGCATTTTTTTTGATAAAGGGCACCCACACCTGAGGCCTTCATTAATGTTCCTCAAAAGATTTCCAATAAAATGAGCCACATGAATCCAAACCAAGAAAAGTATTTTTAGAAGGAAAAGGAGATGAGAGATGCGAAAGATGAGAGAAACGCCATGATGTAGCAATATAGGGGTGGAGGTGTAAACAATAGAGGAAACATGACATGCATGCAAGTCCATCACATTAATGCTTCTAGAAAGGGAACATAGTTCAAGAATCAAATGAGTGAATAAAGTGTGGGGTCAATACAATGTAACCTTCTTTTCATGGTAAACCATTAATAATCAACTCCAGCATCGGTTACTCGAAGATTTCCAAATGAGGGCTTCAGAGTATTGCCCATTCTCATTCGCTAGAACGTGAATCTCTTGTGATGGTAAGATACCCTTCATCTTGAACTCTTAGTAGTCCATAACCTTCTTAAAACGACCTTGGAAGCATCATCATAATTCTCAATGGAGTGACAAAACATCCCCTGTAACACCCCGATTTTTGCTGTTTTGTAATATCGGTAATAAATATATAAATATATATTTTTATCCGAGACTTAGAAAATGATTTTGGATAAACCAAGGTCATTTCCTTGTTATACTTATTTTCATAAGGTTACGGGGAAGTTTTTGGTTGAAAATTCAGACGGAGGCGGTTTTTGTTTTTCGTGTTTTATTGTGAAAAGTTTACTTTCAGAAAACCAAATTTTAATTCGTGAACGAAAGACTTAAGTTTGGTATTTTATTTTCTACAATTCTGTATTGATAGAATTTTTTCAGAAAAAAATAAAATAATGTACGTTTTTAAGTGCGGAACACGTAATCGGGTAGGCGACGGAAGGGAAATTAGAGTTTCTAAGAGTGGATAGAGGGTTTATCTTAGGATTTTGAGATGATTCAATGGGATGAATCATATTTTTAAGTCTAGAAGGTTTTTCAGGGTTAAATAGAAAATTTGAAATTTACGGTTAAGTCCCCGAACTTTACGTAAATTACCCTTTTGTCCCTAAATTAGTTTTTTTCGTTTTTCAAGTGGATTGGGCTAGAATCCTTGTTTCTAACCTTAAATGGTCGTGGCTTAGAAGCCCAAACTTTTCTAGTTCATAGTTGAGTCCATAAAGCCCATTTAAGTTTCTTATCTTAAGTTTAAAGGCTTAAATCTTCAAGTGGGCCCCACAACAAACAAGAAAATGAAACTAAGCCCAAATGTGTCAAGCCCAAATACATAAGCCCATGAGAGAAGATGACTTTCTCATTTGATGGATGAATCAAGATTTTTCTAGAATGTTCCACACTTTTCTACATCATTCTTGATTTTTCTTCAACAATCTTCTTCAACAAATCTTCTTCAACAAGTTAGGTTTTCTCTAAAATATCTATGACACCAAATCAGCCAATTAAGTCAAAGATAAGCTAGCATTTAATGTGATTAAACTCATCATCATGACATTCTATTGTCTATTTGCAAACTAGTCCTTCAACTATTGGAATCTTTGCAATTTGGTCCTTGGAACTTAATTGCACTTTGATCCTTTTAACATGACAACTCATCTTCATCTAGATCCTTCTTGAGATGTCGCCACTTACACTATAAATACCTTTCTCTCACTTTTCATTTAGTTCTTTGGTTAGTTGTCTTCTAAAACTCTAAAGTTCTAAGTTCTTAGTTCTAAGTTTCTCAAAGCAAGTTCTTGGATTGTCTTCATCATTGATTCTCAAGAGGTAAATCCTAATCTTTGTTCTTAATCATGCCTATGTTCTTTAGATAGTTTCTTGATTCAAGACTTATATCATGGTGGTTCATCATTTTCAAGTTTCAAACCCTAAAACTTTGAAAAATCATAATAAATCCTAGGAAAATCTAATGATGATGAAACTACTTTCTATCTTCTAGATATCATGTCTACTATCTAAATCCAAGAGCATGAAGCAATCAAAAATTTCTTTCTTGAAAACCTAGCCTTGGCCGAATCTATCAAAGTAGGTTTGGTAGAGTTTTTGTTCATGGTTTTCATTAATGATCTTGTTAATCAAGCTATTAGTATGTATGATTAATAAATCCAAGTTGGTTTATTAAACTAAGAACCCTAACCCTAAGATTATGTTGAGGCCGAATCTATGTATAAAAGAGTTAGAAAGTTTTGAGTTTCAACTTTAGTTGTTTAGTCACTAATCCATGATTTAGGTTAATCAAGGATCATTAATCTATGACTTAATTATGATTAGGAATTTTAAGGATTTTGAACCCTAAAAGTCAGCCCTTGGCCTAAACCCTAACCCTAAAGGTTAGAGGATTTTGTTTCAAATTTTAGTCTTGTAATAAGTAATCTATGTTAGTGAAGACTCTAGTAATTAGGATCCAAAAGATGACATTAAGAAGATAATCCTAAACCTATTTCTAAGTCTTGGCCGAACCTAGCCCTAAAGTGTCATAGATGGGTGTTAGTTGATTAATTATAATTATGTTGTTTGGTTGAAGGTGATTGTGTTAACTCGTGGCGGGATAACGAGGATCTTTGTGTACGTGTTTTCGGTGCAAACTCAGGTGGGAGAAAGAACCATTCCATCGTCGGAATCGATAAGTAGTATATAATTTATAATAATGGTGTAGGGCGACCTAAACCTTACTAGTGGTCGAGTAATCGACAATACCAAAATCGTATTGAAATCTTTTCCGTAAAACCAATGACGATTTGGGAATTGTGGGTTTATCGCCTTAGGTTGATTATTCATATTTGAGGATGTTTGAATTATTTACTTTTGACTGTTTGTGATACGCTGGTTGAGGTATTCCATATGCATGTGACGTATTGTTTCGGTGTTTGAATAATTATGATATTGAGGATGTTTCTTGTCATGTCATCACGGCCGTGATGGTTGTCATGGCCAGTAGTGACAGTTCTCGTGATTGTAGGATTCTTGTCTTTGTTGTCCGTCACGATCAGTGATGGCTATCACGGCCAGGCCGTGACGAGTCCGACTTTGTTAATTATTTGGTTATGATAAATTGCCTTATATGATATTGAGATGTTTGAATATTCTGTTGATTAATGTGTTATGCATGATCTGCCTGTGTTTAATACTATGCTTAGATGATTTTAAGGAAAGATAAATATTGCTCGGAAGTATTTTGTTTGGGTGAGAGTTTTGAATATGAATTAGAAGTGCCTCGCTATTATGGTATAGAAGTAATGTGATATAGTATGTAAGTGGAGGTTATGAGGAAAAGCTTGAGGTACTAGGTTGTTATTGATAAAAGTCAGTGAGAATCATATGTTGCATTGGTGTTCATAACCGTGTATTTGAGATACACGAGGTCCGAAGTTCTCGTGGACCGTTCCAAATTAGAATTTAGGTTGTGCAACTATAGTGTCATTGCTTTGCATGAGCACCCTTGACAGAGTGAGAGAGAGAATCAGGGTGTGCACCGACGATACAAAGTGCGATTATAGTGTCATTGCTTTGCATGAGCATTCTTACCATGGATAAGAATGTGCACCGTGTGGGGAACGTGTCACTTGGACGATCGACCGGCATCCCTAACGAGGATGTGTGGACAGGAGTAGTAGTGGCCACATCAGCATAAAGGTCTAGTTGCATGAGTTGAAGGGTAGAGGATGATATATAGTGAATTGAGGATGATTGTTGATTTTGAATGATGCGTGTCTGTGACTATTATTGTATTATATGCTATGAATCATTTCCACTTATGATGATAGAACTGTTTCTTATCTCCCTATTTCTGTATTTTTGTGTATGTCTACTTTGTTACGTTAGAAGACCAGATGAAGGAATATGTTCTTTGAGGAGATGGATGGAACCCCATACGAGACGGAGATTGTTGAAGAGTTGAACGACGTTCAGTATGAAGTCGACGTAAGAACCATCTACTGATCCTGATAATGTAGCGTAGTAAGTTTAGGGCCAGTGAGTCATATAAGACGTTTCTTGCTTTCAGTTAGTTATAAGCATGTTTGTATAAATAAGTACCGGTGTGGGATCCTACTGAGAGGATACCCTAAACCGTGTTGTGTAAAATAAAGAATAATTATGTGTGTATTTATGTAATATAGTTTTGGTGTGTTTTGTATTTGTAGAAGTTATATGATTATTATTTAAGTTTTAATTTTTACGTATTTTCAACAGTAAGCGCACGATTAAGTAAATAAATATTAAGGTTTTAATGTAATAATACAATGGGGCACAACGGGGTGTCTCATCCCCCTTGTGAAATATACAAGTGACATTCGGGTCATATCACAAAGTCTCCTTAGGACTCATAGGCACTTCTTTCTGTTTGCTCCTTTGGTAGCGCATTTGGAGTATAAACATGAACAAATCAAGTCATTATACTAATTCCTAAGACAGTAACTACGATGGTCTTATCGGCACGACACTAGCAGATCATCCTGGGAATCTTGAATTTCCATGGTAATGGCAAGAGAATCGTAATTTGGATAGTGATAGGCTTAGATCCACATAAGCTCTCATGTAGTGTAAAAGATCACTAACGATTTTGGAGTTGCCACGGCTTGCTCAGCAACTAGCTGAGGGACGAGTAGAATGGTGAGGGCACGTATTTTCTTTGAGGAGTTCATCATATTTCCATGGATCTACGAAGGGATGTAGAAAATGATTGGTTTTCATACACTTAGGCTACCGCTTAGTGTATTAGGTACCTAACGGTTTCAGAATTGTTTCGGCTTGCTCAACAACTGGCTAAGGGCCGATGAGAATGGTGAAGACACTCATTTCCTTTGGAGGAGTTGTAGGCTCAATGATGATGGTCACACCACCGTTCACATCGATGACCGGTTTGTAGCGGTTTCATGTCCACCAACTGTGGCAGGACTCGTTTGAACTTACTACATTCTTCAATTGAATGAACCTCCATGATCAAGCGAAAGGTTGCGACCCACATTTCTTTTGGTTGCTTGAACAAGACTTGCTTCTGTTAGACCTCATCATTTGGCATTAAAATTGCAATGCATGACATGTATGAAATGATTTTTTTTCTTTTTTCCACATATATTGATGAATGAGATGGATGATTTTTCTAATATTGATCCATGAGATGGATGGATATTTCTTTTTATGAAGTTAACAAAATATTTTTTGGCACGAAAAAAAAATCAATGCAAGAGATGCATGAAAAATGAAATTTTTTTTTTAATACCTTGAATATCAATTTATGAGATGAACAATTTTTTTTTGTTTAACAAAAATATCATATATAAAAAAAATAGGACCTCAAAATTTATTAGTGTATGGGCCTTTTTTATTATTTACAAAATGCATGAGTTGCAAAACATATAAATATATATATATCAAGAAAATGTGAGGGATAAACCCTTTCCTTCTTTTTTTTTCTCCAAAAAATGTAGGTCAAGTTTTTTTTTTAAAAAAGAAAGTGAATATAAAAAGGGGAAAAGAGGAGTAAAGAAGAAACGCCCCCATTGTGTCCTAGAATAGTAGAGCCTATGGGTAGTTATAACTAAGACCATACCCTAAACTGGGTAACCACTAAGCCTCTCTATCAGTGCAACATTAGGGTGGATATAGACTTCTATAGGTCATGGTCCCCAGATTGCCCTTGTCTCGAAAGGCAAGGACTCGGCCCATGATCCTAGACACAAGTAGGGATAAACCCTCTAGGATGACTAGTCCATGATACAAAGAGCAATCTGAGTGGTGAATCAACAAATATCAGGGAGGCACTAGGCCTTCAATGACAATGCTGAGGTATCGCCTAATCCTTAAGCTTCCACATGCTCAGGTATAGAGCTAAAAGTGTGTGAAACGAATGTAAGTAATGTGTGTGCTGGAGGCATACAAACATGTATAATCCTAAAATAAAATTACCCTGAACAAGCAATCAACAAATATAACATTATTTTATCCTAAAGTTACAACGAGCACAAAATAATTACTAAAGCATATATACAACAAATAATAAAAAGAAAAATGAGTTACAAAATATATACAAAGATAAATTATCAAGAGATAAAAAAATATTTACAAGAAAAGATAATGGGGTAAAATAATACATACCAAAATGCGGAACTAATCATGTTAGGTCTTGCTCTCTAATGTCCCCAGTGGAGTCGTCAGCTGCCGTGACCATCCCGTCCGGGCGACGCGAGAAGAGAGGAGTCACTACCAAAATTTATGTAAATAGGAAAACTTTGGAAAACCCTTTTTATTGTAAGGACTGGTCTTTAAGTACAAGATTGAGCTCAGGAGTCGGTTACGAGTAGGGAAGGTGTTAGCACCTTACATCGCCCATTCTACGAATGGTACCTTAGATTAACTGCGCGAATTTGAATTATTATTTTTTTTCCCCAAAAAATATTTTTGTTTTTGTGATATCTTCTGTTTCTTTATTGATTTTGCATTTTGAAAATTATTATTGATAAATCATAAATAAGGTTAAACATGGTATACAAGTCCATAAGGCATCCTCAAATCTAAGAGATTGAGCATGACACTTGTCATAGAGCAACCCAAAAAACATTAAATAAATTATTAAATAATTATTTGAAAAAAAAAGGCAATATAGGAATTAAAAAAAAAGAGATGTTGTTTCATGATTTTATTTTTAATTCATTTTACTTCTCAGTTGAACGTTGGAAAGTCCTAAGAAAGATTAAACATGACACAAGTCCATAGGGCAACCTTGATTCTAAGGGATTGAATATGGCACTCAAGTCTACAGGACATCCCTAGATAACACAATTTATTATTTTAATTATTTACACTATCAAATTAAAAATAAGACAAAAATAAAGGAAAAAAAAATTAATCTTGGCTTGACGGGGATGATTAACCCCGCTCCTACGTATTCCCTGCTGTGATGGAAAACTCAAAGCCACGTAGTTCTTGTAGAAAATATTTTATTTATTGGTTTATTTTAATTTTTATTAAAGGTTCTTTTTTATTTAAAAACACAGGTTTATTTATTTATTTATTTATTTATTTATTATTTTGTTTTTTTATTATCGAAAACTCCTAAGCGAGATAGAACTTGGCAGATACGTCCACAGAGCTATCTGGAACCAATGGAATTGAGTGTGAAACCTCTCACAAAGCAATCCCAAAATAATTATTTTCAAGTATTTTTTTTAATTATTCTATTTATTTATTTTAGCATAAACATTTCATAAGAAAAGAAAATCAGATTCAATGTTTTTGCAGCCTATTTCTTTTTAGTTTATCAGGCTCACTTGGCTTGGGCCTACTAGCTAATTTGTGATACCCATTAACAATCCATTTTAAATTTGCATAAATAAACAAAAATAATAATAAAATAACAATAAAGCAAAAATAATAAAGTAAAACTAAACAACTACAACATCAGTGATGAAACCCTTCTTCTTCACCTGTACACACAAGACCAAAGGATAAGAGTGGAGGCTGACGGCGTGGCGACGGCACAAGCAAAGAGCTTGCGACTAAGACAGACGAGAATCTGAGCCTACATCCTCGAAGGAAATGGTGGCGGACACGAGATCTGGCTAGCGAGGTGCAACTGATGCCGTCAAGAGACAGGGATGCCGGCGGTGTCACGGTGGGGGTATGACGGCACCGCGACTTAAGGTGGAGGTCGTGGCAGAGACGCTTCAGTTGTCACAGAGGAGGCGGTAGGACAACGACTGGGGTTTTTGTTCTGGGCTAGACGCGGCGGAGCTCGGAGCTCATGGTGGTGATGCTGCGTCGCCGTCGTGGTAGCGGTTATGAAGAACAGGGGCAGAAGATTTCACTCCCTCTCCTCCTTGTTGTCCTGGAGATCTCTGTGGTGGTTTTTTACTCAAGATTTTTTCTCCCTCTCTTTCCATGTTGTTGTCGTGAATATTTTCACTCTATTTTCATGACACTTTCATAGACATTTCAAGCTTTTCATCCCCCTGTCTCTCACTGTTGTTGTTGTTGTTGTCTTTATATTGGAAAAATGCGTTCCTTTTCTTTTGCCTCCAAATCCGAAAATAAATGAGTATCAAAGCTTTGTTTTGAAACAAAAATGGAAGGTGTTGAAGCTCCTTTGCAAGAATCATGGGATTTGTCTAGTGAAATCAGATTCAAAATTGCACATGGAGGGAAGATGTGGCTGCTACGGTTTGGAGAGGGGTTTCTCTAGTGAGGAAGAAAACGGGTTTGGGTTGGATCTGGGTTTGGGGCTTGGAATGGGTCATAAAGGCCCAAAAGACATCAACTTATAAGCTTAATGATATTTTTAATTTTTTTATGAAAAAGGAAAAGAAATAAATTAATTAAAAAAACGAAAATTAAAAATAAAATTGAAATTGAAAATTATAAGTTTAATAAAAAGGAGAGTCCTGACAAAATAGGGTGTTCACACTCGGTGACGAGCACGCCCATGCTCATGGTCTGACAGTACAAATAAGTGGGTTTAGGAGGGTTATGAGTTACAATCTTCACTTGACACTTTTTCGTAAATCCTTCTACGACAGAAACCTCTCATCTCTCTTCCCTTTAAAACCCTTCGAAGTGTTTGGAGTTCTTTCTTTCGTTTGGGAGGGAGTCGCGTGCTAATGTCAAGTTTAAGGTAACCTTGTTATCCCTTTGTTGGTCTCCTTTCTTGTTTTTCTTGGATTGGAAATTAATGTCTTTCTTTTGATGTTTTGGCCAAGGCTTGAGGAACTCGTCGAGCCGTCTGAGGGAGCCAAGAGTAGATCCGCTTACGTCCGACCGTAGTTTAGATCTTCATACAAGGTATGGGGATAAAGGATTGGTATGAACATGGTGGCTTTGGGGTAGCGTAAGATGAGGGTTAACCCATGACCCTGTTGTGTGCTATATGCCTAATTGATGTTTGTTGTTATTACACAAATATCTATGCTTTCTATATGCTGGTATGTTTTATTTGTGAAATATTATTGATGACGATGATGTTATGCCATGATTGAATGCATTGATATTTAATGTTGATGATATGAGATGAATGTCGTTGTTATTTCTATAAACACACTTATTAAAGACATATGGATATTAGTAATGAAGTAAGAATTTAAGATTAATCCCCAATATTCATAAGACAAGAATCTTAGTAAAGAGGTGCGAGATTAATGCTCAATGGTATAGTTAAGACACTAGGATTGATCTATGAGTGCTTTAGGGAGTTTGGTTAAGATACCTTTAAGCTTACTGTTCAGATTTTACGACTGCGCTCCAGTAAGCACGATCGTGCCCGATAACAGCATGACCATGCTCAATGTTAGCACGCTCGTGCTGTGGGTCAGCATGACCATTCTCCCTAGATAGAATATAACGTTAAGAGGTAACAAGGGGTGGCTACACCCAAATCGTTCCCCATGATGAAATAAGACACCAATTAAAGTAAAGATTAGATGGATAGTCCAACCAAGCCTTAACAAAGATAACTAAACATAAAGTTGCTAAAATGGTTAAGACGGTAACGATGAGTTACTGCACGTTGATAAGCTTTGATGCTTGTTGGTCAAAGTTTCCTTGATGCTTATTGGTCAATGTGTTGTTGCAGATAAACCTTGATACTTATTGGTCCCATGGAGGTAGTGGTGATGAATGTTTGATGATTGCACATGCATTCATGCATTGGAGTTGTTAGTGGGGGAAGTTACGACAAAGGGGAGTTCGTCCGAGAGTAAGGCGAACTGGTCGTCCGCAATGATTCATCTGAGAGTTAGGTGAATTGTGGCCCCATGGTGGTGCATCCGAGAGTAAGGTGCGTCGGTTGTCCAAAGGATTCACCTATGGTTTGGTGAACTACCGACGTTGGTGCTTATTGACCAATGTGGATATGTAACTCTGAAGTTGTCTTCCTGAGATAGTTATGGACCCACATGCATAACGGAGTAGTGGAGTAGCATTGCATCGCACAACATAAGTCGTTGGATATGATATGATGTGTTAAAGTGTTACGTGTTGTTGTTATGTGATATGTCTACATAAATGTTTTATGATCATCTTGCTAACTGTCCTATTGGCATTGTGTTTATACAACGGTTTCTTACTCCCCATCTTCTGTTGTTTATTTGCATGTACCTTGTTTTATGCAGAGGATGGTGATCGACCTGTTGAGGAGTGTCTCCGAGGAGCTCGCTAGATCGTAGCTCAGGACTTTACTTTTACGTAGTAGTTTTTGATGTATTTTCAAATTTGGTTACCAGCTCTGATATGTGACATTGGGGTTTGGGATTATGTTATGTTTTTATTTTCACATATGTTATGTTTTTGTTCATGTGGTACTTGATAAGCCTCTGGCTTATCTAGTTTTATGACTAGATGAACTAGGGTTTATGTGCCAATTAGTCGAGTTCACTCTCGTTTTCGCCCAAATTTGCCTTGTTTTGTTCCTAAGTTGGACTTTGACTCGTTTTGCGTCTTTTGTGTAGTTTTTAGCTTATTTTGGATAGAATTATGCTTTTGGTTGCTTTTGGTGTTTTCAGGTCAATAAGTGAAGCTCCGGGAGTCAAGGAAAGTCAAGAAGCAGTGGAAAAAAAAGCACTTCTGGAGATACTCGCCTCGCAAGTGGATGCTCGCCTCACGAGCCTGAACATCAGATAAGTAGGAACAGTCATCACTCTGGCTCGCCCCGCGAACAGGATTCTCGCCTCGCGAATAATGAAGACCTGGAAGTCAGAGACCATCACGGCCTAGCCGTGATGAAGGTCACAGCCTAGAATTGAAGCCTCGCCCCGCGAAAAGAATCTCGCCCCGCGAGAGTTGAAGACCTTGAAAGACAGAGACCATCACAGCTTAGCCGTGATGTAGGTCACGGCTGTGACAGATTAAGGCTTGAAGTCTCGCCCCGCGAGAGATCCCTCGCCTCGCGAGAGTCTGAAGACCCTGGAAAACAGAGACCATCACGGCCTAGCCGTGATGTAGGTCACGACTGTGACAGATTGAAGTTGGAAGACTTGCCCTGCGAACACACTCTCGCCTCGCGAAAATCCAAACGTGAATGCGCGCCAAAACTAAAATTCGCGTCGCGAGAGTAAGCTCGCCCCGCGAGAAGGCGAGAAACAGAATCCTTATTTAAAGGCTATTTCAGATCAGAATTGAGAGACTTTTGATACTCCACTTGTTCAGAGCAGTTTAAGAGCGAATCCTTGTTTCTGGAGCTGCGTCTCCCTTTCTTTTCTTTTCATATTTTATTATGGAGATTGTTACCGATTGTTCGTGTGTTGTTACGAACATGAGGAACTAATCCCCTCGTCTAGGGGATCGATGAAGCCACCCATGGCTGTGTAGTGTTAATGTGATGTATGTTTTTTCTCCCCTTCTCTCAATAAATGTTTTTCAATTCTGATATTATTGTGTTGATCATATGCTAGCGTGATTAACTAGTTAAACGTGTTGAGACCGACCGGCGATTCGCGTTTTAGAACTTGAATTGGGATCATTGATCGAATATTGTACGAAAGTGAATAGGAGATCGGTGCAACCACATAGGGAACAAGATTTAATAGAATTCGAGGATTAGGGTTATGAGACCTGCAAGTAATTAACTCAAATCGTTGAATACGTCCTATTGAGCACGACTGTGAACCTAGGAGAAATTGGGGGTCCCGGTTGACATTGTAATTGAACTTAGGGAGGAATACATCATCACTTGGGTACTATACATGATTGGGTAGGTGGATTTGAGACCCTAGATACTTTAATTTCAGATTTTAATACCTTAGCTTTATTTGATTCGTTATTTGAATTGCGATCTTAATCTCTCTCTCACAACAACTTTCTTCGCTTAACTAAACCTATCGAATTTCTCGCGAATTGGTAGAATTGGTAGCCCAATCCTTGTGTTCGACCTCGGTAAATTCTTACCGTGTTTTTATTACTTGCGACGACCCGGTACACTTGCCGGCGTCACAACAGTACTCGCTACCTTGGTTTATGTTTATTAATGATATGCATGTTTTATTTATATTTAAAATAATTATATGCGGGGTAAAGGGTGTCACATGACAGATCTGACTTAAAAGGAGGAAAGTGTGTTTGTCATCTTCGAGTGCTCGAGAAGCTTCATAGGTGTACTATCTGGTGGGAGAAAGAACTATTTATCGTTAGGAAGCCATGAGTATAGTAGAATGCAATGATATGCGTAAGGGAACCTAAACCCTACTAGAGGACGAGTAAATGACAACACCTAAATCATATTGGTGGGTACAGTGGAATAGTACCCACAATGATTTAGGGATTGTAGGTTTATCGTCGATAGGTTAATCTTACATTGATCAAGGTTGTATGCTACTACAATTGATCCGGTTGTCCTAAGATACGTGATATGATATGTTTGATATGATTATTAATATGTTTGATGATATTTACATATATGTCCATAATGTTACGCGAAATGCATGACTAAGATATAAATATGCCATGCCTGAGATTGCCTGTGTACTGTGATTATATGTATTGACTATCACCCATAATAGGGTCGGCTATAAAATTAGTGCTTGGATATATGACGAATCATGTAGTGGGATGTAAGTATGTAATAGGAGTGATATCTCCCTCCTAGATGTGATTTGTCCCTCCTAGATATGATTTGTCCCTCCTATGTAACGAGAGTTATATCTACGCGCCCCTTGATTGAGTGAGACTACAAAAATGTATGACCTTGCTCAAATGACTCAGTATGAGATATAATTGGTCTCAGATGTTTAATTAGTATGTCATAGGAGTTATATCTCTAGTCCCTTTTATTGAGTGATATCGCAAATTGTTTGACCGTGCTCAAATGAGCCAATATCGGATATTGACCTTATCTTTTTAATAAGTCTACTTGGATACCAAGTGTAACACCAATTTCTCTCGATTAGTGTATGAGGAAGGGATTAAGCAAGTTTTAAGGCTTAATCATGTTCCTTAGGTATTAATGAGCTTGTGTTTCAAATTTGAGGTCAATCGGACTTCAAACTAGCTCAGAATGCACTGAAACGCACGAAAGTCGGGTATCGACATCAACTCAACATTTAAGCACGAAGAAGCCCAACGTTAGAGAGTTGGCATGCTAAAATGTGGGTTCTATGGATTCTTGAGCGTTCTATGGTCCCAGACATGTGTGGGACGTGTGGCAGAACAAGAACGACGCGTGGTAAAATATGGCAGAACAGGGCTCCACGCTCTAGTGTGGAGAGACCCCATGCTAGAGCGTTGGGATGCTAGGACGTGGGGGTACTGGCACGCTTGAGAGTGGTCAGCAGAACCCAAAAATGCTTAAGTTTTTATTCCTTCTTCCTCTTGCTCATTTTACATGTAAGAGAGAAAGTTGTGACCAATCAGTCCGTCTGATCTGAAATTTACGATCAAGGCAATGTGCACGTCCTATATTTTCCTTCGATTCTTCGATCAACTGAGGTAATGATCGAATCCCTAACTAGTCGACACGTCGACATTGTCGTTCTTTGTTGTTTCCTTATTCTTGCATGAATTCTAGCTTCGTTTATGGATTTATTGCAAGATTAAGGCTCTTGACAATGTCTAGATGCTGCATGTGCGTTAGGGCAGATTTTGGAGCATCGGGGAGCTCTCGGTGAGAAGAGGTAGAAGCTGTACCATGACGAGGAGCGCATTTTTTGAGGTGTTGAGAAAGTGTCTGCAACTATACAAGGTGGGGAGAAAGTACCTAACACGTCGGAGAGGAAAGCATAGTATTGTATGTTAGGTTGTATATGTAGGGTGCCCCAGACCTTACTAGTTGTCGAGTAGTCGACAGTAGTTAAACCCTATTGAAAATTGTTTTAAAATGCTTGTTAGGGTTTAGTTACTGTAGGCTTATCGGCTTTAGGGCAAAAACCCTAGGTTAAAAAATTCTGGTAAAGGATGCATGAATGATATGATATATGATGTTGTCTCTGAATAGTTGTCTGCTGGTTGACATGTGACATCTGTTTATGACTATTATATTATATTATATTATTGATGGTTGATTTTATGATATGCATTAATGTTGCTGTTGAGGTTGCTTGGTTGTGATGTTAGAAGCCCTAGTTGACACCCTAAGGGTACGTTGTTTGTTAAAGAGTTGCAAAAGCAGTATATGGGTACTGAGATGAGAATGTGGATGCCAAGGGCATCGTGATAAATATAAGTGTAAGATTGGTACCGGTGTCAACTTAGGTTATTTGTGCATTGCATATTGCCAAAGTGGTGAGCCGTGTGACTGGGAGTCATGTGAGGTTGGTGTACCCGGGTGCGGGTACGAAATGCGAGAGGGACGGTTATGTGAGCCTTGGGGATGTAGCCGGGTTCGGATTGATTAACAATAACCAATGCTTTATAACCATTGAGTCGTGATCTTTGCTTGTACTCGACTATCTCGATGTCTGGGCCTTGAGTACCCCACGTCGCAGGTGGACCTTCCGAGGCGACCAAGATGCCCCTATTGGAGTTGAGCTCATAGGGGAGGAACCCTTATTGGTCACGGCGAGCGAAATAGTTACCTGGACAAACCAACTGATATTCTCTGGGTAAAGGAAGACCTGAGAGAGAAAGAGAATGTTCGGAGAATCAATACTCCCAGTGTCAGAGATCAACCGATATGCATAGGAGTGTGACTCCTTAGAGGATTGATCCTAAATATACAATTGAAGATGTTTGTGAAAGAATGATTCGACAGATGGTTGTTGTTTGTAGATATCGATTTTTGGTTGATAACATGCTGTATTATGCCCAACCTCTTTTTTGGTGATGATTAGTTGCTTATCACCCTTCTTTCTCTATCTTTCTATGTATGCGTCTGTACGATAAATGAGCAGCGGTAGTAGGAAGGGGACAACAGCGTGGCAAGATTATCGCCCGCGACACTACTTCCAGAGGATCCCACCAAGGATCCCAATCCTCAAAGATATTGAGATTGTATATCATGATGATCGTGGGTAGCAGGTCAACCTCTCAGAGTTCTTCATGGCTTACATCGGCCTTGTCAGTCTCTACGTGCGTATTGAAGGAGGTCCTTATTTTCACTTGGATGGCCCATATAGGATTTCTCAACATTTGCCTTTCTCAGAGATGTGGTATCCACCTCGTCAGAGGGAGTTCCCTGATGACATGTGGAACATGGTGGATAGGCCTGAGGCTAGGAGCCATGTGGGAATGGTTTGGAGAGGCAAAAGATGGAGGAGAGTTCAGACCATGTATCATTACCATTGTCAAAGAGTGATGATTGGTGATGAGTAAGTCAGGAAGCCTAGAGCTAGAGATGCCAGAGTCTACCGACGTCACTTCGGTGAGGGAGAGGGTAGTTCCAGACTCCCATATCAGCTATGATATGGATCTATCGGATGCGTCTACTAGGGTGTGCCTCTTTGAGCATATTTTGATATTTTGATGTATTTTTGGTGAGGCGGGCCGGGTACTGTAGGACCTCTGTTACACAGTTCTATGACCAGTCTCTGTATCTTTTTCTTTATCAGCGCCTGCATAGTTTTCTTTAGGTTTATGATCCCTCTCTTGGGATTCATCGTACATTGGTAACATGTTGTACATATTGTATATAAGTCGTGTTTATATTTTATCGATGTGCCTGCTCAACTGTTTTAATTTTTTACTATTTTTATTAATATAATATTTCCGTCCGTAATAAAGCGCGCTAACATTAATAACGGATTAAGGTTAGTCAATTAGGGTTCTTCTTTAATGGGACATCGAGATATCTCATTTGGTGGTATCAGAGCAGTTACATTCTAATTAGACTGTGCGGTTAGGGTGAGTACCAACATTATTAGTTGGATCCTCATCGGATATCATCTTTGCTTAGAAAGGGTAGAGTGTCCGATATGCAAGTTATCCTTACTGTACGATAATAATTGTTAAGTATTTATAAGACATATGATAATACATATCTGTTTATATGATTCTGTATGTCTTATGAATAATGGACTAATTATTTCTTTTATAGGAAATTATAATGGCTCGTAATTGTAACGCCCCTTCCCAGGGCGCCACAGTTAAGGGCATATTGTGATTATAAGGTCGAAAATAGTGGAATAATTATATAGGGTTTAATAAATATTACGGTTTCAAAATTTCTTTTCATGATGGACAAAAGATAAAGGTCCAGAAGGACTAAAGTGCAAAAAGCGGAAAATTGTAAAGCAAGCAAGCACAAGGGGTAAAATGGGAATATTACTATTTGTATTGTTTGTTTTAGAATTATGTATAAGTGGTAAGTAGAGTTATCAAATTCAATATTGGTCCCACACACATACATATTTATCACGTGCCTAAATGTTTTCAACATGTGCTTATAAGAAATAAGACTGACAATTAATTAATCTTAATGTGGAATCATTTTCTTAACTGTCAAGTTTTTGAAAATTCAATTTGATACGCACCATAATCTATTATGATTATCCTGTAATCAATTATGAGTCGAAGTTAAATGACTTTAATTAATATTAAATGAGTAATTCTGTCATTAAAGCCGTTGGGTTTAAATTTTTGAATTAGTATAATCGATTATGGTTCTTGTATAATCGATTAGGTCCTCTCTGACTTCAAATGGACTTCAAACAGAAATCACATAATCAATTATGTAATCGATTATGGCTTTTTAAACAAAAGTCAGTGGACCCGTAACCGATTAGTATAATCGATTATGTCTATTTTGTCAAATGCGCGCTTCCTGAAAATGCTTTAAATAATCGATTATGCTCTTACAATAATCGATTGTGCCTCGACAGAAATGAATTTTAAGAGGCTTGACCTAATCTTTTTTTGAACTATCACCACTTTTATATAAATAGAAGAATGGGCAGCCTTGTCTCTGACACAATACTCTATTATCTTACTCTATGCTAAAACTCTGATTAACATTCTCTATGCTAATTTATCTTACACTATCACTTGACCATATTGCACTTTTGAGTGCTTCCTATTTGTAATCTTTTTCAAAGTTTTTCAAAGTGAGTGTGATCTCACGAAAATGTTTTTAAGACTCTTGCACAAGGGATAGTACGTCATGTGATTTGTGTTAAGGGTGCTCTAATTTGTAAAGGTTCTAGTTTAGCCTGTTTTAAAAACTAGAGTTGATTGGAAACCCTTGGGCGTATTGCCTTAGGGACTGGACGTAGGCCATGTGGGTAGTTGTGTGGCCAAACCAGGATACATCGTTGTGTCATCTTCTTCCCTTATCTCTTTACACTTTATTTCGTAACGTTTTATTTTTAATCTTTTTCTTCGGAAAACAAGTTTTAAATTTAGTTTAAATCGTCAAAAGTTTTCAAAAATCAATTCACACACAATTCACCCCCTCTTGTGTTTGAGGTCACTTGTCAACAAGTCAAACTTGAAGTAAAACATACATGGTAAAGCATTAAAGCATTTTCCGTAACATAACACATACATTAATTTGTGACTAGATATGCTTCAGGCACCATCATATAGAAACATAAATTAAATAGTCATAGGTCAGCAGCTTCTACGGTGAGCAACATGGGCATGTTGCTCACATGAGCGACTTATTATAGCCGTTAGATAATGATATTCCACCGATATTATCATACACCATCAACACCCAAATTTTTTTCATTCTATGCCTCTCACACCCAATTCCCACCTCTCTCTCTCTCTCCCTCTCTCTCTTTCTCTCACTCAACAGTATCACGGAAGCCCTCCTCTTCCGGCGCCGATCGATGGCAGCAATCCCTTCCTTCACTTGTTCAACTCCTTGTGAAATAGCTCACTGTGACTCTTCACTCCAGCTTCCGCCATCGCCGACGTCCCATGAAGGAGGAGGGTTCAATAGACCTGTGTATTTGTCAAAGTTCTCAGATCTGCATCTGGATTGAACAACCACTTTCACACACAAACCAAAACGTGATGTGAACATGAATTGAACTGCATAGACAGGGAAGTGGCGGTACGTGATGGGGATGAACACCACGCGTCACGAGGCAACGACAACATGTAACACCCCATTTTATTTTATATATATATATATGACATATATGTTTGAATATGGTTTTTAGATTGTTCTTGGCATCTAAGTTCATTTTTGGAAAGTTTGGCCTTAGAAAGACTAAAACCTTTTAGAGTCCTAGTAACATGTTTCACCATTTTGGTCATATATTGAGATCTAGATGTCCGATATAGGTGATCTTTGTGGCATTGGAAATATAATAGAATTTTCTACAACTTTATGAAGAGATATAAATCAAATTCGGAAGTTTAGGTTGTCAAAAATAATCAATTGTGGAGCAGGCCAGCATGTGCGGATTTTGGATATACCTCCACTAATTTGGGCCTATCTCACCCATTTCAAACCCAAATTAAGTATATGAGCACTAATTGGAAAGATTATTTGAAGATATATATGTTAGTATTGAATTGATTTCGAAATATTGGTCAGAAATATTATTTATGGGTTAGGTGAAAAGTGAAGGAATCATATGGCATAATTAGTGCAAGATTAGGTGGGATAATTAATGCAATGCCTTTTGTTTCATTCTTTTTGACTCACCAACTCCACCAACCATCCCACAATCAGATAACACCTCAAAACAACTCATAGTGGAGCAAAGCATGGAGTGATTTATGGATTAGTGGAGTCCATCATGAAAGAAAAACCAATAATCAAAGTTTAGTGGGAGACAAAAGCAAGAACATTCACCAACCACGGAATATTAATTAGGCCACCAAGGAGCACGAATTTTGGGCAAATTTATATAGTTTCTAAGCCTATATAAAGGATGGTTATTGACGCTTAAAGAGGAGAGAAGAAAGCTTAACCTATAGATCAAAACAACCATTGCCGAAAACTTGAAACTTGGAGGAACAGTTTCGGTAAATCCTTCACTACTTCTACATATACCGTTGGATCTTGTTCCAAATTCATATAGCGTTTCTAGGCTTATATTACTTCGTATCCAACGGTGGAAATTTCTGTTTAATCCATATAGTGAGAGTTATTCATCTTATAAGTTTGATTTGAGTTCAACTCGGGTAGCTCCAGACCAGTCAACTTGAGAGGATCATCCTGTGCTCAGTAACCGTTGGATCTAGCTGAAACTTTTGCATAAGATAAATTAAAGGTATATCTTTATTCTTACCGTTCAAATTGCTAAAATAATGTGTGGTTTGTGAGATATAAGGCAAACACAGTGGCGGATTTTGTGGTAATTGCTACCGATTTTAAGTTCTTTACAATGTGTCTTTCACAATGTGTTTCGTAGTTGAATCTTGATGCTCAGGGACCCTAGTGGATCTTATTTCTTCTTTTTAAACGCGAACTTCAATCCAGGTATGGGGAGAAGGGTAGTGTTTACATAGGCTTGGAGTTAGAGTAAAGTAAAAGGGGTCCCCATAACCCCGTATTTATGTGTTACTAAATGATTTTAATACGTATGAGGTTGTGATTGTTGATTATAACATGTTAGTGGTCATTGTTGGATATTTGATTTTTCATGCTTATGTTCATAATGTTTGGTTTGTGATTATGTTGTTGTTGTTGTTGTTAATATGAATATGTTGACATAACAATGTGTTGGATAACGCTGTTGTTGTTATGACTGTTGATGGTTAAGTCTTGGGTGGTTATTGGCCCAAGCAACGTTATTGTTAAGTCTCGAGTACTTGTTGTTGCAAGAGGAGGTGGTGGCGTTTATCGTTGATTGCTGTTTGACATGCATTTCATTGGAGATGTTGTTGGGAGATGTTCGACATAGGGGAGATCGTCCGAGAGTAAGGCGATCCGGTCATCCACGGTAGGTTACCCAAGGTTTGGTAACCGCGGCCCCCTGTGATGAGGCATCCATGGTTTGGTGCGTTGGCTATCCATAGGGTCTACCCGAGGTTAGGTGGACTGCTGGTGTTGGTGTTTATTGGCCAATACGGATATGTAACTCCGAAGTCGTTCATCTTGAGTTAGTTGGATCCACATGCATAGTTGGAGTAGCGGAGTAGTTGGTACCTTGCATTGCATAGCATATTCGATGATGTTGTTGTTGATGTACGTTGATACATGCTAAAAACTATATGCCTATGTTGATGCCATGCTTGTATGATTTACTTTACTTCCTACCTCTATGTTGATTATGTATACATGAACTTACTCCCCTTCGTTTGTTGCTTGTGTTTGGCCTGAACGGCATTTGCAGAGGATGACGGGTAGCCTGGAGAGGAGTGACTCTGAGGAGCTGCCACTCATAGTTAGGGCCTGCTTTTATGTTTTAATTCTTTTGGTTTAGATGTATTTCCGTTATACGGAAGGATTATACCAGCTTTGTATGTGACATCGGGGTTGGGTTTTATTATGTTTATTTGATTTAACTATTTATTTCCGCGATTTTGAAACTTGGTTCATGTGGGACTTTTCTACCCATGGACAACTCACTGAATTCTTATTCAGGTTATGCATGTCTGTTTAATTGAATTTTGGTTTTTATGTCCTTTATCATGCGGGGCAGAGAGGTGTCACATTTAGTGGTATCAGAGCAGGTCTGTCCTATCAGGCCGTGGTATGAGTCTGTTATGAGTCTGATGTGTACTCTTGTTTGAAATGTCTATACTTGTATAGACAATGATGCTCAAGTAGAAGCTGGTGTGCGAGTTTTTGTGCCTAAAGGACTGTCTTGGTCTCGTACAGGAACTGATGGCTGGACGCGGACGAAACGAGCAAGCTATCGTTGATGCATTGGCACTTCTTGCCCATGCTATCGGACAGAATAATCAGAATCACAACAGTGGGCCGGATGAGTTCCTGGGACTTGATAAGTTCCAGAAGAACAACCCGCCTTCCTTCAAGGGGGCGTATGATCCAGAAGGAGCCACGCTGTGGTTGCGGGAGACTGAGAAGATCTTCTGAGCGATGGACTGCAACGATCAACAGAAGCTGATATTCGCTACCTTCATACTGACAGAGGAGTCAGAACAGTGGTGGGATAATTGTCGCCACAGGTTGGAGGCTGAACACACAGTGGTTACTTGGGTGGTGTTCCAGCAGAGGTTCTTGGAGAAGTACTTTCCGGCAGATATAAGGGACAAGAAGGAGATAGAGTTCTTGAGGCTGACACAGGGATCGATGACTGTGGGAGAATATGCTGCCAAGTTTGAGGAATTGGCTGGATACTACACGCCATATCAGTATGCTGCAGATGAAAGATCCAAGTGCGTAAAGTTTGAGGCAGGTCTAAATCCGGAGATCAAGCAAGCTATTAGCTACCAGGAGATCAGGGTGTTCCCAACTCTGGTCAACAAGTGCCGGATTTATGAAGATGCATCCTTGTTCCGGGCAGCCAGTTCTAAGGGGCCGGATGGTCAGGGTAGCAGAAGGACAAAAGTCAGGGATAAGGGAAAGCAGCGCTACGCTCCATCAGGCAGGGACTTCAAGCATAGTGGCAGGAAGCCCCAATATTCCCAGTATAGGTTTAGGAGTGGGTCCTTTAGTGCTCCCAAGCCTATGAGGTGCGGCAGGTGCGAAGCTACTGATCATTTTTCATCTCAGTACAAGGAGCCCACGGTCATTTGTTTCAAGTGTGGTAAGCCGGGGCACATCAGCAGGGAGTGCAGTGGTGATGGTAGCAGTACCAAGTCAGAACCTCCTAGTGTAGGCAAGACTCAGTCGTCGCAAGCCAACAGATTGAAGACTACTGGGAGAGTATTTACTCTGAGCGGAGCGGAAGCCTCCGAGTCCGATGATCTGATTCAAGGTACATGTTTAATTGATGACGTTCCTTTAACTGTATTGTATGATTCGGGTGCTTCGCATTTGTTTATATCACTTGATAGGGTCAAGAACCTTGGTTTACCTGTTGTTTTGTTGGACCTTGACTTATTAGTGTCTACTCCTACGAATAAGCCTGTCCTTACTTCCCATGCATGCAAGAACTGTCGTGTCACCATTGATAATAGAACTTTCATTGTTGATCTTGTATGCATTCCCCTCAAAGACCTTGATATGATCCTTGGCATGGACTGGTTATCTTCCAATCATGTCCTGTTGAACTGTTTTGACAAAACTTTGATTTTCGCTACCTCGACGGAGTCTAAGAATCCGAACCTTCTATCTGCCAACCAAGTTCAGGCTTCGATTCGTGATGAAGTCCAGTTATACATGATGTTAGCTTATCTGGAAGTAGAGAGCCAACCTTTTAATGTCTCCAGCTTGCCGACAGTGCGAGAGTTTCCTGAAGTGTTTCCGGGAGATGTTTACGAACTACCCCCAGAACGAGATGTAGAGTTTGCCATAGACTTAGTGCCTGGCACTGGGCCGATCTCCATAGAACCATATAGGATGTCCCCTCTAGAGTTAGCTGAGTTGAAAGAGCAGTTAGATGACCTGATGCATAAGCAGTTCATTAGGTCGAGTGTGTCCCCGTGGGGAGCACCTGTGCTGTTGGTAAAGAATAAGGATGGTAGTATGAGGTTGTGCGTCGACTATCGACAGCTCAACAAGGTGACGATAAAGAACCGATATCCCCTTCCTAGGATTGATGACCTTATGGATCAGTTGAGAGGCGCTTGCCTCTTCTCGAAGATAGACTTGAGGTCAGGGTACCATCAGATTCGTGTAAAGTCTGAGGACATCCCGAATACTGCGTTTAGAACGCGCTATGGCCACTACGAGTACCTGGTTATGCCTTTTGGTGTGACCAATGCTCCTGCTGTGTTCATGGATTACATGAATAGGACCTTTCACCCTTACTTGGACAAGTTTGTGGTGGTTTTCATAGATGACATCTTAGTGTACTCCAAGGGAATAGAGGAGCATGAAGAACACCTGAGGGTTGTATTGCAAACTCTTAAAGACAAGAAGTTGTACGCTAAGTTGTCTAAGTGTGAGTTCTGGTTGGAAGAGGTAAGTTTCTTAGGACATGTCATCTCTAAGGGTGGCATTGCGGTGGACCCAGCCAAGGTGGAAACGGTGCTCCAGTGGGAAGCGTCGAGATCTGTGACCGAAATTAGAAGTTTCTTGGGTTAGCTGGGTATTATAGGCGGTTTATAGAGGGTTTTTCCAAGATAGCTTTACCCTTAACCCGTCTCACCAGAAAAGGGCAGTTATTCATCTGGGACTCCAGATGTGAGGAAAGTTTCCGGACCCTTAAGAATAGGTTGACGTCGGCACGATGCTAGTTTTGCCAGACCCTAGTGAGCCTTTTGTAGTGTCTTGTGATGCTTCAAAGCAAGGCTTAGGCGGTGTCTTGATGCGAGAATGGTAAGGTAGTAGCTTATGCTTCTAGGAAGCTAAAGACCCACGAGAAGAACTACCCTACCCATGATCTAGAGCTAGGAGCTGTGGTATTCACCCTAAAGATTTGGAGGCACTACCTGTACGGCTCGAGGTTCGAAGTGTTTAGTGATCATAAGAGCCTGAATATCTCTTTGATCAAAAAGAGTTGAATATGAGACAGCGTAGATGGATGGAGTTCCTAAAGGATTATGACTTCGAACTGATCTATCACCCGGGTAAGGCCAATGTGGTGACCGATGCCTTAAGTAGAAAGACCCTGCATATCTCCGCCCTGATGGTTAGGGAGATGGACCTAATTGAGGAGTTTAGAGACCTTAACCTAGGTTGTGAGTTTACCCCTAAGAGCATTAGGCTTGGAACCTTAAAGATTGAGAACAATTTGATGGATCAAATTAGAGAGGGCCAGAAGTTAGACCAATTTCTCCTCGACCAGCGAGAATCGCTCGCACAGGGTAGAGCCAGTAACTTTAGAGTTGAAGCGGATGATATCTTGAGGTTTGAGGATAGAGTGTGCATACCAGATGTTTCCGGGCTCAGAAGGATGATCTTAGAAGAAGGGCATAGGAGCGGAATGAGTGTGCACCCAGGTGCCACCAAGATGTATCAAGACCTTAAGAAGATGTTCTGGTGGCCTAGGATGAAAAAGGATGTGGCCGAATTCGTTTATGCATGTCTAGTCTGTCAGAAGGCTAAGATAGAGCATCAGAAGCCATCAGGTATGCTGCAACCCTTAAGAATCCCAGTTTGGAAATGGGACAACATCTCCATGGATTTTGTGTCTGGACTCCCTAGGACTCCAACAGGTTTTGAGGCGATTTGGGTTGTGGTAGATAGACTCACAAAATCTGCACATTTCATCCCGATGAACATGGAGTATCCTTTAGAAAAACTAGCCAAGTTGTACATCAAAAAGATAGTTAGTTAGGCTTCATGGTGTACCCTCCAGCATAGTGTCCGATAGAGACCTGAGGTTTACCTCAAAGTTTTGGGAGAGCTTCCAAGATGCTTTAGACACGAAGCTTAGGCTTAGCTCAGCTTATCACCCCCAGACCGATGGGCAGTCTGAGAGGACCATCCAGTCCTTAGAGGACTTGTTGAGAGCATATGTGATTGAACAGCCAGGTAGTTGGGACAAGTTTTTGCCCCTGATAGAGTTTTCCTACAATAATAGTTTCCATTCCAGCATTGGCATGGCCCCTTATGAGGCTCTGTATGGAAGGAGATGTAGGACACCTTTGTGTTGGAGTGAACCTGGTGATAGTTTGGTATTAGGACCAGAAATAGTGCAAGAAACAACTGAGAAAATAAGGATGATCCAGGAAAGGATGAGAGTGACACAAAGTAGACAAAAGAGCTACCATGACAAGAGGAGGAAGGCACTTGAATTCCAGGAAGGTGACCATGTGTTCTTGAGAGTTACCCCGACAACTGGGGTTGGTAGAGTGATGAAGGCGAGGAAACTTACTCCCAGATTCATCGGTCCTTATCAAATTCTTAAAAGAGTCGGCGAAGTCGCCTACCAGATAGCCTTACCCTCGTTTTTATCCAACCTTCATAATGTCTTTCATGTTTCCCAACTCCGAAAGTATATCCATGACCCTAGTCACGTGATAGTTCCCGATACAATACAATTAAAGGAGAACCTGACATTCGAGGTGTTACCTATTCGGATCGAAGATAGGAGGGTGAAGCAGCTTGGGGGAAAGGAGATCCCTTTGGTCAAGATGGTTTGGGGCGGGGCGGCTGAGGAAAATACTACCTGGGAATTGGAAAGCAAGATGAAGTAAGCATACCCGCATCTGTTCAGTTCAGGTTAGTAGAAATTTCGAGGACGAAATTTTTTTAAGGGAGGTGGAATTGTAACACCCCATTTTATTTCATAAATAACCTTAATATATTTATATATATATGACATATATGTTTGAATATGGTTTTTAGATTGTTCTTGGCATCTAAGTTCATTTTTGGAAAGTTTGGCCTTAGAAAGACTAAAACCTTTTAGAGTCCTAGTAACACATTTCACCGTTTTGGTCATATATTGAGTTCTAGATGTCCAATATAGGTGCTCTTTGTGGAATTGGAAAGATAAGAGAATTTTCTACAACTTTAATGAAGAGATATAAATCAAATTAGGAAGTTTAGGTTGTCAAAAATAATTAATTGTGGAGCAGGCCAGCTTGTGCGGATTTTGGATATACCTCCACTAATTTGGGCCTATCTCACCCATTTCAAACCCAAATTAAGTATATGAGCACAAAGTGGAAAACTTATTTGAAGATATATCTGTTAGTATTGAATTGATTTCGAAATATTGGTCAGAAATATCATTTATGGGTTAGGTGAAAAGTGAAGGAATCATATGGCATAATTAGTGCAAGATTAGGTGGGATAATTAATGCAATGCTTTTTGTTTCATTCTTTTTGACTCACCAACTCCACCAACCATTCCACAATCAGATAACACCTCAAAACAACTCATAGTGGAGCAAATCATGGAGTGATTTATGGATTAGTGGAGCCCATCATGAAAGAAAAACCAATAATCAAAGTTTAGTGTGAGATAAAAGCAAGAACATTCACCAACCATGGAATATTAATTAGGCCACCAAGGAGCAATAATTTTGGGCAGATTTATAGAGTTTCTAAGCCTATATAAAGGATGGTTATTGACACTTAAAGATTAGAGAAGAAAGCTTAACCTATAGACCAAAACAACCATTGCCGAAAACTTGAAACTTGGAGGAACAGTTTCGGTAAATCCTTCACAACTTCTACATATACCGTTGGATCTTGTTCCAAATTCATATAGAGTTCCTAGGCTTATATTACTTCATATCCAACGGTGCAAATTTCTGTTTAATCCATATAGTGAGAGTTATTCATCTTATAAGTTTGATTTGAGTTCAACTCGGGTAGCTCCAGACCAGTCAACTTGAGAGGATCATCCTGTGCTCAGTAACCGTTGGATCTAGCTGAAACTTTTTCATAAGATAAATTAAAGGTATATATTTATTATTACTGTTCAAATTGGTAAAATAATGTCTGGTTTGTGAGATATAAGGCAAACACAATGGCGGATTTTGTGGTAATTGCTGCCGATTTTAAGTTCTTTACAATGTGCCTTTCACAATGTGTTTCGTAGGTGAATCTTGAAGCTCAGGGACCCTAGTGGATCTTATTTCTTCTTTTTAAACGCGAACTTCAATCCAGGTATGGGGAGAAGGGTAGTGTTTACATAGGCTTGGAGTTAGAGTAAAGTAAAAGGGGTCCCCATAACCCCGTATTTATGTGTTACTAAATGATTTTAATACGTATGAGGCTGTGATTGTTGATTATAACATGTTAGTGGTCGTTGTTGGATATTTGATTATTCATGCTTATGTTCATAATGTTTGGTTTGTGATTATGCTGTTGCTGTTGTTGTTAATATGAATATGTTGACATAACAATGTGTTGGATAACGCTGTTGTTGTTATGACTGTTGATGGTTAAGTCTTGGGTGCTTATTGGCCCAAGCAACGTTATTGTTAAGTCTCGAGTAATTTTTGGTGCAAGCGGAGGTGGTGGAGTTTGTCGTTGATTGCTGTTTGACATGCATTTCATTGGAGATGTTGGTGGGAGATGTTCGACATAGGGGAGATTGTCCGAGAGTAAGGCGATCCGGCCATCCACGGTAGGTTACCCAAGGTTTGGTAACCGCGGCCCCCCGTGATGAGGCATCCATGGTTTGGTGCGTTGGCTATCCATAGGGTCTACCCGAGGTTAGGTGGACTGCTGGTGTTGGTGTTTATTGGCCAATACGGATATGTAACTCCGAAGTCGTTCATCTTGAGTTAGCTGGATCCACATGCATAGTTGGAGTAGCGGAGTAGTTGGTACCTTGCATTGCATAGCATATTCGATGATGTTGTTGTTGATGTACGTTGATACATGCTAAAAACTATATGCCTATGTTGATGCCATGCTTGTATGATTTACTTTACTTCCTACCTCTATGCTGATTATGTATACATGAACTTACTCCCCTTCGTTTGTTGCTTGTGTTTGGCCTGAACGGCATTTGCAGAGGATGACGGGCAGCCCGGAGAGGAGTGACTCTGAGGAGCTGCCACTCATAGTTAGGGCCTGCTTTTATGTTTTAATTCTTTTGGTTTAGATGTATTTCCGTTATACGAAAGGATTATACCAGCTTTGTATGTGACATCGGGGTTGGGTTTTATTATGTTTATTTGCTTTAACTATTTATTTCCGCGATTTTGAAACTTGGTTCATGTGGGACTTTTCTACCCATGGACAACTCACTGAATTCTTATTCAGGTTATGCATGTCTGTTTAATTGACTTTTGGTTTTTATGTCCTTTATCATGCGGGGTAGAAGCGTGTCACACAACACAGACGGATCTGGGCGAAGAGGCTGACCAGAACTCAAAGACGACACAGCGGTGGGGGAGAGCAGGGTGGCGGTGCTGGGAACCCCTTGTTGCCACCGTCGAAGATAGGGTCGCCGGATTCCATGAGGTGAGGAGGTGATAATGGGGGGAATGGGAGGGGAGGCCAAGGTGGTGGGGTCGAGGTCGGAGGAGAGATGGGTAGTGGGGGTGGGGGTTTGGGTCGGAGAAGAGATGGCGGCGGTGGTGGGGGACGGAGAGTTCGCAGTGGTGATGAAGGCTCATGGTGGTGGCGCCGTCGCATGGAAGGCCTGTGGAGGGAGGGACAATAAAGGAAGGATCAAAGAAGGAAATACCTGGGGGAGAGAAGGAAATAAAGAAAAAAAATATAGTGTGGAAGGGTGCATGATAATATCATGTAACATTATTTAATTAATGGTTATTTATGATTGCTTATGGTGAGCAACATGAGAAGGTTGCTCACCCTAGAATTACCCGTCATATGTCTATTATACATCAGTTCCAGAAGTTCCAAAGATAACATCATAGTGGAGTTAACATATCTCCATAATAAAAGTATAAGGTAATAATCGGGTAAACAATGACCTAATCAAGACTGGCCAAAGACTTGCAACACTACAAAAAGGGCGGATAAACCCAGCACAAGGTCCAGTCGTAAACTCCATCGTCACAGAACCTTCCACTTAGACGAAAAGCAACAGTCCAAACAGAAAGAGATGGTCCTCCACGATAGCCACAGATAGTCCCAGTCACCGGTCTAAAGCAGCGGAAGTTGTTTGGATCATCATAGATAACAAAAGACTCTATCCCGTCATAAAAATCTCCGCGGTGATATACCATGACACATCTGATTCCTCAATCGGCATCCTCGTCTAAAGAAAACACACGACAAGGGAAATAAGATCAGCGTAACAAGGTGAGATCCCCATTACCATACAACATATATCAGACACATATACACAAGTATACATATCAGGTACAATATTATCAATAAGGTATGTCAAAGATATTCAAAATCACAATTAAACATTCACAGGACAAAGTCCACCTAGACAAGAGACATCTAGTACTCGAGGAAGACTAAGACCCCTACACCATGGTGCTTATAGAATGTTTGGAAGGAGTGGTTAGAGCACATGTTTCACAACTGCCAATGTTAGGCATCTTGTGCGTTTAATAATAATAGCCACATATGGAAATCAGAACTGATTGTGAAACACTCTCGATAACCTGGACTGGTTAGCATCTAGTCGTAGATGTCAGTGTATTGCATGGAATGCCACGACCAAGAAGAATCACCAACTGGCCATCCATGACCTTTCTACCCTGACCATCCCCAAGACCATTTAAGATCGTCACTAGCACGTCCTCATGCGCACAGACATGTAAGTTTAACTTCCTAGGCACAAAGGCCTTACTGAACATAGTATCAACTATGTGTTAAGGCAATAATGCCGATGCGTATAACTTATCTATCCACCGGATAAACCTAGTGATTCCGCAAGAATCCATTCGATGTGCTTTTCAGATGCTCGATATACTCGGGTCCTAATCACCGGCTCCCCTTACACCGAGCTAAAGTTCTCACACAATTATTTTATGTTTGTGTAAAGATGTGTTAAGATTTTCATTTCCAAACCCTAAGTATATTATGGAGGTCAAACCAAGGGTCCAACAATCATTCTCTTTTCACTTTTATACATTGAGCCTTTTGCTTGGCTTATAAGTAAACAAAACGTATTATTTATTCCATTAAGTCTTATGGAGGAACGGATGATTAAATCATCCATACTTTATGACATATGGTCCTGTTTCACCATGAGCCATAATTAATTAAATCCTTGTCTTTTCTCTAAGTCACTTTGACTTAGGATTTACCGTTTTGTTCTGAAACACAAGTCTTGGAGACTAAATTCCTTTTGTCTAAAGACAATAACTTTTTACCCAAAACTAAAACATTTTGAAATAGATTTAAGGTATGGGTACATTGGTACCAAATCATTCAAAATAAACTTTAGGAGAATACTTGAAATATTTACAAAACGGTTTTTCCTCTTTTACCCGATTTTGGGCCTAAAGCCCATTACTTTAAAAATATGATTCTTTTGGTCAAACTCTTTAATTTCCTATGTTCTAATACTCATTTTAAGTCATTGAAACACTGGATTTTTATTTTTGATCATTACTTACACAAAACCCTAATTCTTGGGCGAAAGACTCTAAATTTGAAAATTGAGTAAGTTCGTTTCATCAACTCTTTAATCCTAAAGGTCCATGACTCATTTTAGTCGACTTTTTAATGATAAAAAAGTCTTATGGTATTCAATGAACACTTTTAAGTAATCTAAATAAGTCTGGTGGTATTCAATCAAGATTATCAGGATTTTTTATAGAGAGAATCCAAATCTAGCTGTATTCAATCATAACTTTTTACAAGTAATAAAAAGTATTGTAGTATTCAAAAACTTCCTAATTTGACGGATTATTTTCTAAGACGGATTTTGTGAGACTTTGTGTGACTTTCACTACAAAAAAAGAGTTATTTAGCGACCACCAAATTCGGTCGCTAAAATATCGAAATTCGGTCGCTAAACCGTTTAGCGACCGATTTTTCATATTTAGCGACCGAATTTGGTGGTCGCTAAATACCTGGTCGCTAAATCATTTGGTGGTCGCTAAATCGGTCGCTAAACCATTTAGCAACCAATTTAGCGACCGAATTTTCATATTTAGCGACCGAATTTCTATATTTAGTGACCAATTAAGTGTGGTCGCTAAATTCGGTCGCTAAAATACTTTTTTTTTTTTGTAGTGTTTTTAGTGATTTTTTAGTAACAAAAAGTCTCACCTCAACACATGAGATTTCTCAGGATTCTCCGTTCTTATTTCTCTTCACCTTATGCCTTCACCTCTCTCCCTCCCTCCCTCCCTCCATCCCTCCCTCCATCTATCTCCTTTATCCTTCTCTCTCCTCCCTCCCTCCCTCCCTCCCTCCAACTCTCTCCTTTCTCCCCCTCTCTCTCCTGTCTCCCTCCCACGGTTGTCGTTCAACCCAACATAAGTTACCAAACAACTTTAGAGTGCGTTTGTTACGGATTATTTGACGAAAAAAAACTTTTTATAATTGAAAAAAATCATTTATAATGAGTTTGATTGTGTTTGTTTATGCTTTTCATTAAAAAACATTTAAAAAAATTATTTTTAAGGTTAAAATCAGAAGCTACAAGATTTTGCAGGTAATGATAATGACCCTCAAAATGGAAATGAATTGTTTAATCTTAGCCATGCATCCTTGAGGAATGTGATCGAGAAGATATTTGAGATTTTTAAATCGCGGTTCACAATTTTTAAGTCAGCACCTCCATTTCTATTTAAGAAACAAGCATAACTTGTGTTAGCATGTGTAGCACTACATAACTTCCTCTGTAAAGAATGTCGTTCTGATGAATTTCTAATTGAACTAATAGACGAATCTTCATCTTCAATATTACCAGCTAATGTAGACAATGATTTTGAACCTATTGTTCAAACCCAAGAGCAGGAACGAGAAGATGCTAATGCGTGGAGAGCTAGCATGGCTTTAGATATGTGAAGAAATGCAACTTAAGAGGACATGAAGCTACATCGATTTGACTATTAATTAAAATATTAGAAAAATTGTATTGGATTTTATTTTTTTATATTATATTATTCATTCTTCGTTACTTTTTTCATTGACTCTTGTAACTTTGAATGTTTGCTAAAAATTAATATTTTCCTTTCAAATCTTATAAATCCATATAGTCCATTCAAATCTTATAAAGTCTTATGATATAAATCCTTTAAAATCCACACATGAGAATCTTGACTTTAACAATCTTTAAAAAAAAAGTCTTTTAAAATCTTATAAGTCATTATATTCCTACATAGTCTTTTAAAATCCGCAAGACTTTTTTAGGCCAAAACAATCTTTTAAAATCTCAATCCAATACACCCCCTTAGTTTAGTATTGAAAATATTTTCAAACACTATTTTACTGCCTTGGCTGAATCCTACCTCATTGGTTCCTTTTACAAGTTTAATCTTATGAAAACTCATTTTATTTGTATACTAGAACATGATTTGATCCCTCTATGACCTAGACTTGGATCAAAACCATTTTGGAACCATTTGAACAATACTTGGAAGCTTTGGATACAACAAAAACAGTTTTGAAAACTATCATTTTCTTCTTAGTTTCATTAGTCATTAAAGTCCATGTTTAAGCTTAGAATCACTTAGGTTTTAAAGTTGAAGTTGTTAATCCTTTAAACAATAACTTGGTTGACACCCTAAGCATCCAAAAGTGAAGATTTTGCTTCACCAAGCATACTCATATTCACATATATGTATCATCATATCATCATGAGCAATAAAAACACATACTTGCATATATTCAAGCATAAAAATCCAATCTTTAACCAAATGGTCAAAGACTTGGTTTTTCTTCAAACCAATTTTTTTTTTCAAGCATGAGATCACATCATAAAACACAACCAAGCACCCAAAATAATATTACAAACATGTTCTCAAAGAGAACCAAATGAATATGAACCAAAACCCTTGAGCTTAGGGCTTTAAAGCAAGCATGAAAATAAAGAAACCATCCACACATCCAAGATATGGTATGATGTGGCTAGTCTCCTCCATGACCTATTGTAGACACTTTAAGATGAAGGTGATGAAGGTGGTGTGATGAAAAAGATGAAGACTTTGAAGATCTTGTCCAAAAACTATCAAGTTAGAAAGTGAAGAACTTGATGAGTGTTCTTGAAGATGAAGAACAAAAGTGCTCCAAATGAAAATCTTTGTGAAATAGAAGAGGCTTAGATGATGGTGAGGATCAAGGAAATTAAATTGGAATTTTTAAAACAAACTTGGATGATTCTCTAATGATGGCAGCTGAAAATGCTAAGAGATGAGAGAGAAGAGAGCTTTAGGGTTTGTTCTTGAAGGTGGGAGGTTTTTGATGTATAAAATAAGGTAAATGAAGTGTTTAAGTGTTTTTGTGTGTGGGTGAGTGGTGTATCCGAATTTTGCTTGGAATTAGGGGTAGGAAACTAATTCAAAATGTAATTGTATTTTGGTGTAAGAGAATGGAGGGTTGTGATGAAGAAAGGACAATGTCTTGTCTACTTTCTAGCATAAATTTAGGGATTAACCTTAAATGGGGCTTTTTGACCAAACTGGGTTCATTTTAGAAACTATTTACCAGTTTAGGGTTATTCTGAAACTATTTACCAATGGGGGGTCGTTTTGAATATTTTATTATTGTTCGGTCTGACGGGTCAAAGGCGCCACTGCAGTTGGCGCCTACACTTTTATAAAAAAAAAAATCAAAAGGGGAGGCGCATTTGGCAGTGGCGTCCTCCCCCTGCTAGCTACAATAGCGCTACAGTGCGCTACTGTAGCAGCACCTTTTTTTTTAAAAAATTTTGGTTTTTTTAAAAAAATAAAAATTTTATTTGTAAAAAAACCCATTCACCAGATAATGAATTGAATTCACCAGATATCTGTACCCGATTCACCAGATATTTACACATACTTAACCAAAAAAAATTATTTCTAAAAAAAAAACCCATTCATCAGATAATGAACTGAATTCACCAGATATTTGTACCCGATTCACCAGATATTTACACATACTTAACCAAAAAAATTTATTTGACTTTTTTAAAAAAATAAAAATTTTATTTCTAAAAAAACCCATCCACCAGATAATGAACTGAATTCACCAGATATTTGTACCTGATTCACCAGATATTTACACATACTTAACCAAAAAAATTTATTTGACATTTTTAAAAAAATAAAAATTTTATTTCTAAAAAAACCCATTCACCAGATAATGAACTGAATTCACCAGATATTTGCACATACCTGACCTGATTATGGAGACACCGCGGTTTCTCTTGTATTATATATAATATAATGAGAGTGACCTCTTGAAATTATAATTTGTACCCGGTTTCTCTTGTATTTATTTCTCAAAAAAACCCATTCACCAGATATCTAAACTGGTAAATAGTTTCTAAAAGGAATCCAGTTTGGTCAAAAAGCCGAAAAAGAAAGATAGCAGAACGAACGTGTAGAAAAAGAAAAAGAAAAGGGGAGGTGAAATCCCGTAATAATGAGTAGCAAATAATATCGCAGTAGGCATAAAAAATAATAGCAATAACAATTTACACTAATAAATATTCATCAATTATTACACTAATGGTTTTTTTTTTTAGAAATAAATTTTTTTGGTTAAGTATGTGTAAATATCTGGTGAATCGGTTACAAATATCTGGTGAATTCAATTCATTATCTGGTGAATGAGTTTTTTTACAAATAAAATTTTTATTTTTTTAAAAAAATCAAATTTAAAAAAAAAAGTGCTGCTACAGTAGCGCTACTGTAGCTAGCAGGGGGAGGACGCCACTACCAAATGCACCTCCCCTTTTGAATTTTTTTTTTTATAAAAGTGCAGGCGCCAACTGCAGTGGCGCCTTCAAAGGCGCCATCTGCAGTGGCGCCTTTGACCTGTCAGACCGAAAAATAATAAAATATTCAAAACGACCCCCCATTGGTAAATAGTTTCAGAATAACCCTAAACTGGTAAATAGTTTCTAAAAGGAACCCAGTTTGGTCAAAAACCCCTTAAATGGTATGGTGACTTTATCCATTTGTGTAAGGTTGACAAGTTGTCATCTAATTGGTCTAGCTACTCTAACTAAGTGAGGTAATGACTTAGTTGGACTTGAAACTATCTAGTTTCATCTGTTTGACAAGTATTTTGAGATTTTCGGTCTAGAAATTAAAATTTAACGGGCCTGATTAAAATAATAATATTTTCAACAACTCTACCTAAAAATAACAGAGGCTCAAACAATTATTTTATGATTAATCTTTCTCATACATATACCGTGTCAATGGATTACAATTCACAATGTAAATCCGTATCGGGTGTCAAAACACAATATGATTCTTATATGAGTTTTAATTTGAAATCGGTTGATTCACATAGGACAATAATTGACATATAAAACATTTTTCGAGTCAAGTTAAGATCTTTTAGCCGGTGTAAAACTATACTGCCAGTCAGAATGCAGATCAGATTCCGTTTGAGTCTTAAACCCGAATTTGAACCACAACTTCCTACGATATAGTAGATTCTAACCATGATTTTGTTCACCTCAAAATCATTTTATTAATTATAAGTAAAATATAAAATATAATTAGCCGCCGCGGTATAGAAAAAACGGGGCTTTACAGTAATAATGGAAGGAGAGGGAGATAACAATGTATCATGGAGTTCTTCAAGAACTCACAATGGCGGTGATATCAATGAGGCCAGAGGGTAGTGAGGGAGTTACCCACTGCAATGCTGCAACATATACAACAAAATGCACTGTTTAGGCAAAGGCAGGAAGAAATAGAGGAAATGCAGCAACAAGTAAATACGATCAGAGAAGAAGAAAGCTTAGAAAATGGTCTCAATGCTTTCATGAAAGGCAACCCTCCACAGTTTCACGGAGAGTATGATCTCGAAGCAGCAAAGAAGCAGCTACAGGAAGTGGAGAAAGTGTTTGTGGCAATGCAATCTAGAGAGGAAAGAAAGGTCACATATATATGTTGCTTTCATGCTTGTTGGAGCAGCGAAAGCTTGGTGGAGAAACAAGCAAAGGCTACTATAAGCGGAAGGACAAGTTATCAGTTGGGGATTGTGCTGGGAATTTTCTTGGAGAAATATTTCCCCAAAAGCATAGGCAAGAGAAGGAGAGAGAATTAATAAGCTTGAAGCAAGGGAATCTGTCAGTAGGAGAGTATGCTAGCTCTCTATTCTCCCCGATCATCAATAAAGTCCCTCATCATATTTTAGTCAAATGGCAAGCTCCCCAGCAAAGTTGGGTCTCTCTGAACACTGATAGTGCAGCGAAAGCTGGTCATGCTTTAGCTGGATGAGGGAAGCTTGATCAGAGATGTTTAAGGGAAATGGTTATGTGGCTTTTCTAAATTTGTTGGAGATTCTACAACCTATTTAGCAGAGCTTTGGGGAGTTTATGAAGGTTTAAAATTAGCAAAGTTAAGAGGCTTCACGCATGTCGAATTGCGTAGTTGCCGAAGGACTGAATTCAGGGGGCAAAGGAAGTTTTAGTGGATGGAGTCTTCGATCTGCGCTATACTAGAAGTCTTGTCTCATCATATTGGGAAACTATGATTGTCCATATTTATAGAGGCCAATAAAGGAGCTGACTTTATGGCTAATATTGGTTGTAATTTAAATCCTAGCTTAGTAGTGTTGGAGCATCCCCGTTAGGTTTGTCTCAAATATTAGTTTCTGATGCCCTTGCAGTTTCCTCCTCTAGAATAATCTCTTTGTAATTTGTTCCTAAGGCTGTTTAAACCCCGTTTAATACCAATTTTTTTTTAATGTAAAAGTATTTTTTAATTGTTTTACATAAATTAAAAGGATTTATTCAATAAAAGAAAGCACGTGAGCTCTAAATCCTTAATTTCTTAGAAAGTTTTAACATTTCTTGTACATAAATTGTTTAGGATATCTACACCCAAAAATAAAAAAGTCTATGCTATACTGCAGTAGCGCAAGTGATAAGGACATTTTTTTGAATTATATTATAGTAGATTAGTGAGTACTCTGATAAATAGGGGTGGCAAAGCGAGCCGTCCATACCACAAACCTGTCATTACGTGGGGTGGGTTGACCCGCTAGAATAAGGTTGAGCACTTCAATCCACTCCGTTTTTTGGTGGGTTGGTGGCAGTCAAGGAGGAAAATGTATTAAATGGGTTGTGGGTTGACGGGTTCACTGGCTAAAAAATATATCATTATTAAAAAAAAATTAATGCTAAATAAATAAACAATGCAATAATAATGTATCCTTAAATTGGTGATATCGCTTTTGTAATATCAAATATTTAACATGAATCATATTAGGATAAAAAAATTCAAGATTACTCATTTAAAATTTAAATCATGTATCATTGAAGTCATTCAATGAACGAGACTCTTCGGGTACTATCTATTACTAGCATAACATTACGGTCAATGACATGTACTCACTGACATGAGATAACAAAATTAGAAAATAGAAAAACTATTAATTAATTTATTTTAAAAAGACAAACGGGTTGGCGGGTCAACCCGCCCTGATCCACATTTAACCCATATTTTTTGTGGGTTGGGCGGGGCGGATCAAACCAGGTTGATGGGTTAGGAACCTCAACCTAACATGCCAAAAAAGGTGGGTTATACGGGCCAACCTGATGGATCCAACCCACTTTGCCACTCCTACTGATAAAGATTCAATTTTTATTTCATAAAAAAAAAAGATTCAAATTTTCTTTTATCATGGAATATCTTTGGCTTAATTGTACTTTTGATCCCCCAAGTATCATGATTGTGCGATTTTGATCCCTCGGGTTTCAATTGTGACAATTGGGTCCTCCAGGTATCGCAATTGTGCAATTTTAGTCCATCGGGTTCCAATTGTGCCAATTAAGTCCCTCAGATATTACGATTGTGCAATTTTGGTCCCTCAGATATCACAATAATGCAATTTAAAATGTCTGTAGCCTACTTGACACATGTGAGACTGATTTGGCACTTAGTGAGATCGGTTTGTCAACTTATATGACATTCCTATATAGTATTGTTGACACCTCACATACTTTAATTGACACGTAGGATGTCATGTAAGCTATCAAGTTGACATCACTAAGTATAAAATCAGTCCCACATGTGTCATGTAGGCTACTGACATTTAAAATTACATAATTGTGATATCTGGGGGACCAAAATTGCACGATCGTAATACTTGGGGGACCCGATTGGCGCAATTGGAATCTGAGGGACTAAAATTGCACAATCGCGATACCTGGGAGACCCAATTGTCACAGTTGAAACCCGATGGATTAAAATCATACAATCATGATACTTGGGGGACTAAAAGTGCAATTAAACCAATATCTTTTTATTGAGGGAAACGATTTAAAGATAAAATAGGTCGACAAGATTTGAAATCTGAGTAGTAATAAATGATAATAGAATTTCATGGAGATATGTACATAATTAAATTAACGGCTATTAAGATAAAAATCTAATTTTCATAAAAAATCAGAATAGATTTTTTTAGAGTTGAATACATTTTTGATCCCATAAAATTGCCAAACTTTAATTTTAGTCCTTATATAATTTTTATTCATTTTTAGTTCCTATATGTTAAATAAAAATAGTATATTTTTAGTCTCTCATTAGAGATTAAAAAAATCACAATTTTTATATTTTGTAGAAATTAAAAATGAATAACATTTTTATTGAGAATAAAATCAAGACTAAACCCCCAATTTGGTCCCTGAGAAAAACACTCGGGTCTGAAATAGTCCCTATCCAAAAAAAAACTATCTATTTAGTCCTTAAGAATGTGTTTACCGGGACAGATTAGTCCTTCTGTCAGTTGACCACCTTTGACCGCAGGTTACTTGCTGACGTGTAAGTATCCATCTCTCAAAAACCAAAACGCATGCCGTTTGGGAACTGAGTTTCCTTCTTCTTCCTCCATCTTCGACGTTCCTTCTTCTTCCTTCAAACTGAAATGGATGCTCATGGTTTTGTGATTTGGTTAATGGGAGGATAGAGTGGTCGAAAGAACAAAGAGGCAAGCTCTCCTGTGATACAGCTCTCTGACCACACAACATATAATCTTTTACTGCAAAGTGTATAACTTAGGTTGCTTATTCTCTCTCTTTTCCTTCAGATGTATTTCCCCCCTCCATATGTTAACTTTTGTTGTTTCTTTCAAGTGTACTGATTTTCAGTTCTCCAAGTTTCTCCAGATATCTTTTGGCTTTTGTATATTCCCCACTCTGTTGCCACTTGCCGATTCTTTGTTGCAGATACTGATAATGCCTATTTCCATAGTCATTAAAGTAGTTAATTATTGTGCTTAATTTTTTGTATCACTTGGAAGTCTTGTTTGCTCTGAGTTTTTACGTTATAGTTTTCTTTCTCATTCATTCTAAATTTTGGTTACCTTTTGCTTGTTGCCATTCAGTGCCAATGACCTCTCTGTGCAACCTGAATTTCGTGGTGGTTATTTGGCCTTCACGTTACCGGTAAATCTAATATATAAATCTTGCTAATATTGACGGAATAACATTTGTAATTCCACACACATATTGATAAAAGAACTTTTGCTAGGTTCGTTGTCTTTTTATCTTCTTATTTGATTTAACAGTTGGAGTGATGGGAAGTTGATCCCTTTGCAAGTTACAGGAATCATTAAAAGAGAAAATTACAAGCATAAGTGTGGTGTCAAATTCAGTCTAGTGTAACCTAATCCAGTATCCATGGTTTTAAGTAGGTGGACACTCACTTGATCATGCTGAGGGATGGACTAGCTTTGCCAAGATATATTCCCTTCTTTGCACACCTAATGGAATTTCTACTTCTTGAATGGGTCATGTTTTGGCTTTTATCCTTATGACAACTTTTTTATTTTTCAATGTTTGTTATTCATTTACTAATTAGGATAGTAGTGATATAATTAAATGAGTATTAAAAGGAATGCCACACAATATCTAGTATTTAAGATTGAGTTATGTTCCTCCCTGCCACACCCACCTAAGATTTCCTTCTTCAGGGCAACGTTATCTTTTAGTTGCTGCTTTCACTAGTGGAAAATATACATTAGACGGTAAAGGTTTACGTCAGTTAACCAAAAACTAGACGTTAAAAAGGGGGCGGTGGCAGTTTTGTAAATATAAGACTTCATTAATTCACTGTTAACGTCAGTTGTTTTAAGGACTGACGTTAAAAGTGAGGCGGTGACAGTTTTGTAAATATGAAATCACTATTTGCGTCAGTTGTTTAATGAACTGACGTTAAAAGTGTTTTGCAAGAAATTATTAAAACTTTTAACGTCAGTTGTTTATAAAACTGACGTTAGAAGTGTGATTTTTACTTCAGTTAAATAAATAACTGACGTAAATAATCAACTCATTCATATCTTTCTTTCGTTGTCATCTCCCTGTTGTCACTCTTAACGCAGATCATCACTCCATATAGTGCAGTTTATTTCTAATCTTTTTTTTTAAAAAAGTTTATTTTTAATCTTAATTAATTAGCTTGAATTAGTAAATTAACAAATTCTTGTGCAAATTAAAATAAATAAACACTTAACATAAAACAAGTTATATATGTATAATTAAATCGTATCTCATTGAAGCGATTCATAAGTTACAATTACATGTTTAAAAGATAAAAAATTTATGCAAGATAGCACTAAAATATAAAAAAGTTTCTGCTTCAACATCATTTTCTTCTCAGTCCTGTCCTCAGAATCTCCAACATTGAATGCATCCCCTCCCTCATTTGAAGTCGATGCTCCATCTGAATCCACAGTCACTTTGGAGCCGTGACAGAGTGAAGGGTGCACTCGATCTGTTTCAGCAATATTCTTGGAACATTCACTTGGTTCCAAAGCTGAGGTTTTGGAACTGTAGCTGCCGATTCTCCAGAAGGATGATGATGTGTGCAATTCACATAATGCGATTTACACACCCTTATCACCCATGTAATGCGATTTACACAACCTCAGAAGTTGTTTGACCATTAAGACAGAGACCTTTAAGTCTAGGTATAGGAAGAAAGAGTGATGAAATTAATCTCCATGGCAGAGCCATATTGTGAAGCAGAAAATTAAAATTAAAGGAAGGAAGGAAGCTATTTATAGGAGTAGGGGATGAAGTTACTAGGCGTCGTAAGTTGCTAAAAAATTAAATTGATCATTAAGAGCATTAGGTTCCAAGGCGCATTGGGAGTTGGCAGTCATATATTATAAACGTGCAGAAAAGAAAACGCCCGAAGGAATAGGAAGAAACTTATACACTTTTAACGTCAGTTGTTGAATAAAACTGACGTTAAAAGTGCTTTAAAAATAAAAAATATTTATTTTTAACGTCAGTTGTTTATACAACTGACGTTAAAAGTGTGATTTTTACTTCAGTTAAATAAACAACTGACGTAAATAATCCTATATCCCTATCTGAAATGCGCGCCCTGTTGTCACTCTTAACACAGTGCGTTAACGTCAGTTGTAGAATAAAACTGAAGTTAAAAGTGTTTTTAAAATAAAAAATATTTATTTTTAACGTCTGTTGTTTATACAATTGACGTTAAAAGTGTGATTTTTACTTCAGTTAAATAAATAGCTGACGTAAATAATCCTATATCCCTAGCTAACAAAAGTGTTTTTTTTAAAAAATATTAATATTTAACGTCAGTTTGTTAATAAAACCGACGTTAAAAAATTAATTTTAACGTCAGTTGTTTAATACAACTGACGTTAAATGTTGTTTTAATATGTTTACACCCACGCGCCTTCTGCACTTCGCTCTGTACGTACGTCTCTTTTCTTTTTTCATCACGCTCAACCCTAAATCACTCTCAACCCTTACTCTCACTCTCACCAGCACAGAACCCTAATCGCGAGCTCATCTCCACCACAACCATCGCGAGGGCTTCTTCGCCACCACCGTGAGGTACACTATTAACCCTAACTCTGTCTTTCCATTCATTCTTTGCAATAACTTGACGTACATCTCTCTTTCCCCTTCCCGCGCACTAACTCTCCTTGTCCCTCTGCTCTCAGTAACCACATCGAACGTTGGCCACCACTCGAGCTCCCCTCCCCACCACCAAGCGAGCACCTATTTCTGGTGAGTATTTAGGGCACATTTTTGTATTTTTGGTTTTGAGTGTATGTTGAAACTGTAGTGTCAGTAGTTGAAACTTGAAACCGTGAGTTTGAGTTGTTTGGAATGTACGTCTCTGTTTTTGGTTTTGAGTGCATGTTGCTCTGCTGGTCGATCTGTCACGGCCGTGATGCTAATCACGGCTAGGCCGTGATCAGTTCTGCCTGTATGTGATGGCATGGTCTGTTCAGTTGGCACGTTACGACCGTGATGGACATCACTGCCAGGCCGTGACCAGTGCTTGGCAATTAATCTTTAAAAACTATAGTTTTCAATCTCCCGTATTGTTCTTATATTGGATATATATATGTTTTGTATATCTACAGGACCTATCTAGTTATGGATCGTAGTTGGATGGTTTGTAAGCGTACTAGTGCTGAGTATTTGAAGGGGGTGGGAGAATTTATAGAATTTGCTCAAAGGAATGTTCCTAATAGTAATGGAATGTTCTGTTGTCCTTGTGTCAAGTGTTTGAATACGAGGAAATGTACGGTGAAGGATATACGTACTCATTTGATTTGTGAAGGGATTTGCTTGAGTTATACAAGATGGATATGGCATGGTGATATGTTGTTGAGTAGTAATACGGCGAGTGTCTCCCAAAGTGAGGACGTTGACGTAGATATGGAGGATGCGTAGAGGACATGATCCGTGATATTGGACAAGAATCTTTTCATCGAGCGCATGTGTATGATAGGTTGTGCGGTGATGCGGATAAGCCTTTATATCCAGGGTGTACTACTCATACACGGTTGTCGGCGGTGCTAAAATTGGTTTGTGTGAAGGCGAGAAATGGTTGGAGCGATAAAAGCTTCACGGAATTGCTTGAAGTGTTGAAAGACTTGCTTCCGGAGGACAACACATTGCCTGACCGTAACTATGAGGCCAAGAAGGTATTGTGTCCTATGGTTATGGAGTATAAGAAGATACACGTATGCCCCAATGATTGCATATTGTACACCGGTGTTCATGAAGACAAACACGATTGCCCCAAATGTGGGTTATCACGATACAAAGTGAAGGGTGGTGATGATGATGATGATGTTGATGATGTGAGAAAAAAGGTCCTCCTGCGAAGGTGTTGTGGTATCTTCCAATAATTCCAAGGTTCAAGCGATTGTTTGCCAATGCGAAAGATGCGAAGAATCTTAGATGGCATAATGATGAGAGGAAACGTGATAGAAATGTTCGTCATCTTGCTGATTCTATTCAATGGAAGAATATCGATACTATGTTTCCGGATTTCGCCGATGAGCCAAGAAACCTAAGGCTTGGACTTGCTACGGATGGAATGAATCCTTATGGTAACATGAGTAGTATTCATAGTTCATGACCTGTTCTGTTGGTGATTTACAACATGCCCCCTTGGTTGTGCATGAAGCGCAAATACATGATGTTGTCTATGATGATTTCGGGCCCAAAGCAACCGGGAAATGACTTAGATGTTTATCTAGGTCCCTTGATTGAAGACTTGAAAACGTTGTGGGTGGAAGGTGTTGATGTAGTTGATGGGTATTCTCATGAGACTTTCAAGCTTCGTGCCATGTTATTTTGCACCATCAACGACTTTCCAGCATACGGTAACTTGTCCGGGTACAGTGTCAAGGGGCATAAAGCATGCCCTATATGTGAAGAAGGCACATGCTACACTCAGTTGCATCATGGAAAGAAGACGGTTTACCTTGGGCATCGGAGATTTCTTAGACGTGATCACCCATATCGTAAGATGAAAAAAGCTTTTAATGGATGCCAAGAGACAGAAGAAGCGTCGGCGGCCTTAATTGGAGAGCAGGTTTATCAGAGGGTAAAGGACATCGATGTTATATTCGGCAAGTCCAAAAAGAAAGGTAAAGCTGTTGAGAAAAACATATGGAAGAAGAGGTCGATATTCTTTGATCTTCCATCTTGGCGCAAGCTTGATGTCGATTACTTGCATTGATGTGATGCATGTGGAGAAAAATGTGTGTGATAGTGTGATCGGGACGCTTCTCAACATTCAAGGGAAGACAAAGGATGGTGTGAATGCTCGTCTCGACCTCGTTGCTATGGGTATACGAGAGCAGTTAGCTCCAGTTGTTGAGGATGGTAAGCGGACTTATTTGCCGCCAGCATGTCATACTTTGTCAAAAAAAGAGAGACAAAGTTTCAAGGGTGTCTTCAGGGCATCAAAGTTCCACATGGTTACTCTTCAAATATGAGGAGGCTTGTCTCTAGTGATCTTAAATTGGTTGGCTTGAAGTCTCATGATTGTCACATCTTGATGCAACAACTTCTGCCCGTTGCTATTCGTGGTATTGCTACAAAAAATGTGAGACATGCCATTACTCGGTTGTGCTCATTCTTCAATTCTATATGTAGTAAAGTCGTTGACCCCCGTATGTTGGATGACTTGGAAGTTGAGGCTGCTACAATCTTGTGCCAATTGGAGATGTATTTTCCTCCTTCCTTTTTCGACATAATGGTTCACTTAATTGTTCATTTGGTGAGGGAGATTAGATTATGTGGCCCGGTTTTTCTGAGAAGGATGTACCCAGTTGAGCGCTACATGAAGATCTTGAAAGGGTACGTGAAGAATCCTCATCGTCCGGAAGCATCTATTGTTCAAAGGTATGTTGCAGAAGAAGCTATTGAGTTTTGTTCGGACTACCTTCATAACACGGATCCTATAGGGGTTCCTAAGCCTCGGCATGATGAGATCAGATGTCAAGGTAAGGGTACACATGGCTTAAGAATTAATAGGAAGGATCGGGAGGAAGTGCTTCAAGCACATTTGTATGTATTGAACAACATCGAATGTGTTCAGCCTTTCTTATTTGAACATAAAAGAAAAGTCAATCAAGAAAACCCTCGAATGAGCGAAAGGTGGTTGTTGAACAAGCATAACAAGACTTTCTTACCATGGTTCAAGGAAGAAATGCTTAAGGATGGTAGTACTGCTTCTGATGACGTAAAATGGCTAGCACGTGGGCCTAACTTCAACGTCATATGTTGGAGCGGATACGACATTAACAACTTTTCCTTTTATACAAAGGAACAAGATAACAAGAGTACCATGCAAAATAGTGGGGTTATGATCGTGGCCGAAGCAATGCACTTCTCTAGTGCAAAGGACACAAAACCCGTTCTAAAGACCGACACCTTACTTTGGATATATTGAATATATTTGGGTGCTCGATTACACTAAGCTTACGGTGCCGGTATTTAAATGTAAATGGGTTGATAGTAACGGTGGTGTACAAACCGACGAATTGGGGTTCACATTGGTAGACCTCAACAAGTTAGGTCATATAAATGAGCCTTTCATAATGGCTTCCCAAGCAAAACAAGTGTTCTACATCACTGATCCTTCTAACAAAAGGTTGTCCGTGGTTCTCCAAGGAAAAAGCATGTATAATGGTAGTGATGAAAATGAAGATTCAAATCTTGATATTCCTGAGACTCCTTGTTTTTCAACAAACATGCCTACTATAATCGAGGAGACACAGGTGGACGATGTACATGCCACTCGTGATGATCATCACGAAGGGATATTGATATAGGTAGTTTAAACTTAGTATACATTTATAACCTATGTTAATAAATATATATTGTTTTGAACAGTCATACATATGGATCATTGTTCCATTTTCCTTTGCAATTCTGTAATGTGTGTGATATTTTGTGTTACTGGGATATTTACTGAATGCAGGGATGGCTTAGGGGAGTGATATTTTAAAACTGAATTTAAAAAAAAAAAATACTATGAACGTCAGTTGTATCATACAACTGACGTTAAAAGTATTTTATAAAAATATACAGTAGACTATTAACGTCAGTTGTTTATTACAACTGACGTTAAAATTAAGACCTTTAACGTCAGTTCTTGATAACAATTGACGTTAGTTTTAACAAAATTTACGTCGGTTTTGTTAAAGAACTAACGTTAATTTTGACAAAATTAACGTCAGTTGTGTTAAAGAACCGACGTTAATAGTGTTATATTTAACGTCAGTTCTCAACTGACGTTAAAAGTTAAACTTTTAACGTCAGCTGTATTTACGTCAGTCAGTATTATGACGTAAAAAATCAATTTTAACTGACGTAAAAAGCACTTATTGCACTAGTGTTTGTCTTCAATTACATACCTCTGATGTCTATGTAGGCATTATAAATTTTAAGGTCCATTTAATATTTATCCATCCTTCTCTCATGATGCTTGTTATCTATTGCTTTATATATACGTAACATATTCAAACATTCACATATTCTTATTCTATTTTGCCCCCTTCTTTCTAATGATACACATAACGTTGTCTATGTGTGTGTGTGTGAATGTCCGAGCGTTTGTCTGTCTTCTTGAATATTCGTCTAGCATGGCATCTCTCTCTTTTTTTTTGTTACTTCTGAAAACATGATTGCTAATATTCTTGTTTTGAAGCTTACAGTTGACACACGGTAAATTATGTGCTCATGATTATGTTGCCTTGATTTATCATAAGTTTGTTATCTGACATTCTGACATAAGTACTCTGACAGAAACCTCAATACTGGAAAGTTTGCCACCGGATTCAGATCAGCAACAAGCTCTTATTACGGCCATCCAAAACTTTGACGGATATAACTGGGGGTAAGCTCCTAAGTGCCACAGGGATTGTCAATTCCATCATTTGTTTATGTTAAGGTTTGCTTATTTGTGTTTTGTCTTAAAAAGGTACAACCCTGTTCTTTGGGGCGTTCCTAAAGGCAGTTATGCAAGTAACCCAAATGGTCCATACCGTACTATCGAGTTCCGTAGGATGATTCAGGTCTGAGTTCAATGTTTCTTTATCAATTCCGTAGGAAGAAGGAACGTCGAAGATGGAGGAAGAAGAAGGAAACTCAGTTCCCAAACGGCATGCGTTTTGGTTTTTGAGAGATGGATACTGACACGTCAGCAAGTAACCTGCATTCAAAGGTGGTCAACTGACAGAAGGACTAATCTGTCCCGGTAAATACATTCTTAAGGACTAAATGGATAGTTTTTTTTGGATAGGGACTATTTCAGACCCGAGTGTTTTTCTCAGGGACCAAGTTGGGGGTTTAGTCTAAAATCAAAATTTATCAATTTTATAGAGATAAAAATATATTTAAACCAATTGGTTACTTTTCAAATCAATCATACATCATATTATATATATATAGTTTAATTATTGAGTTGGTCCCCAAACTGTTTGAGAATTTTCAATTAGGTCCTTGAACTAAAAAAATTTAATTAGATTCCTAAACTTATATAAAATTTTCAATTGGGTCCCTGAACATATATAAAATTTTCAATTGGGTCCCTCTAGTAAAAAGGTAACTATATAAAATAAAGGTTAAAGTAATCTTTTGGTCCCTATACGTGACATTGATTTTCAATTTGGTCCCTATACGTAAAAAGTTATCAATTTGGTCCCTATACGTGACACTAGTTTTCAATTTGGTCCTCACCGCTAATTGATACCTATATAAGAGAACCAAATTACAAATTATTTGTCACATGTAGGGACCAATTCAACAAATTTTTTTTGAAATTGGTCCTTACATGTGACAATTATTTTCAATTTGGTTTCTATATGTGATAATAATTTGCAATTTTGTCCCTCTTATATAGGGACCGATTAGCGGTGATGACCAAATTGAAAACCAGTGTCACGTATAGGGACCAAATTGATAACTTTTTACGTATAAGGACCAAATTGAAAATCAGTGTCACGTATAGGGACTAAAAGATTACTTTAACCTAAAATAAAAATAACAAAATGATAGATGATGAAATTTAAAAAAAAATGTTGTTTGACATAATAATAAAATGACAAAAGATGAATATGATAGGAAAAACTTACTATTTAAAATAATAAAAAATAAAAAATAAAACTTAGTGAGAAAATTTTTTTTAGCATAATAATTATATAAAAATAGATAATTTTAAGAGACAAAACTTAATTCTTGAAATGATTAATAAAATAGTGAAATATGAAATTGTATTAGAAAATCCATGTTTTATAACAAAATATTAAGAGATAAACTGATAAGCCTAAATTAAAAAAAATATAAATTAAGTAAAATAAACCTCAATTAACAACAAAATTATTGTTTGAAATAATAAATAAAATAAAGAATCTAATTAAATAAATATCACATTTTAATTTGATTGTCAATTTTTTTTTTCTTTTTTTTTTTTACAAGAAGAGGCCAGAGGCCCAAACAAAGAAACAAAAGTCTACAGAACTAATCAGGGTAATGCACTTGAACTAATCGGGATAACGAGGCCCAGGAGACATCACCAAGAACAAGAAGAGATACTGCCGGGGGAGTAGACAGATCAGTGAATCCAAATTCTGAGTTTAAGCTATTGTCGGCAAGTCAGTCTGCACAGCGATTGCCTTCTCTCAAGACATGAGTGAATTTCAACTCGCATTGAAGACTGGAAAGAGATTTTATTCTGGAAACCATATGACATTCGCTTCTGATGTTGGATGAATCCTTCAAAGCCTGGACAGAAGATTGAGAATTGCTTCCCAGGATTAACCTCCTGTATCCAATATTCCAAGCAAAACAGAGACCGATATAGATCCCCCAAAATGCCATTCGAATTACCACTCCAAGCATAGGAATCTTGGCCATCTGTAGGGGAAGGGGGAATGAATAGTCGCCCAGATTTTATTGATAGCTTCAGTAGGAATTAGGTGGGACATTTTTGGGAAATCCCAATGTCCACTAACAGTGACATACTCCGCAACAGTCTCATGATTATTGTTGATCTCTGACTGATTAGAGACAAGGTTGCTCAGCTTGATGCCTCCATCTACCCATACTTGGTGCCAAAACTCAGTTTTAGTACCATCCCCTAGGATGATTTTAGTGTTTCCATCAAATGAGGCCACAGGGAGGAGATGGCCTTCCAAAGTTTCGAGTCTTTACCTGGGGAGTATCAATATAACCTCTCCCATATTTGCCATGGAGAACCTGGGTGTAAAGGGAGTTATCATTTGAGAGGATTTCCCACCCTATTTTAAGGAGAAGACCTCATTCATTTAAGACAGGTTTTTGAAGTTCATTCCACCCTCCTTTTTGTTCCTGCACAAAGTATCCCAGCTTATAAGATGAGTTTGCCCAGTGTTGGGCTCACGTGGGCCAAAATAAAGAAGGTTGTAATGTATATAAGTTGGGAAGGTTGAATTTAAATTGTCTAGATTTTTTTTTGACAATAAAGTAACTCCCATACTTAATATTACAAATAAGCTTACTCCCTCAATTGGACCCAATCTTAAATGCTAATATGATATCAGAGTCCATTTAAAAAAAATCTGAAAAAAAATGAAATTGAGATATTGACTCAAAAACAAAAAAGCCTAGATGACCAAGAATAAATTGTCTAGATTTTTTGAATAATAAAGTGACTTTCATACTTAATATACAAATCAGCTCACTCCCGCTTCTTGAATGGTAATAGGATAGCTTCCCCAAATGAAGTCCCTTTGAGCTTTTTCAATTGGTAGGAGAATTTCTCTAGGAAGCCTGGAAGGAAGCCATAGAACCTAACACATACTGGGAAAAGGACATTCTGCTAGCCAGGGATCAGCGTTGCTTTTTCTATGTATATGCTTGCATTAACTCTTCCATTATGGATTTATGCACCTAGATATCTGCCCAAATTGTCTGAAATTTGGAAGCCTCCCATCTCAGCTATAGCTTTAGCTTCTGGTTTAGGAATATTCTTTGAGAAGCATATATTAGTTTTATGTGGATTAACTTGTTGACCGGATGAGGCACAAAATTGTTGAAGGACTTACTGAATAACTTGCATTTGATGGCTAGTAGCTTCAGCGAAAAGCACAAGACCGTCTGCAAAAATTAAATGTGATATTTTGGGTCCTCTACTTCCAGCCCTTATAAGGATCCACTTACCTGCATTGACTGAATTAGTAATAAAGTGGGATAGAATGACCATGCATATAACAAAGATATAAGGGGACAATCGATCTCCTTGACAGATATCCCTGGAAGGAGTGAAACTATCTGTCTTTTCTCCATTCCACAATACCTTATATGAGGTGGATGTTATGCAAGTCATAATCGATTAATGAAGTCATTATCCAAATTCAGGCTAGATAAACATTGTGAAATAAAGCTCCAATTTAACCTATCATATGCTTTAGCTAAGTCAATCTTTATGGCCATGAATTTTTTTCTTCCTTTCATTTTATTCATCGAATGAATCATCTCTTTAGCTATGACAATGTTGTGTTGAATATTCCTACCGGGTATAAAACTACCTTGGAAGGGGGAAATAATGGAATCTAGGATAGGCTTGATCTTATTAACAATAATCTTGGATATGCATTTATGCATCACATTGCAAAGAGCTATAGGCCGAAATTGGTTAATAAATTCTGGGTTATCTATTTTAGGGATAAAAAATATCATAGTGTTATTAATCTCTTTAATTTTATCATGATTGGTCAAAGCATTTTGAATGAATTTTATGACAGAGTTGCCAACTATCTCCCAATCAGAATGGTAGAAAATAGCTGGGTATCCATCTTCACCCGGGGATTTATAGGCTTCAATATTAAACATAGCTTTTTTAATTTCCTCAATAGAACAAAGAGAGGAGAGGCTAATAATGATATATTGATTTATAGAAGGAAAAGAGCAATTAGAAGGAATACCTAACCTGTTTGGGACATCTTCTGAAAACAGATGTTTAAAGTGAGATACAGCTAGGTTTCTAAGAGCAAATTGAAAATTTTATCATTTTTATTTTATTTTATTATTATGTTAAACAATATTATTTTTTTAAAATTTTATCATCTATCATTTTATTATTTTTTATTTTATATATTCACTTTTTTACTTTAGGGATCTATTTAAAAAATTTATATAAGTTCAGAGACCTAATTAAAAAATTTTAGTCCACGGACCCAATTGAAAATAATTATATGGTCAAGGACTTAATTAGATTTTTTTAATTTAGGGATCTGATTGAAAATTCCCAAATAATTTAGGGACTAACTCAATAATTAAACCTATATATATTTGTAATTATTATATAAAATAAAATTAATTATTTTAATGATATGCTGATGAAAATCTTTTACGCTAAAAATGCGTGTTACTTAAATCATAAATCATTAAAATAATAAACACAAAAATAATTGTATATTTTCCTTGGAGTAGTCTTTCGCGCCACAGAGGTTTGTCTCCTTTCCCTTCCTTCCCTTCTAGTCTTCTACATCTTCTCTCTGTGCTCCGTTCACTTCGCATTCGCTATTCTCCCTGTCCTGGTAAATTCGAAGCTTTTCCTCACTTTCTAATTGCTATTTGCTTCAAATTCTTTTATGATTCAACGATTCAAACGTGTTCATTCATATTGGTCCTACCTTATTTCACAAACAAATTTTGTTTTTTATTTACCCATCTTCCGTATGTTACCTTTCGAGTGTTTCTTTTTAGTTCGTGGTAGAAAGTAGAATATGCGTGAAATTAGTGTATTTTTTGGGAAAATTTTCTGACATTGCAATATTTTTTTTTGGTTTTTTTTCTTGTACATGTTTTTTTTTTAAAATTCTCTTGGGGTTGACTTATGAAGAAAGCAAAACAAAAAAAAAACCTACTAACCAAGGATTGGCATTCTACCCATGAAGAGGAGAATGCAAGTTTGAATCTAGGTGAATGAGGATTAGTCTAATTGGGAGATTGCGAAACCAATGGTTAATTCCTAGTTTAATCGGCCATCCGAGGATTAGTGTTATAGTCGGTCCAATGGAATGAAGCTTGTTGGAATACCCCGAATACCACTGGCAAAGACCCTAATTATTAATAATTTTTTTTTTTGAAAATTTTCTAAAATTGCAATATTTATTCTGGGTCCTTTATTGTACATCTTTTTTTAATCTGTCGGGGTTGGCTTTTAATTAAAAAAAAAGCTTGTTTATCGAGTATTGTATAACTAAGCAGAGGGTTCACCTTAATTGATGTCTGTCAAGATTAAATTTAAAGAAAAAGATATTGGGGGCTAAGAAAGATAAGAAGATTTGTATTTTTTTTTTTTGGATACAAGAAGATTTGTAATTTTGTATTAAGTTGAAAGTAAATAATTTACTTTTAGGTTAAACTAATCTTTGGTCCCTATACGTGACACTGATTTTGAATTTGGTCTAAAACGTGAAATTTTTTGAAATCAGTCCCTATATCTACAATTATTTTTAATTTGATCATCGTTGTTTATTGGTGTTATAACTCCGCTTGTTGGAATTAAAATATAAGGACCAAATTGAAAATGATGGTCACATGTAGGAACCGAAATCAAATTCTTTTGGTCCCTATTTGTAATAATCATTTTCACTTTGGTCCTTATACATGGTAATCATTTTTAGTTTGGTCTCTATACTTTAACTTCAACAAACGGCGTTATAATACCAATAAATGGCGATGTCCAAATTAAAAATAATTGACATATAAAGACCGATTTCAAATTTTTTTTTTACATATAGGGATTAAATTTAAAATCAGTGTCATGTATAGGAATCAAATTATTAGTTTAACCTTATTTTTGTTTATTCGGCATTGGCTACATTTGTTTAATCTCATTGTTTCTTCGAAGTCTGAATTTATCAAACTTGATCAACCATTATCAAGTAATAGTGTAATACTAATGTGGGTGGGTTTGGTCTAGTAATTGATGAAGTTCTATTACAACTTATAAGCTAGTCTACCAAACATTCTTTGAAAATTATCTTTCTGTAGAAAACATATGGGAGGTAAAATATTGTGCTCAAATATTGTCTGTATTTATCTTTAGCACAGTATGTTCATTACTGGATTCTCATTCTCTTGGTATTTGATTTGAAAGCAGTTATTCATTAAGGAAGCTACTGAGTTCACAAGCTTCTCGAGCTTAATGGAGACAGAAAAGTCCAGTGCATTTGGTACACCTTACAAACTGTTGTTGCCTCAAGATGTCAGTAATCATGCTATGTTCCATCTCAACTAATTTTCTCTATCTGCAATCTGCGTATAGCTGGTATTCTCTAGTCTTTTTCGATTTTTGCTCTCTTTCTTTTACAGGGAACTCTAAACAAACCTTTGCCACCACATTGGGTTCCTTCTATGCAGGTGTAGAAGAATTTTTAGTTTAAACCAATTTGTGTTGGTACATTGGTCATGTAAATTTGTTTTCTCATACATAGAGAAAAAAAAACTAACGCTCTACAACTCTTTTAAATAGGTATATCATAATTCTGGGTATACTCCAACTCCCTTTTCAAATCCACATGCAGCTGGTTCTTACTTATGCAATAACTACATGTGGCCAAAGCAGGTAATGATAGCATATCATTGCATCTTATAGCCAGGTTGCTTTCTTTGACTATGACAAAGGAACAAGTCATGTGCTTTGTTTTTGCATTCTTGTTGTTTTTCTGCTTGATCCTAAGTGGCTCTCCATTAATCCTATAGTTGCTGGGGTAATCCTAAGTTGTTCAATAAATTTATTCATTTTACTTTACTTTTTTTTACTTTTTCTACTATAATATCTATGAAATTCATGTTTCCAGTTGGTTTACATTTAATGGAATGTTCATATTCTTTTAGGGGGTGGGTTGAGGTTAGCAACTAATAATGGTTTAAATCTATGTTTCTTCCTCTTAGGCAACTTTCATGATGATTAAGTGTATGAGTTTGTATATTCTTTAATGGATATGATACAACTGATTTCGTATTTTGGTCAGGATGCTGCATTGATTTTTTCAGAAAATGTACGAAGGATTTTTGGTGAAAATAACCTGAATTCAACAAAAAAATGTGATGGAAACTTACAACCTGAAAGTTTAAAAACAAAGGAATCAAGAAAAAATGGGAAAAGATCTTCAATTCCGAAAAAGGAAAGGGATGGAGTGTCAACAAGGTACATTTTGTTCTTCTGGTGAACATCTTGATCACATTTTTCCAAACTTAATTCACAAATATATCTATTTGCAGTGCAGCAAGGGGAAGCAAGGAATTGCCAGGTGAAGGCCCTGACACTAACAATGTATGTTGATCGATTAATATTTTATTTTAAGGTGCATATAAATCTGAGGACTGTAATATATGTTCTGCTACTGCTTATGTAAGAACACTTAAAAAACTGGTAATTTATTGAGGCATTAAGATGTACTATTTTATTCTTATGCATAGTTCAGGATGCTTAGATTCTTTGGCAAGAAGGTTAAATGATATCCTTTCTTTTGCAGGATTTTCCTTCAACCAAGAAGCAGCAATGTAATGTGATGCTTGGAAATGGCATGTTTCAAGGTTACGGATTTGCATTTAGTTATCTGAAAGATGAAAATTCATGTTTTATTATATATGAGATTTGAGCAAGGGAAGATGCACAGAAGGTGACTATTATTGATAATTGTAATGCTGTTCATTTGACTAACAATCTTTTATCTCACCACTTTGCAGTAAATTCAACTGAACAGAACCAGAGTACGGGGACAGGCCTCAATGCTTCAGGCAGTAATGCTCAAATTTCAAAGCGGGTACTATAAAATTTATGGGTTTCATACCATATTTGACTAGTTTTTATTGGTGGATTAGAATGCAAGAACAATAAATTTACTAGCTCAGGTAACTTGTAAAATTCCTTTTGAATTAGTATGCTAAACATATTTGTATATCTTAAAGGCTTCTTTGAAGAGGCTGTGCGTTTGGACTTTGTATCTACATCACGTCATTTAATGCTAGACTTTATATTTCAATGTTGAAATATATTAAGAAATCAACCAAAAGAAAGAAAATGTAATGTTGATTAGCTTCGCCTTTTCTATTATAGATGTTGAGATCCTTGTTATTCCACCCACATCAGTCCACGCTTCATATGTCCAGTCCTGAGCATGAGAGTGTGTGTTGAGAGTCCCACGTCGACTAGAGATATGACCTAAGTAGTGCTTACAAGGCTTAGGCAATCCTTACCTTACTAGCCGGTTTTGTGGGGTTGAGCTAGGCCTAAAGCTCAAATTCTAAAATGGTATCAGAGCCTATCGTAAATCAGTTATTGGGCCAAGATCTATGTTATTCTACCCTTATTTGTCCATGCTCCAGATGTCCAGTCCTTGCCGTGAGGGGGTGTGTTGAGATCCTTGTTATTCCACCCGCTTCAGTCCACGCTTCAGATGTCCAGTCCTGAGTGTGAGGGGGTGTGTTGAGAGTCCTATATCGATTAGAGACATGACCTAAATAGTTCTGATAAGGCTTGGGCAATCCTCACCTTACAAGCCGGTTTTGTGGGGTTGAGTTAGGCCTAAAGCCCGAATTCTAAAATGGTATCAGAGCCTATCATAAATCAGTTATTGGGCCAAGATCTATGTTATTCTACCCGCATTTGTCGACGCTCTAGATGTCCAATCCTGGGCACGAGGGGGTGTGTTGAAATCTTTGTTATTCTACCCACTTCAGTCCACGCTTCAGATATCCAGTCCTGAGTGTGAGGGGGTGTGTTGAGAGTCCTACATCGACTAGAGATATGGTCCTAAATAGTGCTTATAAGGCTTGAGCAATCCTCACCTTATAAGCCGGTTTTGTGGGCATGAGTTAGACCTAAAGAGCAAATTCTAAGAATAGATATACCTTATAAAAGGTAATGTAAACTCTGTAATGTTGATATTCAAATATCACTGTTTGGAATCGCACACATGAGATGCTCCTTAGATAGCATTATATTGGTTCAGATTAAACTAGTTGATTATCCATCTTTAATTTTGTTAAATATTCTTAATATAGAATTTGGTTGACAACTATAGTTATACCATCTCTCTAATCCTATCATTTAATCTACGGGGTCTATGACATGCCATTGCTCCTAGTATATTTCTTTCTTCCATGGCAATTGATCTTGGAATAAGTTATGTCTAAAAAGGGCAGCCGAGTGCATGTGGCCCCCATCAAGTGGGGTCTGGAGTGGGTAGATATACACAGCCTTACCCCAATAAGTGGAGAGACTGTTTCCAGGATTTGAACCTGTGATCTTAAGTTACAAGGTAGCAACTTTATCTTTGTGCCAAGGCCCCACCCTCTTGGAAGAAGATATGTCTCTTCTATGAAAATTCTCTGATGTCAAATTTTGAATTTGCTTATGTTCTTTCCACATTTCATTCCTATCAATCATGAGCATTGACATGAAATGCTACCACCATTTTATATTTAGTGTTCTAGCTAGAAATCTGTACTGTATTGAAAATGAGGTTCACTGGGGAATACTTTTCAGAAAGTAAATCGTTCCTCTAGGTTGCTCAATTTTATTCTTTCCCATTTCCACTGTTTCCTGCTGAGCTGCATTTATTTTCACAGGAAGAGGATGAAATAAGAAGAGAAAGAAAACGGCAGTCAAACAGGGAATCGGCTAAGAGATCAAGGATACGGAAACAGGTATACAATACATTCTGGTACAATGACCGTGCAGTAAAGCAGGGTTTTGTGGATGTTCTAAGTTCTAACCATATATGTTCAAAATGACAGCTAAATATTAAAATGTTTTATGAATTCACCCAAAAGTTTTTTTTTTTTTTTAAAAAGATGTTCTTAGTTTAGTTTTATATTTATTCAATAAGTTAGTGATTTTTTATAATTTAAGCATACTTAAATAATTGAAATAACATAAAATAATTGTTTTAAAAAATTATACTGAATATTTTCTCTCCGTTTTTCTTGATTTTGTCCTATTCTTTTTCCTACTTCACATTTTATCACTTTCTAGTTTCTATTTTCCTTCTGTTTTTCTAATGATCTTAAAGGAAATGAATCATAAACATGTGTTTAAACAGCAGTGTCCAAATTACAGAAAGAAGTCAGAACCACACACCTGCACAACATACTTAGACTATTTTGTAATTTTACAATATTAAAGCACTGGAGGGAACTCATCCAACCTTGGCTTCACTTTAGATAGTAAAAATAGATAGATTGAGAACTGTCGAGAACTAAACCACAAAATATCAAACAGACCACGATTTAACTTGTTTGCCTATGCTAAGTGGCACTACCAATGGCCAGCCCTATTCTAACCTGGTAACATTTTATTATGTAGTGTAGATATGTGACACATTGCAGGAAGTGCATGTAAGTTTCTCAAAAGTTGAATAAGCATTTTTCATAGTTCTCGTGATTTTTTTAGTAGAACCTTATTGTTCTGCTTGTCTTCTATACTTCTGCTATTTTGACATGTTTTAGAGTATAAAATTAATCACAAGGAATGTTAAATCTTAGTTTCCTTCATTGATGGTCACTCTCAGAACATGCTTAGACTTTCTGACTACAGCAATGAAAAATTCTCGATATTGAGCGGCGGATGTAGGGGCTAATTTTTCAAAAGAGGATTTAATTCATCCCCATAAACTGACACTACTTGCCAATGTTTTAAATTGCGGTCGCGATCACGATTGTGGTTGTGTTGCATTTACTGCAATGCGGGAAATGCAGCCAATACGGTTTCGGAGACCTCCAAAACCAAAACTTTGCGACCCCAATTACGGCCGTGGACCTTGATTTAAAACCCTGCTACATGCTCAATACCCCCTACCCTTTTTTTAGAACATGTTGATAGGACTTGGCATGCCAAACAACAATATTGTATCCTTGATGACTTCGACGGTAGTAGCAAATTATACTTGTGTTCCCCTCCAGCTTCTACCAATCTCTTGTGAATTTGTGATGGCTTTTTTGTCTTTCTCTTAAAGTAGGTTTCTTATGATGTTGTCATTATTTGTGTCTTAACTTGGCAGCAAGAATGCGAAGAGCTACATAGAAACGTGGACATTCTTAAGGATGAAAATTCCAAGCTCATACAAAGCCTTAAGAGGCATTCCGAGGACTCTCTGGAGCTCAGCAATGAAAACGATTCTATAGAGGTCTATAATTTAAACCCCTATTTGTTCAACTATTTACTATTCATTTGACTGAAGTACTTAGATTCATACTAAAGAGAGTAGTACCTGTGTCACATTCTCTTTTTAAGCCGTTTGCAATTTGGGTTAGACTATTAGTACTCCTCATTTTTGAGTCACTGTTTCACACTATTAACTATACATTCAGTTATAATTTCCAATATTACTCAATTAAATACTTTTATTCAATCCAAATTTAAATTTATTATGCTATAATTTACCTATTTGCATAATATAAACAATTTCAATTACAGTCAGTTTATTGAGAATATGAATAGAGTCGATATACAATTGAAAATGACAATAGCAGTATAGCATATCCTTAAAATTATGATTAAATGCATGCAACATCATATGCAATTGTGAGTTTGTCACATGGTTAAGTTTACTCTCATGATGATGTTAGGAATCCCTTTCTGAGATTGGAAAACTGAAATCCTAACAAAGAAAACTGTCTCTCACAGAAAGATAGCACACTGAATTTTCCTCTTTATTGATCAAAGAACCAAGAACACAATAGAACCAAGGTAAACAAGTTTACCCCCAAAAGGAGCACTCTCCTTTTCACACTGGAATTCCCTGTCAAATTGATTATGCAAAAGATCTCCTCTCATCTACAAAAGAGGGACTATATGAAGGAATACATTCTTCCTATCGAAATAGCCTAATAACAAACTGTAACAGATATAGCTAACTACTAATCAGTTACAAAATGGACCGAGTCAATTACAAGTATTTGACCCTTTATTCTTTCTATAATAAACCTGTAAAGGTTTATCATAGTTAGAGTGTATCCCGAAATCATTCCCAACAGAGGATACCCACGTTCAGTGTCTTGGATGGCAATTATTATTCACCAGCTTTTGGTGATGGTTTTTCTAAGAAGTTAATTCTGACTCTTGAGCTGCTAATGTGTAATGAGAAAGAGTACTGTCTTCTGTTTTTTGTGCCTTTGCATCTAAGATTAATACTAATTTGAGTGTGTGATTTTGTGTGGGGACAGGAAGAGCTGGTTAAGATGTATGGACCAGAATCAATAGCAGATCTAATGTCCATGAAGCCTGCCTCCAGTGGATCCCAAAAAACAGTTAAGGAAGAATCTTACAACTGATCAGAATCTACCATTTTGACATTAGATTCATTTTTGAGATTTTACCCTTCTTAAGTAGGCTTAGGTTATATATGCATGTGTAGATTATGGAAGCACTGATAGTAGAAAGAAATGTAGAGAGCATAATGACGATATTCTCTTGCGGCTTTCAAATAATTACATTCATACTAATAATCTAAAGACTGCAGTGTCCGCTGAGGTATTCCAACTGTGCAACTTCAATGTTGCATTGAGGAATCCATAGTGCAAATTTTGGTTTGTGTCCAGTTTATTTGAAAAATATTTGGAGGACCAAAGTCAAATAGATGTGTATCTAAAAAAATTATGTCATGGTGGGGATGGTGGCAGTGCGATTGTCACGATACCGTAGTAATAGTATTTGATTTATTGCAACCAGACATGGTAAAGCATGTCGCAGTACATTCCGGATAACAAAATGTTACCAGATTCCACTGGATAACAAAATCAGTGGCTGCATGCTTCAAATACATGGCTTTACAACTGTAGTTGCTAATGACAAAATTAAGCAAGATCTCACAAATTCATAATGTATTATACATATGTTTGTAACCTGTAAAAGTATGCCCTGCAATTTATAAAACTAATATAATTTCTCTTGCTCTCTGTATACATCACACTTTTTCTAACTTCTGCTGCTAATTTATCTTCTCTATCTCACTTTAACGATTACTTTCCTATTTCCTTTCAATTAATTGGCAACCCAGTACTTCCAAAATTTGATATTTAATAAGATAATACAGTTTTAAAATGTATAATAATAGTATATAAGAAAATGTATTACAAAACATGACTATTTTTCCATGACAAACAATAAAAAGCAACACATAGAAAAGCTAGTAGATTAAAATTTAAGCATCAGAGCATGTAACTTCTAATCCACCCCACTGATGCCGAGGCACTCCTAAGGCTTTCCACACAGCCATGGGGGCATCAACAATGTTGTTGGAACAAGGAGGTTGGTAATCATGGTCTTCATCACATCCCCATGGTCAAGTCACGATCATCAACCACCATGGCCACCACGCTTCTACCATTGGCACTGATGGTGATGTTGTTGAGGCACCTGCTCTTGTTAAACCATCCAGTGGAAAGTGCAACTATTAAGAATGAGATGAGCCTTGGTGTGGCTTGACACTGGTGGGAGCCTCCTTTCCTTTGATTTTGCCACTTGGGTGACACACTAGTGCTTCACAACACAAACAACTTGTTGAAATGAGAAGAAGCAATAGAAGAAACGAAAAGGATGTTTTTGAGTTAGAAGCCTTATTCTCTTTCTCCTTTTCTCTTTCTTCTGGTTGCTTGATGAAAAGTGTGGTGTTTTAAATGGGAATTTATGGAAGTTGTAATGTTCATTATCTCACTTTTTAGTTGTTTAATATATACTTCAAATAATGAGTTTTGTTGTTGCTGGATTCTGCTACTGCTAGAAAAGGACCACTGCAGTTGCATCCAACTCAAATTTCCACTCCTCAATACGATATATTGATTTGTGTTAAAGAATAATTAAGAAATATGAAGTATCTTCTTCAATGGCAATACTGCTGTGAGTGCCATAAAAATCAAATTTCCTTGCTTTCCTCCAACAATTTTGGTCCAAATTTAACATGAAACTTGTACTTAACAATTTCTAGATATGAAATGGAATATCTTTTGTCCTTTAAAAGGAATAGCAATACAAATGATGTGAGCCCAAGGAAGGACATGGACCAAGGAGCACTATAAGAACTTGAATGACCAATGACAAGAGCTAGGATCAAGAGAGTCCAAGAGGTCTTAAATCAAATGGTGACAACCTTGAATGAAGCAAACCCAAGTCAAAGTCTTGAGGGAGTGGAGTCCAAATTGGTTACGTATCTCATTCAACTTGAAGACTCATGATGATGGTTGGGACGTCCACCCCAAGCCCAACAAGTTCCATTTTCTAGTTTTATTTATATTAAATAAAGTGTAATAGACTATGTGTGGATCCAATTTTGGGAACTTCGCTTTGGTTTCTATGTGTATGGGCTACGCTAATTTTGGTTGCTAATCAAGCCCACTTGTGAGGATGAAGCACTTTTTCGTGAAGCTACAAAGGAGGATAACCTTTAGCTATGCTTTCAATAGCCACTTAGTGGATTAGTTAATGCTTTTATTAGCACTTAGTGGAATAGTTATTACTTTTATGAGGGGATTTGTCACTTTATGGTGACCTTTTGTTTGCATGCTTCATGCAACCCCTATCATTATATGTACATGCCTACTTGGAATGAAATACAACTTTGGATGTTCACAATTTGGATTTGTTCCAATTGTGATAGTGCTTTGTCTCTGTTAGGTTCTTCATTGAGCCAATTTAGATCTTATCAAGAGCCCAACACTCTTGTCGCAATCATCAAATTGGCTTATCGATTCTCCTTGAATTGTGGCACTTCCATCCATTCCTTATCTATCCATTTTCGTTTTTGTTCTTCTCATTTCTTATACACGTAATCTTGGAGTGAATTTGGGCTTCATAATTCAACCTAAGATCATCAAAAAATTAACCCACTAATTAGGTTGTCATCAACAAAGTTGTAAACCTTGAACGTTGAAAGGCCTCTATTTTGTCATGTGCCTTTTCATGGTCATTGAACCATATGACATGCTACGAGTCATCTAATTTATTCATTGAGTTTAATTGGTATCAGGTACAGACCAAGAGTTTAAGTAAAAGGGGGGACTAACTATAAAAACTAAAATTTATCTAACATATACATACAATTTTTTTTAAAGGCTAAGACATGCAAATGTATCACAATAGAGACTATCATCCCAACTAGGTTGGCACCATAGAAACTATCCATCATTTGCAGCACGCCCAAAATTTATTGATAAAGAAGATCAAAATAATACAAGAAATAAAGCATGGGGGGACATAATCCAAAACCCATGGGGGGCCATCATCTAAACCTATAATTAGGAAGACTCAACCTATTTCTGTTGAAATCATCCCTAATGAAAATAGGTATTGAATCCCACCAAGTGAATCCACTTGAGGAAATACCAAAATTGGCCAACCTATCCGCACAACAATTGCCTTCTCTAAAAATGTGAGAAACAACAAAGTTCATACTATGTAAGAGAGTAATACAATTCTTCCAACGATTTCTTAGCTTCCAAAGCACCAAGGAACTCGATTTAAAGGCATCAATGACTAATGTTGAATCACTTTCAATCCAGATTTTCTTCCATCCTTTCTCATAAGCCAACTCAATGGCTATCATAACAGCCATGATCTCTGCATGAAAGGGATAAGAAACTCCAATATGAAAAGAGAAACATCCAAGCAAACTTCCTTGACCATCTCTGAATATTCCACCACATGCTGCAATTCCAGGTGATCCCCGTGATGAACCATCTGTATTACATTTATACCAACCATATGATGGAGGGTGCCAAGTTACTCCAATGATTTGAGGAGCTTTGTCAGCTTTTCCTTTTACTGAGAAGTAGTTCAAGATTGAGAATTCAGCTAAGGAGGAGGACATTGTGCCATTTGACTGATTTTCCGAAAGTGAAACTGTAGAAGAAATTAAGGAAATGGCACTTCTGACTGAGACTAATCTGTCATTAAACCTTGCCTCGTTCCTGCTGTACCAAATGTACCAGAAAACATTGGTGACTGCTGCTACTATGATATGCTTGATTTGAGAGCTGCAATTGGAGAAGCACACCTCAAATAAGCTCAAGAAAGATGAGACATCCAAGCTTTTATCCATAATTCTACTTAGGCAAGACCATAAAGCTGATGCAAAGCTGCAGGACAGGAAAAGATGCTGTGTTGTTTCCTATTTATTGCCACAAAGATTTCAAACAGAAGGAATGCAACAACCTTTACTTTTCAGATTCTCATCAGTTGGAACTTTGTTATGGAAGATCCTCTAAACAAGAAAATATCTAGAAGGAGGGACAAAAGAATTCCATAAAGCCTTGCACCAATTAATAGGCTGATTCTGATGGTTTAAGAAGGTGTATGCATCCTTAAATGTGACAAGGCCTGAGTCTATGTGTTGCCAAACCAGCTGATCAGTAGCTTCAAATTTAGGGATTGTAGTTCTCTGGATTTTCTCAACTAGCTCAGGATATGCAGTGGACAGGGCTGAGGGTATAGACCAGCATCCATTATGGATAAAATCTGCAACAGAAGCCTGCAGAGAAGAGCTGACTGATTCATGAACATTCAACATATTAACAATAGGACAAGACAACCAATTATCTGTCCAGAAACTAATTGCCTTTCCATTTCCCAAATTCCAATAACTATTATCAAGAACAACAGAACAAAGCATCTTTATCCCTGGCCAAATGGATGACTGAGCATAGGAAGATGAAGGATACTTGTTTTTGAAGAATCTACCTCTAATAAAAGAAGTCCACTGAGTGACCAAAGAGAACACATTCCAACACAGCTTTAGCAGGGCAGCTTCATTAATGGATTTGAGGGATCTTATTCCAAGGCCTCCAACCTGAAAAGGGAAGCAAACCTTCTTCCAAGAAACTGTTAACAACTTCCTCTTAGAGATATCACCAGACCATGTGAAATTCCTAATCCAGGAGTCCAATAGTTTTAGAAGAGAAGAAGGCCAAAGATAGACATGGAAACTGTATAAAAGCACGCCTTGGATAATTGATTTTACCAGTTGGACTCTTCCCATGACAGAGAGCAGGGAGCCCTTCCAGGTAGACAACTTTAACTTGATTCTGTCTGCAATGGGTTGGAGATGAATCTTTTTAGGTTTTCCTTTAAAAATTGGAATACCAAGATAGGTGAATGGAAGTCTTCCAGCTGTGAAGCCTAGAGTACTACCAATTGATCTGCTTCTGCTAGGAGAGAGATTTCCAGAATAGAACTTGCATTTTGCAAGGCTAACCATTTGACCAGAGATATCTCCATTCAACTTAAACAGATTCATTAAGTGTTGAAGGTTTCTTTTTGTCCCCTTACAAAAGATCATCAAGTCATCAGCATAGAACACATGACTAGGAACCTTTAAGCCTCTAGGACCTATCATAGGCAACAAATTTCCTTCTTGAACAAGTAAAGCAATCCCTCTACTTAAGACATCTTCAGAAAGGCAAAAAAGCAAGGGGGAGAGTGGATCTCCCTGCCTCACTCCCCTTTTGCAAGGAAGAAAACCAACTGGCTTACTATTAACAGAGAAGGAAAGTTTTGCTGACCTTAAGATTGTGTCTATCCAATTACAAAAAGTATGATTGAATCCAAAAGCTTGTAGCACCTTCAATAGAAAGTTCCAATCAAGGGTGTCAAATGCTTTTCTGATGTCAATTTTTAGAGCAAGATTGCCTCCAAAAGATCTATTGTGAAGCATATTAACTGCCTCAGATGTAATACAAATGCAGTCCCCAATTTGTCTATCCCTAATGAAGCCTCTTTGATGTTGAGAAATGACTCTAGAAGCCACATTTGCCAATCTGTCTGCCAAAATCTTAGTGATTACCTTGAATTGAAAGTTTGCCAAAGATATAGGTCTAAAGCAATCTATTGTATCAGCCCCTTTCATCTTAGGAATAAGGATAACAAGATTTGAGTTCATGTTGGGATAAATCTAGTTTTGTATAAAAAACTGGTTGACTGAGTTGTACACGTCAAATGCCACAATATCCCAAAATTTCTGGTAGAATCAACCTCCAAACCCATCAGGTCCTGGAGCTCCATCCCCATTCATTGGGAAAACTGCAGTTTTCACTTCCTCCAAGGTTGGCAACTTGGTTAATATAGAGTTATCATCGTCTGCCACAGCACAAGGGATGGTTTCTTCAATCAAGTCATTCAGCATGCAAGAGTTATCTTTTGCATATAGATCAGTGAAGTAGTCCAGAGTGCTTCTTTCCAAGTCCTGCTGTTGATCAAAGATAGCTCCATCTTGCTTTAGGACGACCATTTGTTTGGAGGTATGCTTGATATTTGATAATTTATGAAAATAGGTTGTATTCTTATCACCATTACAATGCCTATTAACCCTTGACTTCTCCTTCCAGAAGGATTCCTGATAAATCAGAATCCGTTGAAGATCCATTTGAGCTTTTAGCTCCTGCTCATGGAGAGACTCTGAGAAGTCAGAAGAAGTAATTTGGTTCTGGATCAACTCAAAAGCTTGCAGAGCTTCATTGACCTTCATGTGCACATCTCCAAAAACGTGTTTGTTCCACTGCTTAGCCTTGAGTTTCTGAGTTAAGATGAACATTGGACATCCTGTGAAAGATCTATGCCAAACTTCAGAAACCAATCTTGAACAATCCGGGTGCTCCAGCCACATCTTTAAAAATTTAAAGGAAGAAGGGAAGCATCTAGGGCCCTTTTTCTTGGCCAAGTTTCTCTTCCTTTTCCCTAGATTTTTCTTCTGTGACTTGGTGAGAACTGTAGTGAATTCTCCATTACTGTGAACAGAAGCAGATTCAGAAATGTCATCCTTGTCCTCTGACCAAAATTTGCCAGTAATGCCTAAAGTGGCTAGGTCCTGTTGAACCTTTTCATTAACAAGAGAATTAAAGCCGGGAGATATCATCAGATGCTGAATTGGACACCACACACTGAGATAAGTGTGTTACAGAACTACTGGAATTCTTGATACTTGAATCCTTATTGTGGTCATTTTCCTAATTACCATATTTCAAACTAGAAACAACATTAATGTGAAACATGCCATTCTCTTGAGAATCAGAAACATGAGATTGAGTTCTTGGGGAATTATCATGATTATTAGAAACCTCATTTATCTTTTCCACAATGTGTGCGGCATCAGGATGCAAGAAAGAGTTAGCATTTGTTACCTTTACAGGGATGTCTTCAATCTGCACCACATGCTGAACACTATGGATAAAGGGATACCAACTCCTCTTGCAATGACAAAAATGATTTTTGGTCTCCAATACTCCTGAGGAAGGTCCTTTATCCGAATCCAGCACCGAGTATTAGATTGTTTCATCTTCGAAGGGCAAAAGTCTTTAGTCCATGAAAACAATCGAAGTGTTCCTGGTGCAATATTCCAAGAACCTACAGATAATACTATCCTCATGTCCTCAACAGATGCGAACGAGAATTCAAAGAAACCCTTGCCAATTGGAGTCATCTTCCAATTACATATCGGACTCCATAATTCTAATAGCTTCAATCGCAAGTCATTGGCCTTTAAGGGTGTATCTCCTTTTGAAAGCAACAATCAGCCATGCAAATTGTTTTTTGCAACTCTCTATACCAGCTTTGTACTCCTCCTCAAGGATCTTTACAAACATTGCATCGCCTTTCATGCATGGTATGGATAGTTGGCTTAGAGGAATATCACATGCATTGTTCAAAGCTTCAACAAAAGTTTTGGCGGCTAGAGGTGGGGGAGAAAAAGAAAGCGGTGGATCAGGAGGTGGAGGATGGGAAGGAGAGGAAGAAGAGGCAGGAGGGGGAGAAGAAGATTCAGGAAACAAGAATTGCCATGGGCAATCCATCATGAGCACAGCTATGGGGATGTTGGTTTTCATGCAAACTCTAGTAGAGCCATATTAGGTTTCAGTTCAGTTCCAGGAAGTAGTCAAAAAACAAAAAACCAATAGGGAGGTTATGGATTTTGCTTCAATTTTTGTGAAGTCATATACATCAAATTTAATAAAATTATTCATAATCATACGTTTGAAAACATTAATTCTATTAGTAAATATACTTATTGACGTGTTTGAATTTTAATATTCTTTCTTTTAAAGCATGCTCGATTGTATATGACTTCCTCATCTAAATTAAATTAATAAAAAAATCAGTACTAAATTAAAATAATAAAAAATTATAATAATTAACAATATTAGAAAACCTAGAAGTTTAACAATAATAAAAAAATATGAAAGAAAAATCAACATAAAGTTATTATTAACAATAGACATTGTTTGGCATTGATGCAAGCATGTCATGTTATGAAAAAGAAAAAGCATAAGTGTAAAGTTTTTTTTTTACACTGTCAACCAATTAGAAATTGACATACCATTAAAAATATTTAACTCTTATCCTAACTATGTTAAAAGTCATCAATTCAATGATTTCTGATTGGTTGTCAGTGTAAAAGATTTTACACTAATAATACATACAAATTAACTCAAGAAATTATATTATGTTATACAGTCAATTATTAACAATTAAAATATTAACAAAAGCATATGAAATTAAGAAGAAAAAGAATGAATGAAAAATCAAACTTGGCTTCTTCACTGTCTGGCGCCGCACAACCAAAGAAAATAAGGGCATAGGGCACCACACCACATAGCAAAAGAAGGACTAGGTAAAATCTATTATTATTTTGTTGGTAGGGGCCTTTCATCTTACAGTACTACTACTAGTTAAAAGAAAAAATAACAAACAAGATAGGGGCCAAGGCCCTGGTTAACTTGCAAGTTCGTCCGTCCCTGATTGTTATATTGTTAATATAAATTTTTTTATACTACCAACCAATCAGAATTCATGATATGAGTGATTTTTAAGATAGTAAATATTTTTTATGATATATATTAAGTTATGAGTCATTGACAGTGTAAAAATTCTTTACACAGATAATATATACTAATTAAATCCTTATTTATTTATCTATTATTTGGTGATATGCCATTTGCTTTATTTTGTTTTTGTAGAATTTGTAAAATGTTACTTGTGACACCAATAGTTTCCGAATAAATAGAAGTACATTAAAATTTCTCTCTCTTGAGAGCTATGAAGCACGAATATTAGTACGATACAGGTACAATATGACACGAATACGAGGATACGAGATTTTTTTTGAAATTTAGGATACGATATGACTGTGATACGTTAAGAAAAAGTTATAGAAAAATATTTTATATAGATGCATAATATTTATAAAGAAAAAAACATCGATCATTTCTTCTTAATGCATAACTATGATGATCATAATTTATAAAAAAAATGTACGTGTGATCATAATAACAAAAACAATACAGTTCAATTAGTGTATGAGGAAATTATTAAGCATGTCTAAAGGCTTAATCATGTTCCTTAGGTGGTAGTGAGCTTGTATTTCAAGTTTGAGGAGAACCAGAGTTGAAACGGGCCCGAAACACAAAGAAACACAAACCGAGCAATTAATTGATCGATTAATTAATTAATTGAGAGTTGGAATATGAAAATTAGGCCGGGCTTGAGTATAATAGGCTTTTAGGATTAACCTAAAATAATTAATAAAAATATCCTAGCAGTAGGTTATGTAGGAAAATACGGAAGAAAACACCCAGTTGTGTCAAAGAGACAACACGCGATTACACGTATCGCGACACCATGGTGCCACCTCACATTCCACTAACCTAAGCCTAAATACGGACACATGACACCTATCCTCTACACCACCACCTAACCTAGCCTATCTAAGTGACACCAAGCATAACCATGCACCAAACTAAAGCTTAATTTATCTAAAAATCTTGTCTAACTTAAATGTAATAAAACTAAAGGCATATGCTTCTTCTTTCACGTGAAATGAAGAGTACCAAAGAAGCAAATATGTAGAAACATCTACAAGGAAACCACTTTCGTGGCTTTGAGAGATTGGTTAAGGTAGTTTCGGTCATCAAAATTTCAAACGATTGTGTATTCATGCTCGTGACTTCGACATCTTCGTAGCTGCGTCTTTGCATGTGAGATTTATCAAGGTAAGTCGGTGTCGATGTCATCTACATTTATACTTTTCAATCTATTTAAATTCATTCTACTCTTATTCTTAGTCCTGGTTTCGTTTTCGGTGCATTTTAGGCTTTTACGGGTTTTTCTGCCAAATCAGCCAACCAGGAAATCGACTACGGGTTCAGAGACGAATCTGACTTCATGGGACAGCGGCTGTGTTGGTGAGTTTTGTATTTGATTTATTGTATTTAATTCGTCTCGGTTCTTCGCTTGGAATCATGTGTTGATCTGTTGTTGATTCTGTGATTGTTTCTTTATTTCTACCTGTTTTTGGACCCGTGCGTGTGCTCGGGACAATTTTTGGTCCAATGCATGTGTCTGGGTATTGATGACAGATTTGATGTCATTGGAGAGCGTGTCGGTAGTGCGGAAGCATTCAGAGACGGGAAAGTGCGCACATCAGTAACGTGGGGAGAAAGTAGCTAATACGCCGGGGAGGCAAGCATAGTACTGCTTGTTAAATTGTATGTGTAGGATGCTCCAGACCCTACTAGTTGTCGAGTAGCCTACGGTGACTAAACCCTTAGTAAAATAGTTTTAAAATGCGTTCAGGGGTTTAGTTATGGTATGCTTATAGGCTTTCAGTCAAAACCCTAGGTTAGACGATACTGCTTGAGGATGCATGTTTATATATGCTATATATGATATCTGTGGATAGTTGTGTTGGTTGACGTGTGATCTGTTGTTATGTGTTTATTTTACATATTATTGTTATTGTTATTATTAATAATGGAGGTATGAGGTATGCACATGTTATTGTGAAGGTTGATTGGTTGTATGCTAAAAACCATAGTTGACACCATGATGATACACTGTATGGATCTGTGTTGAGGTTGCGGTACACGGGTACCGAGATTGGATTGGGATGCAGTGTATAGGTGCCAAGATGAGCTGTGGTTGCTTCAGGCATCGTGAAATGTGTAGGTATGAGAATAGTACCGGTGTCAACTTAGGTTGTTTGTGCATTGCATTGTTTGCCAAAGTTGCAAGTCGTATGACTGGGATGTTGGAACCAAAGTGGTTTTGGATTAAATAATCTCTAAGTTTTGATGCTAACAAAAGGATTAAATTTTCTTGGCAAAGTGTTAGTTGAGATCTAACATGTGCTTCTAGTAATGCAGGAATATTTACATATAAGAAACATGAGATAAGTTCTAATTGAAAAATACGCGCCCGCCCCTGTAGACGGACTGCTCAAATACTTTGGTAAAGTTACTTTGTTATTTAATTAAGTAGACTGATTTTCTTAAGTTGACGAGGTTCTAAATATTTGTTAGATAAATACCTAAATAACTTGTTAGGTACAGCAAGTCTAAAGACTTGATAATATGCGCGTCCATCTTGCCTCGTAAACAGACGGAAGTAATTAGTACAAGTAAATGAACGAAAACATAAGGTAATCTCGTAGACGAGCTCTAACCGTCACGTCACTAGATGGAGATCTTTATAACTCATTAAGGAATAGCAAGTCCGAAGACTTGATAGACAAAAGGATATGCCACGTCATCAGACGAGCAAAATATAATTTTGAACAGACTTAGTCTCTCTTATAACTAAGTAGACGGAGTTCTTTTTAGACGAGCTCCATCTTTGAATGAATTAAATGTAATATGAATCTCTTATATTTATTTCAAATGATTGATATTTATTTAATTAAAATATTTTTTCTTCACATTTGTTTTATCTGCTTTAAATGTTTCACCTTGTTGTAAAAGAAACATAGTACAATCAAGAAATGCAAAAAGCAGAATCGTACAATAAGATACTGCAAAATGATCTGTACGATGACAACTTTATGACTGAAAAAGCTGGATTATACACAAAGAAGGAACAACAAGTGCTCAAGCTGCAATACTCAGAGGAGTGAACCTCCAAATTCATGCTACCTCGATAACCAAGAGCACTATTCAGCATTGCTACAATCAAGCTATCAGTCACAACGGATATCATGCATTAAATGCTATCTCTAAACGGGATTATCCAAAGTAACCGTTGAAGAAATACAAGTGAAGAAGAAGGTCACTGTAAATAGAAGACCTCAAGTTCTGAAGAATAACTTTTGCCAATCGATAATTACTCATTCCATTATTCTTTCAAGAGAAAGAGTCTGTATTCATTAGTTTGAATATTGTTGTAATATTCAACTGATCTTAAACTGTCTTATTCTCATACATAGTGAGTTAAGAAGATCAAACATTATATCTCTTTGTTAGAGTTAGAGCCTGAAGAGGCTTGGTAAGAAAGGAATTCTTGTAAGCCTGGAGAGATGTTGAATACTTGGTTTTGATCTATTTGGAGAAATAGTGGTTAAATCCTTCAAGTCGAAGGGACTCGACGTAGCTCTTGGTTGGAAGAGAGTGAACCAGGATAAAATCTCTTGTGTGAATCTTCTATCCCTAAACTCTTCAGTTTTATTTGCTTATACTAACTGTGGGGTTTTGATATTGCTCTTGTTAAAGTATTCAAAAAAAAGGGATCTTTGTTTTTGTGCTTGCTTCTATTTCTAATCTCCTTGAGTGCAAAAATTGTTTTAAAGGTTGTTTTCAAAAATTATTAACAAACACAATTCAACCCCCCTTCTTGTGTTTGTCTGTGACAACTTCAGTTGGTATCAGAGCTCAGCCTCGAAAAGGTTGAGCATCTAACAAGTGCTGAGGGAGTACGATCCAACAACCATGGATGCTGAAAGACAAGCTATCAATAGACCTCCTCTCTTTGATGGTTATGATTATGACTATTGGAAGAAGAGGATGATGGCCTTTTTGGATGCACAAAGTCTAGACATTTGGGAGCTCATAGAAACTGGTTACACTGAACCTAGAAATGAAAATGGAGCTTCTGTTGCTAGAGCAGACTGGACAGTAGATCAAAAGGCAAAGCATCAACTCAATCTTAAAGCTAAGAATTATTTGATGTGTGGCATCACCAGATCTGAACATGACAAAGTTCACAGCTGCAATACTGCTAAAGAAATCTGGGACACTCTTGCCCTAGCTCATGAGGGTTCCTATAAGTTAAGGAATCCAAGATCAGCATGCTGGTTTATTAGTATGAACTGTTCAAGATGGGTGAATATGAAACAATAGACCAAATGTTTGGAAGATTCCAAACCATCACCAACAGTCTCATATCTCTTGGAAAAATCTATGAAAATAGAGATCATGTCAGAAAAATCCTGAGAAGTCTATCCAAGCAAAGGAGATCAAAAGTAACTGCTATTCAGGAAGCAAAAAAGGTTCATGAACTTGAACTCAATGAAGAAGAAAATTCCAGAAAAGAAAAATCTATTACTCTAAAGGCAAAGAAAGCAAGTTCATCAAATGTTCTCAAAGCTGCTGAGTCATCTGATGAGTCTGAATCTTCGGATGATAATGAAGAATTAGATGAGGATGAATTATCCTTTATCTCCAGTAAGATTCAACATATATGGAGAAAGAAAGGTGGTTTCAGAAGGAAGCAATTCAATAAAAAGTTTTCCAAGGAGAAGTCAAACTCCAAGGAAAAAGGTCCACCCTTGTGCTTTGAATGCAAGAAACCTGGTCACTTCAAAGCTAACTGCCCTGAGCTAAAGGACAAAAAGAAATTCTTCAACAAGAAGAAAGGCTTAATGGCCACATGGGAGGATCTTGACCTGTCTTCTTCAGATGAAGAAAATGAAGCTGAGGAAGAGGCAAATATCTGTCTTATGGCAGACACTGCATCAGAAAGTGAATACACTGATGCTGAGGTAATGGACTCTGACCCGTCCACTCTTCAAAATGCTTTTGATGAATTTTTGCATGAGTCATGTATACTATCACGAGAATATAAGAGTCTCAAAAAGAAATTTTCTAAACTATCTAAAGAATATAATAGGGTCTGCACTGATAAACAAAACCTCAAAAATGAAAACGACATACTAAAATCAGTGAATGGAGTCTAGTTGACAAAGTAGTGTGTGAACCTGATGTCTCTTGTGAAGTTACAAAACTGAAGCAAGATATAACATATCTAACTGATTCTCTGTCAAAGCATGTAGGTGGCTCAGATAAGCTTAGTCTCATTTTAAGGTATTCTAGTTCACAAAAAGAGAAGCAAGACGCATCTCACAAAAAGTCAAAACCACTTAAACAACATAGAGCTTCAAAAGTTGCAAATAAATATACCAAAGCTAAGTCTAGCTCGTCCAACACCTTTTGTAAAGTGTGTGGAAAAAGTGGGCATATTACATCTAGATGCATACACAATAAATATGCTATGCATACTCATCCAGTGATAACTAACAAGAAAAGACCCAAGTCAGTTTGGGTACCTAAAGATAAGATAATACCTGTTGCATATTTGCTTAACAACAGGAAGAAAACAGATGTCTTGGTACTTGGACAATGGCTGCTGACGACACATGATGGGAGAAAGGTCTATGTTCCAAAACCTTAAGCCCAAAGATGGTGGCTAGGTTACATTTGGAGGAAATCAGAAAGGGAAAATCATTGGTATAGGTAAAATTGGTAAACATCCTTTTCCCTCCATTGATAATGTTCTTTTAGTAAATGGCTTGAAGCACAATCTACTGAGCATAAGTCAATTATGTGACAGTGGATATGCAGTGTCTTTTGATAAGAACATGTGTACTGTCAAGAAAGATGGTGGATCACTTTTATTCACTGCAAAAAGGCAAAACAATCTCTATAAGATTGACTTGGAGGACCTCTCAAATCAAAGTGTCTCATGTCTAGTGTCTATTGAAGATGAGCGATGGATTTGGCACAAAAGGCTAGGTCATGCAATCTTGAAATTAATTTCAAAGCTAAACAAGCATAACCTCGAGAGAGGACTACCAAACCTTAAGTTCAAATCTGATGCTCTCTGTGATGCATGTCAAAAGGGAAAACAAGTCAAAGGTTCTTTTGAATCTAAGAATGTTGTTAGTACCAAAAGACCACTAGAGTTGCTACAGCTTGATCTTTTTGGTCCAACAAGGACTGCCTCTGTCAGTGGTAAGAAATATGGTCTTGTCATAGTAGACGATTACACTAGATGGACATGGGTTATGTTCCTTACTCACAAGGATGAGTCTTTTAAGGTCTTTTATGTATTCTACAAACGTGTACCGAATGAAAAAGGCATGTGTATCACTTCAATCAGAAGTGACCATGGGGGAGAGTTTGAAAATAAGCTATTTCATAAGTTCTGTGAAGAAAGTGGTATCCTTTACAAATTCTCAATACCTAGAACACCACATCAAAATGGTGTGTGATGAGTGTGATTCCACCTCATCTTTGTCCATCATTTTGCATGCATTTTCATGTAGTTTAGGCATATTTTTATTAGATTTTAGGTTAATTTTCCTTTGGAATGGGTAAGGCGGTTTTCGTGTGTTGTTTTGCAGATATCAAGGGTAAATTGCTCAAGATCAACCATGATGGAGTTTGGATGAAGATAGGGCTTTAAAAGTGAAGAAAATGAGCCAAACAGAGCCCATCACGGCCTAGCCGTGATGCCCATCACGGCCTAGCCGTGATGCCCATCACGGCCTAGCCGTGATGCCCATCACGGCCATGATCGAGCAAAACTGAAAAAGAACAAAGGCTGAAGTCAGAGTCTGTCACGGCCTAGCCGTGATAGCCATCACGGCCGTGACCCAAAACCACCACAAGTCAGAAGCTGTCAGGGCCAGGCCATGATGGCCATCACGGCCGTGATGGCCATCACGGCCAGGCCGTGATGAGCATCACGGCCATGACAGACCAACCAGTGAAGAATTTTCAAGGCAGAATCCGTCACGGCCAGGCCGTGATAGCCATCACGGCCGTGACGCGAATTACTTGGCTCAGAAGTAACAGAATTGGATCTAATTTGAGTTGGATTAGGACTCTAACTGCCCAATTCTATAAATAAGGGACCAGGCAGAGGCAGAAAACATCAGACCTTTGGGGCTACTACTCTAGGCATAGATTTAGTATCTCTTTCTTCTCCTCCTCCTCTCTTCTCTTTTCTGATTTTCACTATGTTGTCAACCCAGCTTGTCATCTCCATGGCAAGACTGGAGTAGTAGCTTAGTTTCTAGGGATTAGGGCTCTGCCCAAGTTTGTTTATGATGTAAATTTGATGTAAACTCTTTGTTAATTACGATTTGCTTTAGATCTGATTTCTAGTGTGTAAATTACTCATAAATTTCGGCAACCGTTATTTGCGTGACATAGACGTTCTAAGGAGGAACCTAGTGGTGAACTTAGGATTTCTAGGGTGTTTCACTCGTAAAGCCCGGCAGCCACTGGTTTGTGAGATGTGGATGATCTAAGGAGGAACCTAGCGGTGAACTTAGGTTATTTGCATGACTTAGACATTATAAGGAGGAACCTAGCGGTGAACTTAGGTGTCGGACCTATAGAAGTCAGACTTGGGACTGAAATCACGAGAGTTAGAAGCCGTCCCTCGAGGAGCAACGAGTTGTCACGAAACGCAAAGGGTCCAATCTGGGATCGACTACCACGAGTAGGGGGGTCGGGTCAATTGGGCACGGCTTTTGTAACCCGAGAGGGAGCTTAAGCTATCAGAGGATAAACTCGCCTTCAAGGCAATTTCGGTAATTAACAAGGTTAATCAACTTCATAACGTAAACGATCTTGTGGTAACCTAAATCCCTAGGAACCCATTTAGATCTGAAAAATCAAAAAGATTTGTTTTCTGTTTTGTTTGATTCTGTTTTATCTCTTAAATTCAAATTCAAAAACCATTTCAAAAATATAAAAATCTTTTTAAACAGTCCAGATCTAATCGATTTGATAATTAGTTGCGATTCGAGAACACAGTCTCTGTGGGATCGATATCTTTTATTACTTGGCGACGATCCGGTACACTTGCCGGAATCGCACGTGCATCCGCACGCTATCAAGTTTTTGGCGCCGTTGCCGGGGACTGTGCCTTTTCGAATCTCAATTCAAATTTTGAATTGATTTTTTCTGGACCTTTTCTTTTTGTTTGATTTTTATTTCTGAAATAAAAAAAAAAATTCAAAAACATTCTTTTCCTTCTATTGTATCCATCTCTCTGTGTGTTATATGCAAAGATCCCTAAGTCTTGGGAGCCTTAGTGAGATTGATCCGGAGATCGAGAGGACCTTCCACAGGGCGTGAAGACTACAAAGAGAGGGAGAAAGGTTGAGTCCCGTTCCACTCATGGCGAATCAACCGGATACAAAGCCTTTGAAGGATTACGCAGCCCCAAATGCGAGAGGCTTGCGAACTGGGATTGCAAGGCCAGAGATTGAGGCGGAAAACTATACCATACCGCCCATGCTAATCAACATGATTAGGCAACATCAATTCGGAGGATTGCCTTCGGAGGACCCAACCGATCACATAGAGACATTTTTAGAGTTCACCGTGCAATCCGGATTCATGGAGCCTCAGTCGATGTTGTGCGTTTAAGATTGTTCCCCTCATCTCTCACTGGAAAGGCAAAGGCCTGGCTAAAGCAAATTCCCGCTAACACCTTGACTACTTGGGACCAACTGGAGCAGGCGTTCTTGGAGAAATTCTTTCCTCCATCCAAGACGGCCTACATAAGAACCCCGGATCACCGGCTTCTTCCGAGAAAGACGGAGAATCATTATCGGAAGCTTGGGATCGATACAAGGGACTGCTGGAGTCGTGCCCACATCACGGACTCGAGAGGTGGTTAATAGTGCACACCTTCTATAATGGATTAGACTACTCTTCGAAGGTGTCACTAGATTCTGCAGCCGGTGGAGCATTTATGAATAGGCCTCTCACTGAGGCATTCAACATCATCGAGAATGTCGCCACCAACTACCACCAATGGGGATACGAAAGAGGTAATAACCCGAACAAGATTTCGGGGGGTAAGTTTGAGGTAAATAGCACAGATCTTATTATGTCAAAAATAGACTCACTTAATAAACGTTTTGATCGGCTTGAAAGAGCTAATGTGAGTGCATTAGGTGCTACTAACCTTGTTTGTGAGATTTGTGGAATGCGGGGACATGACATGATGGGATGCCCACATGGATCCGGCGCCCGGGTGAGCAAGTGAACTCTTGTAACAACTACTATGATACGAACCCGAAGCTGCCCAACTATGCTCCCCCAAATCCCTACAACCAAAGAAGGAACAACCCTTACCTCTCTTACGGCAACTACAGCAACACGCTCAACCATGAGTTCCAAGAAGGTCAAGGTAATAAGAGGACATTGCAGGGTACCCTCGGTACAAAGATCTAAACTCGAGACTTTATTTGAAAGTTTTGTCGAAACTCGGACAAAACAGAATGAGGAGTTTAGACAACAAGGAAGGAGCAGTGAGTGAGGCAATAAAGGATCTAGCATCTAAGGTAGACAACTTAGCAACTCATAACAAGATGCTAGAAAACCAGATTGCCCAACAAGCCAGCACGTACTCGAGACCTAAGGGTGCATTCCGGGCAACCCAAGCAAATCCCAACGAGCATTGCAATGTCATACACTTGAGGGATGACAAGCTTGGGGTGGGGGTAGCTGAAATGGACGTGGAACCGGAGGAGGACACGAGCGAAAAGGAAGAGCCAGAAGCAGAAATATGTCCCTCCACCACCGTACCAACCCCGATACCTTTCCCACGAGAGGTTGGTCGGGGAAAAAGCAAGTAGATGTAGAGACTAAAATGCCTACTAAACTGAAAGACCCAGGTAGTTTCTCCATCGCTTGCTCGATTGAAAAAGTGCAAATAGACCGAGCCTTATGTGACTTAGGGGCTAGTGCGAGCTTGATGCCCCTCACTATCATGGAAAGGTTGGAAAGTAAAGAGTTGAGACCGTTCAAATTCTCCTTACAATTTGCGGACGGCTCAACTAGGACTCCTCTAGGCATACTAGAGAATGTCCCTGTGAAGGTAGGGAAATTCTTCATCCCTACCGACTTCCTGGTATTGGATATGAAAGGGAATTCTGAATTCCCCATCATTTTAGGAAGGCCATTCTTGGCAACCGCTGGAGCATTAATAGACGTAAGAAATGGCAAACTCTCTCTAAATGTAGAGGAAGGTAGGGTAAATTTTCAGTTGACTAACTCTTGTAACAACCCTCCTTTTGAGAGCCATGTGTGCAGAATTGATGTAACGTCTCCAGCGGTAGAGAAAGAACTTAGCATGGAAGCAACCCCAAAGATACGCATGGTTGAAGATGCAACCAGTGGTGAAGTCGGGATTGTTGTCCATGCAGAAACAAAACTTCCGCCGGGAGGAAGGAAGGCTAGGAAGCTCCGAGAGAAAAGAGCAAAGCGGAAGCATTATTGGCCGTATGAGCAGAAACGGCTATTTGAAGGAGCTCCATGGAAGAGAAGTGTGCCTGCACTTCTACGCCCAGCCGACCCCGGTTGACTTGAGGAAGTATGGTCAAGCTTAAGACCATAAATAAGCGCTTCTTGGGAGGCAACCCAAGTTTTCTTTCCCTTTTTCGTTTTGTTTTTGAATTAACCTCTTGAATAATTTGAGAAGATCAAGAGGCAAAAATATCATTAATAAGTTTGTCTAGTGTTTTCAGGTTGAGAAAGAGAGGAAGAGCATAAAAAAAGAAGAAGATAAATTCAGAGGCCATCACGCCCTGGCCGTGACAGTGGTCACGGCCGTGATGAACTAAACAACAGCACAGAAAGGATCACGGCCTAGCCGTGACAACCATCACGGGCGTGATGAGTAGGATGCCAAGGTCAGAGAACATCACGGCCTAGCCGTGATGTAGACCACGGCCGTGACAGGGCAACTCTCGAGGACGAGAATTGATCACGGCCTAGCCGTGATGAGCCTCACGGCCGTGAGGAAATTTCTACCCAAGTTTTGACTGGAATGTGAAGCCAACACCCGCTACCGACTCGGTAAGTTGTTCCATTTTTCTCCTCTCTCCGACTTGATTATTTACATTGGAGACAATGTAAGTAATCAAGCTTGGGGTAGGGGTATTTATTTTTTGCATTTGCATTGTTGCATTCATATTGCATTCTAATAGGCATAGATTGGTATGATCACATTCTCTAGATTGCCCCTCACTTAGAACATGCATCCGATTGTGAGAACTTGGAGCCAAATGAATTGAGATAGTGAATTTTCGAACCCAATTTTTCATTATTCTTGTGATATGGCTAAAAATAAAATTTCTTGAGATAGTCATTTGATAGTTGATAATTAGCATGTGGTTCCTTAAGTTTGTATACCTCACTGATTTTTGAACTACTAAATGTAAGATTTTGAGCCAAAAGGGGTATTCACTAAATCTACCCCATTTCTTGTGATAGAGTGATTTAATTCCTCATGGACTGTATTTTCTAGAACTTGACTTGAAACCATTTCAAAAATTAAAAATTTTTGAAAACATTTTTGGAAATGATTGAGGCACTAGGTATTTTTCCGGCCTCCCGAGCTTTGAATGATAAATGCTACCCCTTAGTTGCCCAATTTTGAGCCTAAAGAAAAAAATACTTTTCTTGGTACCATGAATTAATTTGATAAATAATGTTTGGTATGGCACCTTTTAAAGTATTACAAAAAGGGCAAAATGGTAGTTGGAAAAAGAATGAGATGAAAATATTTCTCTTGAGCTAAAAAGCTCCCCTTCTCCAAACAAGTAAAAATGAAATAAACAGAAAAAAAAATGGAGAAGGGGATGACAAAGAAAGTGAGAAATGAAAAGAAAAAAAAAAGAAAAAAAAATATAATAGAAGGAAGAAAGGTGGAAAAAGTAAATCAAAGCCCCCAAAAGGTATTTTAGAAGGTGTCATGCTTTGTAATGTTTGATAATCTGTCTAGCCTTCTTGAAATTCCCTTTTCCTTGATTTTCCCACCTTACAATAAATCCCATGGCCACATTACAACCAAAGGAAAAGACCTCTTGATTCTTAAGTGTTTTCATTAATAAAGTGGAGATTTGGTTAATGGTCAAGCCTATGGTAAAATACTTTCCTTGAGGAAATGGAGTGAATTGTCATAAACCCTAAAACACTTGAGTGAGGTGAGATGAGTGCCCAAATCAGTGAGGACATGAACTTGAAAAAAAAACCTAAGCTTCTAATTGGACTAGAAATTGATTATCTCTTGAGTGCTTATTAAAAATGCCTATTACTTGGATTAGCTTCTAGGGTTCTTGGTTCACTATCCATGCTTTGAATGATTTATATCTTATGGCTCGAGTAATTGCTTGAGGACAAGCAAAGTTTTAAGCTTGGGGTGATTTGATGGGTGTGATTCCACCTCATCTTTGTCCATCATTTTGCATGCATTTTCATGTAGTTTAGGCATATTTTTATTAGATTTTATGTTAATTTTCCTTTGGAATGGGTAAGGCGGTTTTCGTGTGTTGTTTTGCAGATATCAAGGGTAAATTGCTCAAGATCAACCATGATGGAGTTTGGATGAAGATAGGGCTTTGAAAGTGAAGAAAATGAGCCAAACAGAGCCCATCACGGCCTAGCCGTGATGCCCATCACGACCATGATCGAGCAAAACTGAAAAAGAACAAAGGCTGAAGTCGAGTCATCACGGCCTAGCCGTGTTAGCCATCACGGCCGTGACCCAAAACCACCACAAGTCAGAAGCTGTCAGGGCCAGGCCGTGATGGCCATCACGGCCGTGCTGGCCATCACGGCCAGGCCGTGAGGGGCATCACGGCCTTGACAGACCAACCAGGTGAAGAATTTTCAAGGCGAGAATCCGTCACGGCCAGGCCGTGATAGCCATCACGGCCGTGACGCGAATTACTTGGCTCGGAAAGTAACAGTGGGATCTAATTTGAGTTGGATTAGGACTCTAACTGCCCAATTCTATAAATAAGGGACCAGGCAGAGGCAGAAAACATCAGACCTTTGGGGCTACTACTCTAGGCATAGATTTAGTATCTCTTTCTTCTTCTCCTCCTCTCTTCTCTTTTCTGATTTTCACTATGTTGTCAACCCAGCTTGTCATCTCCATGGCAAGACTGGAGTAGTAGCTTAGTTTCTAGGGATTAGGGCTCTGCCCAAGTTTGTTTATGATGTAAATTTGATGTAAACTCTTTGTTAATTACGATTTGCTTTAGATCTGATTTCTAGTGTGTAAATTACTCATAAATTTCAAACCGTTATTTGCGTGACATAGACGTTCTAAGGAGGAACCTAGTGGTGAACTTAGGATTTCTAGGGTGTTTCACTCGTAAAGCCCGGAGCCACCTGGTTTGTGAGATGTGGATGATCTAAGGAGGAACCTAGCGGTGAACTTAGGTTATTTGCATGACTTAGACATTATAAGGAGGAACCTAGCGGTGAACTTAGGTGTCGGACCTATAGAAGTCAGACTTGGGACTGAAATCACGAGAGTTAGAAGCCAGTCCTCGAGGAGCAACGAGTTGTCACGAAACGCAAAGGGTCCAATCTGGGATCGACTACCACGAGAGTAGGGGTCGGGTCAATTGGGCACGGCTTTTGTAACCCGAGAGGGAGCTTAAGCTATCAGAGGATAAACTCGCCTTCAAGGCAATTTCGGTAATTAACAAGGTTAATCAACTTCATAACGTAAACGATCTTGTGGTAACCTAAATCCCTAGGAACCCATTTAGATCTGAAAAATCAAAAAGATTTGTTTTCTGTTTTGTTTGATTCTGTTTTATCTCTTAAATTCAAATTCAAAAACCATTTCAAAAATATAAAAATCTTTTTAAACAGTCCAGATCTAATCGATTTGATAATTAGTTGCGATTCGAGAACACAGTCTCTGTGGGATCGATATCTTTTATATCTTGGCGACGATCCGGTACACTTGCCGGAATCGCACGTGCATCCGCACGCTATCAGTGTGGTAGAGAGAAAGAACAAATCTCTTCAAGAGATGGCTAGGACTATGCTCAATGACAACTCTGTTCCTAGACACTTTTGGGCTGAAGCTGTTAATACTGCCTGTTACATTCAAAACAAAATATACATTAGACCTATCCTGAATAAGACTCCTTATGAAAAGTGGAAAGGACGAAAACCCAACATATCTTATTTTCTCCCCTTCGGTTGTAAATGCTATATACTGAATACTTAAGATCAACTTGGTAAGTTTGATGCTAAAACAGATAATGGAATTCTATTAGGATATTCTAAAACATCTAAAGGCTTTAGAGTTTATAATTCTAGGACTTTGATAGTAGAGGAAAGTATTCATGTCAAGTTTGATGACAAACAGACTGATAAGAAATTATCAGAGCTAGATGAAGCTTTTGCAGATCTTGATCTAAGCATTCCAGGAGACTCACCTGAGATAAAAGTTGATGATCAAGAAGATGACCCCACCCAACAACCAGAAACCTCCACATCTCAACATAGTACAGTTCAAAAATCTTGGTACTTCAAGAATTATCATCCACAAGAACAGATCTTTGGAAACCCCAATGACAAGCTAAGAACCAGATCAACCTTCAGAGAACAAGACATTTCTGAACTAGTCTCTGAGTTGGAACCAAAGACAGTAAACGAGGCTCTGCTGGACGATGGTTGGATTCTAGCTATGCAAGAAGAACTCAGTCAGTTTGATAGAAGTGATGTTTGGACTCTGGTTCCACTGCCCAAAGACAAATCAGTGATTGGAACAAAGTGGGTTTATAAAAACAAACTTGATGAAAATGGTAAGGTAATCAGAAACAAAGCAAGACTTGTTGCTTAAGGTTTCTCTCAAGAAAAAAGGTATAGATTATACTGAAACCTTTGCAACTGTTGCTAGATTAGAAGCTATTAGAATTCTACTTTCATTCGCTGCACATCATAGTATTATGCTTTTTCAGATGGATGTTAAAAGTGCTTTTATAAATGGCTTTATTAATGAAGAAGTCTATGTTATGTAACCTCTGGGTTTTGAGTGTGAAACCCATCCTGAACATGTATATAAGCTTAAGAAAGCTTTGTACGGTCTTAAGCAAGCTCCTAGAGCTTGGTATGACAGACTAAGTTCCTTTCTTATGGAAAATGGGTTCAATAGAGGAAAGGTTGACACAACCTTATTTAGAAAATCCATTAAGTCTAATTTCATAGTTGTACAGATATATGTTGATGATATTATTTTTGGTGGTACTAACGAGTCTCTATGCAAAGAATTCTCTAAGTTAATGTAGAAAGAGTTTGAAATGAGTATGATGGGAGAACTCAAATTCTTCCTTGGACTTCAAGTAAAACAAACCATGGACGAGGTGCTCATCCACCAAACTAAGTATACAAAAGAACTTCTGAAGAAGTTTAAGATGGATGACTGTAAACCAATGAATACTCCTATGCACCCCACTTCCATACTGAACAAAGATGATAAAGAGAAAAAGGTAGACCAAAAGGTGTACAGAGGTATGATAGGATCTCTCTTATATCTTACTGCATCTAGGCCTGATATTATGTTCAGTGTATGTTTATGTGCTCGATTTCAATCTGATCCTAGAGAATCTCACTTATCAGCAGTTAAGAGAATTTTTAGATATTTAAAAGGTACTACCAATCTTGGTTTGTGCTTTAAGAAAAATGAAGATTACAGATTAGTTGGTTTCTGTGATGCTGACTATGCTGGAGATATAATTGAAAGAAAAAGCACTAGTGGAGGATGTCACTTCATTGGAGCTAATCTTGTCTCATGGTTAAGCAAAAGACAAAGTACCATTGCTTTATCAACTGCTGAAGCCGAGTATATATCAGCTGCAAGTTGCTGTTCACAACTTCTCTGGATCAAACATCAATTGGAGGACTACAATGTATTTGTAAGTAGTATTCCGCTTATGTGTGATAATACTGCTGCAATAAATCTATCTAAGAATCCAATTTTGCATTCTAGAGCTAAGCACATAGATATTAAACATCATTTTATTAGGGATTATGTGCAAAACGGTGTGATGGATATTCAATTTGTAGATACTGACTATCAATGGTCAGATATCTTTACTAAACCTCTTGCAGAGGACATATTTATCTTTATTAGGAAGCATCTTAATATGATATGTGTGGGTTAATTCAGGCGTCCAGCCTCGATAAAATTTTGTTTTGTTAATCCTGCGTCTATTACCTATGCTCATCTAATACCTATTTGTTGTTGTGTGTCTATTGCATAATGTATTGCACGTCCTTATGACACGTCCACTAATACTGGTTATCGCGTCCATTGAATAGTTTCAGAAGAGTTCACATCTGCTTATGATTAAAGATATTCTTTTTGTGTGTTAATAAATGCATTTATTTTGTCACAAGACAAATTTATCCTTTATTCTCTTTGATGAGTCAGTACTTCCACCAATCCCATCAAGACCTTTTTATGGTTCCAAGTTACCAACGCCGTTTTATCATAATGACATGTCATGTCAAAAGTTTTTTTTTCAAACCTTTGATATTCAAAATTCCTTTAAAAGTAATCCTTTCCCTCTAAGAAAAACTTTACGCTTACATAACCTCTCGAGCTATCTCTCTCTTTACCTCTCTCTGCTTTCAAACCCTAAGCTCTTTGATCACCTAAAATGGCTTCTTCTTCAACCTTTAATGTGGACAAGCTTAACTTAGCTATAGAGCATCATTTCAACCTTGGTGTGCTGCAAGACTACAATCTTAACATAAGCAAAAATGTCAATGCAACTGGGTGGGGAGGACTCTTCACGGAGAAAGTCTCTGTCTTTCCTAACCTAATCAGGGATTTCTGGAGAAACTCCCAACTGAATGAAATTGATTTCTACTCAACGGTGTTAAGAAAGAAGATTACAGTCTTGGAGAAGACTATTGCTGATGCAATCTTCTGTGCTCAGGAAGGTCTAGTTTTCACTGAGTCATGGGAAGAAGACTTGGGTGGCTCTGAGACTATAGAAGTATGTCTCATGAAGGAAGATACAGTCAGAACTCACTCTTGGAAGGCTGTTGAAATGAAGGACATCGTTCACATCCTTCATCAGCTTCTCAACAAGGTGGTTCTTCTCAAGGTTGGATCCAAGGACAACCTCTCCTCTCTGTACAAATTCTGTCTCTACCATCTTCTCACAGAAACAAGAATCAATCTTCCAAGAATCCTGTATGGAAGATTCAGAGACGCTGTGATGAATAAGAAAAGACTCTCTACATTTCCTTTCTGCTATCTTCTTTCAAAGATTTTCAAGGCTCAAGGAATTCATGAGTTTATTGCTGCAAAGTCTTCTGAGGAGCAAGCTAGGATTTTGACTGATAAACCAATGTCTGCTGCAGACTTTGGAAAAATGAATATAGCCAACATGAACCTCAGTACCTATGCTGCTGCTACAATGGCCAAGACTGAGGAATTAATGAAGGATAAAGAAGAGATGATGGAACAAAACAATGCAGAAGTCCTAGGAGTTAAAAGAATAACTAGGCAAAAGACCACTGCTACAAGGAAGCCTGCCCCCAAGAGGCCAGCAAGTGGGATTGTTATCAGGGAGCCTTCTGATGCCCCTGTTGCAAAGAAGCAAAGAAGAATTATCCTCTCTCACAATGAAGATAAGGAAGCTAATGAGGACAGTATTCCTATGAGTTCAATTCTGAAGAAGCAGAAGACCTCTGTTGCTGCTGCTGAGGCCGTTGTGCTTGTTCCATCAATTGTACCAACAAAACCAAGAAGGCAACTAGCAAGAAAAGCCAGATCAACTAAGACTCCTAAGGTATCCATCTCTGCTAGTGATCCTGTTCAATTAGCAGTAGATGCCCTAGTGTCTAGTTTAGAAACTAGGATAGATGATGTGCCCGTCTCCTCTCCAAATGATGTATACATTCCCACACCCCTTTCACCCCAACCAACACAAATAACCACTTTATAATTTCAACCTATTATCCATGCCGATGATCCCTGGTTAAATCAACCAGATGAAGGCATTCCCCCTGGTGCCCCTTTCCCCAAACCTTTGAGAACCTTATTTCCCTTCACCCCAACTTCTGTCCTTTATAATGGCAAATATGAGGATTAGGCCAAGGTAAAAAGGGAATCGAAAATTCTGTTTCATTCTCACCAACCTGAAACCGAACACATTCCAGATAGATGGTATCCTCTCCCTGAGTATGAGGAAGAAGTTAGCCCATCTGTTGAACCCCTCTACTTACCTTACCCTGAGTGTAAATTAATCCAAAATGTGCCTTCTCAAATGCACAATGACTTAGGGCCATTCGTCACTCACCTACCTCAAACCAAATTCCCCCCCAGAAAAAACTACCCCAATCTTGTCAAAACTCCTTGATGAGCCTCTGTTTGACTGGTTTTATAACTAGTAAAGACCTTGGCTTTGTGCTTATTTTATATCAATTTTACCCAAATTAGACTTGATTGTCCTTAAGTAGTATTTTGAGTCTGTAAAGTGTTTTTAAGTTAATTTAGTTGATTTAGAGTGAATAAAGTATTTACTTTTACTTTATATTTTCAGGTTAATAAAAAGGAATAATTCTGGAGTTTCTCTCCCCGCGAGAAGACTGTTCGCCTCGCGACCCCGAAGCTGACTGTTCCAAGAAAATGCAAAGTCTCTGGTTCGCCCCGCGAAGAAGAGCTCGCCTCGCGAGTCATCCAACCATGAAAAGTCAGAGACGATCACGGCTTGCCCGTGTGGAAGGTCAAGGGCGTTGCAGTTTGGGAATTTGAAGCGTTCGCCTCGCGAAGCGATGCTCGCCTCGCGAGAAGACAAAGAGTTGCAGACCTTTCGTGTTATTCGCCTCGCGAGCAGTGCTTCGCCTCGCGAGGCCTTGAATTTCAGAAGTTGTATATAAACTGCTCTATGGCAGAATGAAAGGGTGGCTAGTCAGTTTTGGCTAAGTCTCAGTTAGTAGTTAATTAGTTTTAGTCTTATTTTCTCTTCTTTTGTTTTATTTCTGTAATGGAGAATTAGTCTCCTAGATTAATCTACCGTAATTGGCTTCTATCCATACTTGAGGTTCTTGTATTTCCTGTTTTCATTTCCTTTTCTCTTTTCAATGCCATGCTTTATATTTCTGTTTACTTAATTCAGGAGTATATTGTGTTGTGTTGGTTTATCTCGGTGATATCATGTTCCTATATATAATCGCGTTTGCTTAATTCGCGTGTGTACGTTTCGTGTTCGCTTAGTTCACGAAGTGCTTAACCCCGTTTGCTTAATTCGGGAATAGGGACATATATCTGTAGTAGTGGTTCCGCTTGTGAATTATTGCTACAACCGGGAGGGGATTAGAATCTGCTTAGGGCTAGGAATTTGCATGAACCGATGATAGTTGGGAAACCGAGAACAGTAGGTTAATCGCTTAGCTTATTTGGTAACTGCTCTGTTTTCTTGCTTTGTTTTCTGTTTTGCTTCTTAATTTAGTTTTCAATCCAAAACCCCCAATTCTGACTTTTTCTAACTTTTTCTGTTAATAATAACAACAACTAAAGAGTCCTTGAGAGACGATCCGAGTTGTCGCTCTATACTACATTATTTTGTAAACGCTCGTTCTTTTTGGCGCGTGACGACAGCGCGGTAAAAAATTGGCGCCGTTGCCGGGGACTCTGGTTTGTTGTTATTAGCAAAAAAAAAAAAAAAAAAAAAAAACCCTTTTGCATTCCTGAATTAGTTTTGTCTGCTTGACTGGTTGTTTGATTGCCATGGATAATTACATGTATGGATATTTGCCTAATGTTTATTATGAACCACCTTGCATGTATTATCCTAGTTTTAATGAGCCACCACCATACTATCCTAGCCAAGTGACCACCTCTGCACCTTCCGAATCTTCACAGAGCACCTTGGATGAGATTGCTTCAATGCTACAACAAATGGAAGAGAACAATCAACGGATGGCATACAATCTTGAATTTCAACAGAGGATGGAGGCAATGGAGGCAAGTAATCGTGAAGCCCAACAGAGGGACCAAGCTGAATCTCAAAAGTTGTGGGCTCTAATTGATCAAGTTACCGCCAACTCGGCTGCAATGCGAACTCCACAGCCCCTTGAGGAACATAAGGATTCACAGATGGTTATTCCTGAAAATACTTTTGATAATAATTACGATGATAATGTTTCGTTGATGATGGTTTATGTGTTGAATCCCTGATCCTAATGCTTGTTATTGTGACTGAACGCTTTGTGTGTTGAATGTTTTACAGGTTTATACTTTTCAGGAAAAATAGAAAATGCGGATCGTTTTGCAGGTTTGTTCCGTTCGGAAACTTAGATCGGGAGGATCAAGAGGACGTCTGCTCCCCGTGCCTCGAAGATAAAGAAGAACCTTTGGGAGTAGATGATTCAAGTAAAACAATTGAATGTGTTGAGAGTAATGGGGTGGATGAATTGATTGAAGAATTCCCAGACATTCTAACTTTTTCTGATTCATTTTCTTGTAATATATGTACTAACTCTAACCCTTGTGTGGTGTGTGCTGAAATTTCTGCGTGTATAGCAGGTGAAAATTTTGTTAGTGCAGTGGATGAAGACATTGCAGAAGTTGAAGCAACACCAGTAACATTCTCTAACTGTTTACCACTTCCCCCTGAGGAACCATCTCTGGATTTTGCACCCTTGGATTTGGCACCCTGGCCAGTCCAAGAGGTTGAGCCCCAATTCTATTGGGAGGATTTTATGGACAAAGTTGAAAGAGAGGTCAACTGTGACCTGAAGGGGAGTGAGAAGTCCGCCGCACTCAGCGAGGTTATTATAATTGTCAAGTGCTCACCCCCACATCAAGGCTGCGAGTTAGGGAAGCATGGAATGAACTTCTACTCTTTGTCCACCACGTGGGCCTTATGCTACAAGCAATGGGATCCTGGTGGAACCGCCTCTGAATGAGTTTTCTTTACCTTTCTTCTTTTTAATTTTCTTTTCCTTATTTTATTTCTGTTTTATTGTCAATAATGCTCCTGAATAATTTGAGAAGCTCAGGAGTTGTATTAGTGTGTCTAGTAGTGGCAAGTTTATTGGTTTGATTGATTTTGCATAGATAGATGGCATGTTATGTTTTGACTGTTTTCCCCCTAGATTTTGAAATTTTTTGAAAATATGATCCCCATGTGATTGAAAACTGAACTTTGAGATTTTGTTATGATGGCATGATTTATGATAAGTTTGGGGTGATAGGAAGCACACACTAGGGATAGAATCTCAGTTAAACAATTTGCAAAAATGTCCAGGTGAGGTTTTGAGCCTCCAACATGTTTCTAACTGTGTGAAAATCACTTTTTAAGTTGCACTTCCCTGAATTTGCTTGAATCTCTTTATGGTTTGCGTGATTATATGTTTGCTTCAAATGATTTAAGCATTTTCTTTGTAAATAGCTACTTAGCCTAAAATAACCAATTCCTAATGCATGTTCCCTAGTTAGCCCCATTGAGCCTATTAGCCTGTTAATTCTTGATAACCTAATGTTATAAGCCCAAAAATCTGGAAAACCATGTTAACCCGATCTTAGGATTAGGAGAGCATGTAATCTTAGAATGGGTGCAAGAAACAAAAGTTTGGGGTGGCTACCCGGTGCAATGTGTTGTTTGGGATTGGGAAAAAGAAAAAAAAAAAAAGAAAAAGAGAAGAAAAAAAAAGAAAAGAAAAGAAAAAAAAAAGTATTGGAATAAAAAGGTTGTAGTCACCCAGAAGCATAAAGAAAAAAAATTAAGAAAGGAACTTGAGTGAATTTCAAAGTGTAAATAATGTTCATGCTCTCTTAGTTCCTAGGGTCTTCAGCCTAGTTCCTTTGTATATCCTACCCTTAGCCAGGCCCCATTACAACCCATAAAAGACCTTTTGATGTTGCTTGCATATTTTCTGTGGGAATCATTTTGAGATGAAAATCAAATTTATGGGAAGTGCTCTTAAAAGTGAAATTGAGTGAAATGTTAGCCTGACACAAATTGAGCGATTGAGTGAACATAAATTTCCCTTGTGAGGAAGGCAGTTGTTTGATTTTGGTGATCTCCCTCTTGTGTGTAACTTAGACCCCCTGCTTAGATTTCTGATTGTCTGAATGATTAATTTCTCAACTGTTTAGAATAAATGAATGTGGGGATTGGATTACTTTTCTTGTAAGGGGGGAACATTGAAAGAAAAATTCTTTTGAAAAATTGCTTGAAATCTATGGAAAGTTGATTGAATCTTTTGAGCTTGCCAGGTCTTTAGTCTTTTTAAGTTTTTGAGTGTAGTTTGCTTGGGGACAAGCAAAGTTTAAGTTTGGGGTATTTTGATGAGCCTCTGTTTGACTGGTTTTATAACTAGTAAAGACCTTGGCTTTGTGCTTATTTTATATCAATTTTATCCAAATTAGACATGATTGTTCTTAAGTAGTATTTTGAGTCTGTAAAGTGTTTTTAAGTTAATTTAGTTGATTTAGAGTGAATAAAGTATTTACTTTTACTTTCTATTTTCAGGTTAATAAAAAGGAATAATTCTGGAGTTTCTCGCCCCGCGAGAAGACTGTTCGCCTCGCGACCCCGAAGCTGACTGTTCCAAGAAAATGCAAAGTCTCTGGTTCGCCCCTCGAAGAAGAGCTCGCCTCGCGAGTCATCCAACCATGAAAAGTCAGAGACGATCACGGCTTGCCCGTGTGGAAGGTCAAGGGCGTTGCAGTTTGGGAATTTGAAGCGTTCGCCTCGCGAGGCGATGCTCGCCTCGCAAGAAGACAAAGAGTTGCAGACCTTTCGTGTTATTCGCCTCGCGAGCAGTGCTTCGCCTCGCGAGGCCTTGAATTTCAGAAGTTGTATATAAACTGCTCTATGGCAGAATGAAAGGGTGGCTAGTCAGTTTTGGCTAAGTCTCAGTTAGTAGTTAATTAGTTTTAGTCTTATTTTCTCTTCTTTTGTTTTATTTCTGTAATGGAGAATTAGTCTCCTAGATTAATCTACTGTAATTGGCTTCTATCCATACTTGAGGTTCTTGTATTTCCTGTTTTCATTTCCTTTTCTCTTTTCAATGCCATGCTTTATATTTCTGTTTGCTTAATTCAGGAGTATATTGTGTTGTGTTGGTTTATCTCGGTGATATCATGTTCCTATATATAATCGCGTTTGCTTAATTCGCGTGTGTACGTTTCGTGTTCGCTTAGTTCACGAAGTGCTTAACCCCGTTTGCTTAATTCGGGAATAGGGACATATATCTGTAGTAGTGGTTCCACTTGTGAATTATTGCTACAACCGGGAGGGGATTAGAATCTGCTTAGGGCTAGGAATTTGCATGAACCGATGATAGTTGGGAAACCGAGAACAGTAGGTTAATCGCTTAGCTTATTTGGTAACTGCTCTGTTTTCTTGCTTTGTTTTCTGTTTTGCTTCTTAATTTAGTTTTCAATCCAAAACCCCAAATTCTGACTTTTTCTAACTTTTTCTGTTAATAATAACAACAACTAAAGAGTCCTTGAGAGACGATCCGAGTTGTCGCTCTATACTACATTATTTTGTAAACGCTCGTTCTTTTTGGCACGTGGCGACAGCGCAGTCACTCCTCCTTTCATACCACTCACTGATGGAGTTAAGAGACATATCATACCCGTATGGGAGACTGACCCCAATAGGAAAAATCTTCCTAATATTCCTGAAAGAAGAGCAAGATCTTCTAAGCATGTCCCCATGATCATGATAAGGGACACAAAATGGGTGTCCTTTGAGCATCCCAGAGTTTATGGGAGGGCTTCTGACTTCTTTCTGGATCATCTCTACTATGAAATGCTAAAATGGGAATTCAGTCAAATCAGAGCTGATAGAGCGTGCATTTTGTCCCTCCATCCTGGCTGAGGCATAATGAAGCAACCAGGATTGGAATCAAGCCCTACAAGATCTGTCCATGTTTGCCAATGCTAGATCTTAATAAGGACAAGGACTTGAAGAACAAAAGATTCAAGGGAGTGATGCTTGAAGCTGAATCAGCTATGCTTGATCTTGATCAAGAAACCTTTGACTACACAATACTGGATTTTCTACTGAATACTGAATCCATTGAGTTGATCAATGAGCATAGAGCTACTGATTTCTGGAAGTCTCACATTATCCACTGCACCAGAGAGGCATCTTCCTCTGGTCTGTCTGAAGAGGAGAAGAAGGATATTCCCAAGGTCAGAGGAAAGTGTGGTCTCTTACACTTTAGATATATGATCAATAAAGACCTCTGGGGACTTCCAATAAATAGTAGAAATGTGGAATTTATCTACCCTATTAGATGGGCAAAGGAGATCTCAAAGAAACCTCGACCTACTCCAAAGCCTATCATAGATGAACCTGTTGCTGAAGAACATGGTCAAATTGTCATTGCTGATAGTTTAGAAGATACTGCTGACTCCTTTCACCAATAGAGCTCATCAGAAAGACAATCTTCTCAACCTTTAGCACTAGTTGTAATGCACCCTGAAGATCATTCAAGAACACTGAGCACTTTTCAAGAGTTTGCAGAAAGCTCAAGTCAACAGACTCTGCCATCAAATATGGAAGAAGTTCTTGGTAAACTAGTTGATGAAAGGGTTGGCATGTTAGTTGATGAGAAGTTTGAAAAGCTAACTGAGAAGATCAAAGAGGATGTCCATCAACAAGTTCAAACTTCAATGGCTCCAACCTTAGAGGTTGTGAATAAAATGCTTGAATTCCTCATGGACTTCAAGAAGAGTCAAACTCAGAACCCTCCTCCTCCACCACCTCCCCCTGCTTAATCTTTACTCTTTTTTCTTTGTAATGAAAATGATGGTTCTCTCCTTTTACCTTTTTGACTGATGACAAAAAGAGGGAGAAAGGAAAGAAAAGAGAATTATATATATAAAAGTTTTTTTTTGAAAAGTACTTATGTGTTTGCACCTGTATATTCTTTTCTACTTGCTAAACAACTCTGATATACTTATGTTTGCTTATTTGCTTTGATATCTCCTGCTCTGATACTTATGTTTATTCCCTTATATATATTTATTCTAAGTATGGTAAGCTGTTGCACTTAATTGTTAGATTACATGCAGTTGATTTTCATATGCTTATTCTGCTTAAATATTTGAATCCTTTGTCATAGGGGGAGCCCTGCAAGCTCTCTTAGACTTTGCTTTTCAAATTTAATTAGTTTTGTCATCATCAAAAAGGGGGAGATTGTTGGGAGCAAAGTAGTTTTGGATTAAATAATCTCTAAGTTTTGATGCTAACAAAAGGATTAAATTTTCCTGGCAAAGTGTTAGTTGAGATCTAACATGTGCTTTCAGTTATGCAGGAATATTTACATATAAGAAACATGGGATAAGTTCTAATTAAAAAATACGCGTCCACCCCTGTAGACGGGCTGCTCAAATACTTTGGTAAAGTTACTCTGTTATTTAATTAAGTAGACTGGTTTTCTTAAGTAGACGAGGCTCTAAATATTTGCTAGATAAATACCTAAATAACTTGTTAGGTACATCAAGTCCAAAGACTTGATAATAAACGCATCCATCTTGGCTTGTAAGCAGATGGAAGTAATTAGTACAAGTAAATGAACTAAAACATAAAGTAATATGGTAGACGAGCTCTAACCACCACGTAACTAGATGGAGATCTTTATAACTCATTAAGGAATAGCAAGTCCGAAGACTTGATAGACAAAAGGTTATGCCACGTCATCAGACGAGCAAAATATAATTTTGAACAGACTTAGTCTCTCTTATAACTAAGTAGACAGAGTTCTTTTTAGATGAGCTCCATCTTTGAATGAATTAAATGCAATCCGAATCTCTTATATTTATTTCAAATGATTGATATTTATTTCATTAGAATATTTGTTCTTCACATTTTTTTTATCTGCTTTAAATGTTTCACCTTGTTGTAAAAGAAACTTAGTACAATCAAGAAATGCAAAAAACAGAATCGTACAATAAGATACTGCAAAACGATCTGTACGATGACAACTTTATGACTGAAAAAGCTGGATTATACACAAAGAAGGAACAATAAGTACTTAAGCTGCAATACTCAGAGGAGTGAACCTCCAAATTCATGCTACCTCGATAACCAAGAGCACTATTCAGCATTGCTACAATCAACCTATCAGTCACAATGGATATCATGCATTAAATGCTATCTCTAAACGGGATTTTTCAAAGTAACCGTTGAAGAAATTCAAATGAAGAAGAAGGTCACTATAAATAGAAGACCTCAAGTTCTGAAGAATAAATTTTTCCAATCGATAATCACTCATTCCATTATTCTTTCAAGAGCAAGAGTCTGTATTCTTTAGTTTGAATATTGTTGTAATATTCAACTGATCTTAAACTGTCATATTCTCACACATAGTGAGTTAAGAAGATCAAACATTATATCTCTTTGTTAGAGTTAGAGCTTGAAGAGGCTTGGTAAGAAAGGAATACTTGTAAGCCTGGAGAGATGTTGAATACTTGGTTTTAATCTATTTGGAGAAATAGTGGATAAATCCTTCAAGTCGAAGGGACGTGGACGTAGCTCTTGGTTGGAAGAGAGTGAACCAGGATTAAATCTCTTGTGTAAATCTTCTATCCCTAAACTCTTCAGTTTTATTTGCTTATACTAACTGTGGGGTTTTGATATTGCTCTTGTTAAAGTATTCAAAAAAAGGATCTTTGTTTTTGTGCTTGCTTCTGTTTCTAATCTCCTTGAGTGCAAAAATTGTTTTAAAGGTTGTTTTCGAAAATTATTAACAAACACAATTCAACCCGCCTTCTTGTGTTTGCCTGTGTCAACATCATGGGAGTCATACGAGGTTTTCGTACCCGAATGCGGGTATGGAATGCAAGCGGGATGGTTCAGGGAACCATGGGGTTGTAGTCTGGTTTGAATTGATAGATAATGACCAATGATTTGCATCCATTGTTTCGTGGTCTCCGCTGGAACTCGACTATCCTGATGTTTAGGCTCGGAGTATTCTAGTCCTAGGTGGACCTTCCGAGGAGACCAAGATACCCCTATTGGAGGTGGGCTCATAGGGGGAAACACCCTTGTTGGTCACGGCGAGAGGAACTATTATCGTGACAAACCAACTGGCATTCTCTGGGAGACGGAAGACCCGAGAAAGAAAGAGTATCCGGGGGATCAGTATCCCTTGAGAGAGAGATCGATTGACATGCATAGGAGTGAGACTCCTTAGAGGATTTGATCCTTGATGTGGATTGAGGATGTTTGTAAAGTAATGACTCGAGAGATGGTTGCAATTTGTACAGCTGTGTTGTTTGGTAAAATGCTGAATTGTGCCCCAACCTCTTTTCATGGTGCTGATTAGTTTCTTATCTCCCTTCTTTTCTATATCTTTATGTGTATATATATCGATATGTTATATGAGCAGCAGCATCAAGACGACAATGATAGTTTGGTAGAACTAACGGCCAAAGCACTATCTGCAGAAGATCCCACCGTTGGTATATAGACACCGTTACAACGAGGGAGAGGGTAGTTCCAGGCATCCATAACACTGATGGTGTGGATCCGACAGATGCATCTGTTAGGGTGTGCCTCGGTGAGCTTCTTTTCTCTTTTGATGTATTTTGTAGAGGCGGGTGGGTAGATACAAGACCTTTCTGAGACCAGTTTATGTCTATTTATCTCTTTTCTTTTTTTGGATAGAGTCTGTATAGTTGTTACTGTTATGATCCCTGTGTTAGGATTCGACATACTATGATGACAGATGTATGCATATATAGTTTTTTGGTTTGCTTCCACTGTGCATGTTTAAAAGTGTTTTAAATTATCGCTTCCGCAATTATATTATTTTTGGATGTAATAAAGGAGCTAGCGTTAATAATCGATTAAGGCTTAGTTAATTAGGGTTGTTATTTAGTGGGACATCGGGGTGTCTCATTTGGTGGTATCATAGCAGTTCGGTTCTAAAACAGACTGTGAGGTTAGGATGTGTTCCGGCATTGTTAGTTGGATCCTCATTGGATACCAACTAGCTTAGAATGGGTAGGGAGTTTTCTATGTAACACCCCTTTCAGATGCTACATTGTCCGTAACATTTTAAGGTCGAAAAGTAGGTTAATTAAAATTTCCTTTAATATAATGGGGTAATTTTTCTTTTCCGCAAGACATAAATATAAATACTTGGAATAAGGTAAATGTGCAATAAAATATATATATTTTTATCACAATTAGGTTCATAAGTTCTAAATTGACTTACATAAAACCCAACCCGACTGATAAACAGAAAACTTAGAGATATACAGATCCAGTATAAAGATATGGAGGCGCAGCTCCTAATATATATAAGGTACTTGTAGGCACAACTCCATAAATGATAACAATAACTCCCAAACATACCAAACTGGCCAAATTAAAATATAAAAGACAATCATTTCCCATACATCGCGAGAAGGACAAACCCAAGTGACGAGGTCTAGTGGAAACTCTGAATGAGATCACTACTGTCGTCATTCCAAAAGACACTATTAGAGCCACTACAAACATAGCTCTAGACTAAGCCTCATTTCACTTCCAGGGGAAAGGTCATGGCCCACAAGCCATCGACACTACACAGAGGGTAGATGCTTCATTTCAAGGTCCAGTCGTAGACTCTGTCATCACATAATCTGCCATCCAGATTGAAAGAAGTTCTACACACGTGAATAGGTGGTCCTCCATGGTAACCCCGAAGAGTCCAAATTACCGGTCCAAAACATCGAAAGTCAGTAGGATCATTACGGACAATAAAGGAATCTGCTTCTTCGAGAAACTCCATGGTGATATACCAAGACACCTCTGAATCCCCCCATCGACATCTCCGTCTAAAGGAGGCACGCGACCAGAGAAAAGAACCAACAGAATGAGGTTGAGATCCCCATGAAGTTTACATAGGGAAACACAAGAAGCCCGGGGGGGTGGGGGGGTGGGGGTGGAGGTGAATTGTGTTGCTTAACAGATTTTTCAAACTTCTTTTTGAAAACCGTTTTGCATGCAAGCAAGAAGTAAATACACGCAAGAAAAAATTCTATAAAAGAGAGTTAATAAAATTCAATATCAAATCTCCACATTAAGTAATAAAAACAACTTCAAGGAGATAAGGGTTAATATATTCACAACACGAAGATTTTTCCTGGTTCACTCTCTTCTAACCAAGAGCTACGTCCAGTCCCTTATACTTGAAGGTTTTCTCCACTATAATCCAATAGCTTGCAAGTATTCTTTTACACTTGCCTCTTCAGGCTTACAATCACTCAAGTATTCAACACCTCTCCAGGCACTGAAGTTTTCTTTTGTGGTTAAGCCTCTTCAGGCTCTCTCTAACTTAAGAGATGAAAAGATTTTGATCTAAGAACTCACTATGTGTGAGGATATAAAGGTTTAAGATCAGATTTGATTACAAAGAATAATTTCAAGAAAGGTTTTGATAGAGTTTTAGCACATTGAAATTTCAGAGCTTTGTTGGTTTTTTCTTCAATGGGGTCGTCCAGTATTTATAGATGAAGGGCCGTTTCAGCTCTTGTTTCTTCAATAGTCTTCAAGATGCATCCGTTTTGAAATAACATTTAATGTTGAGATCCGTTGTGACTGATAACTTGATATGCATTCTGCGAAAAGAGCTCTTAGTTATCAGAAATGCTCAAATTGGTACTGTCACTTCTCTGTTGTACCCGAAAGTTGCCTTTATCTTTCCTTCTTTGTACTGAGTTAACTTTGTAGAAGCTTGTGTCAGAGTAAAAAGGCATTTGTGTAATTGATGGTACTATGTTTCTCTTACCAAAGAATAAAGGATAAATAGTTATAATAACCAAGGTAAAGGAAGCATTTAAAGGCATATTCATTTAATAACCAGTTATTTGAAATAAAGGTTCTGACTAGACGAGTTCAAGAGTGGTATATCTTTGGATGTGTGTTTTTAAATTTGAACATACCCGAGTGTTTTACCGAGTAGACTTTTATTGAATTTGTTAGCTTTTACCATGTAGTCTACTTAACGGGTCGTCTACCTTTTATCGGGTAGTCTACAAGTCTTTGGACTTGCTATGTATTGGACTAGTTCTTTCAACATAGACACTAGCGACTCGTCTAGAGATCTTAGTGTGGACTAGTGATGCTTTTGAACTTTCATTTAAAAAAGCTCTAGAGTAGTATTCTCGTCTAGCGATATAAGAACATCCCTGCACACTAGAGTAGACGAGTTAGATCATAAACATAACTTTTCCATACAAATTTAATCTTTTTGTTAACATAAAAATTTCCAGATATTATTAACCATGACCACTTTGGTTCCAACAATCTCCCCCTTTTTGATGATGACAAAAACTTATTAAATTTGATTGAACAAAGCTTAAGAGAGCCAAAAGGCTCCCCCTAAGGTAAAGCATTTAAACATTTAACAAGTCTGATATCAATCAATCAGGCAATATGACAAGTTCATGTAGATTGTATCACAACATAGAAAACAAGTATGCACGTATCAGAGCAAAGTATATATATCAAGCAAGTATGTGTTTCAGAAGATTCAAAATTTAGTTCGTCTCTCTATTTCTCCCCCTTTTTTGTCATCAGACAAAAAGGAAATAAGAGGATAGACCATCATTGTTAGTTGTAAGAACAAAGGAAATAGAAAGAGAATTCAAAAAGTTTTTAAGATGAAGGGAGAGGAGGTGGAGGTGGTGGAGGAGGATTTCGATTAGTCCCAGTCAAGATGTTCAGCATCATCTTGAACATTTCCTGCAGCAGGTAGGCATTGTTTGCTTGGATTGCTGACTGAATATCTGCTTGAACATCTGAGTGGACTTGCTTAGCAATTGACTCTTGGAGCTCAGGCGTAATAGCAGTCCTTGAGCTTTCAGAGGTTGCATCCAGATGACCTCTGCCAGGTATTGTGCTCAGAGGAAGGGATTGTTTAGGAGCTTTTGGATGAATAACAGAAAGAGGAACAGGTTGTGAAGCTTGTTTCTCAGGCCTTTGTTCCACTTTCTCAGAATCACCAACATGTTCTGGTTGGTGCACTGTCTCAACTTGCTCAGCGGCTTCAACTTCAAACCTTCTACAGACTCGGAATGAGCTACTTCTTCATGAACCGAAGGCTTTGGTTTAGGTTCTACCCAATGAATGTCATCTTCATATACAAAAGTGCTTCTCATAGGGATACCTAGAGTATCTTTGTGAATAAAGAACTTGCCAAAGAAAAATCACAAACTCCTATAACCACCAGAGTTTCCTCATTTTCTTTTGCAGACAGTCCAGATGAGGATGTCGTCTTTGAACAGATCCTTATGTGACTCTCCTAGTAACCTCTGACTTCATTTTCAAATTTCTCTTCCTCTGGAAAAGCAGAATATATTTCCAGAATCTCTTCATCATGAATATCTGACTGACAGAAGTGTAAATCAATCTTGTCAGGGAGAGGCATAGTCTTCTTTGGCAGTCAGAATTTGCCATCCTTGTCTTTATTCAGATCTATCATAGGTAATCGTGGGCAACTTCTTGGAGGGACCATGGCAATTTTAGTTTTAGTGTTGAGGTCCAACCAGGTAGGAGGCACAAAGTTGGGTGCTCTATAGAATCTTGGCATAGAGAACTCAGCTTGTAGAATACCATACATCAAGTAGTCTCCATAGTCAGCTTGCTTTCCATAAGTGCTTGGATGCATAAACTGCTTCCACTTGAAATCTCGACTGAGAATGAACCTTTTGTACTCATAGGTTTTGGACCTTCTGTACTCCACATCCTTGGGGTCTCTCTTCAGAGGTACATTCCTATAATCAGGAATAATATCCTATCAACACCATTTGTGTGTGTTGGGGGGGGGGGGGGGTGGGTGAAGGGTTCCATCCTGACAAGGTTTGGGTAGATTTTTCTTGGAAAGAATTTCTTCTGGGGTAGGTGAATTAGAAGAGGTCCATGTTGATTAAAATGTTTTGAAAGAAGGGGGATTTAAAGGATAATAGGTAGGTTCAGGTTCAGGTTCATATTCATATTCTAGAGGGGGATAGAAGGATCTTGGTTCTGGTGTAGGTTGGAAAGTGTGCTAGAGGATTCTCCAGTTCCTTTTGACCTTGGCCCAGTTTTCAGCTTGGCCATCATAGAGTGAGTTGAAGTCAGTGTAAGGGAATTGGACTTTAGGTAGTTTTGGGAAAGGGGCTCCATAAACAATTCCATCATATGGTTGATTAAACCAGGGATTAGAATTAGGTATGATGGGATGGAATTGTGGTTGAGGTGGGGAGTTGTGAATGGGTGAGTGTTCTATTTGTGGTTGGGGTGAGTTTGGGTTGTCCTTAAGTGAGTGAGATGTGTTGATTTTGTGGTGGTGAAGATGGTGTGATAGGAATATTAGCAGTCCTAACTACAGCAACGACATCATTCTCAATATCAGTATGGGAAGGTGGAGTTACCTCAGTAGAAGGTTTGAAAACCTTGGGTTTTCTGGACGGTTGCCTTTCTCTGGTGGGGACAACAGATGTTGAAGCATGCTTCTGCTTCTTCAGAGCCACACCAATTGGTTGGCTGTCTTCATCTTCTTCATTTTGAGAGAGGATAACTTTCCTCAATCTCTTCTTCTTTTGACCAGCTTGGGTCTCATCAACCCTTGGTCCATCTCTGATGACTATCCTAGTAGACGGCCTTCTTGTCCCTGATGGACGAGTTGGTTATGCAGGTCGTCTAGCTAACCTGAGCTGCATGGCTTGAGCCTCAACTTCATTCATCTCAATTTGCTCAGCCTTAACCTTCAACAGCTCTTCCTTCTTGGTCAGATGAACTTGCATCACTGGATCTAGCTCAATCATTACCAGATTCATTATGCTAAAAGGAGTATGGGACATACCATGTGACTTGAGGTAGGAACCTTGTTCCTCAGGATCTCCATTTGCCAGCATGGCGTAGATGTGTTGAGAAATGAGTACCCTAGAGAGAAGAACTGCATATGGTATGGTAATACTGTTCTCCCTGTGCACAACATAGTTTTTGAACTTGTTGAAGAGGAAGTTGGGCAAGTTGATGGGGTCTTCCGCGAGGAGATGGCAAAGACAGAACTTGTGGGTGTGAGAGATTTTGTTCTTGGACCTAGCCTTATGAAGAATAACTTTATTGAGTATCTGATGAAGAATCCTAGCTTCATCTTTCATCCGAGCAGCATTCCAAATGATGTTTCTTCGCGTATCAGGTCTCATCAGGATATCCAACATGACTTCCGGACCCCCTAAATCTTCTTCCCATTTACTTAGGGTTAGACCCATTTTGGGGCAATTGCCTGCAGTAGAAATAGTTGCCTCAAATACTATTATTTTAGTATTGAGAACTAGTTCTTTTACCTCAGTAGAGGTTACAATAGGTTTCTCCTGAAAGCCATTATCAGGTCTGGAAACACTGAGAGAGAAATAACCTTCCCAGCCCGCAGCTTTGATGTATCTACTCACATCCACATTGTATTCTTTCAAAATGTTGAGATCGAAGTGGTGCTCCAACCCAATTTCAACAGTATCAGCGTTGAACACAACATTTGTAGAGGAGGCCATTGATGAAGATTTAAGAGTATAGAAGAAAAGATTTTCTTTCGCAAGAGAGTTCAGAGAGAAGTTTCAGAGAAAGTGAAGAGTTTTCTGAATGAGAGAGGGAAACTTAAAAATGAAGGTGAAGAGGTTTTTCCTTTGAAAAAAATTTAATAAAAAGAAAAAGGTGAGAGGACGTGCATTAAATGCTGACACGACGCATGCTTATTGAAACTGTAAAAAGCGGTTTTATACAAATGATGGAAAAACTGATTCAACATAGAGAAAATGTGAAATAAATATGTATTTAGACAAGGATTCATCATAATAAATTCAAATAATAACATAAATAGCATAGATGAGACAGATTATGTTATGCATAGGATAATTGGACTAACTATGCAATGGACGAGCACATATTAGCCGATCTATACTGGACGCCATCTCAATCAATATAAACCAAGTTAAGATACTTTCTTATAAAGATGAATGAATATGTCATCGGCTAGAGGTTTAGTAAAGATATCTGCCCATTGATGGTCAGTATCCACAAATTGAATATCAAACACACCTTTTTGCACATAATCTCTAATGAAATGATGTTTAATTTCTATATGCTTAGCTCTCGAATTCAAAATTGGATTCTTTGTTAGATTGATTGCTACAGTGTTATCACACATAAGTGGAATACTACTTACAAACACATTGTAGTCCTCCAATTGATGTTTGATCCAAAGAAGTTGTGAGCAGCAGCTCGCAACAGATATGTACTCAGCTTCAGCAGTTGATAGGGCAATGGTATTTTGTCTGGGCAATGGTGTTTTGTCTCTTGCTTGACTATGAGACTAGATTAGCTCCAATGAAGTGACATCCTCCACTAGTGCTTTTCCTTTCTATGTGATCTCCAGCATAGTCAGCATCATAAAAACCAACTAATCTGTAATCATAATTTTTTCTTAAAGCACAAACCCAGATTAGTAGTGCCTTTTAAATATCTAAATATTTTTTTTTACTACTGATAAGTGAGATTCTCTAGGATCATATTGAAAATGAGCACATAAATATACACTGAACTAAATGTCAGGTCTAGATGGAGTAAGATATAGGAGAGATCCAATCATTCCTCTGTATACCTTTTGGTCTACCTTTTATCTTTGTCATCTTTGTTCAGTGTGGACGCAGGATGTATTGGAGTATTCATTGGTTTGCAATCATCTATCTTGAAAATATTTAAAATTTCCCTAGTGTACTTGATTTGATGAATGTACACCTCATCCACTGTTTGTTTCACTTGAAGTCCAAGAAAGAACTTGAGTTCTCCCATCATGCTCATTTCAAATTCCATTTGAATAAGCTTAGAGAATTCCTTACATAGATATCCATTAGTAGCACCAAAGATTATGTCATCAACATAAATTTGAACAATAATAAAGCTGGACTTCTTGGATTTTCTAAACAAGGTTGTATCAACCTTTCCTATATTGAATCCATTGTCCACTAAGAATGAACTTAGTCTTTCGTACCAAGCTCTAGGAGCTCGCTTAAGACCGTATAAAGCTTTCTTCAGCTTATATACATGTTCGGGATAGGTTTCACTTTCAAAACCCGAGGGTTGCATGACATATACTTCTTCATTTATAAATCCATTTAAAAATTCACTTTTTACATCCATTTGATAAAGCATGATGTTATGATGCGCAACAAATGATAATAAAATATGTATAGCCTCTAATCTTGCTACAGGCGTGAAGGTTTCAGTGTAGTCTTCCTTCTTCTTGAGAATAGCCTTGAGCAACTAATCTTGCTTTGTTTCTTACCACCTTACAATTTTCATCTAATTTGTTTCCGTAGACCCATTTGGTTCCTATGACTGATTTGTCCTTGGGTAGAGGTACAAGAGTCCAGACTTCACTTCTTCCGAATTGGTTCGACTCTTCTTGCATAGGTAGAATCCAACCCTCGTCTAGTAGAGCCTCGTCTTCTGAATTTGGTTCCAACTTGGAGACAAAAGCAGAATCGGCTTGCTCTTAGAAGGTTGACCTTGTCCTTATTTTGTTATTGGGACTTCCAATAACTTTATCTTGAGGATGTTAATTATTAAAGTGCCATGACCTTTGATTGTCATTTTGTTTAGAAGTTGATGCTTCTGATCCATTTTGTTGGTCGTCCACTAGTTCATCTTTTTTGACATTTACTGGACTACCTGAATCTTTGAGATTCAAATCTGCAAAATCTTTATCCAGCTCTGATAGTTTCTTATCAGTCTGTTTGTCATCAAATCTAACATGTATACTTTATTCAACTATTAAAGTTCTATAGTTGTAGACTCTAAACCCTTTAGATGACTCAATATCCCAACATGATTCCATTATCCACTTTTGCATCAAACTTACGAAGTTGATCTTTAGGATTTAATATAAAACATTTACAACCAAAAAGGTGAAAATATGATATGTTGGGTTTTCTTTCTTTCCAAAATTCATAAGGAGTCTTATTCAGAAGTGGTCTAATGTATATTCTGTTTTGAATGTAGCATGCAGTGTTAACAACTTTAGCCCAGAAGTGTCTAGGGACAAATTTGTCATTGAGCATTGTTCTAGCCATATCTTGAAGAGATCTGTTCTTTCTCTCTACCACACAATTTTTCTGTGGTATTCTAGGAATTGAGAAGTTATGAAGAATACCACTTTCTTCGCAGAACTTTTCATACAACTCATTTTCAAACTCTCCCCCATGGTCACTTTTGATTGAAGTGATACACATGCCTTTTTCATTATGTACATGTTTGCAGAATATAGAAAAGACATTGAATGACTCATTATTGTGAGCTAGGAACATAACCCATGTCCATCTAGTGTAGTCGTCTACTATGACTAGAACATATTTCTTCCCACTGACTGAAGCAGTCCTTGTTGGACCAAAGAGATCAAGGTGTAGCTGCTCTAGTGGTCTTGTGGTACTAACATTGTTCTTAGATTCAAAAGAACTTTTAACTTGTTTTCCTTTTTGACATGCATCATAGAGAGCATCAGATTTGTACTTAAGGTTTGGTAATCCTCTTATGAGGTTATGTTTATTCAGCTTTGAGATTAACCTCAAGCTTGCATCACCTAGCCTTTTGTTCCAAATCCATCGCTCATCTTCAATGGACACTAGACATGATACACTCTGATTGGTGAGGTCCTCCAAGTCAATCGTATAAAGATTCTTTTACCTATTTTAGTAAACAAGATAGATCCATCAGTTTGCTTGACACTACACATGCCTTTGTCAAAGGAGACAACATATCCCTATCACACAATTGACTTATGCTTAGCAAGTTGTGTTTTAATCCTTCAACTAACAACACATTATCAATAGAGGGAAAATGATATTTACCAATCTTACCAATCCCTATGATCTTTTCTTTCTGATTACCTCCAAAGGTAACCCAGCCACCATCTTTACGTTTGAGATCTTGGGACATAAACTTTTCTTCCGTCATGTGACGTGAGCACCCACTGTCCAAGTACCAAGATAGGCGTTTCTTTCCTGTTGTTAAGTAAATCTGCAACAGGTATGATCATGTTCTTAGGTAAGCAGATTGACTTGGGTCCTTTCTTGTTAGTAATCACAGGACGAGTATGCTTAACATGTTTATTATGTAAGCATTTAGATGTGATATGACCACTTTTACCACAAACTCTACAATATGCATTGGACGAGCTAGATTTTGTTGTATGGTGCTTTGCATGAGATTGTGAAACTTTGTGATATGCATGCGACTTTGATACCTTGTGAGATGCATTCTACATCTATTTGTCATAGCCCAGGCCACACTTGTCATGAGGTGATCTTGAGTACCTTAGTATCAAATTTAACTTTTCTGAGCCTCCAACAAAATTAGATAGACTCTCTGTCAGATACGTCACATCTTGTTTAAGTTTTAAAAATTCACAAGGGACATTGGGCTCAACTTTGAGTTTGTCAGTTAGACTGACATTCACAGATTTTAGCTTCTTGTTTTCATCAACTAGAGCTTGTTTTTCAATGCAGACTCTATCATATTCTTTAACTTAGAAAACTTCTTTTTAAGACTCTTATATTCATGTGACAGAATGGAGGAGTTACTTAAAAATTCATCAAATGCCTCTTGTAAAGTAAGCGAGTCAGATTCTGTTACCTTAGCATCTACATAGTCATTGTCTGAAGAAGTGCGGTCATGAGACAAATGTTTGCCTCTTCCTCAGCTTCTTCTTCCTCATCAGAGGATGATAGATACAGATCCTCCTATGTTTCCATCAAACCTTTTTTCTTCTTGAAGAATTTCTTTTTATCCTTCAGCTCTGGGCAGTCAGCTTTGAAATGACTAGGCTTTTTGCACTCGAAACACAAAGGTGGACCTTTGTCCTTTGAATCTGATTTGTCCTTTATGAACTCTTTGTTGAACTGTTTCCTTATGAATCCACCTTTCTTTCTCCACATATGTTGAATCTTTTTGGAGATGAAGGAAAGTTCATCTTCATCAGATCCTACATCACTGTTAGAAGGGCTTGCTTCATTAGAGGACTCTTCTGCCTTTAAAACTTTGGATGAGCTAGACTTCTTGGCCTTTAGGGCAATAGACTTCCCTTTTTTTGGTACTCTCTTCTTCATTTAGCTTAAGTTCATGGACCTTTAAAGATCCAAGTAACTCTTCTAAAGTGAGAGTATTGATATTTTTGGCTTCTTGAATAGCAGTGACCTTAGGTCTCCACTGCTTGTGCAGACTTCTCAGGATTTTTCTTGCATGATCTCTATTTTCATATGTTTTTCCAAGAGATCTCAAACCATTTGTGATTGTTTGAAATCTTCCAAACATTTGGTCTATTGTTTCATCTTCACTCATTTTGAACAGTTCATGATGGTGAACCAACAAAAGATTAAAATGGATCATATACAAGGACTTAGGCATCAACAAGGAAGATGGAACATGGCTTGAATCACTCACTTGAAGTAAGATAGATGCATCAAGAGGCAAAAGGCAAAAGATTTATTCTTATATCATGTAGGTACGCGCTCACAAATTCAAATTATTTTGGAGTACCAGAAATTTAAGTATCAAGACCAAAGGATCAAATGGGTAAACTTTTAGGTTTTAGATATTTCTGTAAGAGGTACTATTTAGGTACTATTTTTGGCTCAAAGTTTTTAATGATGAAAAACAAAATATTTCTATAAAACTAATATTAATTTGTTTAAATTGATAAGTATTTATAAACATAAAAGAAAAAACCCTATTCTCTTTCTAACTTCAAACTCTCTCCCTTCTCTCTACACACATAGCCGCGTGCCACCACTAGAGGGGGTGGTTTTGGGCCATATTTGGCATGGAATCACCCCTTTACTTGGTTTTTTCTCCCCTTTTATCTAAATAAGTAGTTTTTCCACATAGATCTGGTTTTTTTTTCCTCATGTTTTTTGTGTTTTTCATCGTCTGTGTGCGGCAATATTGTTGTTCGTCGTCTTGGTGAGGCGTTGTTTGGTTTCCCGTCTTGGTGCGGTGTTCTTTTGGTTCAGATTGACAGATCTGCTTTGATCCATCATAGATTTGATCAAGAATTGGGCTTTAATGTTACATATCCAGAGATATGGGTATTCCGGTGACTTTGATTTTGTTTTGTAAGCATTTTGATTTTGCCGTGTTATGCTATTTGTTGGGAAAATACGCAATTTTCCTAAATCAGATTTGTGAAAAAATGAAATAAATGTGGAATAATAACACACAAAATTGATAACGGAGTTCGGCCAATAATGCCTACGTCTCCGGGCTGTTGCAGATATTTTACTCAAAAGGGAAATATACAAAGTGTTTACAAAACACTCACAACCCACAACCCAATTACACCCAGAAAAATAAAGCTTTTATTTCTAAGTTTTTTCTCTCTCTGGTTATTCTCTCTCTTGTTGGGATTGCTTTTCTCTCTGACAAATGATGGTACTTATAGGAGCAAAAGTTCTCCTTTTTACCACACGTTTTTGACAACCAAAACAAGCTGCACTTCCTATCTTTCATCAACAAAAAACTTATAATAGTTCCATAACTATTGCAACCTCATTTACGTTGTCAACAATCTCCCACTTGAAGACTGATTTGAATCTGTCTTCACACCTCAATCAATACAGCAGCCTTCCCTAGTTTGTTATTCTAGCAGGCCAACTGAAGTTGAACACAACTTCAATTTGTCAATGGTCACCACCTTTGTTAACATGTCTGCTGGATTTTTACTTCCTTGAATCTTCTTCAATGTTAGCACCTTATCCTCAAGCAGAGATCTGATAAAGTGATAACGAAGATCAATGTGCTTTGTTCTGGAATGGAAAGCTGAATTCTTTGCCAAATGTACCGCAGTTTGACTATCACTGTGCAAAACACTTTTCTCCTGGATGAATCCCATCTCTGTCAACAATCCTTGAAGCCATATCAATTCTTTACTGGCTTCTGTTACAGCTACATATTCAGCTTCTGTAGTGGATAAAGCAACAATCTTTTGTACCTGCGACATCCAACCAACATATGTTGTTCCAACAGTGAATATGTAACCGGTGGTACTTCTTCGGTGATCGACTTCACCTCCAAAGTCTGCATCTACGTATCCTTGTACTTTTAATTCTCCTTTACCAAAGTACAGACACTTCTTTGTGATGCCTCGTAGATACCTCAAAATCCACTTAACTGCTTCCCAATGAGCTTTACCTGGATTTGACATAAACCTGCTAACAACTCCCACTGCATGGCCAATGTCTGGCCTTGTACAGACCATCGCGTACATCAAACTTCCAATGGCTGAAGCATACGAAATCTTAGCCATAAACTCTATTTATTCCTCTGTCTAAGGAGACTAGTCCTTGGATAAGCGAAAATGACTAGCCAAAGGTGTGCTTACCGGCTTGGTGTCGCCCATGTTGAATCTTTGCAAAACACGGTTGATGTACTCTGCCTGAGATAATTGCAAAATTCCTCTTTGCTTAGCTCTCGTGATTTACATTCCAAGGATCTTCTTTGATGGACCCAAGTCCTTCATGTCAAATTCTTTTGACAGCTGCATCTTCAAGTTTCCGATCTCGTCCATATCCGAACCAACTACTAACATATCATCGACATAAAGTATCAGAATGATATAACTGGACTTATATCTCTTGAAGTAACAACAGTGGTCGGCATTGCACTTCTGGAAACCTTCCTTGTGCATGAAATCGTCAAACTTTATGTACCACTGTCTTGGGGCTTATTTCAGGCCATACAAGCTCTTCCTCAATCTATACACCATATTCTCCTTCCCTTTTTCTGAAAAACCTTCTGGTTGGTGCATATATATCTCCTCATCTAAGTCTCCGTGAAGAAATGCAGTCTTCACGTCCAACTGCTCAAGATAGAGCTTTGACTGGCTACAATACTTAACACAGACCTAATAGTATTGAGCTTCACAACTGGAGAAAAAATTTTAGTGTGGTTGACTCCTTCCTTCTGCTGGAATCCTTTGACAACTAGCCGGGCTTTGTATCTCTTGGAGCCATCATGCTCCTCCTTCACCCGATACACCCATTTGTTGTGAAGTGCCTTCTTTCCCATGGGTAACTCGGCTAGTTCCCATGTCTGATTGGAGATCAAAGACTTCATCTCGTATTTCATGGAAAGCTCCCACTTGCTAGAATCCACGGCCTGACATGCTTCCTTATAGTTTTCAGGCTCCCCTCTATCAGTCAACAACATATAATCCATGTATCTCCTGTTAGGCACATGAGGTCGAGAAGACCTTCTCAATGCAGGAGTCGGGGTAGGAGGCATTGGTGTGTCAGACTGCTACTCGCTATCTTGTTCAGTTGATTCCTCTAACTGAGAATTATCAACTATAGGACTTTCTAGGATATCGTCCACCTATGTATACACAGGCCCACTCTGTTCTGAGTTGTTGGTATCTGTGATATGTCTGTCCTTGTACATCACTCTTTCGTTGAAGATCACATCTCTACTACGGATCTTCTTTTTGTTTTCATCATCCCAAAGGCGGTAGCCAAATTCATCTTCACCATAACCGACGAAAGTGCACTTCTTCGATTTGGATCAAGCTTATTCCGACCTTGATCACTGATATGCACATATGCTATACAACCGAAAACTCTAATATGTTTGAGGTTCACCTCTTTTCCACTCCATACCTCTTATGGTATTCTGTGCTCCAATGGTACCGATGGACCTCGGTTGATCAAGTAAGCTGCTGTGTTGACTGCTTCTGCCCAGAACTGCTTCGATAGACCTGACTATACACGCAAGCTTCTGGCTCTTTCAGTCAACGTTCGGTTCATACGCTCAGCTACACCATTGTGTTGAGGCGTACCCGGCACGGTTCTCTCCATTCTGATCCCGTGCTCAAAGCAAAACTTCTTGAATCTGGTGTCTTCATATTCACCACCATTGTCGGCTCTGAGCTTTTTGAACTTCAACCTGGTCTCATTTTCGACTCTGGCTTTCCACATCTTAAAAGACTCGAATACTTCAGACTTATGTTTCAGAAAGTAGACCCATACTTTTTCAGGGTGATCATCGATAAAAGTCATAAAGTATTGTTTCACACCAATGGATGAGACGGTAGTTGGACCCCAAACATCAGAGTGAACTAGCTCGAGTCTCTCCTTCTTTGGGGTTCTTCCACTTGTTTGAAAGCTGACTCGTTTCTGCTTTCCAAGTATATAGTCTTCACACATGTCAATTTCTACTGACCAAAGACCTGGTAGTTTGCCCTTTGAGTGCATGATCTTCATCCCTTTCTCACTCATATGGCCCATTCTCTGATGCCATAGATTAGGATTTTCATTTGTTGCAACTGCAATCAAATGACATGCTCCTACTGGCTTGTAAAGAGTACCACTCTTTTTATCGCGAGCAATCGTCATTTCACCCTTTGAAATCATCCATTGATCACCATGGAAGACTGTTGTGTAGCCATTACTGGCCAACTGGCCTACTGAGATTAACTTCTTCGTCAGGTCAGGAATATGTCTGACATTTTTCAATTCCCATACAGACCCGTTCAACTTAATCTTCACTACACCTTTACCCACAATCTCACAAGATTGATTGTTACCAAGGTAAACTTTACCAAGGTTTCCGGGGACATAATCCTCAAAGAATTCTTTCTACGAAGTGGCATGAAAGGATGCTCCAGAGTCTAACACCCAAGACTCTTCCTTGCTCTCCAAAGAGCATATCAATGTATCATCTTCTCCTAACGTGGAGGTAATATTTGCCTCTGCCTTCGTCTCATGATTCTTCGATGCACTCTTGCACTGATTTTTGTAGTGCCCGGTCTTTCCACAATTCCAACACTCGACATTCTTCGAGCTATTGGAACTACGGTGATTTCTGGACTTGGACCCCCTGTCCCTCGATTTACCACGTCCATTTCCTCTGGTTGAATTTCTTCCTCTTGACTTTGTGTGCAACACTGAAGAGGTTGACGATTTACCCTACTCTCTCCGTCGGATCTCTTCACTGAGAACCAGATCACGAACATCATTAAATTTCAACTTGTTGCTTCCCGATGAGCTACTCACAGCCGTGATAGTAGCATTCCAGCTTTTCTGGCAGGGAAGACAAAAGTATCAATGCTTGTACTTCTTCATCAAACTCAATTCCAACTGAACTCAACTGGGTTGTGACTGTATTGAGTTCATTGAGATGTTGCGTAGTCGATGTGCCTTCTGTCATCCGTAAATTGAACAACCGCCTCATCAAATGAACTTTGTTTAAGGTCGATAGCTTTTCATACATACTAGAAAGGGCCGCCATAAGACTCGCTGTGGTCTTTTCTTTTGCAATGTTAAAAGCAACATTGCGGGATAATGTCAATCGGATAACTCCAAGGGCTGGTCTGTCAAGAAGAGTCCAATCTTCATCCTTCATGCTCTCTGGTTTCTTTTCTTAGAGAGGTTGATACAGCTTTTTCTGATACAAATAATCTTCAATCTGCATTTTCCAAAAGCCAAAGTCCGCACCATCGAACTTCTTAATTTTCACCTTTCCTTCATCTGCAGCCATCGCTCCAACTCAAATCTGACTTCCTCAGGATCGTTTCTGACAATTTGTACGAACCACCATGTTTTAGAACACTTTCGTGGATAATTTGGTGTCGCCGACCAAATTTCACTATTCACAAAATTTACTAATTATGTGAATAATACCTTTGTAAAAAATTGACAGAAATAATCACCAAAGCTCTTGATACCAATTGTTGGGAAAATACGCAATTTTCCTAAATTAGATTTGTGAAAAACGAAATAAATGTGGAATAATAACACACAAAATTGATAACGGAGTTCGGCCAATAATACCTACGTCTCCGGGCTGCTGCAGATATTTTACTAAAAAGGGAAATATACAAAGTATTTACAAAACACTCACAACCCACAACCCAATTACACCCAGAAAAATAAAGCTTTTATTTCTAAGTTTTTTCTCTCTCTCTGGTTATTCTCTCTCTTGTCGGGATTGCTTTTCTCTCTGACAAATGATGGTATTTATAGGAGCAAAAGTTCTCATTTTTACCACACGTTTTTGACAACCAAAACAAGCTGCACTGCCTATCTTTCCTCAACAAAAAACTTATAATAGTTCCATAACTATTGCAACCTCATTTACGTTGTCAACACTATTAACCTGGGTGCTGTGAGTTTGCTTGTAGATTTATCCTTTTCGATTTTTAGTGATGTTGGATTTGTGTTGTTTTCGATGTATTTTATCCATTTGAATGAATGATTACTTTTTATTAAAAAAAAAAGTATTTATAAACATCTTTGTCCCTAATCAATTGTTCGAAAAATATAGTGGATTCTTTGTGGCTTCAAAATTAATTTCCTAAACAGTTTTACACTATGTCTAACTTAATTTGCAAAAGCTGTTTAGCTCACAAGAAAATCGAATTAGGTACAGGAAATCATTTCTTGCATTTCTCACATATTTACACTTGCACATTTCACAATTAATTTAATCAAAACATATATTAATTGGCTTTTTACTAAAGAGGGATTCGTTGATCTGATTTGTTTTATGTGGCTTAAAACAAATTTGTTGTCCATTATATGTCACGTTTTTTAATGGGATCCAATTCTTTTAATAGCAAACCAATTTTAATTGAATGAAATTTGATATAGATCCTGTCATTTTTACTTGGCTGCAACGGTCAAGTTCTTTTCTGATTGATGATTTTTTTTTTTTTTTGTATGTGTGTTCCGATTGATGATATTTATACAATTGTTTTTATGTGAATTAATTCTCTTAAACAAATATGCATTGATTGCTAATTAATATCCTGGCCTTTTTTCTTCAACGTTTAGATGGCCATTAAATTGAAAGATCAAGTCTTGTACATTCACGTTTTTGCCTCTGCCTTTAACGTTAATAATATTTTTTAAAAAAAAATACCTGATTGCTTTGTGAGTCTGAACATCCATCTTGAATATATATAACCATCTTCTATTTTTATTTTTATTTTTTGATAAATTATAACCATCTTCTATTAGAAGAATATTCCTGAATAGTATTGAATGTATTGATTATTGAATTAAGAGTCCAATGGTGAGTGTTGACAAGTGACTCCAAACACAAGAGGGAGGCTGAATTGTGTGTAAACTGTGTTTTTCAAAAACTTTAACGAATTAAAATTATAATCCTCTTAAAATACTTTGTAAAGCAAATTGTTAACGTCGCGTGAAAATAAAAAACATTTAAGCGAAAAACAATTTCGAAAGTAAAGACATAAAGGAAGAGAAAAGAACATAACGATATATCCTGGTATGGCCACAAACTACCGACATGGCCTACGTTCAGTCCCCAAGGAAATTCCACAAAGGGTTTTCAATCAACTTTAGTTTTTAAACAGGATCAACTAGAACCTTTACAATAGAGAGCACTCCTCACATACCAGGGATATCACCTCCCCATTGAAAGAGCCTCAAAACAACTAACCCAAGTGTAACACCCCGATTTTTATCCGAGACTTAGAAAATGATTTTGGATAAACCAATGTCATTTCCAAATGATACTTATTTTTATAAGGTTACCGTGAAATTTTGGGTTGAAAATTCAGACAGAACCCGGTTTGCGTTTTCACTGACAGTAAAAGTTGAATGCTCAGAAAACCTAATTTTGACTCGTGAACGAGACAGTTAAGGTTTATATCGTATTTGTAACGATATTGGAAGTTTTGGACTTTTTAGCGTAAAAATGAAATAATATATTTAATACGGACAACCTAAACCGGGTAAACGACAGAGCTACATACGGAGCTGAGGTGACTGATGTGACTGAAGTGATCGAGGTGACCGATGTGACGAGCAATAAATGCACGTCATCATGACTTTGTAAATATCTTAGATATTTATCCATGGAATTGACCAAAATGTCCCTAAATTAACAAAGGATTAGCTAATATGCCAATAGTTAATTTTGGCCCAAATTTTTCTGCTCACACACGGCTCCACCATCAATTAGCCATACTTAGACAATTCTTTTCATTCAAGTCATCATCTTCATCAACAAAACCAATTTTCTCTTAAGAAACTCCAAGAACACCTAAGCTTTTGATTTGTGAAGAACATCATCGTTCTTGATCATTTTGTCTAGCTCCAAGAGGTAACATCTCTTCATCTTGCCTATCTAAGCTTTTCTCTTCATATATTTTCATGAGTTCATGCCTTGTTCATATGGTTTTAAGTTTATGAGCTATTCTTCTAAAATCTCCAATAAATTGTAGAAAAATCATATGATCTTATAATCATCTCTATGTTTGTTATCCAAGAGCATGTGTTCAACAGAAATTTTTTCCCAATTCTTTCCTACATGGCCGAACCTATGAGGTTTAGTTGTGGTAGGATTTTGTTTCAACTTTGATTAAATGATGTTGATCTATTATCTCTAATCCATTTTATTGTTGATTCAAGTGATTAGAAGATCAATTCATATTCTAAACTATATTTTTTTTCATATGGCCGAAAATCCTAACTTAGTGGTTAGGAAGATTTTGATTCAATCTTTGTTGTAAAATCATTGTTTATGTCTTAATCTTACTTAAGGATCATTAATCCAAGAGTTGAGAAATCTGCAATAATCCAAGCCTAATGAACTTGAGAGGGTCGAAACCCTAACCCTCATGAACAAGTATGTTTTGTTTGATTTTGTTAATTTTGGTTGTAATTTGTTGTGAAGGATTTAATTTGTATCGGGTTACTAAAGCAGTGCTACATGAACTGGACCAAAAACTCTGAAAAATCTTCGTGAAAGTTTGACTTGAACCTTCAAGAGGTAAATGATGTTTACCTGAGGAGTTTAAGATAGCCATATGCTATCTTAGAGTTGTCTGTAATTTATCTGTTGTGGTTTCCTGTGATTTTAAATTGTTTATTGTTTAATTTTCTATATGCTTTAGATGTGATATGTTGATTTGTGTGATTATAACTGAATTGTTAAGTCATAATTGTGATGCATGCAATAATTGTGATGTATGCTATACTATGTTGTGGTGAAATTATCTGCTGTTGAGTGATGGATTGAGAAACCTGACAATGTACAGTGTTTAAAATTAATTGGAGGCTAAAAGCTTGATAAGCTTAAATATTTAATCAAAAAGATTTAATTGTGGAAATTTGAGGATTAGTGGAAAAATATTATTTTAATAATATTTTCGATGGAAAATGAGTTAATAAGTGACAGTAAAGGCAGAACTGTGAAAATTTTTCACAGGCTATAACTTTTCCAAAATAAATTTATTTATATTATAAAATGTTATTTAAAGTAATTAAGTTACGAAAATAACATAATATTGACGTCGGAATAATTACTTATGACAGAAAAGTCGTTTTGAGTTATAAAAAGATTTTTACGGAATTTTTTTGAGAAAACGGTTTCATTTTATTATTATGAATTTTATTTAGAAAGGACTTTTTAAAAGTTGATGTTTTATGAGAATGATTTTCAGAAATGAAGTAATTGGGAAGAAAAGGAATTTGTGTACGATTTCACGTTTTATAAACGTTCTTAACAGAAAAGAATTTCTGTAAAAGAGTTTTATTCAGTGAAAATAATCCAGTTAAACTTGGATAAGTTTTCGGAGTTTTGGTTTTGTCTTTGTTGTTCCACTGATCGAAATGTTTTAAAAATGAAAAATGAACCTAGTGACCTAGACGTCGGGACTCTAGTGTTCTGTTGACACGTAGATCAGGGATCTGTGTCAGTGGACTGAGTGCCCTGCAAAGGTTTTGTGGACTGAGTGTCCTAAAATTGATATGGGGAATGTGAATTCCATATCCGCAAGCCTAAGACTGGTGCATCAGTTTAGGGCTTTGCGATTGAGCACTCGGACCTTTATGTCCTGTGTTGAGTTTATAACACTTGGACTGATGTGTCCGGTGTTTGTTTAAAGTGAAAAAGTCTTAATATAAAATTAAGCAAGGTCGTGAGCTTTGAGCTTCGACAAGGGAAGAATATGACGGAAAAAAAAGAAACGAGAATAAAATTTTTTCACAAGCATTAGTTGGCACACGTGCCATAAATCATTGAGTCCTGGCCAATGTATCTTAATGGACTATATTTCCATTTAATCATTGAGTCCTGAGTGGGCCAATGTATCTTTAATGGACTATGTTACCATTTAATGCGATGACTATTGTGTCTTGAGTGGGCCAATGAGTTATGGACAATAAATTCCATTTATCGCAGTAACTATTGTGTCCTGAGTGGGCCAATGTGTTACATTTTTGAGCAATAACCATGGTGGACTAAGTGTTGACCAATGAGTTATAAGTTCTTTGGACATTGTTTTATTTCATTTTCACAATGACCATGAAAAGAGCCTGATCTGCTCAAAACGAAACAGAAAGTTGTTGAATCTCCGGAGATTAGATACCAAATTAGAGCTTGAATATTGAAGTGTCATGCATTTTTATGAAATGGTGATGACTGTCGGGTATGAATCTCATTGACATAATTATTATTTTGTGAATATCAAGTATATGTTGTTTTATGTGTCACGCATGTGCTTGTCTTATCAAAACTCATATATTGGTATCTCACCCTTGTATATTTGTTTGTTGTTTCCTCTACCGTCTGGAAATTATATATGAGTACAGATGAATCCGGACGAGATGGATCTGTCCTTCTCAGGGATCAGATCCCTGACGTTTGACAACGCTGATAACGGTGATGCATGGGTTGTTAACCCGAAGTGCTACCTACAACGGTCCTATCAGGACACTCCGAGGGACTTTGGCAGCTGGGCCACAACAGCGCATTCACAACATGGAGACGGTCGAGGTCTCACTACCTCCCATATGGATGATTCTATAGCACTTGGTGCATCAGGGGGACTTAAAGCATCACCCTCCCCCGCATGTTCAGCCTCTACAAGAGGTAGCTCCTGGGTCATCTCCAGGATCTATTATGTTGATCCCGGATAAGGTGCATGATGAGATGGAGGAGGATCCTGAGGAGGATCTGATGGCTGATCCGGACTATGTTCCTCTTAAGGATGGTGTAGTTCCGGATGTTGGAGATGTGGTTGAGGTATCTTCTCCAGATACACCTCTTGGGGGTGGGGATGTCTACACTGGACTCCCCAATGGGTTTCACTAGTTTGCGACCAGCTGTACGGTGTCGTTCCGTTTTTGGGAATAGTGGGGTTGTAGATAGTCTGATGTCTTGACTACCGAGAGCCATCTTTTTTAGTAGGGGTTCCAGACTCCCACTATGTTAGGGTTAGTTTGTTTCAGTTTGTTGTTTTTATGACTGTAGAAATGACCTGGTAGGATAAAGGTCTTCTGTAAAACTTTGATGATGCATATGTATGATATATAGATGTATATTATATGATGCTGTTGTTTTGTATGGAAAGTAAAAAGGAAAAAATTTCATCACCATTTTTGAAACGGATAAGTATATAGAAAACTTATTTTTCCGAAAGTAAACCAGCTAGATGTTATTTCTGTAAGTTGTCATTTCCACATTGAGTCCGAAATGTAGCATAGTGAGAGGCGTTACATTAGTGGTATCAGAGCTAGTCGAGTCTTTTGGGAAATCTTTGGGAATAGGTCTGTTGTGTTGATGTTGTGTGATCTCTTATTGAGATTATTTTGAATTACTTCTTAGAGGTAATGTGTGATAATTAGTAAATTCAAGTTTCATTTTCTGGTTGCCATTTAACTGATTGTGTCTTGTATGTCAGTTATGGAACCAGAGGGTTCACTTGGACGTGGACATGGATGTGGACGCAGTCGTGGAGGAGGCTGTAGAGGTGGTCGCGTTGATGGCTGTGGAAATTTTGAAGAGAACTATGAGGAAGCTGGAAATATGGATTATGTTGCACAAGCAATGTCGGATGTTGAGCTGCTATTGCACAGCAAACTGCTACAATGGCTGCTCAGAATTTACAGGAACAACTTCAAGCTGAACATGCTGCTGAAGGCAGAGGTCTTACTGCTTTTAGACACCAGAATCATCCACAATTTCATGGAGATGTGGATCCTATAAAAGCTGATTTATGGATTCAGGAAGTAGAGAAAATCTTTGAGCTGATCAATAGTCTAGAAGGAGTGAAGGTGCCTTATGCTACTCATTTGATGTTAGGAGATGATGAGTATTGTTGGAGGGGCACTAAGCAACTACTGGAAGCAGAAAATTAGGTGTTTACTTGGGTGGTATTTAAGAACATGTTTCTGAACAAGTATTTTCCACAGAGTGCTCGATCAGAAAAGGAGCAAGAATTTCTACGTCTGTATCAGAGGGATCTGTCTGTAGGGGAGTACACGGCCAAGTTTGAGTCACTTGCCAAGTATTTCTGCTTTTTCCAAAACAACCCAGATGAGGATTGGAAGTGTGAACGTTTTGAAGCAGGACTATGATTTGAGATTAAAGAGTCTGTATTACCATTGGAAATCATGAATTTCCAAGCTTTGGTTGAAAAATGTAGGGAAATAGAACAAATGAGAAAGGGAAGAGACAATGGAGGGAATGTAGGAGGACCATCTAAATCTAAGGGTCAGTTTCAGAACCAGAAGGGAAACCAAGTTCAGAACGAACCTTATTACCGAGCACCAGGGAATAACCGAAACCAGCAATCATACCGTCCAGTTGCTACTACATCAGGTGTTAGAAGCAAGAGGAATCAAAATCAAGGCTCAGGCAGAAAGTGTTACAAGTATGGAGATCCGAATCACTTGGCGAATAATTGTCCAATTAGGGGAGCAAAATGTTTCAATTGTGGTCAGATGGAGCACTTGGCCAGAGATTGTGGTATGCCAAGGTTTGCACCAGTTGTTAATACTGTAAAGACCAATAAGACGACAGCTAAGGGGAGAGTTTACACCATGAGTGGTGCTGATGCTTCTGATTCTAATGATCTCATACAAGGTAGTTACATCATAGCTGGTAATATCTTAATTGTACTTTTCGATTCGGGTGCACAACATTCCTTTATTGCGATTAATTCTGTGAGACTTTTGAAATTACCTGTTTCTTCTTTATCCTATGACTTGATTATTTCAACCCCAACTATTGGGCCAGTTACCGTAAATTCTATATGTCTGAACTGTCCTATTATCATTCAGGATAGACATTTTCTTGTTACTCTGATATGCTTGCCTTTAATACAGATAGATGTGATTTTATGCATGGATTGGTTATCTTCCAACCATATCCTGTTAGATTGTGCTCATAAAACTTTAATTTTTCCCAATCCCGAGATTTCTAGATTTTTATCTACCAACCAAGTAAGAACTTTTTCAAAAGAAAGAGATCAGGGATACTTGCTTTTAACTAACTTAGAAGTCGAGAGGGAGATCGATTTGAGTACGGTGCCTATAATAAGAGAATTTCTGGATGTGTTTCCTAATGACGTTCTCGATTTGCCGCCAGTAAGAGAGATAGAATTCTCCATCAATTTAGTACCAGGAGCTGGACCAATTTCTATCGCTCCATATCGTATGTCACCTACAGAGCTTGTTGAATTGGAAACTCAACTGGAGGACCTTTTGTCAAAACAGTTCATACGACCGAGTGTTTCCCTGTTGGGAGCACCAGTTCTTCTAGTGAGAAAGAAAGACGGAGGTTCGAGGCTTTGCGTGGATTTTCAGCAACTTAACAAAGTGACGATCAAGAATAAGTACCCTTTACCACGTATAGATGATCTGATGGATCAACTGTGAGGAGCTGTTGTATTCTCAAAAATAGACTTGAGGACATGTTATCATCTAATAACGGTAAAGACTGAAGATATACCAAAGACTACGTTCAGAACTCGTTATGGACATTATGCATATCTCGTAATGCCATTTGGAGTGATGAATGCGCCTGCTATCTTCATGGACTACATGAATCAGATTTTTCGTGTGTTTCTTGATAAGTTCGTGTTGTGTTCATCAATGACATTCTCATTTACTCTAAGAGTAATGAGGAACACGAAGAACATTTATGACAATTTTTACAAATCCTACGTGAGAAAGTTTTGTATGCCAAACTGTTAAAGTGTGAATTTTGGCTCGAGGAAGTAAAATTTTTGGGACATGTGATTACCGAGGAAGGAATCGTTGTCGATCCTGCAAAAGTAGAAGCAATACTTTCTTGGGAAAGACCAAAGATAGTAACGGAGATCAGAAGTTTTGTCGGTCTAGCCGGTTACTACAGAAGATTTATTGAAGGATTTTGCAAGATAGTTGCACCGTTAACTCTACTTACGAGGAAAGATCAACCTTTTGTATGGATAGACAAGTGCGAAGAGAGTTTTGATGAGTGTGATTTCACCTCATCTTTGTCCATCATTTTGCATGCATTTTCATGTAGTTTAGGCATATTTTTATTAGATTTTAGGTTAATTTTCCTTTGGAATGGGTAAGGCGGTTTTCGTGTGTTGTTTTGCAGATATCAAGGGTAAAATGCTCAAGATCAACCATGATGAAGTTTGGATGAAGATAGGGCTTTAAAAGTGCAGAAAATGAGCCAAACAGAGTCCTTCACGGCCTAGCCGTGATGCCCATCACGGCCTAGCCGTGATGCCCATCACGGCCATGATCGAGCAAAACTGAAAAAGAACAAAGGCTGAAGTCGAGTGCATCACGGCCTAGCCGTGATATCCATCACGGCCGTGACCCAAAACCACCACAAGTCAGAGCACATCACGGCCTAGCCGTGAAATTCATCACGGGCCATGAAGCTGAGGGCTCGCGTCGCGATACATATCTCGCGTCGCGAGAATTTGAATTTTCCAGAATTGGCAGAGGCAGAGACCGTCACGGCCTGGCCGTGATGGCCATCACGGCCGTGACGCGCATTACTTGGACCTGAAGAAACCGAAATAGATCAGATTTTGAGTTGGTTTGGGACTCTAATTTCCCAATTTCTATAAATAAGGATCAAGGCATCAGATTCAGAGGAATGATCATAGAGAGACATCATCTAGGACACCTTTTGGCTACATTTTAGGATCTTTTCTCCTCTTCTCCTCTCTTCTCTGAATTTTGTATTTTCTATTATGTTGTCAACCCAGCCTGTCATCTCCATGGCAAGACTGGAGTAGTAGTTTGTTTCTAGGGATTGGGGCTCTGCCCGAGTTTTGTAAATGTTGTTGATTTGATATAAAATCGTTGTTGATTTCGTTATTGTTTTAGATCTGATTTCTAGTGTGTTAATCACTCGTAAATTCGGCAACCGCTTATTTGCGTGACGTAGACGTTCTAAGGAGGAACCTAACGGTGAACTTAGGATTTCTAGGGTGTTTCACTCGTAAAATTCGGCGGCCACTGGTTTGTGAGATGTGGATGATCTAAGGAGGAACCTAGCGGTGAACTTAGGTTATTTGCATGACTTAGACATTATAAGGAGGAACCTAGCGGTGAACTTAGGTGTCGGACCTATAGAAGTCAGACTTGGGACTGAAATCACGAGAGTTAGAAGCCGTCCCTCGAGGAGCAACGAGTTGTCACGGAACGCAAAGGGTCCAATCTGGGATCGACTACCACGAGAGTAGGGGTCGGGTCAATTGGGCACGGCTTTTGTAACCCGAGAGGGAGCTTAAGCTATCAGAGGATAAACTCGCTTTCAAGGCAATTTCGGTAATCAACAAGGGTAAATCAGTTTAGCAACATAAACAGCCTCAAAGGTAACCCAAATCCCTAGGAATCCGTTTAGATCAAAACCCCAAAAACATTTGTTTTCTGATTTATTTGATTCTGTTTGTTTATCTCTCAATTCAAACCTTTTTCAAAACCCTCTAAAAAGTCCAGATTCACTCATTTCGAAATTAATTGCGATTCGGGAACACAGTCTCTGTGGGTTCGATATCTTTTATTACTTGACGGCAATCCGGTACACTTGCCGGAATCGCACGAGCGTCGTCGCGCGTCGACTTACGCCACACGCCACCAAGTTTTTGAATTCCGCTTGGACTGTATTTTCTAGAACTTGACTTGAAACCATTTTGAAACTTAAAAATTTCTGAAAACATTTTTGGAAATGATTGAGGCACTAGGTATTTTTCCGGCCTCCTGAGCTTTGAATGATAAATGCTACCCCTTAGTTGCCCAATTTTGAGCCTAAAGATAAAATACTTTTCTTGGTACCTTGAATTACTTTGATAAATAATGCTTGGTATGGCACCTTTTAAAGTATTACAAAAAGGGCAAAATGGTAGTTGGAAAAAGTATGGGATGAAAAAAAACAAGCTAGAAAGTAATTTCTCTTGAGCTATAAATCTCCCCTTCTCTAAACTAATAAAATGAAATAAACGAAAGAAAAAAAAATGGAGAAGGGGATGACGAAAGAAAGTGAGAAATGAAAAAAAAAAAAAAGAAAAGAAAAGAAAGAAAGGTGGAAAAAGTAAACCAAAGCCCCTAAAAGGTATTTTAGAAGGTGTCATGCTTTGCAATGTTTGATGATTTGTCTAGCCTTCTTGAAATTCCCTTTCCTTGATTTTCCCACCTAACAATAAATCCCATGGCCACATTACAACCAAAGGAAAAGACCTCTTGATTCTTAAGTGTTTTCATAAATAAAGTAGAGATTTTATTAATAGTCAAGCCTATGGTAAAATACTTTCCTTGAGGAAACTGAGTGAATTGTCATAAACCCTAAAACACTTGAGTGAGGTGAGACGAGTGCCCAAATCAGTGAGAATATGAACTTGAAGAACCTAAGCTTCTAATTGGACTTGAACTTGATTATCTCTTGAGTGCTTATTGAATATGCCTATCACTTGGATTAGCTTCTAGGGTTTTTGGTTCACTATCCACGCTTTGATTGATTTATCTTATGGCCTGAGTAATTGCTTGAGGACAAGCAAAGTTTTAAGCTTGGGGTGATTTGATGAGTGTGATTTCACCTCATCTTTGTCCATCATTTTGCATGCATTTTCATGTAGTTTAGGCATATTTTTATTAGATTTTAGGTTAATTTTCCTTTGGAATGGGTAAGGCGGTTTTCGTGTGTTGTTTTGCAGATATCAAGGGTAAAATGCTCAAGATCAACCATGATGAAGTTTGGATGAAGATAGGGCTTTAAAAGTGCAGAAAATGAGCCAAACAGAGTCCATCACGGCCTAGCCGTGATGCCCATCACGGCCATGATCGAGCAAAACTGAAAAAGAACAAAGGCTGAAGTCAGAGTCTGTCACGGCCTAGCCGTGATATCCATCACGGCCGTGACCCAAAACCACCACAAGTCAGAGCACATCACGGCCTAGCCGTGAAATTCATCACGGGCCATGAAGCTGAGGGCTCGCGTCGCGATACATATCTCGCGTCGCGAGAATTTGAATTTTCCAGAATTGCAGAGGCAGAGACCGTCACGGCCTGGCCGTGATGGCCATCACGGCCGTGACGCGCATTACTTGGACCTGAAGAAACCGAAATAGATCAGATTTTGAGTTGGTTTGGGACTCTAACTTCCCAATTTCTATAAATAAGGATCAAGGCATCAGATTCAGAGGAATGATCATAGAGAGACATCATCTAGGACACCTTTTGGCTACATTTTAGGATCTTTTCTCCTCTTCTCCTCTCTTCTCTGAATTTTGTATTTTCTATTATGTTGTCAACCCAGCCTGTCATCTCCATGGCAAGACTGGAGTAGTAGTTTGTTTCTAGGGATTGGGGCTCTGCCCGAGTTTTGTAAATGTTGTTGATTTGATATAAAATCGTTGTTGATTTCGTTATTGTTTTAGATCTGATTTCTAGTGTGTTAATCACTCGTAAATTCGGCAACCGCTTATTTGCGTGACGTAGACGTTCTAAGGAGGAACCTAACGGTGAACTTAGGATTTCTAGGGTGTTTCACTCGTAAAATTCGGCGGCCACTGGTTTGTGAGATGTGGATGATCTAAGGAGGAACCTAGCGGTGAACTTAGGTTATTTGCATGACTTAGACATTATAAGGAGGAACCTAGCGGTGAACTTAGGTGTCGGACCTATAGAAGTCAGACTTGGGACTGAAATCACGAGAGTTAGAAGCCGTCCCTCGAGGAGCAACGAGTTGTCACGGAGCAAAGAAAGGTCCAATCTGGGATCGACTACCACGAGAGTAGGGGTCGGGTCAATTGGGCACGGCTTTTGTAACCCGAGAGGGAGCTTAAGCTATCAGAGGATAAACTCGCCTTCAAGGCAATTTCGGTAATCAACAAGGGTAAATCAGTTTAGCAACATAAACAGCCTCAAAGGTAACCCAAATCCCTAGGAATCCGTTTAGATCAAAACCCCAAAAACATTTGTTTCCTGATTTATTTGATTCTGTTTGTTTATCTCTCAATTCAAACCTTTTTCAAAACCCTCTAAAAAGTCCAGATTCACTCATTTCGAAATTAATTGCGATTCGGGAACACAGTCTCTGTGGGTTCGATATCTTTTATTACTTGACGGCAATCCGGTACACTTGCCGGAATCGCACGAGCGTCGTCGCGCGTCGACTTACGCCACACGCCACCAAGTTTTTGGCGCCGTTGCCGGGGAGATTTATAGCTCAAGAGAAATTACTTTCTAGCTTTTTTTTTTTCATCCCATACTTTTTCCAACTACCATTTTGCCCTTTTTGTAATACTTTAAAAGGTGCCATACCAAGCATTATTTATCAAAGTAATTCAAGGTACCAAGAAAAGTATTTCATCTTTAGGCTTAAAATTGGGCAACTAAGGGGTAGCATTTATCATTCAAAGCTCGGGAGGCCGGAAAAATACCTAGTGCCTCAATCATTTCCAAAAATGTTTTCAGAAATTTTTAAGTTTCAAAATGGTTTCAAGTCAAGTTCTAGAAAATACAGTCCAAGAGGAATTATAACACTCTAGCACAAGAAATGGGGTAGATTTAGTGAATACCCCTTTTGGCTCAAAATCTTACATTTAGTAGTTCAAAAATCAGTGAGAAACATAAATCTAAGGAACCACATGCTAATTATCAACTATCAATTGACTATCTCAAGAATTTTTTTATTTTTAGCCATATCACAAGAATAATAAAAAAATTGGGTTCGAAAATTCACTATCTCAATTCATTTGGCTCCAAGTTCTCACAATCGGATGCATGTTTCAAGTGAGGGGCAATCTATAGAATGTGATCATACCAATCCATGCCTATGTGAATGCAATATGAATGCAACAATGCAAATGCAAAAATCAATACCCCTACCCCAAGCTTGATTACTTACATTGTCTCCAATGTAAATAATCAAGTCGAAGAGAGGAGAAAAATGGAACAAGTTACCGAGTCGGTAGCGGGTGTTGGCTCACATTCCAGTCAAAACTTGGGTGGAAATTGTATCACGGCCGTGAGGCTCATCGCGGGCATGCCGTGATCGTTTCTGTCCTCAGGAGTTGCCCTGTCACGACCGTGATCTACATCACGGCTAGGCCGTGATGCTCTCTGATCTTGGCATCCTACTCATCACGCCCGTGATGGTTGTCACGGCTAGGCCGTGATCCTTTCTGTGTTCTTGTATAGCTTATCACGGCCGTGACCACTGTCACGGCCAGGGCGTGATGGCCTCTGACTTTATCTTTCTCTGCTCTTCTTCCCTTTCTCAACCTGAAAACACTAGACAATCCTATTAATGATATTTTTTCCTCTTGATCTTCTCAAATTATTCAAGAGGTGAATTCAAAAACAAAAGGAAAAGGGAAAGAAAACTTGGGTTGCCTCCCAAGAAGCGCTTGTTTACGGTCTTAAGCTTGACCATACTTCCTTTAATCAACCGAGGTCGGCTGGGCGTAGAAGTGTAGGAACACTTTTCTTCCAAGGAACTCCTTCAAAAAGCCGTTTCTGCTCATACGACCAATAATGCTTCCGCTTCGCTCTTTTCTCTCGGAGCTTCCTAGCCTTCCTTCCTCCCGGCGGAAGTTTTGTTTCCGCATGGACAGCAACTCCAACTTCGTCACCTCTGGGTGCATCATCAGCCATGCATATCTTCGAAGTTGCTTCCATGTTGAGTTCTTCTTTTACCACTGGAGACGGTACATCAATTCTGCACACATGGCTCTCAAAAGGAGGGTTGTTATAAGAGTTAGTCAACTGAAAATTTACCCTACCTTCCTCTACATTTAGAGAGAGTTTACCATTCCTTACGTCTATCACTGCCCCAACGGTTGCCAAAAATGGCCTTCCTAAAATGATGGGGAATTCGGAATTCCCTTTCATGTCCAACACCAGGAAGTCGATAGGGATGAGAATTTTCCCTACCTTTATAGGAACATTCTCTAGTATGCCTAGAGGAGTCCTAGTTGAGCCATCCGCAAATTGTAAGGAGAATTTGAATGGTCTCAACTCTTTACTTTCCAACCTTTCCATGATAGTGAGGGGCATCAAGCTCGCACTAGCCCCTAAGTCACACAAGGCTCGGTCTATTTCCACTTTTTCAATCGAGCAAGCGATAGAGAAACTACCTGGGTCCTTCAGTTTAGTAGGCATTTTAGTCTCTACATCTACTTGCTTTTTCCTGACCAACCTTTGTGGGAAAGGTATCGGGGGTTGGTACGGTGGTGGAGGGACATACTTCGGTTCTGGCTCTTCTTTTTCGCTCATGTCTCCCTCCGGTTCCACCTCCATTTCAGCTACCCCCACCCCAAGCTTATCATCCCTTAAGTGTATGACATTGCAATGCTCATTGGGATTTGCTTCGGGTTGCCTCGGGAATGCACCCTTAGGTCTCGAGTGCACGTCATTGGCTTGTTGGGCAATCTGGGTTTCTAGCATCTTGTTATGAGTTGCTAAGTTGTCTACCTTAGATGCTAGCTCCTTTATTGCTTCACTCACTGCCCTTCCTTGTTGTCTAAACTCCTCATTCTGTTTTGTCTGAGTTTCAACAAAACTTTCAAATAAAGTCTCGAGTTTAGATCTTTGTACTGAGGATACCCCTCTTGCTGCTCTCTTATTACCTTGACCCTCTTGGAACTCATGGTTGAGCGTGTTGCTATAGTTGCCGTAGGAGAGGTAAGGGTTGTTCCTTCTTTGGTTGTAGGGATTTGGGGGAGCATAGTTGGGCAGCTTCGGGTTCGTATCGTAGAAGTTGTTACAAGAGTTCACTTGCTCACCCGAAGTGCATTCCACAAATCTCACAAACAAGGTTAGTAGCACCTAATGCACTCACATTAGCTCTTTCAAGCCGATCAAAACGTTTATTAAGTGAGTCTATCTTTGACATAATAAGATCTGTGCTATTTACCTCAAACTTACCCCCCGAAATCTTTTTCGGGTTATTACCTCTTTCGGAACCCCATTGGTGGTAGTTGGTGGCGACATTCTCAATGATGTTGAATGCCTCAGTCAGAGGCCTATTCATAAACGCTCCACCGGCTGCAGAATCAAGTGACACCTTCGAAGAGTAATCCAATCCGTTATAGAAGGTGTGCACTATTAACCACCTCTCGAGTCCGTGATGTGGGCACGACTCCAGCAGTCCCTTGTATCGATCCCAAGCTTCCGATAATGATTCTCCGTCTTTCTGGAAGAAGCCGGTAATCTGTGTTCTTATGTAGGCCGTCTTGGATGGAGGGAAGAATTTCTCCAAGAACGCCTGCTCCAGTTGGTCCCAAGTGGTCAAAGTGTTAGCGGGGATTTGTTTAAGCCAGGCCTTCGCCTTTCCAGTGAGAGATGAGGGGAACAGTCTCAAACGCACAACATCGACCGAGGCTCCATTAATCCTGATTGCGTCGGTGAACTCTAAGAATGTTTCTATATGATCGGTCGGGTCCTTCGAAGGCAATCCTCCGAATTGATGTTGCCTAATCATGTTGATTAGCATAGGTGGTATGGTATAGTTTTCCGCCTCAATCTCCGGCCTTGCAATCCCAGTTCGCAAGCCTCTCGCATTTGGGGCTGCGTAGTCCTTCAAAGGTTTTGTATCCGGTTGATTCGCCATGAGTGGAACGGGACTCAACCTTTCTCCCTCTCTTTGTAGTCTTCTACGTCCGTGGAAGGTCCTTTCGATCTCCGGATCAATCTCACTAAGGCTCCCAAGACTTAGGGATCTTTGCATATAACACACAGAGAGATGGATACAATAGAAGGAAAAGAAATTTTTGATTTTTTTGATTTTTTTTTTAAATTTCAGAAATAAAAATCAAATAAAAAGAAAAAGGTCCAGAAAAATCAATTTAAAAACTAAATTGAAATTCGAAAAGGCACGATCCCGAATTAGCGCCAAAAACTTGGTGGCGTGTGGCGTAAGTCGACGCGCGACGACGCTCGTGCGATTCCGGCAAGTGTACCGGATTGCCGTCAAGTAATAAAAGATATCGAACCCACAGAGACTGTGTTCCCGAATCGCAATTAATTTCGAAATGAGTGAATCTGGACTTTTTAGAGGGTTTTGAAAAAGGTTTGAATTGAGAGATAAACAAACAGAATCAAATAAATCAGAAAACAAATGTTTTTGGGGTTTTGATCTAAACGGATTCCTAGGGATTTGGGTTACCTTTGAGGCTGTTTATGTTGCTAAACTGATTTACCCTTGTTGATTACCGAAATTGCCTTGAAGGCGAGTTTATCCTCTGATAGCTTAAGCTCCCTCTCGGGTTACAAAAGCCGTGCCCAATTGACCCGACCCCTACTCTCGTGGTAGTCGATCCCAGATTGGACCCTTTGAGTTCCGTGACAACTTGTTGCTCCTCGAGGGACGGCTTCTAACTCTCGTGATTTCAGTCCCAAGTCTGACTTCTATAGGTCCGACACCTAAGTTCATCGCTAGGTTCCTCCTTATAATGTCTAAGTCATGCAAATAACCTAAGTTCACCGCTAGGTTCCTCCTTAGATCATCCACATCTCACAAACCAGTGGCCGCCGAATTTTACGAGTGAAACACCTTAGAAATCCTAAGTTCACCGTTAGGTTCCTCCTTAGAACGTCTACGTCACGCAAATAAGCAGTTGCCGAATTTACGAGTGATTAACACACTAGAAATCAGATCTAAAACAATAACGAAATCAACAACGATTTTATATCAAATCAACAACATTTACAAAACTCGGGCAGAGACCCAATCCCTAGAAACAAACTACTACTCCAGTCTTGCCATGGAGATGACAAGCTGGGTTGACAACATAGTGAAAATCAGAAAAGAGAAGAGAGGAGAAGAGGAAAAGAGAGATCTATGCCTAAGTCCTTGTGTACAAGTCTAGATATGATCCTTCATAATATGATCTGATGCCTTGATCCTTATTTATAGAAATTGGGAAGTTAGAGTCCCAAACCAACTCAAAATCTGATCTATTTCGGTTTCTTCAGGTCCAAGTAATGCGCGTCACGGCCGTGATGGCCATCACGGCCAGGCCGTGACGGTCTCTGCCTCTGCCAATTCTGTAAAATTCAAATTCTCGCGACGCGAGATATGTCTCGCCACGCGAGCCCTCAGCTTCATGGCCCGTGATGAATTTCACGGCTTGGCCGTGATGTGCTCTGACTTGTGTGGTTTTGGGTCACGGCCGTGATGGCTATCACGGCTTGGCCGTGACAGACTCTGACTTCAGCCTTTGTTCTTTTTCAGTTTTGCTCGATCATGGCCGTGATGGGCATCACGGCTAGGCCGTGATGGGCTCTGTTTGGCTCATTTTCTTCACTTTTAAAGCCCTATCTTCATCCAAACTCCATCATGGTTGATCCTGAGCAATTTACCCTTGATATCTGCAAAACAACATACGAAAACCGCCTTACCCATTCCAAAGGAAAATTAACCTAAAATCTAATAAAAATATGCCTAAACTACATGAAAATGCATGCAAAATGATGGACAAAGATGAGGTGAAATCACACTCATCAAGTTTTCAGAAGATTAAAGAACAGTTGACAACCTCGCCAGTGTTAATACTACCTGAACCAAATGATCCTTATGAGGTATATTGTGATGCTTTGCATCAAGGTTTAGGTTGCGTATTAATGCAACATCGAAAAGTCGTATCTTATGCGTCACGTCAGTTAAAGACTCATGAAAGGAATTATCTGACACATGACCTAGAGTTAGCTGCAGTGGTTTTTGAACTTCAGATATGGAGACACCACTTATACGGAGCAAAGTTCGATTTCTTTAGTGACCACAAAAGGTTGAAGTACCTGTTTGATCAGAAGGAACTCAACATGAGGCAAAGACGATGGATGGAATTTCTGAACGACTACGACTTTCAGTTACAATATCATCCCGGAAAGGTGAATGTTGTAGCTGATGCACTTAGCCGGAAGGCCATTCATATCTCAGCTATGATGGAAAGGGAACTCGAGTTGATTAAGAAATTCTGTGATCTTAATTTGATTATGGAGATAAGTAAAGAGAAAATCAGTTTGGGAATGATCAAAATTTCTAGTGGATTAATGGAAGATATCCGAGAACAACAAGTCACTGATGCGTATCTTCAAGAAAATAAGAACTTAATGAAACAAGGAAAAGTTGCAGAGTTTAGTTTGGGACCAGATCACATCTTGAGGTACAACGGACGAGTGTGTGTACCTGATAATCCTGAGATGAAAAAGATGATTTTAGAGGAATCACACAAGAGTAAATTAAGTATTCATCCTAGATCAAAGAAGATGTATCCAGACTTGAAACAAAGATTTTGGTGGCCAGGCATGGAAAAACAAGTAGCGGAGTACGTTGTATCATGTCTGACTTGTCAGAAAGCGACGGTAGAACATCAAAGACCTGCGGGTATGCTTACATCATTAGATGTACCAGAACAGAAGTGGGATAGCTTATCAATGGATTTTGTGGTAAGTTTACTGCGAACTTCCAAAGGTTTTGACTCAATTTAGGTGATTGTCAACATGCTAACGAAATCGGCATATTTCTTACTTGTTAAGATCAATTACACAGTAGAAAAATTGACTGATGTTTATATCAAGGAAGTGATCAGACTTCATGGAGTACCTTCAAGTATTGTATCAGAACGAGATCCGAAGTTTACTTCACGTTTCTGAGGAAGTTTACATCAAGCTTTAGGAAATAAGTTAAGATTAAGTTCAGCGTATCATCCACAAATCGATGGACAAACGGAAAGAACGATTCAATCGTTAGAAGACTTGCTAAGAGTGTGTCTTAGACCATTGTGGAAGTTGGGATGACTTGTTGCCGCTTATCGAGTTTACGTACAACAATACTTTTCATTCGAGTATAGGGATGGCACCCTATGAGGCTTTGTACGGGAGAAAGTGTCAAACACCTTTGTGTTGGTATCAAGATGGAGAAAGCATGATTATAGGTACCCAGATCGTGCAGCAAACAATAGAGAAAGTTAAACAAATCCGTGAAAAGATGAAAATGACTCAAAGTAGGCAGAAGAGTTGCTCGGATCGGAGAAGATGGCTGTTGACGAAATCTAGGCAAGTATACCTAGTCGTACAAGTAATACGATGTTGAGACCGTTTATCGTTCCCACGAGGACTGTGACAAGTACTAGCACGTACCGAATCAATTACTATCTAAGCGGATATTTGGATCAAAGGGAGCTCAATAGTAAATACCAAGCCCATTCAGATTTAAAACCTAAAATAAACAAAATAAAGAGAAAAGTTCTTTTTGGATTTTTGTCGAACACTTGGAAGGCAGTTAAAAGGATTCTTCAAATATATGAAAGATGTTGGGATTAGGTTCACTAAACTTCATCCCCATGCAATGAAATGACTAATAAGCAGTTTCTACTTCAAATATGACAATCAATCCACTAGATTAATCAAGCCCTGATTCCTCAGATGACAAGAGCCTAAATCCACTAATAGACCCTAATTCCTTAGGTGGCCTAGATTAATGAATTTGCATGATGATTAGGGATTACACGATTGCTAATAAACCTAAATCCATTCCTAGATACAAGGTTTACTAGGTGGTTGATTTCGGTTCTAGTTCTAATACGAATTTTCCAATTGCATACCAAAACAATAATCAAGTCATGGGGATCACGCCACAACAAGCATTAAGCATGGAAATCAATCACTCATAAGGAAGCAAAAACTGTATTACAAGGTCAAGTCAAATACATGGAGAATTCAGAAATAGCTACATCTAATTCCAACAATGGGAGTTTAGCTACTCATGATCATAGCCTAAATCAAAGAAATAGAGATGAAAAGGAGAAGAAACTCCATGGAATCCTTGTGCAGCTGCCCCTGGTTCAGAGAGAGTGTCTGAGGGTTTCAAAAACTATTTTCTTTAGTTCTGCCCGTGCCTATTTATAGATTAGGATTCGCATCACGGCCGTGATGACCATCACGGCCAGGCCGTGACGTGTTCTGCCTTGGCGCACTTTCAAATTTTGGAGCATCACGGCCGTGATGGTAATCACGGCCAGGCCGTGATGGGCTCTGCCTGTCTCAGCTGGTTTGTCATGGACGTGATGGGTATCACAACTAGGCCGTGATCAGTTCTGCCTGGTGAGGGTATATGTCACGGCCGTGATGTGAATCACGGCTAGGCCGTGACAGCTTCTGACTTTTGCCTTCTTTCTTCTCAATTATTGCTCGATCACGGTCGTGATGGTCATCACGGCTAGGCCGTGATGGGTTCTGCTTGGCTCAATTTCTTCACTTTTCAAGCTCTATCATCATCCAAGCTCCATCATGGTCAAACTTGAGCATTTTCCCTTAAATTCCTGCAAAACAACACCAAGAAACCGCTTCGCCCGTTCCAAGGTAAAAACTAATAGAAATCAATTTAAATATGCCTAAACTATATGAGAATGCATGCAGAAATGTACAAGAATTATGATGTGAAATCACACTATCAAATCACCCCAAGCTTATTCATTTGCTTGTCCTCAAGCAATCACTAAGGCCAGAAAATATAAATAATCAGAACATGGATAGTGAACCAAGAACCCGAGTAAATAATCCAAGTACCAGGCATTTCAAATAATTCAGCAAGAGACAATCAGTTTCAAGTCCAATTAGAAGCTTTGGTTTCTTAGACTCATATTATCACTGATTTGGGCACTCTTTCTCACCTGAAAATCACCCCAAGCTTGTTCATTTGCTTGGCACTCTTTCTCACCTCACTCAAGTGTTTAGGGATATATGACAATTCGCTCAATTTCCTCAAGGAATGAATTCTACCATAGGCTTGACTATCAACCAAATCTCTACTTTATTAATGAAAACAATTAAGAATCAAGAGGTCTTTTGCTTTGGTTGTAACGTGGCCATGGGATTAATCGTTAGGTGGGGAGATCAAGAAAAGGAAATTTAAAAAGGCTACACAAAATATCAATCATTGCAAAGCATGACACCTTCTAAATTACCTTTGTGGGTTTCGATTCATGTTTCCACACCTTTCTTTCCCCTTTTTTTAATTTTATTTCTCACTTATTTTTGTCATCCCCTTCTCTTTTTTTTTTTTGGAGAAGGGGAGATTTTCAATTCAAGAGAAATATTTTTTTGACTTTCTCATCCCATACTTTTTCAACTACCTTTTTACCCTTTTTGTAATGCTTTAAAAGGTGCCATACCCAGCATATTCATCAAAGTAATTCAAGGTACCAAGAAAAGTATTTTATTATTTCAGGCTCAAAATTGGCCAACTAAGGGGTAGAATTTAGCCATTCAAAGCTCAGAAGGCCGGAAAAATACCTAGTGCCTCAATCATTTTCAAAAATGTTTTCAAAAATTTTTAAGCTTTGAAACGGTTTCAAGTCAAGTTCTAGAGAAATACAATCCGAGAGGAATACAACACTCTATCACAAAGAATGAGGTAGATTTAGTGAGTACCCCTTTTTGGCTCAAAATCTCACATTTTAGTAGTTCAAAAATCAGTGAGAAATAGAAATCTAAGGAGCCACATGCTAATTATCAACTATTCAAAGATCATCTCAAGAATTTTTATTTGTAGCCTCATCACAAGAATAAAAAATTGGGTTCAAAGATTCCCTATCTCAATTTATTTGGCACTCAGTTCTCACAATTGGATGCATAATCCAAGTAAGGGGAAATCAAATCATGTGATTATGCAAAGCTATGCCTATATGAATGCAACATGCAAAATGCAATGCAACATGAAAAATGCAAAAATACCCCTACCCCAAGCTTAAAAACTTACATTGTCCCCAATGTAAATAATCAAGTCGGAGAGAGGAGAAAAATGGAATGACTTACCGAGGCGGTAGCGGGTGTTGGCTATCATGATTAGTCAGAAACTTGTTGGGAAATGCATCACGGCTGTGAGCCTCATCACGGGCAGGCCGTGATCAATTCTGGTCCACAGGGGCTGGCCTGTCACTGCCGTGACCTCCATCACGGCTAGGCCGTGATGCCCTATGATCTTTAGGGTCCTCTCATCACGCCCGTGATGGGTATCACGGCTGGGCCGTTATCCTTTCTGGTCTTTCACATTTGGCTCATCACGACTGTGACCAGTGTCACGGCCTGGGCGTGATGGTTGCTGACTTTGTTGTCTCTGCCCTTTTTGCTTCTCCTACCTCCTTACCCTGAAAACACTTAACAAAACTATTAATTTATGAGCTTTTTCCTCTTGATCTTCTCAAATTATTCAAGAGTTAAAAATCAAAAACAAAAGGAAAATGAAAAGAAAACTTGGGTTGCCTCCCAATAAGCGCTTCTTTAACGTAACTAGCTTGACGGGTAGGTGATCTCAAGGATCATGAAGGCGCACAGCTGAGATCAATCTCTCGATGTCACCACCCAATTAGGCCTTGAGCCTTTGGCCATTGACTTTGAAGGTCCTTTTTGAAGTAGGATCCTCCACTTCTACAGCTCCATGAGATGAGACTTCTTTGTTAATGAATGGTCCCGACCACTTAGACTTCAACTTGCCCGGAAACAATCTCAGCCGGGAATTGAATAATAAAACTCGTTGTCTCGGCTGAAATGTTTTCATCACGATCTTCTTGTCATGGTAGGTCTTGACTCACTGCTTGTAAATAGCTGCATTCTCATATGCATTAAGGCACATCTCCTCTAATTCATGCAGTTGATTGACTCTTTTCTCACCCTCCAGAGTGGCATCAAAATTCAAGAACTTCAATGCCCAAAAGGCTCGATGCTCCAACTCTACGGGTAGATGACATGCCTTCCCATAGATCATCTGAAACGGAGATAACCCCACAGAAGTTTTCAATGCAGTTCGGTAAGCCCACAAGGCATCGTCAAGCTTCCTTGCCCAATCTCTTCTTGAGGTGGCCACAGTCTTTTCCAGAATCCGCTTAATATCTCGGTTAGAGACCTCTGCTTGCCCATTTGTTTGCGGATGATAGGGAGATGTCACCTTATGCCTCACATCATACTTGGTCAACACATTTTTCAGTTGTGAGTTGCAAAAGTGAGATCCCCCATCACTTATAAGAACCCTTGGGACACCGAACGGGGCAAAAATGTTCTTCTTGATGAACTTAATCACTGTCTGGGAATCATTCTTCGGTGTTGCAATGGCCTCCACTCATTTGGAAACATAGTCCACCGCCACCAAGATATATTGATTGGAGAATGAAGGTGGAAGTGGACCCATAAAGTCTATGCCCCAGCAATCAAATACCTCAACCTCGAATATGCTCCGCAGTGGCATCTCATCCCTTTTTGAAATGTTCCCGGTCCTTTGGCACTTGTCACAACTCTTCACATGATTGTAAGAGTCCTTTAAGATTGAGGGAGCCCAGATTGGAGGACCTTTGTAGCTGTCCTATCCCCATTGTAATGTCCACCATATGGAGAGTTATGGCAATGCCACAGAATACTCCTTGCCTCCTCTTGACCGACACACCTCCTCCATAAACCATCCGGTCCAACCTTGAACAGAAATGGGTCATCCCACATGAATTGGTTGGCATCCCGGAAGAATTTTTCTTTTGTTGCCATGTGAGATGCTCTGGAACAATGTTGGCTGCCTTGAAGTTTGCCATGTCGGCAAACCATGGTCTTTCATGCACCAGAAATAATGCCTCATCCGGGAACTCATCTCGAATGTCTTTTTCTTCTGCAGTAACCTCTTCATTCACTAACCGAGATAAGTGGTCAGCCACCACATTCTCACTGCCCTTTTTGTCCCTGATGACTAAGTCAAATTCCTGCAACAATAGAATCCACCTTATGAGTCTTGGTTTAGAATCTAACTTAGTCAACAAATATTTAATTGCAGCATGATCAGTAAAAATGGTGACTTGTGACCCAATTAAGTAGGAACGAAATTTTTCCAATGCAAACACTATGGCTAGCAGCTCTTTTTCAGTTGTTGCATAATTTATCTGGTTTTCATTGAGAACCTTGCTAGCATAGTGAATGGCATGGAAAATTTTTTCCTTTCGCTGTCCCAAAACTGCCCCAACTGCGTAGTCACTGGCATCACACATTAATTCAAATGGTGACTCCCAGTTGGGTGCAACAAGAATGGGAGCAGTGATCAACTTGTCTTTCAAAATCTGAAAAGAGGTAAGACAAGCATATCAAACACAAATGGACTGTCCTTGTTCAAAAGGCCACACAACGGCTTGGCTATCTTTGAGAAGTCTTTGATGAACCGCCGGTAAAAGCCTGCATGCCAAAGAAAACTCCTCACACCCTTGACATTCACTGGTGGAGGTAGTTTCTCAATCACATCAATCTTGGATTTATCTACTTCGATCCCCTTAGCTGAAATTTTGTGCCCAAGCACAATGCCTTCCTGCACCATAAAATGACACTTCTCCCAATTTAAGACTAAATTGGTGTCCATGCACCTCTTTAACACAGCAGCAAGGTTAGTCAAACAATTATCATAAGAGGAACTGAAAACAGAAAAATCATCCATGAAAACTTCAATGTATTTTTCTACCATATCAGAGAAAATGGAAAGCATGCACCTTTGAAATGTCACAGACGCATTACAAATACCGAAAGGCATCTTCCGATAGGCAAAAACTCCAAAAGGGCATGTGAAGGTAGTTTTCTCTTGGTCCTCCGGGTTAACCGCAATTTGGTTATAACCCGAACAACCATCCAAGAAACAATAATAAGCTTGCCCGGCCAACCTCTCCAACATCTGGTCCATGAATGGAAGTGGGAAGTGATCCTTCCTAGTAGCTTGATTTAGCTTCCGGTAATCTATACACATTCGCCAACCGGTGACCGTTCTAGTTGGGATCAACTCATTCTTCTCGTTGTGCACGACGGTCATGCCACCTTTCTTTGGAACCACTTGTACCGGACTCACCCAAGCACTATCTCCTTTGCGGTTGGACCACCGGTTTAAATTCAGCCTCCATCATGATCTTGTGCATAAAGAATGCAGGACTAATACCTTTCAAATCTGAGATGGACCATCCAATGGCTGTTTTGTGCTCTCTAAGTACCCTCACAAGTTTCTCCTCTTCCAATTTGGATAATACATTGCTCACTATGACAGGGTCTTCATCATTCTCACCAAGAAACACATACTTCAAGTGGGGAGGTAGAGGTTTAAGCTCTAACTCGAGCTTCTCTTGGACTTCATCCTTTTTGAGCTATTCTTTCTTAGTATTGACAACATGTTGAATGGGTTGAGCTTCCAAATCACACAAATAGTCTTCTATTTTCGTCTCCTCTTCCTCATCAAGATTTTCAATAGAACTCATGATTACCTTCTCAAGAGTAGAGGAATGGTGTTGATGTGCAAGGACTTCATTAGCCACTACATCCATAATATCCATGCGGAAACAATTCTCTTCATCACTCGGGCGATGCATGGCTTCAAACACATTGAAAGTGACCACTTCATCTTGCACTATGAGTCGAAGCTGGCCTTTTTGTACATCTATCAAAGCACGACCAGTTGCTAGAAAAGGTCTCCCTAAGATAAGTGGAACTTCTGCATCCTCCTCCATGTCTAATATCACAAAATCCGCTGGGAAAATAAACTTGTCCACTTTAACCAAAACATCTTCCAGAATACCATAAGGACACTTGATTGATCTATCTGCTAATTGCAATGCCATCCTTGTTGGCTTCACCTCACCACCTCCAAGCTTGTTCAAGATTGAAAGCGGCATCAAATTGATACTCGCCCCCAAGTCTCACAGAGCCTTCCCAATAGCAATGCTCCCAATAGTGCAAAGGATTGTAAAGCTACCAGGATCTTTAAGCTTTGGAGGTAGCTTCCTTTGAAGTATTGCACTGCATTCTTCCGTCAAGGCAACAGTCTCACCTTCTTTGAACTTTCTTTTCTTCGTGAGCAACTCCTTCATGAACTTTGCATAGGTTGGCATTTGCTCTAGTGCTTCAGCAAAGGGTATGTTGATTTGTAACCTCTTGTGGATGTCAAGAAATTTGGCAAACTGCTCTTCCTTCTCCTTCTTCTTACTCAAATGAGGATATGGCAACTTCACATAAGAGGGGATCTCTTGAGGCTTGTCTCCATCTTTCAAAATCTGACTTTTACTTCTCCTCAAAATTGAATTTTCATCTACTAACTTTTTCCTCTTGTCTTTTTCACTATCTTTTCCTTCTTCCTCTATTACAACCTCTTTGCCTTTTTCCTCTTTTTTCTCAAAACTCAATTCTGTTTTTTCATCAACTCTCTGATTTTTCACCAAAGGCTCACCACCCTCTTCCTCAATACTTTTACCACTCCTCAAAACAATAGCCTTACAATGCTCTTTAGGATTAGTTTGAGTATTACCTGAAAAACTGCTGCTAGATTGCTCCGCTAGGTGCTTTGCAATTTGTCCAACCTGAACCTCCAAGTTCTTTATGGCAGCATCGGTGTTTTTTTGGTTTGACATGGACATTTGCATGAATTGATTGAGGGTGTTCTCCAAGATAGAAGTCCGGTCTTGAGGCAGTTGTGTAGGAAGAGGCTTGCTTGCTTGTCCGGCATCTTGTTTCCAACCAAAACTCGTTTGATTCCTCCACCCTTGGTTGTAATTGTTGGAGTATTGGTTGTTAACTTGCCGCCCATAGTTCCCCATATAATTAGCTTCCTCATGGGAACTAGGTGGAGCCTCACAATTTCCATTATCATGATCTCCTCCACAAAAATCACATCTCATTACCTGTTGAGGTGGCATGGTTGTCCCTTGAACAGTTTGGAGTTGTTGTGGGAGTTGAGCTAGTTGCTTGGTAATGGACTCCAGTTGTTGTGTCATGAGCTTATTCTGAGCCAAAAGTACAGTTTGTGAATCTAACTCCAACACTCCCCTTCTTGATGTGGGACCCCGATCATGATGCATCAAATAGTCATTAGATGCCATAGCTTCTATCAAAATCAATGCTTCCTCCGGTGTCTTTGTGTTCATGGAACCTCCAGCTGAGGCATCCAACATATACCTGGTTGACGGCCTCAATCCATTGCAGAATGTTTGCATTTGGGTAAGGTCATCAAACCCATGATTTGGACATCTTCGGAGCAAGTCTTTGAACCTTTCCCATGTGTCATGAAGAGTCTCACCCTCTTGTTGAGCAAAGCTTATGATATCACCCATTGTCTTCACAAATCTTGAGGTGGGAAAGAATCTTGCAAGAAATTTTGCCTCTAAGTCATCCCATGTAGTGATGCTCCCCCTTGGTTGAGATTGGAGCCAAGACTTGGCTCTATCTCTTAAAGAGAATGGGAACAACCTTAGGCGAATTGCGTCATCGGAAGCACCATTTATCTTCGTCGTAGCACATAACTCCAGGAAGTTGGAGATATGATTATTAGGATCCTCTTTCTCCAACCCGGCAAATTGATTTTGTGCAACCATATTCAAGAGAGCTGACTTGATTTCAAAATTGTTGCAGTTCACTGGAGGCCTCACTATGCTAGCGACATGACGGTTGACATTTGTATTGGCATAATCTCCAAGTGTCCTCCGTGGAGCACCTTCACCATTTCCTGCCATCTTGAGTTCTTCTTGATGAACTTGAGAAGTGGAAGTCTCTTGTTCTCCTTCTTGTTGTTATAACAGTTCCTGCTGTCTTGCTTGCCTTCGATTCTCCCTAGCCGTTCTTTCTATTTCAGGATCGTAGAGGAATTGGTCAGCTAGGATAGTACCTTGCATACACAAAAGTCTAGGCACCAAGAATGTTAGCACTTAAATGACAGCAAACAAAAACAGCAAATAAACCAGAAAAAACGTGACAGCAAAACAAAACAAAAATATGACCAAAACAGAAACAGATAACAGAAAAGAATTTTTTGCTTAAATTAGTAACCGAAATGGATATGCTAATATTGAAACACAATCCCCGACAACGGCGCAAAAAACTTGTTGACGAAATCTAGGCAAGTATACCTAGTCGTACAAGTAATACGGCGGTGAGACCGTTTATCGTTCCCACGAGGGCTGTGATAAGTACTAGCACGTACCGAATCAATTACTATCTAAGCGGATATTTGGATCAAAAGGAGCTCAATAGTAAATACCAAGCCCATTCAGATTTAAAACCTAAAATAAACAAAATAAAGAGAGAAGTTCTTTTTGGATTTTTGTCGAACACTTGGATGGCAGTTAAAAGGATTCTTCAAATATATGAAAGATGTTGGGATTAGGTTCACTAAACTTCATCCCCATGCAATGAAATGACTAATAAACAGTTTCTACTTCAAATATGACAATCAATCCACTAGATTACTCAAGCCCTGATTCCTCAGATGACAAGAGCCTAAATCCACTAATAGACCCTAATTCCTTAGGTGGCCTAGATTAATGAATTTGCATGATGATTAGGGATTACACGATTGCTAATAAACCTAAATCCATTCCTAGATACAAGGTTTACTAGGTGGTTGATTTCAGTTCTAGTTCTAATACGAATTTTCCAATTGCATACCAAAACAATAATCAAGTCATGGGGGATCACGCCACAACAAGCATTAAGCATGGAAATCAATCACTCATAAGGAAGCAAAAACTGTATTACAAGGTCAAGTCAAATACATGGAGAATTCAGAAATAGCTACATCTAATCCTAATAATGGGAGTTTAGCTACTCATGATCATAGCTGAAATCAAAGAAATAGAGATGAAAAGGAGAAGAAACTCCATGGAATCCTTGTGCAGCTGCCCCTGGTTCAGAGAGAGTGTCTGAGGGTTTCAAAAACTGTTTTCTTCTGTTCTGCCCGTGCCTATGTATAGATTAGGATTCGCGTCACGGCCGTGACGTGTTCTACCTTGGCGCGCTTTCAAATTTTGGAGCATCACGACCGTGATGGTAATCACGGCCAGGCCATGATGGTAATCACTGCCAGGCCGTGATGGGCTCTGCCTGTCTCAGCTGGTCTGTCACGACCGTGATGGGTATCACGACTAGGCCGTGATCAGTTCCTCCTGGTGAGGGTATATGTCACGACCGTGACAGCTTCTGACTTTGCCTTCTTTCTTCTCAATTATTGCTCGATCACGGCCGTGATGGGTTCTGCTTGGCTCAATTTCTTCACTTTTCAAGCTCTATCTTCATCCAAGCTCCATCATGGTCAATCTTGAGCATTTTTCCTTAAATTCCTGCAAAACAACACCAAGAAACTGCTTCACCCGTTCCAAGGTAAAAACTAATAGAAATCAAGTTAAATATGCCTAAACTATATGAAAATGCATGCAGAAATGTACAAGAATTATGATGTGAAATCACACTATCAACGACCTCTCGAATTTCGAGAAGGTGAACACGTATTTCTGCGAGTCACACCCATGACTGGGGTGGGTTGGGTCATAAGGTCCAGAAAACTCACTCCTAAATTCATTGGACCTTACCAAATTTTTTGTCGTATTGGTCTAGTAGCCTATCAAATATCTTTGCCACCTTTTCTTTCAAACATTCATGATGTATTCCAATTAAGGAAGTATATTTCTGATCCATCACACGTAATTGAACCCGACGAAGTACAATTAAAAGAAAACTTATCTTATGAGACTTCGCCTGTACGAATCGAAGATAAGTTGATTAAGTAGCTCAAAGGCAAACAAATTTCCTAAGTTAAGGTTATTTGGAATGAGACGACCGGAGAAGCAAAGTGGGAAGCTGAGGACAAGATGAGATTACAATATCATGAACTTTTTACAGGTGCGTAATTTCGAGGAAGAAATTTTTTTTACTGGGGAAGTAATGTAACACCCCGATTTTTTCACTTCTTTCTAATATCGGTAATAAATATATAAATGTTTATATTTTTATTCGAGACTTAGAAAATTATTTTGGATAAACCAATGTCATTTCCGTATTATACTTATTATTATAAGGTTATTAGTGAAATTCTTGGTTGAAAATTCAGACGGAACCCGGTCTGCGCTTTCACCGACAGTAAAAGTTTACTGCTCAGAAAAACTAATTTTGACTCGTGAATGAGGCAATTAAGGTTTATAGCGTATTTGTAACGATATTGGAAGTTTTGAAATTTTTAGCGTAAAAATGAAATAATATATTTAATACTGGCGAAAACTTCAAAATATCTAGCGGAAAACCTAAACCGGGTAAACGACGGAGCTACATACGGAGCTGAGGTGACTGATGTGACTGAAGTGACTGACGCGACCGATGTGACGAGCAATAAATGCACGTCATCATGACTTTGTAAATATTTTAGATATTTATCCATGGAATTGACCAAAATGTCCCTAAATTAACAAAGGATTAGCTAATATGGCAATAGTTAATTTTGGCCCAAATTTTTCTGCTCACACACGGCTCCACCATCAATTAGCCATACTTAGATAATTCTTTTTCATTTAAGTCTTCATCTTCATCAACAAAACCCATTTTCTCTTAAGAAACTCCAAGAACACCTAAGCTTGATTTGTGAAGAACGTCATCATTCTTGATCATTTCTTCTTACTCCAAGAGGTAACATCTCTTCATCTTGCCTATCTAAGCTTTTCTCTTCACATATTTTCATGAGTTCATGCCTTGTTCATATGGTTTTAAGTTTATGAGCTATTCTTCTAAAATCTCCAATAAATTGTAGAAAAGCCATATGATCATGAAACCAATTTCTATGATCTTATAATCATCTCTATGTTTGTTATCCAAGAGCATGTGTTCAACAAAAATTTCTTCCCTATTCTTTCCTACATGGCCGAACCTATGAGGTTTAGTTGTGGAAGGATTTTGTTTCAACTTTGATTAAATGATGTTGATCTATTATCTCTAATCCATTTTATTGTTGATTCAAGTGATTAGAAGATCAATTCATATTCTAAACTAAATTTTTTGTATATGACCGAAAATCCTGACTTAGTGGTTAGGAAGATTTTGATTCAATCTTTGTAAAATCATTGTTTATGTCTTAATCTTACTTAAGGATCATTAATCCAAGAGTTGAGAAATTTACAATAATCCTAGCCTAATGAACTTGAGAGGACTAAAACCCTAACCCTCATGAACAAGTATGTTTTGTTTGATTTTGTTAATTTTGGTTGTAATTTGTTGTGAAGGATTTAATTTGTACCGGGTTACTAAAGCGGTGCTACGTGAACTGGACCAAAAACTCTGAAAAATCTTCGTGAAAGTTTGACTTGAACCTTCAAGAGGTAAGGAGAGTTTACCTGAGGAGTTTAAGATAGCCATATGCTATATTAGAGTTGTCTGTAATTTATCTATTGTGGTTTCCTGTGATTTTAAATTGTTTATTTTTTAATTTGCTATATGCTTTTGATGTGGTATGTTGATTTATGTGATTATAACTGAATCGTTAAGTTATAATTGTGATGCATGCAATAATTGTGATGTATGCTATACTATGTTGTGGGTGAAATTATCTACTATTGAGTGATGGATTGAGAAACCTGATAATGGTCAGTGTTTAAAATTAATTGGATGACAAAAGCTTGATAAGCTTAAATATTTAATCAAAAAGATTAGATTGTGGAAATTTGAGGAAAAGTGGAAAAATATTATTTTAATAATATTTTTGGTGGAAAATGAGTTAATAAGTGACAGTAAGGGCGGAACTGTGAAAATTTTTCATAGGCTTTAATTTTTCCAAAATAAATTCAATTATATTATAAAATGTTATTTAAAGTAATTAAGTTATGAAAATAACATAATATTGACGTCGGAATAATTACTTATGATAGAAAAGTCATTTTGAGTTATAAAAAGATTTTTGCGGAAAATTTTTGAGAAAACGGTTTCATTTTATTATTATAAATTTTATTTAGAAAGGACTTTTTAAAATTTGATGTTTTTTATGAGAACGATTTTTAGAAATGAAGTAATTGGGAAGAAAAGGAATTTGTGTACGATTTCACGTTTTATAAACGTTTTTAACAGGAAAGAATTTCTGTAAAAGAGTTTTATTCAGTGAAAATAATCCAATTAAACTTGGATAAGTTTTCAGAGGTTTGGTTTTGTATTTGTTGTTTCATTAAGCGAAATGTTTTAAAAATAAAAAATGAACCTAGTGACCTAGACGTCGGGACTCTAGTGTTCTGTTGACACGTAGATCAGGGATCTATGTCAGTGGATAGAGTGTCCTGTAAAGGTTTTGTGGATTGAGTGTCCTAAAATTGATATGTGGAATGTGAATTCCATATCCGCGAGCCTAAGACTGGTGCATCGGTTTAGGGCTTTGCGATTGAGCACTGGGACCTTTATGTCATGTGTTGAGTTTAAAACACTTGCACTGATGTGTCCTGTGTTTGTTTAAAGTGAAAAAGTCTTAATATAAAATTAAGCAAGGTGGTGAGCTTTGAGCTTCGACAAGGGAAGAATATGACAAAAAAAAAAAATCAAACGAGAATAAAATTTTTTCTCATGCATTAGTTGGCAGACGTGCCATAAATCATTGAGTCCTGAGTGGGCCAATGTATCTTTAATGGACTATGTTTCCATTTAATCATTGAGTCCTGAGTGGTCCAGTGTATCTTTAATGGACTACTTTTCCATTTAATGCGATGACTATGGTGTCCTGAGTGGGCCAATGAGTTATGGACAATAAATTCCATTTATTGGAGTAACTATTGTGTCCTGAGTGGGCCAATGTGTTACATTTTTTAGCAATAACCATGGTGAACTGAGTGTTGACCAATGTGTTATATGTTCTTTGGACATTTTTTTATTTCGTTTTCACAAGGATCCATGAAAAGAGCCAGATCTTCTCAAAACGAAACAGAAAGTTGTGGAATCTCCGGAGATTACATGCCAAATTAGAGCTTGAATATTGAAATGTCATTTATTTTTATGAAATGGCGATGGCTATCGGGTATGAATCCCATTGACATAATTATTATGTTGTGAATATCAAGTATATGTTGTTTTGTGTGTCGCGCATGTGGTTGTCTTATCAAAACTCATATAATGGTATCTCACCCTTGTATATTTGTTTGTTGTTTCCTCTACTGTGTGGGAATTATATATCTGAGTACAGATGAATCCATAGGAGATGGATCTGTCCTTCTCAGGGATCAGATCCCTGATGTTTGACAACGCAGATAATGGTGACGCCTGGGTTATTAACCCTTAGTGCTACCTACACCGGTCCTATCAGGACACTCCGAGGGACTTTGGCAGCTGGGCCACAGCAGTACATTCACAGCTTGGAGACGATCAAGGTCTCACTACCTCCCATATGGATGATTCTACAGCACTTGGTGTAGCAGGGGGACTTAGAGCATCACCCTCCCCCGCATGTTTAGCCTCTACAAGAGGTAGCTCCTAGGTCACCTCCAGGACCTATTGTGTTGATCCCGGAGGAGGTGCAGGATGAGATGGAGGAGGATCCTGAGGAGGATCTGATGGCTGATCCGGACTATGTTCCTCTTGAGGATGGTGTAGTTCCGGATGTTGGAGATGGGGTTGAGGTATCTTCTCCAGATACACCCCCTGGGGGTGGGGACGTATACATTGGACTCCCCAATGGGTTTCACTAGTTTGCGACCAGCTATAGGGTGTCGTTCCATTTTTGCGAATAGTGGGGTTGTAGATAGTCTGATGTCTTGGCTACTGAGAGCCATCTTTTTTAGTAGGGGTTCCAGACTCCCACTATGTTAGGATTAGTTTGTTGTTTTTATGACTGTAGAAATGGCCTAGTAGGATAAAGGTCTTCTGTTAAACTTTGATGATGCATATGTATGATATATAGATGTATATTATGTGATGCTGTTGTTTTGTATGGAAAGTAAAAAGGAAAAAATTTCATCCGCATTTTTGAAAAAGATACGTATATAGAAAACTTATTTTTCCAAAAGTAAACCAGCTACATGTTATTTCTGTAAGTTTTCATTTCCGCATTGGGTCCGAAATTTAGCATAGTGAGAGGCGTTACACCAAGAAATATCACCTCTCTTGTCAACCACAAGGAATATCACCTCCCTTGTACACATGGAAATCGCATCCAAAAAACACCACAAGAGATATCACCTCTTTTGTCAACCACAAGGAATATCACCTCCCTTGTACCCTTGGAAATCACATCCAAGAAACACCACAAGAGATACCACCTGTCTTGCAAACTTGGTGTATAAAAGAAGGGTTTGAGTCACATGCCTCTTACCAACAAAATGCACTCTTAATAATGCTAATAAAAACAAATTGAAGACCAAGTACAATAACACCTATATGGTGTGTAGAACTCTCAAGATAATATGGTCAAAGTGATAGTGTAAGAGATAGAGTATAGAAAATGTTTATCACAGTTTTTAGTACAGAGAAATGATAGAGTTCTGTCTGATGATGACTGCCTAACTCTTCTTTTATATGTGAAAGGTGTTGGTCCAAAGAAAATAGGTCTAGCCTCATTAAAATTCATTTTTGTCGTAGCATAATCGATTATTACATTATCATAATCGATTATTTAAAATATTCAGGAAGCGCTTACTTTGACAGAATAGTCATAATCGATTATACTAATCGATTACGGGTCCACTGACTTCATATAAAAAGCCATAATCGATTACATAATCGATTACGTGGTTTCTGTTTGAAGTTTGTTGTAAGCCAGAAAAGACATAATCGATTATACATATTACATAATCGATTATTAAAATTCAAATTCAAAACTTAACGGCTTTAATTAAAATCAATACTCATTAAACTCATTGAAATCCTTTTAATTCATATCATAATTGATTTTTGGTTTCCCATGATCGATTATGGCTCGAAGCATATTTGAGTTTGAAAAACTTAAGAATTAATATTTTGATTACTCATTAAGCACAATTAATTGTCAGATATAAAACATGTTAAAAAGGTTTTAGGCACATGTTAAATGTGTGTGTGTGAGTCCAATATTAATTTGAGAACTCTACTTACCATTTACACACATTTTCTAAAACATCCAATACAATAACTGAAATTCCGATTTTGTCCCTTGTGCTTGCTTACTTTATGAGTTTCCGCTTTTTGCTATTTAGTCCTTTTGGACCTTTTCCTTTTGTCAATCATCAAAACAAAAGTATCTGTCAAGGCATATATTTACAGTGAGGTGTTTATATAACACCTATGATAAAGAACAAGAAAAGATAGGACTTAGTCAAAGTAATAGCCTAACCAAGACTGAGTCAAAAACTACTTAACAACTAATTAATAAATAACAAAACATAATTAACAATAAAAGATATATACTATTCTAATAGCCCCCTTCAAGCTGGAGAATGGATACATTTCAATCGCAGCTTGTGCACAAAATTATGGAATGGAGATGAATCTAGAGCTTTAGTTAACAACTCAGCTAGTTGATCCGAGCTGGAAATGGGAAGGAGATGAAATAACTTGGAGAGAAGCTTCTCACGAACAATGTAACAGCCTGATTTTTTTAGTTACGCTGTTTAACCGGTTAAAATATAATTAATTATATTTTAATCTGAGAGTTATAAAGTGATGTTAAATAAAATAAAATCATATTCATAGTCTCTCTTATGGTCGAAGGTTACGGTGAAATTTTGGGTTTAAAACTCAGACGGAAACCCGTCTGCGTTTTTTTACTGACAGTATAATTTTATACCCGAAAAAAACCCTAATTTGACCCGAAACTGAAATTTGTAGATTTTTTATATTTTGTCCGTGAGGAATTATACTTTCCAAATTTCTGATTAGAATTAAAATATTATGTTGATTCGGACGAATTTTGGCAAAAGTTCAGACGGAAAACAGTCGGTGTTTTCACTGACAGTAAGATTTTAATGATCAGAAAACCTAATTTTGAATCGTGAACAAAATGGTTTATATTTAAATCATATTTCTAAAGAGTTTGGTTGTTTTGAAAATTTTCAACTGAAAACGAAATATTACTCTTTTACACGGGCGTAAAACCCTAATCGGGAAATCGACGGAGACGAAAACGGAACTGCAGAGGCCCGTCAAGAGATCGGGACAATGAGTCATACATGATGACTCATGGAGGATGATTCACGAAGCATTTATGAGCATTAAATGCTAGTAATCACGACTCTTAGGTTAAAAGACCAAAATACCCCCAAGCTTTCGCGGGTATTAACAAGACACATCTACGCACTCTTAACCACTCATTTTACATGGTTGTAAACCTCCCACATCTCTTCAATTTCGTGCATCCACCTCCAATAAACCATACCTATTTCATTTTTCTTTCGTTTCATTATTATCCTCTCAAAAACCAAAATCGGGTAAACGACGGAGCTGCGTACGAAATTTCCGGGAACCGCTAACGGATAGGATCAGTGACTCATTGGTGAGTCACTATGTTTGGCCCAAAATCAGCCACAACTCCATCAAATGTGAGCCACATATTATTAACCATGATTAGCCAAAATCACCTTAGTTAAGTTAACTATTAACTATGGTTAATCATATATTAATTTAATATTCACAAAACCCATTATTTGGACTCTAAGGAACCAAAAAAAACCTAAATCTAAGCCTATATAAAGGCTCAAAACAGCATCTGCCCTCTCCCCACTTCTCTTCATCTTCCTCACCAAGTTTTCTGCATTTTCTTTAAGTTACAAAACTCATAAGAACACCGAATCTCCACCGGAAATATGACCCTCTTCCTTTCTGAAACTGGAAAAACTCTCAACATAAAAGTTGTTCCTCTTTCTCTCTTATTTCCAACAAGCTAAATATCGTCAAAAACGGATAAGTGGATTGGGAGATAGGCTCAACATACCGAAACTGCCCAGAATTCCCAGCAACCCACGAAACAGCAGAAAGAAGGCCCTTTTCACCCCTGTTATGATCCGAACCAAATGAAACATTAAACATAAAAGTTGTTCCTTTTCTTCTTATATTTCTAACAAGCCAAAGTTCGTGATTTTTGGACGAGTATATTGTGAGATACACTCACAATACCATCACACCCTCAAGCTGTCCAGTTTTCAACTTAGAGAAGGTTGATCATTTTCTTCATTCCTTCAATCTTCAAGAGGTAAATGCTCTTATCCTTAATCATATAATTCTTCTCCTTCATTTATTTTGTAATATCAAGCCATGATCATCAAGTTTTCATAAATTTCCATTCCTAGATCCAGAAGTTCAAATAATTCTAGAAAATTGTAGAAAAATCCTTTTGATGTGAAACCAAATTCTATGATATTGTGATGTCTTCTACTTTCATTATAGAAGAGCATGTAATCAACAAAAATTTCCTTCCCTATTTTCTTTAAGTGGCCGAATCTCACTCAAAGGAGGGTTTGATGATTTTGTTTTCATTTTTGAAATCTAATGCTTGATTTGAGCTCTCTAGTACCTATATGATCTAAATCCAAGAGCTTGAATCCAACTAAATTTCCTGGCCTATTTTTCTAATATGGGCCGAAATCCTAACCTTTGGTGTTAGAGGATTTTGTTTCAATTCTTTTAGTTATGATCATTGGTTTTATAATTATAAATGCTTAAGGATAATTGATCTAAGAGTTTGTGAAGTTTTGAAAATCCTAACCCTATTTTTGAATTTGGAGGCCGAAACCTTGCTAGTTAGGTTAAGAGTGATTTTGTTGATTAATTGTAGTTGTATTGTTTGGTTGAAGGAGAAACTGTTAAACTGTGGTGTGATAACGAGGATCGTTGAAGTCGGAATTCCGGTGCTAACTCAGGTGGGGGAAAGAATCAACCTATCGTCGGAATCGATAAGTAGTAGATTATATGATAATTGTGTAGGGTGACCTAAACCCTACTAGTAGTCGAGTAATCGACAAGACCAAAATCCCATTGGAAACCTTTTCTGTTAAACCAATGGTGATTCGAGGATTGTAGGTTTATCGACGTTAGAGTGATTTTATCTTATCTGAGGTTGATTGAATTTATGCTTATAATTGAATTGCTTATGTGATATATTGTGGTGTTGGAATATTTTCTGATGTTATGTTATGAATGATCTGCCTGGTTGTAATATTGTGCTTAGTGGATTTTAAGCAAAGATATATATGTTGTTCAAGAGATACTTGTTTGTTTTGGGTGTGAGAATAATGGTGACTTAGAGGTGCCTAACCTAGATGATGTATTTTAATGCGGTACGGTGACCTAGAATATGTGTTGAGTTCTAGTGGAAGGTTAAGGCACTAGGATGTTGTTAAAATGGGTTGGTGAGATTCACGTGTATTGGTAATATAATACACAAGGTCGGTATTGTTGTTCACAACTGTGTATTGGTAATATAATACACGAGGTCAAGAGTTCTCGCTTGACCGTTCCACCTTAGAAATAGGTTGTGCAGCTATAGTGTCATTGAATTTCATTGAGCGCCCCCGGGAGTGGATGGGGTGTGCACCAGGAGCATCGTGCAACTATAGTGTCATGCTTTGCATGAGCGTTCTCACCATGGAAGAGAATGTTCACCGGGAATTTGGAACCTGTCGCTTGAACAATTGACTGACATTCCCCGAAAGGAATGCCTTGAAGAAATCCGTGGTGGCCACGTCAGTATGAAAGTCTAGTTGTACGAGTTTGGGGTAGAGGATGATATATTAAATTGAGGATGCTTTGTTAGTTAGGTTTTGGATGATGTTATGTCTGTGACAATTACAGTATAATTTACTATTACTCTTTTCCGTTTTTGATGATAGAACTGCTTCTTATCCTCTATGTTTCTGTATTTTTGTGGGTTACTTTACTTACATTAGAAGACCCAATGGAGGATTATGTTGCTGAGGAGCTGGACGGAGCTCTGTATGAAACGGAGGTTGTTGAGGAGTTGGATGGAACTCCTTACGAACCAGATGCTGGAGGTCGAGCCGTAATCCAGGGCGATTAGGGTATAGATAGTATGGCCAGTGTGTCTAAGAAGGAGTATTTTTTTTTTTTTTATATTTCTCCTCTAAGTATGGCTTTTATTCTAAGTTTATGCCTGTGAGGGATCCTACTGAGAGGATACCCTCAACAGTGTTTCGGTAATGTAATAAATAAACCAGTGTGTATTTATATATTACAACCTTGGTGAGTTTAATTTGCAGAAGTTATATGATTGTTTAAATAGAGTTTTAACTTTTACACACTTTTCACACTAAGTGCGCGATTAAGGAATTAATTAATATGGTTTTAAGCTAATAAAACACCGGGACACAACGGGGTGTCTCAAACAACATGGAAATCTGGCTCAATATGCTTGGTTCTCTAATGGAAAGAAGAATTAAAAGCTATATGCCTAGCTGACTGGCTGTCACAATACAAGAAGGCTGGTTGAATAAATGGGATCCGAAAATCATGAAGGAGATATGTCAACCATTGTAGTTCACACACAGTTGTAGCAAGTTCTCTATATTCGGCATCGGAAGAGGACTTGGAAACTGTGGCCTGTTTCTTTGATTTCAAGGAGATAAGCGAAGAACCAAGAAAAATACAATAACCCGTGACTGATTTTCGGGTATCTGGTCATGTAGCCTAATCAGAATCACTATAAACCTTTTAATTAAAGGGATGAATCGCTGGGGTACAAAAGTCCTTGAGCCGGGGATCCTTTGATGTAATGAAGCACCTGAATTGCAGCTTCCTGATGAAGATGAGCAGGCTTTGCCATGTATTGACTAAGCTGTTGAACAGAAAAACTTAACTTTTTTAAAAGCAAAAATGACCTCCAGAAGCATCACTATAATGCAAGACATCCCAACTAGGTTGGCACCTCAAGCATTATCAATCATTTGCAGCAAGCCAAGAAAAACTTATATCAAGCCGTGTGTTTGTCAAAAAAAGTAACTTACTAATTAACCATCTATATGACCCTAGATCAGATAATGGAGTGCCATCCTGAACACTCAATCTAGTGGATTTAGCATATGGAATGGAAGCAGGTTTAGAAGCCAACAGTCCACATTCAGCCAAAATGTCCACGACATATTTTCTTTGACAAACATGTATGCCCTATTTTGAACGAGTAATTTCTAGGCCCAAAAAAATATTTCAAATGGCCCAAATCCTTAATCTTAAAAGTATAATGTAAATCTGATTTAATAGTTTCAATATCATGAAGATCATTACCTGCAAGTATAAGATCATCCACATATACTAATAATGCAGTAAAAGATGATTTTGAGGTTTTAATAAATAAAGAACAATCTGAATTTGATTGAGAAAATCCCTTGGTATGCACAAAGGAAGACAATCTAGCAAACCAGTGATAGCTGGACTGTTTTAAACCATAAAGAGATCTAAGTAATCTACAACCTTGATTAGTTTTTGGTGTAGAAAGACCAGGAGGAGGATGCATATAAACTTCCTCTTCTAGGGTACCATGCAAAAAAACATTATACACATCCAATTGATGAAGAAACCAATTATTAGTAGAGGCAATAGCCAACAAAAGTCTAATAGTAGTTACCTTGGCAACAAGAGAATATGTATCAAAAAATCAAGACCTTCTATTTGATTAAAACCCTTAGCAACTAGGCGTGCTTTATATCTTTCAAATTGTGCCATCAGCTTTATACTTAATCCTATAAACCCATTTACAACCTATTGTGCTTTTCCCTTTGGGAAGATTAGTGAAATCCCAAGTTTGGTTAGAGTGCAGGGCATTAAGCTCAGAATTCATGGAATGAATCCAATGGTCATGCTTAGCAGCTTGGTTATAAGTTTTAGGTTCATCATGAGAAGATATAGCAAGAGTGTAATGCAAATGATTAGAGGAAAGCTTATAATATGACATAACAGAGGATAATGGATATCTAACAGAAGTATTAGCTTTATAATTAAGAGTATTACAGTGAAAATTGTCATGACCCCAAAATCGTATATATATTCGTGTAAATAAATAAAAGGAATTAATGAATAAATTAGTGTGAAATTACCAAAAAGGGCATGAAGGAATAAGGAGGGGAGCCTTCATTAATGGCATTGTGGTAATTTTCACAAATGCCTATATATAGACCCCACCACACAATGGCTTCACTTTGATAGCCATTTCTTAAAATTCCTTCTTCTCTCTAGAACCTATTCTCTCCACCTACTCTCTAGAACTCATCATCCTCACCACCACATCACCACCACACGACCACCACACCTCTACCACTAACCACCACTTTTCATCATCATACTTTACATGAAAATGAACCTCCTCACCTAGATAAACAACAATCTCTACTTGGAGTCATCAATAAACATCTCAATCCCTCACTTTCTCTGTTGGCTGAATCATCATCATAGTGCAAGGAGGAAACTTTTTGTCATCTACACTCCAAGAACACTAATATTCAAAGCTAAGGGTAATAACTTCACATGCATGTCCATTCCTTGTCATTTCCTTCAATGCATGTGACTTAATCTTTCATTGTATCTCTAGATCCTAACTTAAAGGTTAGAACTTGGAGCTTGGAGTCAAGACCTCATCTTGGACAAAGAAATCTCAAGGTTATCACTAGCTAAGGTAGGGGGAGAAAGCCTAAACCGCATTGCATGAGCCTATATGTTTGGGGTTGGGATTAAAGTTGTGATCTTTATTGTTGCATGTTGAAAATATCATCTTTTTCAAAGGGGGTACATTCAGCCTATATGAGTTTTACGGGTTTAAAGTTGATTTTTGATGAATGACTTGCTTGCATGTTAATATCTATGCTTGAATACTTGAATGAAATGCTGTTTTCCTTAAAATGTGATGTTGGCCGAATTACCCACATGTATGAATGTATGAATATATGTTCTTGATTATATGAAAATGAACGATGCATGAATATGTATTGATGATGCTTGGCCGAATGCTATGCTTGTGTGTAGCTTGATGATTTTGCTTGTTATGCTTGGATGAACAAGTAAACATATGATAAAACACATAAAGCCATGAACTTGTAATTTTTGGACCTATGGCCATGACCATCACAAGAGAAAAGAGAAGATTTTAGTTTATTTAAGGACCATAAACAAGTGCTAATGTTAAGACATAAAAGTGTTGAATTAAAGTGTACATAAAAGGTGAATCTTGGACAAAAATGGATTAATTTGGCATGATGAACATCATGAACTCCTTCATAGTGTTCTTGATATGTTCTTGGTAAGAACTTGGAAAAGTTAGAGTTTGATCCTTTCAAACTCAAGTTGTTAAGTTTAAGATATTTAAGGATAAACCAATTTTAAAATAAATGGATAAGGTAATCCAAGTTGTCTTGTGGGGAAATGCCAAATGGCTTGTGTAATCTATCCTAGCTTAAACCCTAATATTTAATTAGATAGGGTAATCCAAAAATTATTGCTTTTATACCAAGTGGCAAAGGCAATCTATCCTAAAGATAAACCAATATTTAATTGGATAATAAAATCTAATTAGCCACTGCTTCTGTGCCAAGTGGCACGTGTAATCCATCCAAAGAAAACCCTAATATTTTAATTAAGATAAAAGAAATCCTAAAGTGACCTTAGCATAGTTGCCATGTGTCACTGATGATAAGCTTAAGGATAAAAATCTAGTAACCAAATGCTAAGATGCCATGTGGCAGAACCAATGGCATAAAGGATAAAATGACATCTTTGCTATTAGAAGAAGCATGACATGTATCCAAGGGTTTCTAAAAGAGAAGAAAGTTTGATGGTTTTGGGAAACCACATTGGTGGAATGAAAACCATGGTTTGAAAAACCATGTGACTTTTTGGAAAAAGGAAAGGTGATTTTAGTTTTGATAATAAATAATTAAGTAATAAAATAAATAAATAATAATTAACAATAAATAATTAAATAATAAATAAATAAATAATAATTAATTATTTAAATAATTAAATAATAATCAATTAAATAATAATTAAATAAATAAATAATAAATTAATCATAAATAATTAAATTATAAATAAAAAATAATTAATTAAATATTAATTAATTAAATAATCAAGAAAAATAACTTTTTTTAAAATTTATTTAAATGACAGCTTGGTCCTTAAGGAACTGATAGGTGTGTATGTAGGCCAACTTTTGTAAAGAAGAATTAAATGTGAGAAAGTGAGGAATGCAACTGAGTGTTGCAAAGATGAGCCTGTGTGGCTAAAGAATGTGAGCCTAAGTGCGATGCCGCATGATATGCGATGAATTTGGGGCCCGACATGCATGTCACTGAGGTTCATGATTCCTTTTTAGAGTTGATCATACATCATGTCAATGTCTAGGGAATTGTTTGACCGTTTGATTGACTGTGTAATTATGATATTGTATATGCGAACCTTGTTTGTGTTTGATGGCATGCGAGTGAGGACAAAGTGCGTTCGTTTGTGGGCTCCTATCCTATTGAGAAATAGGGGATTTCTCACCCCCTGCTTTTATGTTTCTCTTCTTTCTCTTCTCTCCTCTCTCTTTATAGACAATCATCATCGTGGACGGGGACCGGAGGAACCAGTGGAGGTAACCTGTTGACTGGCCAGTGGGAGATAGACCGAGACAATAACCTCTTTACCTTCTGGGGTTTAGTGGATCTTAAAGTCATCGCTGGAGCAAGGGTAAGGTACGATCCGTTTTTGATGACGGGTTGGATGCGGGTGAAGATCCACATCGGAGATGATGGGAATGATGACAAGGTCCGAGCTGCCGAAGCACCTGTTGATGAAGAATGGGTTCATGCTGTTTACCCGCTTTCATGTTTTGTATGAGGATTTGTTTCCTCGAACTTATTTCTATGTTTTTATTTTGCGGCCGTCATGAAACCCTATCTATGTTTCATTAATTTTTGTAGAACTCTTTTATGGCTCCTTCCTTTGGTAACCTTAAACTTTAAGGGAGATATGTGGGATCCTATTCTGAACCATTGACGCGTGTATGTTTTTAATTTTCCGCATTTTTGGTCTTTTTATTTACCGCTTCCGACTAGTATAATTACGATAACATAAATAATAATAAAATAATTAAATATAATGGTTCTGGATTTGGGGGCACCACATTGGTTGGTATCAGAGCAGTTCATCGTGATTTGAGCCTGGGGTATGGATTGCTATATCTTTGTCTGTGACTGCTCTACTTGTTTCCATGTTTTCTTTCTCTGCTGTGAGAATTTTAGGATTTTGTTATGCATGGCATGCTTGTGATATGTATCTGTTGATTATCTGTTGCACATATTGTGCATTATTGGGTCTGATCAACCCAATAATGTTTCAAACCGATCTTAGATCTGCAGAAGTCAATGGCGCGATCAAGGCAAAACCTTGGATCACCTACCACTCTGGGAACTAACCCTGAGATGGCTGGGATTCCTAGAGCAATACGTGAGATGGCTACTGCTACTGCCCAAGGGCTACAACATATGCACAAGGGACAATAAGAGCCACACGGAGAGGTACTTGAATTCTGAGGTCTCTATGAGTTTAGGAAGACAAACCTTCGAGGTTCAAGGGAGAGTATGACCCGCCTGCTGTAGAAGTTTGGTTAAAGGACATTGAAAATATTTTTCGAGCTAGGGGTTGCAATGATGAACAGAAGCTGGTATTTGCTACCTACATCTTGGCTGGAGAAGCTTAACACTGGTGGGAAAGAACTCGAAGAATCCTAGGAGCTGAAGGAACAGAGATCACATGGTAAATTTTCAGAATCCAATTTCTAGAAAAGTATTTCCCTGAACACCTGAAACATGCTAAGAAGTTGGAATTTCTGGATCTCAAGCAAAGAGATATGACAATAGGACAGTGTGTTGCAAGGTTTGAAGAACTGTCAAAGTACTCTATGTACTATCAGCAACACCCTGATGAGCGTTGGAAGTGTACCAAGTTTGAAGCTGGGTTGTGATAAGAAATTAAGCAAGCTGTTGGACCTCTACAAATAAGAGAATTCTCTTCATTGGTGAGCCATTTCTGAGTCATCGAAAGCTATGGACATCCTAGTGACCCAAGGTCGAAGCCTTATGGGCCTTCTTCTTCAAAAGGAAAGACTCCTTACCGAGGAAAGCGACCTTATGATGGTGATGGTAAGACTTTTTCTCGACCTCGATCTGCACCGTAAGCCTTGCAAACCTGATATGTGGGGTCAGCAATGGAGTGTTGACGATGCAAGAAGGTGCATGACCCAAGATATTGCCCAAGTGTTGTTTGTTTTACTTGTCAGAAGATGGGCCATAAATCGAGGAATTGTTGACCTCAGAAGCGTGTTACCTCATCTAAGGCTAGCACTCCACCTTGTGACCAAGCCAGAGGAAGAGCTTTCTCTCTTAGTGGAATCAATGCCTCTCAATCCACCAATCTCATTGAGGTTAAGTGTCTCTTGAATGGGAACTTGTTAACAGTGCTATTTGACTCTAGAGCTACCCACTCTTTCATTTCTCATGATTGTGTGACTCATTTGGGATTGTTTGTTTCTTTGATTGCATGTGATCTTGTTGTGTATACACCTACACATGCACCTGTGACCATTGCTAGAGTTTGTTTTGATTGTCCTATCTTCATTCATGATATATTCTATAGAGTGAATTTGATCTGTCTGCCTTTAACTGAAATGGATGTTATTCTTGGCAAGGACTGGTTATCTGTCAACCAGGTCATTTTAGATTGTTCCAAAAAGACTTTGTCTATTGGGACTAGAACCTATTTTTCTGAGCCTTGTTTAGAATCTAGACTCATCTCTGCCAATCAAATTAGGGCATACTTGTCACAAGGAGCCCAAGGATACATGCTCGTTTCCTCAATGGAGGTGAAGAATGAAGTTGATGGGAATACCCTGCTTGTAATGAAGGAGTATCCTGATGTATTTCCGGAAGATGTATCAGGATTACCACCTGAGAGAGGTAGAATTCACCATGGACCTGATACCGGGAGCTGGACCCGTATCAGTAGCACCCTATAGGATGTCTCCCAAAGAACTAAGTGGGTTAAATAAGCAATTGGAGGAGCTCATAGGAAAACAACTAGTGAGACCTAGTACATCACCTTGGGGAGCACCTGTGTTGTGGGTGAAAAAGAAATATGAGAGTATAAGGCTGTGTGTTGACTACCGTCAACTCAATAAAGTGACAGTGAAGAATAAGTATATGTTACCTATGATAGATGACCTTATGGATCAACTCAAGGGAGTGTCTTTCTTTTCAAAGATAGATTTGAAGTCAGGTTATCATCAGATAAAAGTTTGAGAAACGGATATACCTAAGACTGCCTTTAGGACTAGATTTGGACACTACGAGTATCTAGTCATGCCTTTTGGTTTGACTAATGCACCGACAGTATTCATGGATTATATGAATATGATTCTCCACCATTTTTTGGATCAATTTGTTGTTGTGTTTATTGATGACATCCTGATCTATTCAAGAAGTCCAGAAGAGCATGCAGAACATTTGCAGATTGTGCTACAGATTCTTAGGGAGAAAGAACCATATGCCAAGTATGAGTAGTGTCAGTTCTGGATGGAGGAAGTAAAGTTTCTAGGATATGTGATCTCAAAGGAAGGAGTATTAGTAGATTCTAGTAAGGTGGAAGCATTTTTGAAATGGGAACAACCTAAGACAATTACGGAGGTGCGTAGTTTCTTAGGACTTGCGGGTTACTACCGTAAATTCATAGAAGGTTTTTCTCGTTTAGCTTTACCCCTAAATCGTCTCACGAGGAAAGGGCAACCTTTTGAGTGGACTTCAACCTGTGAGAAAAGTTTCCAAGAGCTTAAGCATAGGCTAGCCTCCTCCCCAGTTTTGATTATACCAAACCTTTCTGGATTCTTTGAGGTATATTGTGATGCCTCAAAACAAGAAGTGGGCTGTGTGTTAATGCAAGAGAGACAAGTAGTTGCCTATGCATCTCGTTAGTTGAGACTGCATGAGGAAAATTACCCTACCCATGATCTAGAGTTAGCATCCATAGTGTTCGCTCTGAAGATATGGCGACACTACTTGTATGGGGCTAAGTTTGAAGTTTTTAGTTATCACAAGAGTCTGAGGTACTTCTTTGATCAAAAGAAACTGAATATGAGGCAAAGAATATGGATAGAATTCTTGAAGGACTATGATTTTGAATTGAAGTACCATCCTGGAAAGGCAAATGTTGTAGCAGATGCCTTGAGTAGAAAGTCTCTACATGTGTCTTCTATGATGATCAAGGAATTGAGGTTAATAGAGGAGTTTAGGAATTTGAATCTGAATACCCTGATAACCCCAAATAGCATTAAGTTGAACATGATGAGGATAGAAAGTGACTTGATATACCAAATTAAAGAGACACAAAAGAAGGATGAGGAACTAGAAAAGATTAAAGATTTGATGAAAGTTGGAAAGATGGGAGATTTCCAAGAATGATCCGATGATATCCTTAGGTTTAGGAACAGATTGTGTGTACCAAATGAGACAACCATTAAGGATAAGATTCTGGATGAGAGTCATAAGAGTAGATATAGCATTCATCCTGGTGCCACGAAGATGTATCAAGATTTAAGGAAGCTGTTTTGGTGGCCTAAGATGTAAAGGGAAATAGCTCAGTATGTAGGAGCTTGTTTGACTTGTCAAAGAGTAAAGGTAGAACATCAAAGACCCTTAGGTTTGTTGCAACCTTTAAATATCCCTTAATGGAAATGGGACAGTGTGTCAATGGACTTTGTCGTAGGATTACCTAGGAACCTGCCCAACATGATGGCACATGTGTAATAGTGGATAGACTGACTAAGTCTGCACATTTCTTGCTGATAAATGAGCGGACTACCTTAGAGAAGTTAGCATAGTTGTATGTCAAGGAGATTGTGCGATTGCATGGAGTACCATCAAGTATTGTATCTGACAGAGATCCCGACTTTACTTCTGGATTTTGGGGACAGTTACAGAAAGCCTTAGGAAGACAGCTTAGGTTTAGCACTGCTTATCATCCTCAAACTGATGGACAAACGGAAAGAACTATCCAATCCTTAGAGGATTTTTTGAGAGTGTGTGTGCTAGAACAGTCTGGGAGTTGGGATAGGCATTTACCTTTAATAGAATTCACCTGTAACAATAGTTACCACTCCAGTATAAAGATGGCACCCTATCGATTATGTTGTTTGAAAATTTGATTATGGATTTTTGAAATGCAAGACAGAGAATATATAATCGATTAGTATAATCGATTATGCCTTTTAGCAGTCAAATGAGTTTTACACAGAGAACAAGTAATCGATTATCCTAATCGATTATGCCCTGACTGTTTGAAGAATGCGTCTTTTGATCCGAGTTAAAATAATCGATTACTGCGCGACTAAAAGTGTTTTAAAATGGGCTTAAACTAATTCCTATGGATTTAATCTTTTCTCTATAAATTGGAATGATAGGCAGCCATTTAAAAGAACACTCACTAATATTATTTGTACTGAAACTCTTTCAAAATCATTTTCTATCACTCTCAATACTCTTACACTTTGATAACATTATATTGAGAGAGCTTTACACCATATAGAAGTCTTTGTATCTTGTGCTTCAATTTGTTTTTATCTGCACTAATCAGAGTGCTTTATATCAGTAATAGTCGGATTGACTCAAACCCTCTTTTTACACCTTTCTTACAAGAGAGAGTATATCTCTTGTAGGTGTTTCTTGGATGTGATTTCCAAGTGTTGTCAAGAGAGGGTATATCTCTTGGGGTTTTGTTTGAGGTTCTTTCACTGGGGGAGGTAATATCCCTGGTCTGTGAGGAGTGCTCTTCGTTGTAAAGATTCTAGCTACACCTGTTTAAAAGCTAGTGTTTGAAGCTCTTACACAAGTGATACTATGTCCTGAGATTTGTGTTAAGGGTTCTCGGAATTTTAAAGGTTCTAGTTGATACTGTTTAAAAACTAGAGTTGATTGAAAACCCTTGGTAGTATTGCCTTGGGGACTGGATGTAGGCCACGTGGCTAGTCTGTGGCCGAACCAGGATATATCGTCGTGTTCATCTTATTTCCCTATCTCTTTTTTTTTATTATGTTTTCTCTTTTTCAAAAAATGTTTTTATTTGCATGCGACGATGCTTTAATTTGAAAAGAATTTAATATTCGCTGCAAATTCTATTTATATTTGAAAAGGGTTTTTGTTTTATCGAAAAAGATTTTATTTTTACTTAAAACCCAATTCACCCCTCCTCTTGGGTGATGGTTGCCACGACCAACAATTGGTATCAGAGCTTCGACTTTGGTTAGTAGCTTAACAGCTTAGAGTTAAGATCCTTTTGGCAACCTTTTAAGTTTCCCAAAATGTATTGTTTTGAAATTGACAAACCACCATTCTTTGATGGTGAGAATTACATTTATTGGAAAATGAGAATTGAAATTTTTATACAGTCAATTGATGTCGACTTATGGGATATTGGAGTTCATGGACTCATTTTGAAACCCAAAGAACATCAGACTAAGTTTGATAAATTTTTTTTTTGTTTGAATCTCAAAGCTATGCAAATTCTTCGAAACCGTCTATGCGATGATGCTTATGAGAAAATCAAAAAGTGTGATTGTGCCAAGGATATTCTAAATGTGCTTGATTATAATTACCTTGTCACTAACACTTTTGAGGATGAAAGAAATTTCAGGAAAGGGCAAAATTCATTGGAGGAAAAATATCCTCAAGAACATGCCAAGAAAAAGGTGTCACTATAACGCCCCGATTTTTCTGTTATTCAATAACAGTAAGAGCTTGTTTGGGAACCTATGTTTCAGCAGTTGTTCATTGAAAAAAAAACTGTTTTATACAAAATTTTTATGTTTGGGTTTTTTGCTTAAATTTTGGAAAGGCTTTTTATTTGGAAAAACAGCTGTTTTGGATTATTTTTACCCATCTCTAAAGTTGAACTGTTGGATTATTTTGGAAAGATTATTTTACAAATTGAAAGCTCAATGCCCCTTATACCCTTTTCCCAACGATTCCCACCTACAACGTAAGGAACTTGCAAAGCCAACACAAGAGAGAAAAGAAGCATCTTTTCTGATATGTTTTTAGCCGAACTATACTACTAGCGCCCCCCTCTCTCTCATGCACCCCTCTAAAATCTCTTTCTCATCTTTTTTTTACAAGCATATTTCTAATTCAAATATAAAAAAAATCTTCATAATATATATATATATATATATATATATATATATATATATATATATATATATATATATATATATATATATATATATATATGTAAAAGTTAAACAAAGAAAAATAACATTAATAGTGAATAAATCTGATTATAAAAAAATTCAAATATTTTTCACTATTCTCATCAAATATTATAAACAAATAATTTCATACCCTTTTTTCGTAATTTACTATGTAAAAGTGATTATTTTTGCACCACCCAAATGAAATAGATTATCTTAAAAAGGATTTTCAGCAAACATACCTAAACAAAAACAGATTCTGATTATAATCGATTATCACAATAATCGATTATTTGAAAACAGATTATCAGCATAATCTTTTTTTTTTCCAGCTTTCCCAAACACACTCTAAATATATGTTGATTTTTGTTAAAATCCAGAAAATGATTTTTGGATAAACCAAAATCATAGTCATGCTCTTCCTTACCGTAGAGAGTTACAGTTAAATTTTCGATTGAAAATTCAGACGAAAACTGGTCTACGTTTTCACTGACAGGAAAAGTTTACTGAACAAAAAACCTAATTTTGACCCATGAACGGAATGGTTAGTGTTTTTGTCGTGTTTCCAAAGACTTTAGTATTTTTTTTGAAAATTTACGTTCGGAAATAAAATATAATATTTTATCCGGGGGAAATCTTCGAAAATTACGATCGAGAACTTTAATCAGGTAAACAACGGAGCAGGATGGAGAGCTGAGGTGACTGAAGTGACTTGATGATTGATGTCAAGTGTCACATCCAAGAAAGTAATGATGAAGACTTAGAATATATAGTATTTTAATCCAAAAACCCATTAATCACTCATCTAATTAGCCAAACAACCCCTAAGCAAAACTTGTACTCCAAGCTCTTCTCCTATTTCCTTCCCACATGGCCACACCCTCCTTTCCTATATAAACCCTCAATTTTTTTTTCATTAATGCTTTCTACTCTCACATAACCAAGCTTTTCTACTTCAAAAACTTCATTGATTTCTTCAAGAGTTCATCATCTACACTCTTTTCTTCAAGCTCCATTGGTCATACTTTCTTCTTTTACCCATCTAAGTTTTTTCCTTCATTATTTGTTGGGTTATGCCATGTTCTTCTATTTGAGATTCTTAGATCCATAAACTTCTAAAATCTATAGAAATGAGTAGAAAAATCCGTTTGACTTGAAACCAATTTATATGGACTCACAATAATCTCTATATTCATTATCTAAGAGCATGCTTCAAGGAAAATTTTCCTCCCCTATTTTTCTAAAGAGGCCGAACCTATGTAGTTAAGGAGCAAGAAAGTTTTGTTTCAATTTGTGAAATAGGACCATTGATTTGAGCTCTTTAATGCCTTTTGTTGTTAAATCTAAAAGCTTGAGAAGTTTGAAAATCTCTAGCCTATTTTATTAACCTTGGCCGAAACCATAAGCTTGTGGTTTAGAAGAGATTTTGTTCAATCATTGTAAAATGATCAATGATTATGAATCTCTAATACTTAAGGATCATTAATCCATGAGTTAGTGAAAGTTTGACTTCTCAAACCTTATTTGACCATCATGGCCGAAACCTATGCCTAGGATAGACTAGATGTTTTTGTTGTTTTAACTTGTGTTATGTGTTAAATCTTTAGACTTCCATCACGAAGCGAGTTGAGGAAGATCGTTGTACACAACAAGAAATGAGGAACTTTTTTGCTTTTGAATCAGGTAAGAGGAGACTGCCTGAGGGACGTTCCAATAGCTATATGCTATTATTTGTAGTCTATTAAGTTTGTCCTGAGTTTTATTGTGTTTGTCTGAGTTATCATATTTGATCAAATTGTCTGTTTTAAATGTCTGAGCTTAATGGTTTATTTGAAGATGTGTTATAGCTTTGATATATGTCATGACCTGTATTATCTGTTCTGATATTGATGTGAGAATTATACTATTGTTGATTGTTGTCTGAGAAGCCTAACACTCGTCAGTGCTCAATTAATTATTGAGATAAAAGTCTTAAAAAGCTTCATGAGGAACATTAAGAATAATAAGATTTATGTGTTAATCTCTTTTGATAAAAGGATGAGGATAAGGAGCAAATTGAAAAAGAAATATATTTTAGTGCGTTATCATTTTCAAAAATGAGGTGGAAAATCATTTTAAGAACTAAGTGTTGAAATATTTTAAAGTTAGAGGAAAATCATTTAACTTATAAATAATTTTAGTGTAAACGGAAACAATTTAGAAACATGTTTTATAAAGCAAAATCCATGAGAAAAATGATTTGAAATATTTTGGGTTAGCAATGATTTTAGAAGGGATTTTTACAAAGTTCTAATGTTGTTTCGGGAAAAGGAAGAATTTCAAAAGAAGGTGGATTTGAGATAAAAATGGATTTTTCTATAACTTAACATTTATAAATGAATTTCAGTGAAAAAGGATTTTCTGTAAACTACTTTTATTCGACAAAAATATTCCGGAAAGCTTGGATAAGTTGCGGAGGTTTCATTTTGTATTTGTATTTCACTGAACGAAAAATAACAAAAATGTTGAAATGTGAATCTAGTATACCAGATGTTGGGATACTAGTATTCTGTAATAAAAACGTAGATCTTTGATCTGTGTCACGTTGTTGTGGAATTTGTGTCCTGATCATGTTGTGATGAACGTTGTTAAAGGTGAATGTTGTTTTTCTATGACCACAAGCCTAAGACTGGTGCATCGGTTTAAGGCGTTGTGATTAAGCACTCGAACTTTATGTCCTGTGTTGACGTTAAAAAAATCTTAAACAATGAAGATTATGAGTGGTCGTTAGTCTTTGAGCTTCGACAAGGAAAGAATAAACACAAAGAAAAGCAATGAGAATAAAATGTTTTACATGCATTATTTGGCAGATGTGCCCCACGTTGTTAAGAGTGATGCCTTGTTGGTCGGGGTATTCACATCACGTTGCAGCATTGTGCCTTGATGGACAATGAAATCCATATATGTTGATCACTGTGCCTTGTGTTGGACAGTTTGCTATGGAATCCATAAGCGTTGATCACTGCATCCTGTACTGGACAATGTGCTATGGTAAATTAATCATGTTGTGCCTTGTTTTGGCAATTAAGTTTGATCCACTCATAGAATGATGATGGGATCTCCGGAGATTGAGTTAGAGCCTAAATATTGAAGTGTCATGCATTATTTTCTTCCAAAAGATGATGACTGTTCGGGTATGAAACCCATTGATATAATACTTGTTTATTTTCCGAGAAATTTATGATATATGGCTTTGTATGCCTACATGATGTTTTGTGTGTCATGCATATGGTTATTGTGATTAGTCCATATATTGGTATCTTACTCTTGTATATTTTCTTGTTGTTTTCTCTTCCTATATGGAACTTTGTATATATATGTCTGAGTTTAGATGGATCCCCACTTTCCTTTGGCACCGTCGGGGGTTCGGGCACTGAACTTCAAGAATGGGCACAATCCCGACGCATGTGTTATTCATCCGGGAGCCCACACTGCCACATACACCGGGCCCGTGAGTTCAGTGGAAGGCACCGTAGCAGAGGGACCACATCATAGAGTTCAGACAGTGGAGTCGGTTGAGTTATCTCTACCTCCTACATGGTACTATCTTCATCATCTGGCTGAGTGGGGAGAGTTGCATATTCATCCTCCACTTGGACATCCTCTTCATGGAGTCACACCAGATTCACCTCCGGAGGAAGACCCAGAGGAGTTTGTCGATGATGACCGTCAGTTTGTTGTTCTTGATGATGATGATGATGACTCTCCCGACGAGGGAGGGGAAGTGACGGATTCTTCACCTGACGTTCCACCTGGGAACGGGAGTGACTATCCTGGTCTTCCTAATGGGCAACTTTAGGTAGACAAGCTGTAGGTTTCATCTTTTTGGGGTAGTTTATCTTGTCTATCTGATTCTTGGCTACTGAAAGCCATGATATTTTTGAGATGTGGATCCGGACCTTGTTATGTGTTGTCTATCATTTCTTTTCCTTGCTTTTTAACTTATGACAATGTCCTGCTCTTATAAAGGCCCTATGTGTATTTTGTAGTAAGTACTAATGCTCCAACTGCTTTATATATATATATATATATATATATATATATATATATATATATATATATATATATATATATATATATATATATATAAGTATGATGTTTATGTTTTGATGTGTGGGAGAAAAAAAAATTACCACCATTTTGAGGGAAGTTAAATACTTAGAAAATATTATTTTCTGAAAGTAACCAGCGATTTTATAAATTTTTATTTTCTGCAATGGGTAACCATGTGATGCCCAAGTTGGAGTGTTACAGTCACAAAAGCAAAGAGTCATATGCGCATAAAATAGAAAATATTCTCAAAGTGACTCAAAGGAATTTGGAGGTAAACGATTATGAACTCATCATCAAATGATGAATGGTTATATGCATACAATGATTTGTATGATAAATTGATGAGTTTAGAAAATAAGAATTTGAATTGCTTAAAAAGTATTTTATCAATTGAAAGTGATTTAGAAAATCTAAAAAATGAATATACTTGTAATAGTGAAGAAAGTATTGAGAAATTTGAATGCTCACTATGTTATGAAAATTGTATAATTCTTGATAATCAAGTTGAGGACTTATTTCATGAAATTAATAAATTAAAAGGCTCCACACGAGTTCAACCTTCTTATGAAAAAGAATAAATTCATGCCAACTGTGATTTGTTAATTGTTAAACATGACACTTATCAAGATCATAATTGCTCTATGGTTGGGTATGAAAATTATCACATGAAAGATAAAAAGCTTGTATCATGTAATTATTGTGGAAGGATATGATACATTTTTCATATATGTATTTATAGAAGAAATCGTTATATGAGAAATAAGTTTACTTGGGTGCCTAAAGGCACAAATAACTTGTTCACTAACCTTCAAGGACCCAATATGAAATGGGTACCAAAAAGTTTCTCTAGTACTTCAAATATGCAGGAAAAATCTAAAATTGAGAAACAATCTTGCTTGGAAAAGGAGGCGACATCAAGAAGAATGCGTTACAATTTCGAAAGGGCTATAACTACCAAAAGAAGCAATGATATCTTGATGAACAACTCATATGAGATCGATGATGTTAGAGCAAGATTCAAAGTCAAGCAAAAGTGGGTAAGAAAGAATCATCTTGTGAATTCAAGCAACGAGGTAACTTCATCTTCTATCTCTCATACATGCTCAAATGTGAAATTAGATAATGGAGGTATGATGATAAAGATGTCCATATGAATTCAATCAACATGAAACTTAGATGTATTCTAAGCAATAATCCCAACTTGAATTACATTGCTTGATTATGAAACTTTGTGCTAGATGCCATGTATGTGCTTGTATGTTGATTGATTATTATTTGTGTTAATCAATATGGCACCTCAAGAAGGGGGGGGGGGGGGGGGGGGTGTTTGGTGGTGGTGGTGGGTGGTGGTGGTGAATTGAGGTTTAATCACTTTCTTGGAAACTTTGGTTTCTTAAAAAAATTTGTTCAAGAAACACTATGTATGATGCAAAGAAATTGAGTAGAAGAAGATGATGATTATGTATGAATGACCTCAATTAAAAATCAGAATATTAAATCCACCACAATCAACCAAATACAATCAAGAACAACAATTAATCAATAATTGCAAGAACTAGATGAGTGAGGGAAAGAGAAGATCACACAAACAATTTTACTGGTTTGATCACAACCTGAGTGATCTATATCCAGCTCTCAAGAACCTTGAGAGATTCCACTATTTGAAAATTGTTTACAAGATTACAATTTACAAAATCTAAAGGATACCCCACCTTTTACCTTTGATTATTTTGATATGCCCCACTCAAAAGAATCCTTACCTCCTAAGGATAACTCACCTTAGATTCAAGGATTCCTCAACTTTGCTTCAAGGATTCCCCACCTCGAAATTGATTTGGATGCCTCACCAAATCAATGAAGCAACTCTCCTATTGCTTACAAGAAAATTGTTTCCAAAGAGAAATAAAAAAGAAACTATAATTGCCTTTTTCAAATTGAAGTATGAAAGCTCTAATGATTTTTGTGGAGGTATTTTGGCAGAGTTTTGTTAGCTCAAAAATCTTTGTTTTTGTGCCAAAGTAACCCCTATTTATAGAGAAAAATTTAGAAGAGATTTTGAAAATTTGAAAATTTTTAATTCTGTTTTTATTGAAGTAGTCGACTACTTTATAGTAGTAATCGACTACTTTGGTGTGACAGAACCAGGATTCAAGAATTTTAGCTGAGTAGTAGACTACCTGACTAAAGTAGCCGATTACTCAAAAAAGTAGTCGACTACTTTGATTCAAACACGTTTCTGGAATGCTAAAGAACAAAGTAGTTGACTACTTAACACAAGTAGTCGATTACTTGCCTTTTTCACATGAAAAATCAATTTTTTTTCTTTTCAAAGGCAAGTCCAATCTTATACTTCAATTTTTTCATTACATCACTTACAACTTATACTTCAATCTTAAAGGCAATTTTACAAAATATTCCTTAAGAAAATATTAAACCCTTCAACAATTGGAGTTTCTTCCTTTGGTGTGAATTTGGAGACCATCAAAACCATATGTTGAACTTCAGTCTCCCCGTTTTTGATGATGACAAATGCTTTATGCTCTTCATGTCATTTGTTAACTCCTTTTTTGAATGAAGATATGTAATATTTTTGGAAATACGCTTAGTCACAAAAACTTCAGCACTACCCCTAAATTTGTGCATTATTTTTGAAAAAAAAATACAAGACCTTTCTCCCCCTTTGACATTTTCAAAAAGGAACCATTAAATGCATAGGAGAAAAGTATGAAATTGAAGCGCATAGGGAGTAAAGAGTATAATGTGACAAGCAAAACCATCATTTGTATATGAAAACTCATACAAGTCAAGCATATTTCATATATTGAACACATACAAATCATGCATTTTTCATATATAAAACACATACATATATCTGTACAATGAAGATATCTTTGTTTTTCTTTTTAGTGAATAATGTTGTGTCAACCTTCCCTCTATTAAAACCTTTTCAAGTAAAAATTTGCTAAGTCTCTCATACCAAGCTCTTGGAGCTTGTTTTAAACCATAGAGAGCCTTTTTGAGTTTATAAACATGATTTGGGTTTTCAAAATTGTCAAAACCGGGGGGTTGTACAACATACACCTCTTCACTAATCAAACTATTTAAAAAAGCGCTTTTAACATCCATTTGAAATAATTGAAAGTCCATAAAACATGCAAATGAAAGTAAAAGACGAATAGCTTCCAACCTAGCAACCGGGGCATAGGTTTCATCATAGTCAATTCCTTCTTCTTGATTGTAGCCTTTAGCCACTAACCTAGCTTTGTTTCTAACTATTATGCCATTTTCATCAAGTTTATTGCGAAAGACCCATTTTGTTCCTATTATTTGCTTATCATTGGGTCTTAGGACTAATTCCAAAACTTGATTTCTAGTGAATTGGTTTAATTCCTCATTCATAGATATTAGCCAATGCTCATCTAGAATGGCATCGTCTATGGATTTAGGCTCAAATTGATAAACAAAAGACATACAATTACATAATTCCCTTAAGTAAGACCTTGTAGTACCTCCTCTTGATATATCTCCAATTATATTATCAATTGGATGGTCTTTGGAAAATCTCCATTCTTTGGGTAGTCCTTCATTTGTTTCTTCAATTCTTGATTCTTGGTTTGGTGCTTCATCATCATCGGATTGTTGCCCTCCACAAGGATTATGAGGAATTTCTACAAAATCATCAATAAAACTTTTCCCATCCTTTTGGGGGTTAATATCATCAAAAGTAACATGAATAGACTCTTCAACAATCATAGTTCTTTTATTAAACACTCTAAAAGATTTACTAGATGATGCATAGCCTAAGAAAATTCCTTCATCTACCTTGGCATCAAACTTGTGAAGATTGTCTTTACCATTATTTAAAATAAAACATTTCCATCCAAAAACATGCAAGTGAGCTATGTTGGGCTTTCTTCCTTTATATAACTCATAGGGAGTCTTTTTAATTATTTGTCTAATAAGAACCCTATTAGTTACATAACAAGCGATGTTGACCACATCGGCCTAAAAATATTTTGGTAAATTTGATTCACTTAACATGGTTCTTGCTAATTCTTCTAGAGACCTATTTTTCCTCTTAACAACTTCATTTTGTTGAGGGGTCCTAGGTGCTGAAAAATTATGAGTAATGCCATGCTTATCACAAATTTTTTTAAAATAATGATTTTCAAATTCACCTCCATGGTCACTTCTAATACATGCAATTTTTAGATCCTTTTCATTTTGAATTTGTTTAGCTACTTTTCTAAAGGCATGAAAAGCATTGTCTTTATGTGCAAGAAAAAAAGTCCATGTAAACCTTGAAAAATCATCAACAATAACAAGTGCATAATAATTTCCACATAACTCAGTTCTAGATGGTCCAAATAAGTCCATATGCAAAAGTTGTAGAGGTCTATTAGTAGAGACTATATTTTTGGATTTAAAGCTATTTTTAACTTGCTTACCTTTTTGACAAGCATCACATAAGCCTTCCTTTTGAAATTTGATTTTAGGGAGACCTATAATTAAGTCTTTAGAAATTAGTTTGTTAAGATGTTCGATGTGAATGTGTGCTGCCCTTCTATGCCATAACCAAGCCTCATCATTTTTGCTCAACAAGCATTGAAGATTATTATTGATGTCACCTAGGTCTAGCATATAAATGTTATTAATTCTTTTTCCAACAAATTTAATTTCATTGTCATGCAAACATTCAACCATGCAACATTTATTATCAAAGACAACCCTATAACCCTTATCACAAAGTTGGCTTATGCTAAGTAAATTATGCTTTAAACCATCTACTAAAAGAATATTTTCAATAGTAATAGACTCATTTCCTATTTTACCAATACCAAGAATTTTACCTCTATTGTTGTCACCATAGGTTACGTGGCCACTTTGCTTTGGGGAGAGATGAATGAACTTTGATATGTTTCCCGTCATATGCTTGGAGCACCCACTATTAAAATACCATTCCTTTCCATGGGTCCTCAAGCAATCCTACAAAGCAAGTTTAGATCTTAGGTATCCAATCTTGATTGGGTCCTTGAATATTAGTCTTGGGTACCATTTATTTTGGAACCCACATTATCTAAGCTTTTTCAAGACCAATTCTTTTAACATAGAATCTAGGAGAAATATGATCATGTTTATAACAATAATGACATGTTACTCTATTTCTAGCATTTTTACTAGATGGAACAAATATTGTTGAATGTGTTTCTTTCTTATCATAAGAATTATACCCTAAGCCGGTTTTTACAAAAGGAGATTGTTGATTACCAAGAAAATTATTCAAATTCCTTCTACCATTTGTAAATTTAGCAAGAGTATTTTTTAAGTCCTCATTCTCCTTTTCAAGAAACATGCATTGATCACATTTTGAGGAACTAGGTATATCATTTCTAGAACTAGCATGCTTCAAGGTCATAGAATTGATTTCTAATTTCAAGTCATTTATCTCCTTCGCTAATTTTATTTTATCATTTTCATGCATAGAGATTATTGACTTTTGTTTGGTTACCTTTCTAGCAAGCTCTATAGATTCCTCATGCAATTCTTCAAAGGCTAATTGCAATTCATCATAATTGAAAGATAATACAGATTCATCATCACTTACCTCTTGGTCATCCTTTTGACTTGCTATCAAGCAAAGATTAGAGGCTTCATCTTCCTTGCTCTCATCACTTGATGAACTAAGGTCGTTGTCCTCCCATGCTATGTATGCCCTTCTCCCCTTCTTTTCCTTCTTAGGTCTCTTGTCACCTTTATCTTTATTTTGGAGAGTAGGACATTCGAATTTGATGTGCCCAGGCTTTCCACATTCATAGCATAAAGGTGTTGATGATGGTGCATCTTTCTTGAAAGGTTTCTTGGAATTGTTGAATCTCTTCCACTTACTTTTATTCTTGAGAAATTTGCCAAATCTCCTCACTAGTAGATTGATTTGTTCATCTTCCTTGTCATCTTCACTAGAGTCATTACTTTCCTTGTCACTTTCATCTCTCTTGGAGGAAGAAGCCATAAGTGATATTCCTTTGTCCTTTTTATCTACTTCTTCATTCTCCTTGAGCCTTGTTAACTCCAACTCATGCTCCTTGAGCTTTCCAAACAATGTTGCTAAAGACATTGTTATAAGATCCCTAAACTCCATGATGGCCATTACCTTGGGTTGCCATTCTCTATTAAGACACCTAAGTACATTAGTCACAAGATCTTCATTAGTGAAATTTTTCTCAAAAGAAAGCAATTGATTTACAATGACTTGAAAACGATTTTGAACCTCATTGATAGGTTCACCATGATTCATTCTAAATAATTCATATTGATGCATCAAGGTGTTTATCTTTGATCTAATAACCTCACTAGTTCCTACAATGGGTCACTTGTAAAGTGTCCCAAATTTCTTAGAAATGCGAAAGAATTAATCAATTGACAAAGCGGTGGTGAGGATATTTGTAACACCCTACTACCCCGCATGTTATAAAGCATAAAAGAGATGGACAATCAAACTGAAATCATGCATCAACATTTAATAAAACGTTTGTCCATAGGTAGAAAGGTCCCACATGAACTAGTTCTCAAAATCGTGGAAAATCAAACAAGTTTAAAACAATTAAACATAACAAGGAAATAAACATAACCCAACCCCGATGTCACATACAGAGCTGGTATAACCGTTCCGTAAAAGAATCCACGAAATTACAACTGAGGACTAATAAACTAACTGAACATAAGACAAGCCCTACCTATGAGTGCCAGCTCCTCAGAGTCACTCCTCTCCGGGCTGCTAGAATCATGTAAACATAATAGCAAGGGGGTAGGAAGTAAAGTAAAACATACAAGCATGGCACCAACATAAGCATACATCAACAACATGTATAAACATACATCAATATAATCAACATCAAGCATGCTATGCAGTGCAATGCAGTCCTACTCCGCTAAACCCACAATGCATGTGGATCCACTAAACTCGGGATGAACGACTTCGGAGTTAAGTATCCACATTGAGAATCGACTCAATGTCGGAGAATCTACTCCTTGGATAACCAACGCAATAAACCAACGGATGCCTCTTCACGGGGGCGCAAGGAGAATCTACTCCAACCGTGGATGGCCAGATCGCCGTACTCTAGGGCGACATCCCCTATGTCAAACATCCCTCAACAAACACAACGACTCCGATGCAATGCGTATGCAACAGAACAAACAACGGGCAATCGCTACCTCCTTTGCTTCAACGGAATCAACCGAAGACTTTAGCGGAATCGATCGTGTCAGAATCTACCGCAAAACCTTTAATCAGTGGAGTCTACGACAACACCTTTAATCAGTGGAATCTACCACAACACCTTTAATCAGTGGAATCTACCACAACACCTTTAACCCAACTGGGTCAAGGCTCCCTTAGGGCAAACTCTCGGCCACCAAAGTACAACATCAACAACTCCTCAACCAATAAGCATCGAGGGAACTTTGGCCAATAAGCACCAAAGTTACAAACATGCGATAACCCAATGGATACCGGCTTGACTAACTCAACATCTCACCATCTCATCTTCTTGATCATCTTTGTCTACCAAAACATTTTCTTCAAATCCTGATACATCTTTGTGGATCCAGGATGGAAAGTCAACTTACTCTTATGTGCCTCCTCTAAAATTATCTTCCTAAGTTCGGTATTATCTAGCACACATATTCTATCTCTAAACCTTAACACACCATTTGTTCCTCTACTAAACTCAGAAATTTTACCTTCATCGATTCCTCTTCTTACTTCTTGGAGGTATAGATTCTGAACTTGTTTATCTTTAAGATCTTTCATAAAATCACTACTTATAGTGATCATACTTAAGAAAATCTTATTTCAACAAATTTCATTCCTAAGTTCAAATCCCTGAACTGTTCAAGCAATTCTAACTCCTTAACCATCATCGCAGACACGTGCAAGGACTTCCTGCTTAAAGCATCCGCTACCACATTTGCCTTCCCAGGATGGTACAGTAAATCAAAATCATAATCTTTGATAAACTCCATCTATCTTCTCCGTCTCATATTCCATTCTTTTTTATTGAATAGATACTTCAGGCTCTTGTGGTCACTGAAGACATTAAACTTTGCTCCATACAAAAAGTGTCGTCATATCTTTAATGCGAACACTATGGCTGCTAACTCCAAATCATGAGTCGGATAATTTCTCTCATGAACTCTCAACTGTCGGGAAGCATAAGCCACAACTCTTCCCCTTTGCATCAGGACATAGCCTAAGCCTTGGTATGACGCATCACAGTATACGTCAAACTGTCCTAGCGGGTCTGGTAAGATCAACACAGGTGATGTAGTCAACCTGTCCTTCAGCTTTTGAAAACTTTGTTCACATTTGTCCGTCCATACAAAAGCTATATTTTTCCTGGTTAACTACGTCATAGGCAACACAATCTGCGAGAATTCCTCTATAAACCTCCGATAATATCCAGCTAGTCCTAGGAAACTCTGTACTTCACTTACTGACTTAGGCCATTCCCACTTAAGAACTGCCTCAACCATAGCTAGATCTACGACTATTCCTTCTTGGTTAATCACATGACCTAGGAACTGAACTTCCTCAAGCCAAAACTCACACTTGGGAAGTTTGGCATAAAGCTGCCTATCCTTTAAAACTCGCAACACCAATCTCAAATGTTCCTCATGCTCTTCCTGTGTACGAGAATAGATAATAATGTCGTCGATGAACACAACAACAAACTTATCAAGGAATAGTCTGAAAATTATGTTCATATAATCCATGAACACGGCTGGTGTATTAGTTACACCGAAAGGCATAACTAAATACTCATAGTCCCCGTACCTCATCCTAAAAGCCGTCTTGGGTATATCTTCCTTTCTTACTCTGATCTGATGGTACCCATATCTTAAATCCATCATAGAGAACACTGCTGCTCTTTTCAACTGACCCATCAGATCATCTATCCTAGGCAACATATATTTATTCTTAATTGTCACCTTATTCAACTGCCTGTAATCCGTGCACAACCTCACACTTCCGTCCTTCTTCTTAACAAATAATACCGATGCTCCCCACGGTGAAACACTCGGTCTTATAAACTCTTTTCCTAACATGTCATCCAATTGTTCCTTCAACTCTACCAACTCAACCGGTGACATCCGATAATGTGCTATAGATATAGGCCCTGTCCCTGGTACGAGCTCTATAGTGAATTCCACTTCTCTTTCCGATGGCAAACCTGGAACGTCTGGAGGGAAAACTTGAGGAAACCCTCTCACAATAGGCATGTAATCTATGCTGGGAGTCTCATTAGCCTCCACTGCGAAAAGTATCACAAACTGTTAAGAGTTGTCACTCCTCGTAGAAACTCCTTCATTGGCAGATGCTACACTAAAAGGTTCAATAAATGATAAAGTCTTGCTAGAACATTCTAGCACTACATGGTTAACCGAAAGCCAATCCATGCCAAGAATAACATCTATCTGTCGCATAGGCAAACAGATAAGATTTACAATAAATGTCCTATTCTCAACAACAATAGGACAGTGTAAACAAACAGACATAGTAGTCAAAGGATTACTGGTTGGAGTAGACACTGTTAGGGTATAAGGTAATTTGGAAACAGTTAAGTTCAAATGATGCACACACTCATGCGAAATAAAAGAATGTGTAGCGCCTGAGTCAAACAACACATACGAGAGTCTACCAGCTATCAAACACATACCTTGTATAAGATCAGCAGATTGAGAGGATTCTGCTCCCCTCACGGTAAACACTTTTCCAGTGGCTTGAGGTCTGGCACTTGTGGTCTTGCTGCTGGGACTCCTCTTTCGCGAGCCACGATTCTGTTAAAAGAAATCATCCGTTCTTATTAGTATGACATATAATACTACATACACAAGTATATAAATACCATATGCCATACTAATATTAACCTCTCACATCAGATTCGGACACACTACCCAACTTCTAAGCATAGTCAAAATCCGATGTGGATTCAACTAGACACGGCCAGTAACAACATCCAAAACCTCGCAGTCCTTGATTCTGATCAGACATAATCCCACAGTCCGTTTTAGAACCAAACTGCTCTGATACCAAAATGAGACACCCCGCTGTGCCCCTTTGTGTCATTAGATTAAAACCTCATTATTTAATTACTTAATTGCACGCTAAACGTGAAAATACGTAAAAAATTTAAAACCTAACTTATAACGTATACAACTTCATATAGAAACACATCACAATCTAAGTATATTAAACATATTACAAAACATTGTTGAGGGTATCCTCTTAGTAGGATACCTCACAGACATATCCTTATACCAAAGTTAAACAAAGCGGAAACATATAAACACGTCTCACGAGACGCACTGGCCATAACTAACTAGACCCTAATCACCATGGGTCACAGTTCGTCCTCCGGCATCAGGTTCGTAGGAAGTTCCACTCAACTCCTCCTGGTTAGGCTCATCAACAGGGTCTTCTCGTACGATTCCACAAGGAGGTAAAATAAAACATACAGGAATATACAGGGGATAAGAAACAGTTCTATCATCAAAAAGTAGAAAAGAGTCATAGTAAATTATACAGTAATTGTCACAGGCAATCAACACACATAACTAACGAATCATCCTCAAGTTAATATATATCATCCTCTACCCCCAATCTCATGCTACTCAAAGACACCATAGTTGCACACCTATTCCCTAAGGTGGAAGTGGTCTCGCGAGAATTCTTGATTTTACGTGTATTATGTTACCAATACACAGATGTGTTTTACGTGCATTATATTACCAATACACGGTGTATTAATACACGGATGTGTTTTACGTGTATTATATTACCAATTCACAGTGTATTATATTACCAATACACGGTTGTGGACAACACCTATATTTGAATCTCACCCACCCGTTTCAACAACATCTTAGTGCCTTAACCTTCCATTAGAACTTGACACATATTCTATGCCATAACACCTCTTTAACATACCTCATCTAGGTTTGGTACTTCTAAATCATCATTATCCTCACACCCAAAACAATCATCTCTTAGACAACATATATATCTTTGCTTAAAATCCACTAAACATAAGAATAAAAACCAGGCAGATCATGCATAACACAATATCAATCAAAATATTCCAATATCACCAACATAGCACACAATCAATTCAATAAAGATAATAAAATCAAATCAACCATCATCAATATAAAATCAACCTAATGTCGATAAACATATTATCCCCGAATTGCCATTGGTTTTTCAAAAAAAAGGTTTCCAATGCGATTTTGGTATTGTTGATTACTCGACTACTAGTAGGGTTTAGGTCGCCCTACACAATTATTATATAATCTACTACTTATCCATTCCAACGATAGGTTGGTTCTTTCCCCCACCTGGGTTATCACTGTGATTCTGAAATCGATATTCCTCGTTATCACGCCACATGTTACCAATTACTCCTTCAACCAACATCACATAACAATGATTAATCAAACAATTTCCACTAGGTTCGGCCTCTAAATTGCTAGAAGTTGAAAATATGAAACAAAATCCTCTAACCTCTAAGGTTAGGGTTTCGGCCTTGAACATAAAAATAGGTTAGAAAATTTATTTGGGTTCCAACCCTTGGATCATAAAAGTATAAGTATCTAAAAGCATAAAAACCATAATCTTAACTCATCAACATTTTTACATAATCTTGGTAGAAATAGATCTAAGACTTGAAATAGATAAAACTTGATGAAACTTAAGATTAGTTGAGGATTAGGAACATAGAAAACCTAAATAGTTTAGATCTAACCACATTTAAGTTAAATTGAACAAAACCTCCTTTGTCGATGTAGACATAGGTTTGGCCTCTTTACAAAAACAGGGGAGGAAAATTTTGCTTGATGTATGCTCTTTGATAACGAAAGTAGAGATCATAACTAGATCATAGAATTTGGTTTCATATTTTTATGATTTGTCTACAATTTTCTAGAGATTTTAGAAGCTTATAAATCTAAGAGTATCAAAAGGATGAACATGGCATAAACTCAACAAATAAGTGAAGAGGAGAACTTAGATGAGTAAGAAGAAGAAGTTTTACCCTTGGAGCTTGAAGGAAATGAGTGAAGATGATGAATTCTTGAAAGAAATCAATGGAGTTTTGAAGTGAAGAACTTGGTTATGTAAGTGTACAGTGTGAAAATGAAAGAAAATGAGTGTCTATATAGAGGGAGAGAGAGAAAGTGGCGTGTGGGAGAAGGAGAGCGAGGGACTTGGGCTCCAAGTTTTGCTAAGATGTGTTTGGTTGGAGAAAGTGAGAGAAAAATTGGTTTTTGGATTAAAATACATTATATTCAAAAAGTGTAATGATGATTACTTTATAATGTGACCTTTGACACACATTAACATGTCACTCCTTTGCCAACAAGTCACATTGGTCATCTCAGCTCCCCATCCTGCTTCGTTGTGTACCCGGTTAAAGTTTCCGATCATAGTTTTCGACGATTTCGCCTGGATAAAATATTATATTTTAATTTCGAATGTAAAATTTCCATAATTACTAAAGTCATTGGAAACACGACAAAAACACTAACCATTTCGTTCACGGGGCAAAATTAGGTTTTCTACTCAGTAAACTTTTACTGTTAGTGAAAACGCAGACCAGGTTTCGTCCAAATTTTCAACCCGAAATTTTTCCGTAACCTTCTACCATAAAGTAGACTATGAATAAGATTTTCTTTTATTCAAAAGCACTTTCTAACTCACAGATTAAAATATAATTAATTATATTTTAACCGGTTGAACAACATAATTAAAATCAGGCTGTTACATCTTGAATCAAATTAAAATATTCTTCTAATCATTTTAACTCTAAAATACTTATTACATCACTTACAACTTATACTTCAATGTTAAAGGCAATTTTACAAAATATTCCTTTAAAAAATATTAAACCCTTCAACAATTAGAGTTTCTTCCTTTGGTGTGAATTTAGAGATCATCAAAACCATATGTTGAACTTCAATTTGAAGCATGGTATAACTAATTTGAATAAGTTATAAATCTTTCTTGTTATGAAAATTTAAAAATCATATGGAAAAATTGACTATATAATCGATTATGATCCCTCAGGAGAACTGGGAAGAAAGACAGAAGTATAGTAATCGATTAAAATAATCGATTATAGGATAACCTTAGAAAAGTCACAGAAAATAGTAGGCACATAATCGATAAGCATAATCGATTATGCTATGAAATCTGGCATTTTTTAAAATATATATATTTTAAAATCAAATCCAAATTAATTTTCAAATTAATGCTTCTTTATGAAATGATAACTTATTTAATTCTATAATCATTTTCAAGACATCAAATTCAAATGAATTCAAATTTGAATTGACATTAAAAATTTTATTATATAAAATTATTTTAAAAAATCAATATTTCTTCATCATGAGTGTGATTTCACCTCATATTTCTTTATCATTTTGCATGCATTTTCATATAGCTTAGGCATATTTAATTTGATTTTTGTTAGTTTTTACCTTGGAACGAGTAAGGCGGTTTTGTGGTGTTGTTGTGCAGGGATTAAGGATTAAAATGCTCAAGATTAACCATTATGAAGCTTGCATGAAGATGGGGCTTGAAAAGTAAAGAAAATAAGCCAAACAGAGCCCATGTGATGACCATCACGGCCATGATCGAGTAGAGCTAAAAAGAAAGAAGGCTAAAGTCAGAACTGGTCACGGCCTGGCCGTGATGTCCATCACGGCCGTGACAAACCAACCAATGAAGCAACCTCCAAGGCAGAACCCGTCACGGCCTGGCCATGATGGCCATCACGACTGTGACGCGTGATATATGGATCTTTAGAAATTGATTTGATCTGAAATTGTGGTTGCTTGGGATTCAAGTTACCCTAGTCTGTAAATAGAGCACTTAGGCTCGAAAATAGGGGACTTTTGAGAGGGACTTCTGGGCTGCTATCTTAGGCAAAATTAGGATTTCTCTTCTTCTTCTTCTTCTCCTCTCTTAGGTTTTCTTTCATGATTTTTTGTTAATCAAGCTTACCACGACCATGGCCATTCTTGAGTAGTAGTTTTATTTCTAGGGATTTGGGCTATGCCCAAGATTTGTTTTATGTTATGAATTGATGTTTTCCTTTGTTAATTTTGATTTTGCTTTTGATTTGGTTTCTATCGCATGAATTACTTGTAAATCTAGTGCGCACTTATTTGCATGTCATAGATACACTAAGGAGAAACCTAGCGGTGAACTTAGGTATTGGATCTATAGGAATCAAACTTAGGACTTAAATCACGAGAGTTAGAAGCGGTCCTTCGAGGGTTCACGAATTGTCACAAAGCTTAAAGGGTTCAATCTAAATTCAATTACCACGAGAGTAGGGGTTGGTTTAATTGGGCACGGTTTTTGTAACCCGAGAGGGAGCATTAACTTATTTAGGATAAATTCGCGTTCAAAGCAATTTTGATAATTAACAAGGGGTGGTCATTTTGGTAACATGAACAATCTTGTTGGTAACCCAATTCCTAGGAATCTCTTTAGATTTGAAAAACCCCAAATTGATTTACTTTCTATTTTAATTGATTGCATTCCTAAATATCTGATTTTCTAAGTTATTTCTTATTACAAAAATCAAATCTTTTCAAAATCCCTTTTTTATATAGTCCAGTTTAATTGGTTTAATAATTAGTTGTTATTTGAGATCACGGTCTCTGTGGGATCGATCTTTTTATTACTTGGCGACGAATCCGGTACACTTGTCGGAATCCACGCTATCAAGTTTTTGGCGCTGTTGTCGGGGACTGTGCTTTCTTGAATCTCAATTTAATTTTTAAATTGATTTTTCTGGACTTTTTCTTTTTAATTATTTCCTTTTAAAAAATAAAATAAAATATTCCTTTTTTTTCATTTATCTTTTTTTCTTTTTTAGTATCTATCTCTCTCTTATAGGTGTTTTTCTCTTTTATGTAAAGATCCCTAAGTCTTGGAAGCCTTATTGAGGTTGACCCCAAAATCGAAAGGACATTTCATAAACGTAAGAGACTACAAAGAGAGAGGGAGAGGTTGATTCCCATTCCACTCATGGCAAATCTACCGGATACAAAACCACTGAAGGACTACGCAGCCCCAAATGCTAGGGGTTTACGAACTGGGATTGCTAGGCCAGAAATCGAGGCGGAGAACTACACTATACCGCCTATGCTAATTAGCATGATTAGGCAACATCAATTCAGAGGATTGCCCTCGGAGGACCCGATTGATCATGTGGAGACATTCTTGGAGTTCACCGATGCAATTAGAATTCATGGCGCCCCGATTGATGCTATTCACTTGAGGTTGTTCCCCTCCTCTCTTACTGGAAAGGCAAAAGCTTGGCTGAAGCAAGTGCCCGCTAATACCTTGTCGACTTGGGACCAACTGGAGCAGGCATTCTTGGAGAAATTCTTCCCTCCATCCAAGACGGCTTACCTACGAACTCAGATCACCGGCTTCTTCCAAAAGGACGGTGAATGCTTATCCGAAGCTTGGGACCGTTACAAAGGATTGCTGGAGTCTTGCCCACATCATGGACTCGAGAGGTGGTTGTTAGTGCATACCTTCTACAACGGATTGGATTACTCTTCGAAGGTGTCACTCGACTCCGCAGCTGGTGGAGCCTTTATGAATAGATCACTGACTGAGGCATTCAATATCATAGAAAACATAGCAACCAACTACCACCAATGGGGTTCGAAAAAAGGTGATAACCCGAAAAAGCTTTCGGGGAGTAAGTTTGAAATGAATAGCACTGATCTTATTATGTCTAAAATTGACTCACTGAATAAACGCTTTGATAAGTTTGAAAAGGCTAATGTGAGTTCAATAGGTGCTACTAATATTGTTTGTGAGATTTGTGGAATGCAGGGACATGATATAATGGAGTGCCCACATGGTATTGCTCATGGATCCGGTGCTTCGGGGGAACAAGTGAACTCTTGTCACAACTTCTATGACACGAACCCGAAGTTACCAAACTACGCTCCTCCAAATTCTTACAACAAGGAAGGAAGAATAGCCCTTACCTCTCCTATGGGAACTACAACTGCACGTTGAACCACGAGTTCTAAGAAGGCCAAGGTAATAGGAAACCCGCATCGGGGTATCCTCAGGTACAAAAGTCTAAACTTGAGTCTCTTCTGGAGAATTTCATTGAAACTCAAACAAAGCAAAATGAAGAGTTTAGACAACAAGGTAGGGCAGTCAACGAGGCAATAAAAGAATTAGCATCTAAGGTAGATAACTTAGCCATCCATAATATGATGTTAGTGACACGGACTCGGCAAGTATACCGGGTCGTTGTAAGTTATAAAACGGTAAGACCGGATATCGTTCTCAGGGATCGTGGACAATTACCACTTCGCAAATTAGACTACTATCTAGGCGATCAAATTTTGGAGTGAAGGTAGCTCTATCATCTAACAAGCAAACAAGAATAAAATGTTTTTTTTTCTTTTTGGAATTTTTTCAAACAGTTAGAATGCAGACAGAAATGTGAATAACAATTAGATAGAATTGTTAGGGTTAGACTAAGCTAATCCTCCCTCGATTGTTATGAAATGATAACTAACAGAGTTCCTACTTCAATTATGACAATCGAATCTTTTCTAATATACTCAAACCCTAATGTCTTAGGTGGAATGAGCCTAAAATCCCAAATTAAACCCTAATGTCTTAGGTGGATTAATCAGAGAAATTGCATTAAGAATAAAGATTCATAAGATTGTAAGCAGCCAACACCTATGTCTAGATTCTTGGACTACTTGGCATATGATTCATGAGCATGCTTTAACATCAACCTTTCAATTGTCTATAAAAGCAACTAATCATTCCTAAGATGATCAAGCCTAGGAAAGCATTAAGCATAGAATCATACACTCATAAAGAAGAAGGAAACTGTATTATAATCAAGTCATTTCACAACCAAGTTCAGATAAGCAATAATCTAACCCCAACAAGGGGGAGTTTAGCTACACATAATTGAAGATAAAACAAAAGAAAGAGTTACAGAGATGAACAAAGGAGAGAGCTCCATAGAATGTTGCACAGCAGCCACAGCAGCAAAGGTCTTATTTTTAGGTTTTTCTGGATGTCCCTTCAGTTCTGCCCAGAGGTTCTTTTATAACTCGTGACCCGTCACGGTCATGACATCCATCACGGCCAGGCCGTGACGGGTTCTGTCTCTTGCAGTTCTGGCAAAATCAGTCTCTCGTGGGGCGAGAATCCCTTCGCGTCGCGAGCCATTATTTCACGCCCGTGATCTTCATCACGGCCAAGCCGTGATGGGTTCTGACTTGTGGTGGTTTTTGGGTCACGGCCGTGATGTACATCACGGCTAGGCCGTGATCGATTCTGACTTTTGGAGGTCTGGCACAATCAGTCTCTCGCGTGGCGAGACTTACTTCGCGTCGCGAGCCATTTTTTCACGCCCGTGATCTCCATCACGGCCAAGTCGTGATGGATTCTGACTTTTGGTAATTTTGGGTCACGACCGTGATAGCCATCACGGCCAGGCCGTGACAGCTTCTGACTTTTGGCCCCCTTTTTCTTCAGTTTTCAGGCCTTCTCTTCATCTCAGCTTCCTCATGACTAAATCTTGGGCATTTAATCATAAATCCCTGCAAAACAACACACAATACCACCTTATCCGTTCCAAAGGAAAAACTAAACAAAATCCAACTAAAATGGCCTAACTAAATGCAAATGCATCCAGAAATGTACATGGAAAATGAGGTGAAATCACACTCATCAAATCACCCCAAGCTTAAGACTTTGCTTGTCCTCAAGCAAGAACCAATGCCAGAAGATGAAAACAACCAGGACAATGATAGTGAACTAAGAACCCGAGTAAAATGATCCAAGCAACATGCATTCAATTATTTCAGCAAGAGACAATCAATTCAAGTCCAATTAGAGGCTTAGGTTTCCTAGACTCACATTCTCACCGATTCGGGCACTCTATCTCACTTGAAGCTCACCCCAAGCTTGTTCATTTGCTTGGCTCTCTTTCTTGCCTCACTCACTCAAGTGTTAAGGGAATATGACATTTCACTCCATTTTCCTCAAAGAATGATTCCTACCATAAGCTTGACTATCAACCAAATCTTTACTTTATTAATGAAAACATCTAAGAATCAAGAGGTCTTATTCTTTGGTTGCAATGGGGCCATGGGATCAATTTTCAGGTGGGGAATTCAAGAACAGGAAATTTCAAAAGGCTATACAAACAATCAAGCATTGCAAAGCACGACCTTCTAAAATACCCTTTTGGGTTTCAGTTTACTTTTCCACCATTCTTTCCTTTTATTTTTGCTTTTTATTTCTCACTTTCTTTTGTCATACCCTTCTCCATATACTTTTCTTTTCCTTATATTTTTTTTCTTTTATTTGGAGAAGGGAGAATTTTCAACTCAAGAGAAATAAAATTTTTTTTTCAGATTCATTTTTTTTCTTTTCATCATCCCAAACTTTCAACTACATTTTCCAACCTTTTTTGCACAGTACTTTAGAAGGTCCCTCATAAGCATATTTAACAAAACATTTCAGGGTACCAAGAAAAGCATGCTGTTCATTCAGGCTCAAAATGGGGCAACTAAGGGTAGCATTATTCATTCAAAGCTCAGAAGGCCAGAAAAAACACCTATTGCCTCAATCCTTTTCAAAAATGTTCTAAAAAATTTTCAAGTTTCGAAATGGTTTCAAGTCAAGTTCTAGAGAAAAACAATCCAAGAGGAACAACACTCTAACACAAAGAACGGGGGCAGATTTAGTGAGTACCCCCTAATGGCTCAAAAGCTCACATTTATCAGTTCAAGAACCAGTGAGAAACACAAATCTATAGAAACACATGCTAATCATCAACTATCCAAGACCATCTCAAGAATATTTATTTGAAGCCATATCACAAGAATAGAAAAATCGGGGTCCAAAAATTCACTAACACAGATAAATTGGCACTCAGTTCTCACAATCATAAGCTCAATCTAAGCAGGGGTAACCGAATCATGCGATCATGCAAAATTAAGCCTATATGAATGCAATATTTACAATGCAAGCAAAAAGATTACCCCTACCCCAAGCTTAAAGACTTACATTGTCCTCAATGTAAATAATTAAGTTTAGAGAGGGGAGAAAACTGGAACAACTCACCAAGGTGGTAGTGGTGCTGAATCACATGCTTTCTGGTTTTGTTTCCTCCTGCCCTTCTTCTCCTCCTTCCTTCAAAATCTGAAAACACTTAACAAAACTATTAACAAACCTCTTGAGCTTCTCAAATTATTCAAGAGGAGAAATCAAAAACAAAAGAGAAGATGAAAATAAAATTTGGGTTGCCTCCCAACAAGCGCTTCTTTAACGTCACTAGCTTGACGGATGATTTTTTTTTTTTCATTTTTTTTTTCATTTTTTTTCTTTTAAGATGGTGCCTGAAGAGTGACGGAGACCGCCTGACGATCAAAGTTGCCTCCAAGGTAGTGCTTTAGCCTTTGTCCATTAACAGTGAAGGTATCACCGGATGATGGATCTTCCAATTTAACTGAACCAAATGGAGAGACAGACTTGACATAGAATGGGCCTGACCATCTTGATCTCAATTTGCCCGGAAAGAGCTTGAGTCTTGAGTTAAACAGCAAAACTGACTGGCCTTCTTCAAATTTCTTGGGAAGAATGTATTTATCATGCCAGAACTTTGTTCTTTCCTTGTATATCCTAGCACTCTCATAAGCCAAGAGTCGGAACTCATCCAACTCATTCAATTGAAGCATCCTCTTGTCCATGGCCAGCCTTGTATCAAAGTTCAGGGCCTTCACTGCCCAAAAAGCATGGTGTTGTAGCTCTACCGGAAGGTGACATGATTTCCCGAACACTAATTGGTAAGGTGACATACCGATAGGTGTCTTATAAGCAGTCTGATAGGCCCAAAGTGCATCATCCAATTTCTTCGCCCACTGGTTTGGGGATGGTATGGTGTGGTAACTTTGTGGTTTACCCCAAACTTGGCAAGCACTGCATTGAACTCCTTATTGCAAAAGTGAGTACCCCCATCACTAATGATGGCTCTAGGGGTCCCAAACCGAGTAAAAATATTCTTCCTCACAAAACTGATCACAGTTTTTGCATCATCCTTCAGAGTTGGTACGGCTTCCACCCATTTGCTCACATAATCAACCGCCACAAGAATGTAATTGTTGTTGTAAGATGACGGGAAAGGACCCATGAAGTCGATCCCCCACACATCAAAGAGCTCCACCTCTAGTATACCCTTCAAGGGCATCTCATTTCTCTTGGAAATACTGCCGATCCTCTGACATTTATCACATTTCATCACCCAAGCTCTGGAGTCCTTGAAAATAGTGGGCCAAAATAACCCGCATTGTAAAATCTTCATGGCGGTCCGCTCACCACCAAAGTGTCCTCCATAGGGTGAGTTGTGGCAGTGGGTCAACACCCCATTAATCTCTTCTTCCGGTATGCACCTTCTCAGAATTCCATCCGAACCTCTTTTGAAAAGATACGGCTCATCCCATATATAGAATTTGGCATCATGAATGAGCTTATTCCTCTGTTGTGCATTGAAGTCCTTCGGAATCTTACTGGCGGCTTTTTAATTTGCAATATCCGCAAACCAAGGTGTCACTTGCACCACAAACAACTGTTCATCTGGGAATTCCTCTTGAATTGGCAACTTTGCTTCTGCTTGAACATCTGCTTGTGGAAGCCTAGACAAATGGTCGGCTACCACATTCTCCACTCCTTTCTTGTCCTTTATTTCCAAATCAAACTCTTGGAGTAGTAGTATCCACCTAATAAGCCTTGGCTTGGCATCTTGTTTAGTCATAAGATATCTCAAAGCAGAATGATCAGTGTAGACAGTAGTTTTACAGCCAATCAAGTAGGATCTAAATTTATCAAATGCAAATACCACAGCAAGCAATTCTTTTTCAGTCGTGGTATAATTCAATTGGGCATCATTAAGCACACGACTGGCATAGTAAATGACATGCAACACTTTATTTTTTCTTTGGCCCAAAATGGTTCCCACCGCATAGTCACTTCCATCACACATTAGCTCAAATGGTAAACTCCAACTGAGGTGCAATGACCAAGTGCGGTGGTGAGTTTTTCTTTCAAAACTTGGAAGGCATGCATGCAATCATCATCAAATATAAAAGGAGTATCAGCTACCAAAAGCTTGCATAGGGGTTTCACAATCTTTGAAAAATCTTTTATAAACCTTCTATAAAAACCCGCATGCCCTAGGAAGCTTCTAACACCTTTCACATTTAAGGGAGGAGGAAGTTTTTCAATCACTTCAATTTTGGCTCTATCAACCTCCATCCCCCGTGATGAAATTTTATGCCCGAGAACTATACCTTCCCTAACCATGAAATGACATTTTTCCCAATTTAAAACAAGGTTAGTTTCTTGGCATCTTTTTAGAACACATGCAAGATTATTCAAACAGTTATCAAAAGAATCACCAAACACAGAAAAATCGTCCATAAATACCTCAATAAATTTTTCATTCATATCAGAAAATATGGATAGCATGCACCTTTGAAAAGTGGCGGGTGCATTACACAACCCGAATGGCATTCTCCTATATGCATAGACACCATAGGGACAAGTGAAGGCGGTCTTCTCTTGGTCCTCTGGGTCAACCACAATCTGGTTATACCCAGAGTATCCATCAAGGAAACAATAGAAAGCATGGCCCGCCAACCTCTCTAACATCTGATCAATGAAGGGCAATGGAAAGTGATCTTTTCTGGTGGCCTCATTCAGTCTTCTGTAATCAATGCATACCCTCCATCCAGACACGGTCCTAGAGGGAATAAGTTCATTCTTTTCATTTGCTACCACTGTCATCCCCCCTTTCTTCGGCACAACTTGGGCCAGACTCACCCATGGACTATCGGAGATGGGATAGATAATGCCCGCATCCAACAACTTCACAATCTCCTTCCTCACAACTTCTTTCATATTCGGGTTGAGTCTTCTTTGGGGTTGTCTAACCGGCTTGAAATTTTCCTCCACACGGATTTTGTGCATGCAAAAGGAGGGGCTTATCCCTTTCAAATCGGACATAGACCACCCGATTGCAGATTTGTGCTCCCTAAGCACCCTCAACAGCTTCTCTTCTTCCAAGGAATTCAACCCACTACTGATGATAACTGGGAATGAAGAGTTCATCCCAAGGAAAGCATAACGGAGATGGGATGGCAATTCTTTCAACTCTAGCACCGGTGGGTCACCCTTGTCTTCAATTCTCACATCTTCCACCACTTTGTCTTCATCAGTATTCACAACCAGACAAGCCTCCAGAGATTTAATCATGAGATCAACTTCTTCCGCACATACTTCTTCTTCTACATCCTCTACCATTAGAGCTGCTTCTAACGAATCTTCAAACTTCGGTGCAAACTCTTGTCAGATAATGAATCAATGAGGTCTACTATCATGCATGTGTCCTTGTCGCTTGGGTGTTTCATTGCCTCAAACACATTAAAGGCGACCTTTTCGTCTTGTACCTGAAGCACCAATTCCCCTTGATTGACATCGATCAAGGCTCTTCCTGTTGCTAGGAATGGTCTCCCAAGAATCAGAGGAGTATCACCATCTTGACCATATCTAACACCACAAAATCTGCTGGAAAAATGAATTTATCTACCTTCACCAACAAATCCTCCACAACACCATAGGGATATGTAATGGAGCGGTCCGCGATTGAAGAGAAATCCTGTTGGTTTTACCTCACCAATCCCGACTTCTTGAAAATGGAGAGCGGCATCGATTAATACTTGCCCCTAAATCGCACAATGCTCTCCCTATGTTCGGATGACCAATCGTGCATGGGATAGTGAAGCTGCCCGGTCCTTCATCTTTCTTTGGCAGCTTTCCTTTGAAGTATAGCACTGCACTCTTGATAAGCATCACCGTCTCCTCCTTCCACCTTCTTTTGTTTGTAAGAATCTCTTTCATGAATTTTGCGTAGGAAGGCATCTCTTGTAGAGCTTCAAAGAAACGGGATGTTGATTTGTAGTTTTTTGAATACATCCGAAACTTAGAAAACTCTGCGATCTTTTGCCTCCTTCTTCAACCGTTGGGGGTACGGGATTACTGAAATATGGGGGCAGCTCTTTGGGATTATCAACCTCTTCCGAGAATCTGTCTTTTAGTCTTCTTCTTCGCAAATTCTTCATCAACCAATTTCTCCTCTGCGGTTTTTCAGCTTCTACACCAAAGAGGAATAGAGGTAGTATCTTGGGAAGTTCTGGGTTCTTCATTGTTTACCTCTTCAAACTGTACCTTATCATCTCTAGCTCCTCTTGCCTCTTCTTCTCTTTCTTTTTCTTGTGGGGTTAACACTCTCCCACTTCTTGTGATAATTGCCTTACAATCTTCCTTCGAATTTTTCTCTGTATCTCCTGGCAATTGTCCTTGAGGTCTCTCTGCCATCTGCCTTGCCAGTTGGCCTATTTGATGCTCCAAGTTCTTGATTGAGGCATTTTGATTCTTCATAGTCTCTTGAGTCGCTTGCATGAACTGGCCTAGAATGTTCTCCAATTTGCTTGAACTCTCTTGAGGAGGCTTTGCTTGAGAACTTGAACTTTGCCCTTGTCTCCAACCAAAGTTAGGATGGCTGCGCCACCCCGGATTGTAGGTGTTGGAGTAAGGATCATTTTTAGGCCCTTGGTTGCCCATATAATTTACCTCTTCTTGTCCAGAACTTCCAACCACATTGATCTCACAATTTCCATTTGCATGGTTGCCTCCACAGAAATCACACACTGAAGTACCTTGAACTTGGACAGCTTGTAGTTGAGAATTCTACAGTTGAACCGACCCCAGTTGCTTGGTAAGAATAGCCATTTGTGCTTTGAGAGTGCCAATTTCATCCAGCTCTAGAACACCTCTCTTGACCATTGATCGAGAACTAGGCATTTGATAGTCATTGTTAGCCATGTTCTCAATCAAGTCCTTTGCTTCTTCGGGCGTCTTCTGACTCAATGTCCCTCCCCGCAGCGCTTCAATCATACTTCTTGAATTCCTGTTGAGCCCATTAACAAATGTTGCAACCTGTTGCCATGTCTCCAGTTCATGATTGGGACAAGCTGTGAGTAAGGACTTGAATCTCTCCCAGGCTTCATAGAGTGACTCACCATCCCTCTGTGCAAAGGCATTGATCTCTGATCTCAGCTTGATCATTCTTGACGGAGGAAAGAATCGAGACAGAAACTTGCTCACCAAATCATTCCAAGTGATGATGCTTCCATGAGGATGAGATTGAAGCCATGACTTAGCTCTATCCCTCAAAGAGAAAGGGAAAAGCCTTAACCGAATGGCCTCATCAGAAGCTCCATTTAGCTTGATGGTGTCACACAGCTCAATGAAAGTACCAATGTGAGCATGAGGGTCTTCACTCTCCAAACCTCCAAACTGATTTTGCTGCACAAGATGGAGAAGTGATGCCTTGATTTCGAAATTATTGCAAGCCACTGCGGGTCTCACAATCGGAGTTCCACATCTATCAACTCTAGGGGAAGTGTAGTCCCCCATTGTCCTTCTTGGTGCATTATCTTCAGCCATGGTGACAGCTGGTAATTCAACTAACAGTTCTTGCACTGCAGAGGATGTTCCTTCTCTGTTCTGTCTTGCCTTGGCTTTCTTCCTATTCCTTCTACAGAGTCTCTCGATCTCAGGGTTGAATTGAAGTTCACCTGGGTCGATTGTACCTCGCATACAAGGAACAAACAGAGTAGCGCCGAAAAAACAGAGAAAAACAGAAAAACAACACAAAACAGAAAATTACAGTAGAGAAACAGAAAACAGGAAAGAAAAACAGTAAAAATACCTAAATTAGGAGTCCCCTTTGGTACTCGTGATATTGGCACACCGATCCCCGGCAACGGCGCCAAAAACTTGACACGGACTCGGCAAGTATACCGGGTCGTTGTAAGTTATAAAACGGTAAGACCGGATATCGTTCTCAGGGATCGTGGACAATTACCACTTCGCAAATTAGACTACTATCTAGGCGATCAAATTTTGGAGTGAAGGTAGCTCTATCATCTAACAAGCAAACAAGAATAAAATGTTTTTTTTCTTTTTGGAATTTTTTCAAACAGTTAGAATGCAGACAGAAATGTGAATAACAATTAGATAGAATTGTTAGGGTTAGACTAAGCTAATCCTCCCTCGATTGTTATGAAATGATAACTAACAGAGTTCCTACTTCAATTATGACAATCGAATCTTTTCTAATATACTCAAACCCTAATGTCTTAGGTGGAATGAGCCTAAAATCCCAAATTAAACCCTAATGTCTTAGGTGGATTAATCAGAGAAATTGCATTAAGAATAAAGATTCATAAGATTGCAAGCAGCCAACACCTATGTCTAGATTCTTGGACTACTTGGCATATGATTCATGAGCATGCTTTAACATCAACCTTTCAATTGTCTATCAAAAAAACTAATCATTCCTAAGATGATCAAGCCTAGGAAAGCATTAAGCATAGAATCATACACTCATAAAGAAGAAGGAAACTGTATTATAATCAAGTCATTTCACAACCAAGTTCAGATAAGCAATAATCTAACCCCAACAAGGGGGAGTTTAGCTACACATAATTGAAGATAAAACAAAAGAAAGAGTTACAGAGATGAACAAAGGAGAGAGCTCCATAGAATGTTGCACAGCAGCCACAGCAGCAAAGGTCTTATTTTTAGGTTTTTCTGGATGTCCCTTCTGTTCTGCCCAGAGGTTCTTTTATAACTCGTGACCCGTCACGACCGTGACATCCATCACGGCCAGGCCGTGACGGGTTCTGTCTCTTGCAGTTCTGGCAAAATCAGTCTCTCGCGGGGCGAGAATCCCTTCGCGTCGCGAGCCATTATTTCACGCCCGTGATCTTCATCACGGCCAAGCCGTGATGGGTTCTGACTTGTGGTGGTTTTTGGGTCACGACCGTGATGTACATCACGGCTAGGCCGTGATCGATTCTGACTTTTGGAGGTCTGGCACAATCAGTCTCTCGCGTGGCGAGACTTACTTCGCGTCGCGAGCCATTTTTTCACGCCCGTGATCTCCATCACGGCCAAGTCGTGATGGATTCTGACTTTTGGTAATTTTGGGTCACGGCCGTGATAGCCATCACGGCCAGGCCGTGACAGCTTATGACTTTTGGCCCCATTTTTCTTCAGTTTTCAGGCCTTCTCTTCATCTCAGCTTCCTCATGACTAAATCTTGGGCATTTAATCATAAATCCCTGCAAAACAACACACAATACCACCTTATCCGTTCCAAAGGAAAAACTAAACAAAATCCAACTAAAATGGCCTAACTAAATGCAAATGCATGCAGAAATGTACATGGAAAATGAGGTGAAATCACACTCATCAGTTAGAAACTCAGATTTCCCAACAAGCTAGTACATATTCTAGACCTAAGGGTAGGTTCCCAGGACAACCTGAAGTTAATCCCAATGAGCACTGTAATGCTATATACTTGAGGGGTGATAAGCTTGGGGTGGTTGAAAAGGATGTGGAATGTGAGGAGGACATGAGTGAACATAAAGAGATAGAGCCAAAGTATGTCCCTCCACCACCGTACCAACCCCCAATACCTTTCCCACAAAGGTTGGTCAAGAAAAAGCAAGTAGAAATAGAAACTAAGAGCTCAATTGAGGAGCATGATGCCAAGATAAAAACTAATATGCCTCCTAAACTAAAAGATCCAGGAAGTTTCTCTATGGCTTGCTCAATTGGAGAGGTGAAAATAGACCAAGCCTTATGTGACTTAGGGGCTAGTGCGAGTTTGATGCCGCTTACTATCTTTGAGAGGTTAGGAACCAAGAAATTGAGTCCATCCGAATCCTCTATACAATTTGTGGATGGCTCAACTAAAACTCCTCTAGGCATACTAGAGAATGTTCCCATAAAGGTAGGAAAATTTTTCATTCCTACCGATTTCCTGGTGTTGGATATGAATGGGAATTCTAAATTCCCTATCATTCTTGGAAGGACATTCTTGGCCACAGCTGGAGCAATAATAGATGTAAAAAATGGCAAGCTCTCTTTAAATGTAGAGGAAGGTAGGGTAGATTTTGATTTGACTAACTCATATAACAACCCTCAATTTGAGAGTCATGTGTGCAAGATCGATATAATGCCTCCAGAGGTGAAGGAAGAGCTTAACATGGAAGCAACTCCGAAGCTTTGCATGACAAATGATGATGAAGTTGGAATTGCTCATCATGAGGAGTTAAAACTTCCGCCGGAAGGAAGTAAGGCCATGAAACTCAGAGTGAAGAGAGCAAAGCGAAAGTACAATTGGCCATACGAACAAAATAGGATCTTTGAAGGACTTCCATGGAAGAGAGGTGTTCTTGCACTTCCAAGCCCAGCTGATCCCGGTTGATTGAAGGGAGTATAGTCAAGCTTAAGACCGTAAATAAGCGCTTCTTGGGAGGTAACCCAAGTTTCCTTTCCCTTTTCCATTTGTTTTTAAATTTTGTTTTTGAATAATTTGAGGAGATTAAAAGAAGAAAGATCACTAATTGATGGTTTTGCCAAGTATTTTCAGGTTATGAAAGCAGTAAGAGCAAAAAGGCAAGGAAAATAAAGTCAGAAGTCATCACGCCCAGGCCGTGACGGTGGTCACGGCCATGATGAGCTAACTAAAGAAGATCAGAAAGGATCACGGCCCAGCCGTGATATCCATCACGGGCGCGATGAGAAGGACCCTGAAGATCAAAGTGTATCGCGGCCTAGCCATGATGGAACTCACGACCGTGACAAGCCAGCTCCTATAGACCAGAATTGATCACGGCCTAGCCGTGATAAGCATCACGGCCGTGACATATTTTCCAACAGCTCTTTGACTAGCATTTGAGCCAGCACCCTCCACCACCTCGGTGAGTTGTTCCATTTTTCTCCTCCCTCCGACTTGATTATTTACATTGGGGACAATGTAAGTCTTTAAGCTTGGGGTAGGGGTATTTTTGCATTTTTGCATTTTTCATGTTGCATTCATATAGGCATAGTTCTGTATGATCACATGATTAGATTGCCCTTTGCTTAGAGTATGCATCCAATTGTGAGAACTTGGTGCCAAATGAATTGAGACAGTGAATTTTTGAACCCAATTTTTGTATTCTTGTGATAAGGCTAAAAATAAAAATGCTTGAGATGATCTTTTGATAGTTGATAATTAGCATGTGGTTCCTTAGATTTGTGTTTCTCATTGATTTTAAACTACTAAATGTGAGATTTTTGAGCCTAAAAGGGGTACTCACTAAATCTACCCCATTCTTTGTGATTGAGTGTTTTATTCCTCTTGGATTGTGTTCTCTAGAACTTGACTTGAAACCGTTTTGAAACTTAAAATTTTTTGAAAAAATATTTGAAAATGATTGAGGAACTAGGTATTTTTTTTGGCCTTCTGAGCTTTTATTGATTAAATGCTACCCCTTAGTTGCCCAATTTTGAGCCTAAAGGAATAAAATGCTTTTCTTGGTACCTTGAATTATTTTGATGAATGATGCTTGGTATGACACCTTTTAAAGTATTGCAAAAAGGGTAAAAAGGTAGTTTGAAAAATAAATTGTGGGATGAGAAAGTTAGAAAAATATTTCTCTTAAGTTGAAAATCTCCCCTTCTCCAAATAAATAAAATAAAAAAAATAAAAAAATTGGAGAAGGGGATGAGAAAAAGAAAGTGAGAAATAAAATAAAAATAAGAATAAAAAGAAAGAAAGAAAGAAAGAAAGGTGGAAAAGTAAACTAAAGCCCAAAAAGGTATTTTAGAAGGTTGTCATGCTTTGTATTGTTTGATATTTTGTTTAGCCTTCTTAAAATTCCCTTTTCTTGATTTCCCCACCTAACAATTAATCACATGGCCCCATTACAACCAAAATAAAGACCTCTTGATTCTTATGTGTTTTCATTAATAAATTAAAGTAGAGATTTGGTTAATAGTCAAGCTTATGGTAGAATACCTTCCTTGAGGAAATTGAGCGAATTGTCATACGTCCTTAAACACTTGAGTGAGGTGAGAAGAGTGCCCGAATTAGTGAGAGGCATGAATCTGGAAAACCTAAGCTTCTAATTGGACTTGAAATTGATTGTCTCTTGGTTACTTATTTGAACATGCCTATTACTTGGATTAGTTACTCGGGTTCTTGGTTCACTATCCATGATCTGATTGTTTATATTTTCTGGCCTTAGTGATTGCTTGAGGACAAGCAAAATCTTAAGCTTGGGGTGGTTTGATGAGTGTGATTCCACCTCATATTTCTTTATCATTTTGCATGCATTTTCATATAGCTTAGGCATATTTAATTTGATTTTGGTTAGTTTTTACCTTGGAATGGGTAAGGCGATTTTGTGGTGTTGTTGTGTAGGGATTAAGGATTAAAATGCTCAAGATTAACCATGATGGAGCTTGCATGAAGATGGGGCTTGAAAAGTAAGGAATATGAGCCAAACAGAGCCCATGTGATGACCATCATGGCCATGATCGAGTAGAGCTAAAAAGAAAGAAGGCTAAAGTCAGAAATGGTCACGGCCTGACCGTGATGTCCATCACAGCCGTGACATGCCAACTGAATCAGACCCTCACAGGCAGAACTGATCACGACCTAGCCGTGATGGTGGTTGATCAGCCTCTGGCTCATCTAGTTTTATGGCTAGTATGACCAGGGTTTTGTGCAAATTATATCCTATTTTCACCCGAATTAGATTAGATTGTCCTCAAGCAAGGTTTTGAGTCTCTAGAGTAGTTTTAGGTTAATTTAGCTAGTTTTGAGTTAAAATAATACACTTATGGTTATTTCCTTGTTTTCAGGTTAAGTAGAAGTTGAGAGAATAAAGAACAGGGGATTCGCCCCACGACTACCCTTCTCGCCACGCGACCCCGAAGCCTGACTGTTCCAAGAAAATGCAAGGTCTCTGGTTCGCCCCGCGAAGAAGGTCTCGCCCCGCGAGTCTTGCAACCCTGAAAAGTCAGAGACGATCATGGCTTGCCCGTGTTGAAGGTCACGGCTGTGGCAGTTTTGAAGTTGAAGAGTCTCGCCTCGCGATCCTGGAAGTCAGAAAGCATCACGGTTGGCCCCTGATGTTCATAACGGGCGTAACAAGAAGACTCTTCAGTTCCTCGCCTCGCGAAGGATTGTTCGCCTCGCGAGAATACCAAAGGTTGCAGACTGTTCACAAGAATCGCGTCGCGAGAGAGGCTTCGCCTCACGAATAGGCTTAATTTCTGACTAGTATAAATTGATGTTCTGAACAGTTTGTAGGGACTTTTGCTTCTCCATTGTCTGTTTTACATTTTTCTCTGTGTGTTTTCGTTTTTGTTATGGAGAACTAAGTTTCTAGGATTGATCTATTGTAATTGATTTCCATATGCTTGAGGTTCTTGTATTTCCTGTTTTGTATGTTTTTTCCCTTTTCAATGCCATGCTTTATATTTCTGTTTGCTTAATTCAAGAGTATATTGTATTGTGTTGATTTAATTCCGGTGATATCATGTTCCTATAATTAATCGCATCTGCTTAATTTGCGTGTGTACGTTTCGTGTTCGCTTAGTTCACGAAGGGCTTAACCCCGTTTGCTTAATTCGGGAATAGGGACATGTATCTGTAATAGTGGTTTTGCTTGTAAATCGTTGTTACAACCGGGAGGGGATTAAAATCTGCTTAGGGCTTGGAAATTGCATGAACCTATGATAGTTGGGAAATCAAGAGCAATAGATTAATCTGTTTTTGGCCATTTGATAACCTTTTTAAACTGCCTTGTTTTTAACTGCTCTGTTTTGTTTATTTGCTTCCCAATCCAAACCCCCCCCAAAACTGATTTTTGTGGAAAATAACACTTTAAGAGTCCTTGAGAACGACATTCGAGTTGTCGCTCTATACTACTGTTTTAAAAACCCGCTCGTCCTTTTTGGCGCGTGCGCGACAACGCGACCAAAAATTGGCGCCGTTGCCGGGGACTCTGATTTGTTATTTTTCGCATTTTTTTTATTTTCTTTTCTTTCTTTTATTTTCTGTTTTTGTTTTGAATTGGTCTGGCTACTAGGTCTAATTGCCCTGAACTGTGTGATTTTGACCCGAAAATTGAAAGAACACTGCACACACTCCGTAGAGAATTTCGGGCCAGCTCTAGTAGTGATTCCAATTTCAAAACTGTTTTCGAAAACATGGGAGACCAGAGGACATTAAGACAGCTTGCTGCCCCTGATGTCAACTATAATGGATTGTGTATTTCATATCCTGGTGCTGATACTCCTTTTGAACTGAAATCTGGTTTTATTCACTTGTTGCCCAAGTTTAATGGTCTTGCAGGTGAGGATCCACACAAGCACTTGAAGGAATTCCAAGTTGTATGCTCCACAACCTCGAGATCGGAGGAGTCACCGAGGATAGTATCAAGTCAAGGCTTTTCCGTTTTCACTCCGGGAGCTGCAAAAGATTGGCTATTGTATCTTGAGCCCAACTCCATCACCACTTGGAATGATTTGAAGAGGGTTTTTCCGGAAAGATACTTTCTGCTTCAAGAGCTGCTTCAATAAGAAAAGAAATATGTGGCATCGAGGCAAGGGAATGAATCGCTAGCTGAATATTGGGAAAGGTTCAAGCATTTGGTATACAGATTGCCCCAAAGACCAAATTTCCGAACGACTCCTCGATCCAAGACTTTTATGAAGGATTGCTTTAGATGGATAGGAATCTTTTGGATCTTGCTAGTGGGGGAGCATTAGTTGATAAGACCCCACTGCTGCCAAGCAACTCATTGAGAATATGTCATTGAATTCCCAGCGATTCACTACCGTAAGAAATTCAGTTGAAACAAGAGGTGTGCATGAGATTCATAGGTCATCTTCCAACCAGACACCGCCATTGAGAATAGATTGGATGAGCTGACTTCTTTTGTAAGGCAATTGGCAATAGACGAGTTCAGCCTGCAAGGTTATGTAGCATCTGCAATTCACCCGAGCACCCACATGATCTATGCCCCATCCGAGGGAAGAGTTTGTCGCTGAAGTATCTCAAGCTTATGCGCTTAATCCATATAGTCAAGGAAACAGTCGAGAATCGGTACAAGCACTCCGGACCCTCTCAACAAATAGGTACCATCCCAGCTGGAGTAATCATCCTAATCTGCGGTATGGGAACTCATCCCAACAACAACCGATGGCACCTCAGAATCCTCCTCAAGTGACCACCTCTGCACCTTCTGGACCTTCATTGGAGGACATGTTCAAGCAATTGACTTCACAAATGAATGCACAAATGACTACACTTTTCCAGCAGCAAATGGGACAGTTCCAGGCACAAACAAGTGCTAGCATTCAAGATTTGAGGACACAGATTGGACAGATGGCCACGGACATAAATAACATAAAGCAAGCTCAAAGAACAACCCAGCTGCCAGCACAACTAGTGATAAATCCTAATGCCTCCAACCCTAATGTGAGTGCCATATCTCTGAGATCTGGAAAAGTTGTCGAGGCCACCTCTGAAAAAGTTGAAGCAACTGTTGGGGTAACTCCTGAGCCTATTGTTGAGGTTGAAGTTGAGAAGGTATACAGACCACCAATCCCATTCCCACACAGATTACAGAAAAATTTGAAGAGTGGTGGTGAAGACAAGGAGAAGGAAATTCTTGATGTTTTAAGAAAGGTAGGTGTTAATATCCCACTGTTGGATGTGATCAAGCAAGTGCCCAAGTATGCCAAATTCCTGAAGGATCTATGCACCAACAAGAGGAAGATGAAGAATAATGAGAGGGTTGATTTGGGGAGAAATGTCTCAGCTCTTATCCAGTATAAGCCAGAAAGAGTTCTTTGTTATAGCCCCTACTCAGGCACTACCACAGAAGTGCAAGGATCCAGGCGTATTTACTATTCCATGCACTATTGGAGACAGGAAGTTTGAAAATTGCATGCTGGATTTGGGAGCCTCTATCAATGTCATGCCTACCTCCATCTTTAACAACCTTGATCTTGGTCCCTTGAAATATACAGGTCTCACCATTCGGTTGGCCAACAGACCGCAGTCCCGCCCCATGGGAATGGTGGAAGATGTGCTAGTGCAAGTTGATGATCTGATCTTCCCAGCTGACTTCTACATCCTGGACATGGCAGGAGAGACACATTCCAGTAAATCACCAATCATCCTGGGCCGACCATTCATGAAGACAGCTAAGACTAACATTGATGTTGATGATGGGACCATGTCTATGAAGTTTGGGGATATAGTTGCAAAGTTTAACATATTTGATGCTATGAAACATCCAGTGGAAGAGCACTCTGTTTTCCACATAGAGCTGCTTTCTGAGACTATTGAGGACACCCATGAGGACTTGTTTTCTAATTTTCCATTTATTCTTGGCTTTGATGATATTTCTGCATGTCCTGATTGTACTAACGCTAACCATTGTGTGGTTTGTGCTGAGATTGCTGCATGTTTAGCAGGTGATAAATTTGTCAGTGCAGTGGGTGAGAAACGTGCAGAAGATGAAGCAGCACCGGAGGCCCTCCCTACCTATCTGCCACCTCCCCCTGCGAAGCCACCAGAGGAAATGGATTTTGCACCATGGATAGTTCAAGGGATTGAAGCCAAATTCTATTGGGAGGACTTTGTTGATGAAGCGGTCGTCTTTGACCCAAGAGAAGGTGATGAGTCCGCCGCATTGAGCACGGTCACCAAAAGTGTCAAGTGTTTACTCATATATCAAGGCTGCAAGTCATGGAACCATGAAATGAACTCTACCTCTTTGGCCTTAGACTACAAGAAATGGGACCCAAGTGGCAGCTTCCGCATACACTGCACTTGATCAGGGAGTACTCTTTTCCTTTCCCTCACTCTGATTGTATAGTTCGTTGTTCATTGGGGACAATGCATGTTTTAAGTGTGGGGGAGGGAACTAGTTGTAGTTTTTGTTTTGTCTTGTTTTTGATTTTCCTTTTCTTTGAATAAAACTCCTGAATAATTTGAGAAGCTCAGGAATATTTGTGTGTTGAGTATTTTTTGTTGGCAAGTTTGATGGATTTTGATTGATGTTGCACAGATTGCTTGCATGATTGATATGTGATGATTCCCCCTAGGCTGAAAAACTTTTGTTTTTGAAAAGTGATTCCCATGTGAAATTGAAAACTGAACTTTGGGATTTTGTTATGATGACATGACTTATGATAAGTTTGGGGTGATAGGGAGCACACACTAGGGATAGAATCTCTGTCAAACAATTTGCATGAATGTCCAGGTGAGGTTTTGAGCCTCCAACATGTTTTAAACTGTGTGAAATCACTTTCAAGTTGCATTTCCCTGAATTTGCTTGAATCTCTTTATGATTTGCATGATTATGTGTTTGCTTCAAATGATTTAGGCATTTTCTTTGTAAATAGCTACTTAGCCTAAAAATAACCAACTCCTAATGCATGTTCCCTAGTTAGCCCCATTGAGCCTATTAGCCTGTTAATTCTTGATAACCTAATGGTATAAGCCCAAAAATCTGGAAAACCATGTTAACCCGATCTTAGGATTAGGAGAGCATGTAATCTTAGAATGGGTGCAAGAAACTAAGTTTGGGGTGGCTGCAAGGTGTAATATGTTGTTGGGATTGAAAAAAAAAATACAATAAAAAGGTTGGAGCCAAAGGCTTGTAAAAAAAAAAAAAAAAAAGAAAAGAAAAGTGTAAAAATGATAAAAATAAAAGAGGCTGTAGTCACCCAAGGCATAAAGAAAAAAATGAGAAAATGAACTTGAGTAGAAATTCAAAGTGTAAATAATGTTCATGCTCTCTTAGTTCCTAGGGTCTTCAGCCTAGTACCTTTGTATATCCTACCCTTAGCCAGGCCCCATTACAACCCATAAAAGACCTTTTGATGTTGCTTGCATGTTTTCTGTGGGAACCATTTTGAGATGAAAATCAAATTTATGGGAAGTGTTCTTAAAAGTGAAATTGAGTGCAATGTTAATAGCCTGACACAAACTGAGTGATTGAGTGAACAAATAATGCCCTTGTGAGGAAGGCAGTTGTTTGGATTTGGTGATCTCCCTATTGTATGTAACTTAGATCCCCTTCTTAGATTAATGATTGTTTGATTGATGAAATTCTCAAATGTTTAGAATAAATGAATGTGGGGATTGCTTTGTTTGAAAGGGGGGGGGACAATGAAGAAAACTGTTTTGATGAAGTTGCTTGAATTTGTGCAATGATGATTGAATCTTTTAAGCTTGCCAGGTCTTGAGTCTTTTTGATTTTTGAGTCTTAGTTTGCTTGGGGACAAGCAAAGTTTAAGTTTGGGGTATTTTGATAAGCCTCTGGCTCATCTAGTTTTATGGCTAGTATGACCAGGGTTTTGTGCAAATTATATCCTATTTTCACCCGAATTAGATTAGATTGTCCTCAAGCAAGGTTTTGAGTCTCTAGAGTAGTTTTAGGTTAATTTAGCTAGTTTTGAGTTAAAATAATACACTTATGGTTATTTCCTTGTTTTCAGGTTAAGTAGAAGTTGAGAGAATAAAGAACAGGGGATTCGCCCCGCGACTACCCTTCTCGCCACGCGACCTCGAAGCCTGACTGTTCCAAGAAAATGCAAGGTCTCTGGTTCGCCCCACGAAGAAGGTCTCGCCCCGCGAGTCTTGCAACCCTGAAAAGTCAGAGATGATCACGGCTTGCCCGTGTTGAAGGTCACGGCTGTGGCAGTTTTGAAGTTGAAGAGTCTCGCCTCGCGATCCTGGAAGTCAGAAAGCATCACGGTTGGCCCCTGATGTTCATAACGGGCGTAACAAGAAGACTCTTCAGTTCCTCGCCTCGCGAAGGATTGTTCGCCTCGCGAGAATACCAAAGGTTGCAGACTGTTCACAAGAATCGCGTCGCGAGAGAGGCTTCGCCTCACGAATAGGCTTAATTTCTGACTAGTATAAATTGATGTTCTGAACAGTTTGTAGGGACTTTTGCTTCTCCATTGTCTGTTTTACATTTTTCTCTGTGTGTTTTCGTTTTTGTTATGGAGAACTAAGTTTCTAGGATTGATCTATTGTAATTGATTTCCATATACTTGAGGTTCTTGTATTTCCTGTTTTGTATGTTTTTTCCCTTTTCAATGCCATGCTTTATATTTCTGTTTGCTTAATTCAGGAGTATATTGTATTGTGTTGATTTAATTCCGGTGATATCATGTTCCTATAATTAATCGCATCTGCTTAATTTGCGTGTGTACGTTTCGTGTTCGCTTAGTTCACGAAGGGCTTAACCCCGTTTGCTTAATTCGGGAATAGGGACATGTATCTGTAATAGTGGTTTCGCTTGTAAATAGTTGTTACAACCGGGAGGGGATTAAAATCTTCTTAGGGCTTGGAAATTGCATGAACCTAGGATAGTTGGGAAATCAAGAGCAATAGATTAATCTGTTTTTGGCCATTTGATAACCTTTTTAAACTGCCTTGTTTTTAACTGCTCTGTTTGGTTTATTTGCTTCCCAATCCAAACCCCCCCCCCCCCCCCCCAAAACTGATTTTTGTGGAAAATAACACTTTAATAGTCCTTGAGAACGACATTCGAGTTGTCGCTCTATACTACAGTTTTAAAAACCCGCTCGTCCTTTTTGGCGCGTGCGCGACAGCGCGACCAGTGGTCACGGTCGTGACAGACCAAACAGTGAAGCAACCTCCAAGGCAGAACCCGTCATGGCCTGGCCGTGGCCGTGACGGCCATCACGACCATGACGCGTGATATATGGATCTTTAGAAACTGATTTGATCTGAAATTGTGGTTGCTTGGGATTCAAGTTACCCTAGTCTATAAATAGAGCACTTAGGCTCGAAAATAGGGGACTTTTGAGAGGGACTTTTGGGCTGCTACCTTAGGCAAAATTAGGATTTCTCTTCTTCTTCTTCTTCTCCTCTCTTAGGTTTTCTTTCATGTTTTTTTTTTGTTAATCAAGCTTGCCACGACCATGGCCATGCTTGAGTAGTAGTTTTATTTCTATAGATTGGGGCTATGCCCAAGATTTGTTTTATGTTATGAATTGATGTTTTCCTTTGTTAATTTCGATTTCGCTTTTGATTTGGTTTCTATCGCGTGAATTACTTGTAAATCTGGTGCGCACTTATTTGCATGTCATAGATACACTAAGGAGGAACCTAGCAATGAACTTAGGTGTTGGATCTATAGGAATCAAACTTAGGACTTAAATCACGAGAGTTAGAAGCGGTCCTTCGAGGGTTCACGAATTGTCACAAAGCTTAAAGGGTTCAATCTAAATTCAATTACCACGAGAGTAGGGGTTGGTTTAATTGGGCACGGTTTTTGTAACCCGAGAGGGAGCATTAACTTATTTAGGATAAATTCGGCTTCAAAGAAATTTTGATAATTAACAAGGGATAGTCAATTTGGTAACATGAACAATCTTGTTGGTAGTCCAATTCCTAGGAATCTCTTTAGATTTGGAAAACCCCAAAATGATTTACTTTCTGTTTTAATTGATTGCATTCCTAAATATATGATTTTCTAAGTTATTTCTTATTACAAAAATCAGATCTTTTCAAAATCCCTTTTTTATATAGTCCAGTTTAATTGGTTTAATAATTAGTTGTTATTTGAGATCACGGTCTCTGTGGGATCGATCTTTTTATTACTTGGCGACGAATCCGGTACACTTGCCGGAATCCATGCTATCACTTCACTATTTTATAAAATCAAAATCTAATGGAAGCGTTATTTTAAGATTCAAATTGTGATTTAATTCATAATTAGAGGTTATTGAGAAATCATTTTCTGATCATGAATTTATAAATCACATCATTTTCAAATGTGAATATCATTAATATTGTGGTAATACATCCTTGATTTTGTTTGATTGAAAAATTAATTGAGGATCAATTTTTGAAATTTAAATGAGCATTAAATTTATTATATCACTTTAATATCTTTTGAATGTCATAATTAAGGGAACTCAAGTTTTGAGATTTTAAATTCAAAATTCAAAATTCAAAATTCAAAATAATTTTTTATTATTTTCAAAATTTTAAATTAGGGAAATATATTTTGAAATTAAAAAATCATCATTTCATCATAAAATCAAAATCTGATTCAAAAAGTATTAATTAATTCATGATTACACTTTATTGGAAAATTAATTCTTATCATGAGTTAACAAACCACATATTTTCAAATTAGAAAATTTATTAAGATTGTGGTGATAAATCCTTAATGTTAATTGATTCAAAAATTTATTAAGGATCAATTTTGAAATTTAAATGATCAACATTTTTTTTCAAAACTTTTTGGTTAATTTCGAAAATATAAGGTGATATAATTTGAAATTTAAAAACCATCTATTTTATGGAAAATCTTAATTGCACCATAAATGTTTAGATGAAATTCAATTCATTTGTGGTTAAGAAGAAACCAATTCAAATGAGTTTGACACATCTTTTATTGAGATATTTCTTCTTTCCAAAAAACTATTCAAGTTTTTGAATTCAAATCTGAAATTTACTTTTGGTGCTAATTTCGAAAATTCTTTGATTATTTTAAATTTAAATACTCTTATGGAAAGCTTCAATTATACCATAAGTAATTAAATAGACATTTATTGAAATTGTGATTAAAAATGAGAAAATTGAAGAGATTGTCATATTCTCAAATTGAACATTTAGTCCTGCCAAAATTATTCAAGATTTCAAATTTCAAATTTTGAATTAAAAATTCAAATTTTTGGCTATTTCAAAAGTTTATGATGATATAATTTGAAATTCAAAATTTTCTATTTTATGAAAATATTTTATTCTACCACAAATACATAAATGAAGATCTATTAAGATTGTGGTTAATAAAGAAAGTTTTTAAAAGCGTTTGGCATATTTTATTTGAATATTTCTTTTTGCCAAATGAAGATTTCAAATCCAATCTTTTATGATTAATTTCGAAAATCTAAATAATTTTGGAATCTAGGTGATTAATTTTAATTCAAATTTTCTGATGCTATGAAAAGTTTTAACTATACCACAAATAATTAAATAGATATTTATTAAGAGTGTGGTTAATGAGTTTGGCACATCCTCTATTTGAATATTTCTAATTGCCAAAATAGTTCAAGATTTCAAATTCAAAATTCAAATTCTTTTCTATGACTAATTTTGAAATTTATTGAATTTGAAATTTATATGATTAAATATAAATGAAAATTTCTATAATTTTATGGAAATCTTTGACTACACCACAAGCAATTAAAATTTATTATGATTGTGATTGTCATTAATAAAGAAAAATTTAAACCAATCACGCATTGAATGAATGCTTGTGTATGCATCCTTATTTTCACCTTATTGCTTCTAATCTGTGTGTTGAAGTGTGAAAATAGGCTACAAGTTGTCTTCCAAAGAATCTTGCTAAGTTCTGGAATTTTCGAAGCAATAATCAATTATAGACAGGAGATAATTGATTACAGAAAAGTCATTAAGCCACAAATCGATTATGACAATTGATTACATGTGAAAGGGGGAGAAACCACAAAAGTAGAGGAGTCCTAATCGATTACAATAATTGATTACACAAAGAAGGAACAAACCAGAAGAGTTATAATCGATTGCAACAATAGATTATGAGGAGCACAAATAATGGATTATGAAATTCAAACAATCAATTATGAAAGTCTAATTATCGATTATATTGTGACTCATGGAGATTAAGATACCAAGGTTCAAAATGGGTTATCTTGACAAAACCGGTGATCTTTATCCTTATTCCTCATAATGACTTAGTTGCAATATGTATTGAATTTATGAAATCATCATAGACATGTCATAGAGATTTTAAATGCAATACATATATGATAATCATTACAAGACATGTTTTATGCCTTCACATATTCAATGTTATGCCTTTCTAGCTATACTTATCTCCTCAAATTTGCTACATATAACGGTCATATAACTTGGTAATCTTGACACATAGACATGCTTAAACCAAGTTTTTGAACTAAAATTCATTTGTGAAAATTTCATTCCGAATTAACTGACTTGTTGATAATGTGATATATGCTCTACATATTATCTATCAACATATGTCTTGCTCATAGATGTGCTTAAACCATATTTGATGCTAACCTCTATTTTGAGAGCTCTATAAGTGTCAAAATACAACAATCAATTTTTGGAATTACAAGCACATATGGACAAAAGGAGAATTGAATATAGATGAGCATTGAAAGATCTTCTTCCGGCAACATGAATGGAAGAATTCAAGGGAAGATAATGCAAGTGCAAAAGTTAGACGCAAACAAGGAGCACCACATTATATCTAACCCAATAAGTTTCTCAATCCCTAATCTCATGATATTCTATTTTGTGGATTGTTTAATACTTGTTGAGATTAAATGTGTTTCTACTCTCTTCTCTCATAAATGAAATGATTTCTTGAAAAACTATTTTTGAAAGGAGGAGAAATATTTGCATGTTTAAGGGAAAACATAGGAACACAAAATTGTATACTTGTCAAAGGGGAAGAATTTTTTTTAAACTTGTTATATCTCTAAAATTCTCTTCTTGAAAGTTTGCATGTTTCATCTCTAGATGCCAAAATTGAAATAGGTGAGATGACTCTATGAGATAAGCTAAATTGTGATTAAATCTATTTTTTAGATAACTATGAGCTTTATATGGAATAAAGATTAATAACAATGGCCAAAAAGTGATAATTTTCGAAATTTTTTGAACAATGGTCATTATATCAAGTGGTTATAACAATTAAGTGTGATTTTTGTGCTGCTTTATATGAATGCATGATTTAGGGGGAGTGGATTTGAATATATGCATAAAGTGAGGGGGAGTAGAGCATAAAAATGAGATGAGAAGTCTGATATTTCTTATTTATCTGCTCTAACCCTATTATTGAGCAAATCCCTCCATGAGATTGTCATCATAAAAAAGGTGGAGAATGTGAATATATGCCTTGACATGACTAATATGTTTTGATGATTGACAACTGGAGAAGAGCAAGATTTATCTAAGCCTTGATAATTGACAAAAGGGGAAGTCAGAAGGACTTAATTGTAAAAAGCGGCAAAAGGACTTGGAAGCAATCAAGATGGGTTTAAGGGAAATTTTACTATTTGTATTGCTTGTTCTAGAAAATGATGTAAATGGTAAGTAAAGCTCTCATAATTAAAACTGGTCACACACACTTTAAATGAGCTTTCAAAGTAAAACTTAAATGGCTTTTAAATGAACTTAAATGAGTAATCAATTCCAGCCTTTAAGTTTTTCAAATCCAAATTTAATTCGAGGAATAATCGATTAGTATAATCAATTATCAAGCTCTTAAAATATGCTTTAATGAGTAATTAATTATAGAGTTGCTGTGTTTTCGAAATTTGAATTTGAAATACAATAATTGATTATGGTAATCGATTATGCCATTATGAACACGTTTTTTAGATTCAGCTTAATTGGCCTTAAATGCTTTTAAATGAGTATTAATTATTTTGAGTTGTTAAGTTTTGAATTGGAATTTATATAATCGATTATGATGTTTGAAAAATCGATTATGGCTTTTTGAAATGCAAGACAGATAATAGATAATCGATTAGTATAATTGATTATGCCTTTTAATAGTAAAATGGATTTTACACAGAGAACAAGTAATCGATTATCCTAATCGATTATGCCCTGACTGTTTGAAGAACGCACCTTTTGATTTGAGTTAAAATAATTGATTATGTGTTTGAAATAATGGATTACCACGTGACTAAAAGTGTTTTAAAATGGGCTTAACCTAATTGCTATGGACATAATCTTTTCTCTATAAATTGGAATGATAGGCAGCCATTTAAAAGAACACTCACTAATATTATTTGAACTGAAGCTCTGTCGAAATCATTTTCTATCACTCTCACTACTCTTACACTTTGATAAAATTATATTGAGAGAGCTTTAAACCATATAGGTGTCTTTGTATCTTGTGCTTCAATTTGTTTTTGTTCGCACTAATCAGAGTGCTTTATATCGGTAAGAGTCGGATTGACTCAAACCATCTTTTCTACACCTTTCTTACAAGAGAGAGTATATCTCTTATAGGTGTTTCTTGGATGTGATTCCCAAGTGTTGTCAAGAGAGGGTATATCTCTTGGGATTTTGTTTGAGGCTCATTCACTGAGGGAGGTAATATTCCCGGTCTGTGAGGAGTGCTCTTCTTTGTAAAGGTTCGAGCTGCGCTTGTTTAAAAGCTAGTGTTTGAGGCTCTTACACAAGGGATAGTATGAGATTTGTGTTAAGGCTTCTCGGAATTGTAAAGGTTCTAGTTGATCCTGTTTAAAAACTAGAGTTGATTGAAAACCCTTGGTAGTATTGCCTTGGGGACTAGACATAGGCCACGTGGGTAGTCTGTGGCCGAACCAGAATATATCGTTGTGGTCATCTTCTTTCCCTATCTCTTTTATTTATGTTTTGTCTTTTGCAAAAACCCTTTTACTTGCACGCGACAACGCTTTAATTTGAAAAGAATTTAATATCTGCTGCAAATTATGTTTATATTTGAAAAGGGTTTTTGTTTTATCGAAAAAGATTTCATTTTTACTTAAAACCCAATTCTCCCCTCTCTTGGGTGATGGTTGCCACGACCAACAATTCCTCTCCACCTTCTCTCTAGAACTCATCATCCTCACCACCACATCACCACCACACCTCCACCATTAACCACCACTTTTCACCATCATACCTTACATGAAAATGAACCTCCTCACCTAGATAAACAACAATCTCTACTTGGAATCATCAACAAACATCTCAATCCCTCACTTCCTCTCTTGGCCGAATCATCATCATAGTGCAAGGAGTAAACTTTTTGTCATCTACACTCCAAAAACACCTAATATTCAAAGCTAAGGGTAAGAATTTCACATGCTTGTCCATTCCTTGTCATTTCCTTCAATGCATGTGAGTTAATCTTTCATTTTCTCTCTAGATCCAAACTTAAAGGTTAGAACTTGGAGCTTGGAGTCAAGACCTCATCTTGGACAAAGAAGTCTCAAGGGGGTATATTCGGCCTATATGAGTTTTATGGGTTTGAAGTTGATTTTTGATGAATGACTTGCTTGCATGTTAATATCTATGCTTGAATACTTGAATGAAATGTTGTTTGCCTTAAAATGTGATGTTGACCGAATTACCCACATGTATGAGTGTATGAATATATGTTCTTGATGATATGAAAATGAATGATGCATGAATATGTATTGATGATGCTTGGCCGAATGCTATGATAGAGGCCAAGGGTAGCAAGTAAATTTTGCAACAAGAATGATATGAGGCCAATTGATGCAAACCAAGAATGATGTCGAATCTCATGCCAAATTGATTTTTGATGAAAATCTTATTTTCATTAGTGATGAACCAGTTGACTTGTTTTGGCTGTATCTTAAGCTATGGATCTCCGATTGATGCATTCTTTGGTGGTTGGAAAGCTAAGGAAATTATCTACAAATCATATCTCAAGCCTCTTGACCTGATTCAGCTTCTATCATGATGCAAAACGGGCTGGAAGTTTAATACGAATATTTACACGAGTTTATTAGTCTTTTATGTATTTTGTTAATTATGGAGGGTTACACTTTTAGTGTGAGAAGTAAGTGTGGCTGCTACATAATGGAAGGGAGAGAGAATAATAAACTCACCATTTAGTGGCTGAGTTAATTTGAGAGTTAAGTTAGTCATTAGTTGTTGAATTATGTGAATCATTAGTTGGGGGTTATGGAATATGGGGAATACGATGTAAATCAAAAGTGGGCAGCCATGTGCCTATATGTTTCATGCCTAACACATTGGAATAATAACTTGGAAGTTGATTTTGGATTAAATCCATTTTTGTGAGAATTTTGTTCTCCTTGGTTCTTGGTTGAGCCAACCTTTGTTTTTATCAAGAATCCAAGATTCTTGTGGCGAACTTCATTGGCTTATCAAACTCTCTAGTTTGTGGCACCATCATCATCTCTTTCTCATCCATTTTTGTTTCTTTCTTCAATTTAATTTGGTTACAAATTTGGTTACACGAATTTCTTGTTTAAAATTCAACCATAAGATCATCTCCAAAGGCAACCTATCCTTTGGTTGTCATCAGCTATGCTTGTGAGTAGCTTGTTGATTTTACTTGTTATGCTTGGATGAACAAGTAAACAAATGATAAAACACATAAAGCCATGAACTTGCAATTTTTGGCCCTATGGCCGTGAGCATCACAAGAGAAAAAAGAAGATTTTAGTTGATTTAAGGACCATAAACAAGTTCTAATGTTAAGACATAAAAGTGTTGAATTAAAGTGTACATAAAAAGAGAATCTTGGAAAAAAAATGAATTGATTTGGCATGATGAACATCATGAACACCTTCATAGTGTTCTTGATATGTTCCTGGTAAGAACTTGGAAAAGTTAAAGTTTGATCCTTTCAAACTCAAGTTGTTAAGTCCAAGATGTTTAAGGATAAACTAATTTTAAAATAAATGGATAAGGTAATCCAAGTTGGCTTGTGGGGAAATGCCAAATGGCATGTGTAATCTACCCTAGATTAATCCAAGAATTATTGCTTTTATGCCAAGTGGCAAAGGTAATCTATCCTAAAGATAAACCAATATTTAATTAGATAAGAAAATCTAATTAGCCACTGCTTCTGTGCCAAGTGGCAAGTGTAATCTATCCAAAGAAAACCCTAATCAATTAATTAAGATAAAGCAATCCTAGAGTGACCTTAGCATAGTTGTCATGTGTCACTAAGGATAAGCTTCAGGATAAAAATCTAAGTAACCAAATGCTAAGATGCCATGTGGCAAAACCAATGGCATAAATGACAAAATAACATCTTTGCTATTAGAAGAAGCATGCCATATGTCCAATGGTTTCTAAAAGAGAAGAAAGTTTGATGGTTTTGGGAAACCACCTTGGTGGAATGAAAACCATGGTTTGAAAAACCATGTTACTTTTTGGAAAAAATAAAGGTGGTTTTGGTTTTGATAATTAATAATTAATTAATTAAATAAATAATAATTAACAATAAAAATTAAATAATAATAAATAAATAAATAAATAAATAAAAATTAATTAATTAAATAATTAAATAATAATCAATTAAATAATTGTTTAAATAAATAAATAATAATTAAATAATAAATAATTAATAACTAATTAAATATTAATTAATTAAATAATAATTAAATAATCAAGAAAAATTATTTTTTAAAAAATTTATTTAAAAGACAGCTTGGTCCTTAAGGAACTGATTAGTGTTTATGTATGCCAACCTTTGTAAAGATGAATTAAATGTGAGAAAGTGAGGAATGCAATTGAGTGTTGCGAAGATGAGCCTGTGTGGCTAAAGAATGTGACCCTGTGTGCCTAAAGAATGTGAGCCCGAGTGCCTAAGAATGTGAGCCCGAGTGGCTAAGAATAATTCTTACAAAAACTTAATAAGAATGATTGTGTTGATGTTGGTCTTGCATAGATACATCGTATGCATTATCCGCTAGGGCTGCGATGCCGTAGTACAACTGCAAGTGGCCATCTGCAATAGTGGTGTGCCAGTTCCCGCAACAGGGTTGCGATGTAGCATGGGTGCGATGCCGCATGATTTGCGAAGTGGCTTGAATGCCACATTATCCACTAGGGGTGCGATGTCGCATGATTTTCGAAGTGGCTTGAATGCCAGATTATCCACCAGGGGTGCGATGCCTCATGATATGCGATGAATTTTGGGCCCAGCATGCATGTCACTTAGGCGCATAAGTCTTTTTAGAGTTGGGCGTACATCATGTCGATGTCTAGGGAATTGTTTGATCGTCTGATTGACTGTTAATTATGATATTGTCTATGGGAACCTTGTTTGTGTTTGATAGTGTGTGAGTGAGGACAAAGCATGTCTGTTTGTGGGCTCCTATCCTACTGAGAATTATGGGATTTCTCACTCCTGCTTTTATGTTTCTCTTCTCTCCTCTCTCTTTTTAGACAATCATCATCGTGGACGGGGAACCGGGGGAACAAGTGGAGGTAACCCTGCTGACGGGCCAGTGGGAGATCGACCGAGACAATAACCTCTTTACCTTCTGGGGTTTAGTGGATCTTAAAGTCACCGCTAGAGCATGGGTAAGGTACGATCCGTTTTCGATGATGGGTTGGATTCGGGTGAAGATCCACACCAGAGTTGATGGGAATGATGATGAGGTCCGAGCTGCTGGAGCACCTGTTAATGAAGAATGGGTTCATGCCGTTTAGCCACTTTCATGTTTTGTATGAGGATTTGTTTCCTCGAACTTATTTCTATGTTTTTATTTTGCGACCATCATGAAACCCTATCTATGTTTCATTTATTTTTGTAGAACTCTTTTATGGCTCCTTCTTTTGGTAACCTTAAACTTTAAGGGAGATATGTGGGACTTTATTATGCACCATTGATGCATGTATGTTTTTAATTTTCCACATTTTTGGTCTTTTTATTTGCCTCTTTCGACTAGTATAATTGTGATAACATAAACGGTCTAAAGATTTTGTTCATGTAATCCATGAACACTGCTGGAGCATTAGTCACACCAAAAGGCATAACTAAATACTCGTAATGCCCATACCTCATCCTAAAAGCTGTTTTAAGTATATCTTCCTTCCTTACTCTAATCTGATGGTATCCAGACCTCAAATCGATCTTAGAAAACACTGCTGCTCCTTTCAATTGATCTATTGGATCATCTATCCTAGGCAACAAAAACTTGTTCTTAATTGTTACCTTGTTCAATTGTCTGTAATCCGTGCACAACCTAGCACTTCCATCCCTTTTCTTCACAAATAACACAGGAGCTCCCCACAGTGAAACACTTGGTCTTATGAATTCTTTTCCCAACATGTCATCCAACTGTTTCTTTAACTCTGCCAATTCTACAGGTGACATCCGATAAGGTTCTATAGATATAGGTCTTGTCCCCGGTACAAGATCTATGGTGAATTCCACCTCTCGCTCTGGTGGCAAACCTGGAACGTCATGAGGGAAAACTTTAGGAAACTCTCTCACAATAGGCTTAGAATCTATACTAGGAGTCTCATTAGTTTCTACCGTGAACAACATCACGTACTGCCGAGAATCATCACTCCTCATGAATACTCCTTCATTTGTAGAGACTACACTAGAAGACTCAAGAAGTGATAAGGTCTTACTAGAAATATCTAGCATTACATGGTAAGCCGAAAGCCAATCCATGCCAAGGATAACATCAATCTGTTGCATAGGCAAACATACAAGATCTACAGTAAATGTCCTATTCTAAATAACTATAGGACACTGTAAACAAACAAACATAGTAGTCAAAGAATTACTAGTTGGAGTAGATACTATAAGGGTATAAGGTAATTGAGAAACAATTAATTTTAAATGATCTACACACTCATACGAAATAAATGAATGTGTAGCACCTGAGTCAAATAACACATACAAGAGTACCAGCTACCAAACACATACCTTGTATAAGATCAGCAGATTGAGAGGATTCATATCCCCTCACGGTAAATACTCTTCCAGTGGCCTGAGGTCTAGCCACTTGTTGTCCTGCTGTTGGGACTCCTCTTGCAGCTCCATTTCTATTGCCTCCAGCTCCTCTACCCGTAGCTACTGGTTGATGCACAGCCCGCTGTCTGCAATATCGAGTCAGGTGACCTGGTTTCCCATAGTTGAAACAACTGGGTCTCTCCATGCAATCTCTAATATGATGTGATCCTCCGCATCTGAAGTAAGCATAGCCTTGCTATTGCTGACCCACTCTAACCACTGGTGCTGGTGTAGGTGTCTGCACTGGTCGGGCATATGGTCTCTGTCTCCATTGAGAGTTACTACCTCCTCGCCTCTGAAAGCCCGGTCGAGTAGGACCTCCAATCCTCAGTTGTTTCTGCTCATTAGCCAGCCTCTGATCTATACTTTCGATTGTACTGCATCATTCCACTAGCTTCGGGAAACTCTGGATATTGAGAGATACTATAGCCCTCTGGAGTTCATGTCGGAGTCCTTCCTCAAACCTTCTACATCGCCAATCTTCATCTTGGAATCTCTGATAAAATTTTGAATACTTAATCAGAGCCTCAAAACGTGATGCATAATCACCAATAGTCATGTTGCCTTGTTTGAGACTCATGAATTCCCTCTCTTTCCCGCGTCGAACTAGACGCGGAAAATATTTCTCAAAGAAGCAGTCACTAAACAGCTACTAGTTGATAAATCTGCCTTTGGCCTCCAGCAATCTTCGCTTGCCTCTCCACCAAGATTCTGCTCCTCCAGTTAACATGAAGGCAACATACGTCACTTTCCTATCCTCTCTGCAACGCATGGTATCGAGTATCTTCTCAATGTCTTGTACCCATCATTCTGCCTTCTATGGGTCATAATCTCCTCGGAATTGGGGTGGCTTCCCTTTCAGACAAGTAGCCATTCCGGGATCTTTAGCTGTTGCAGCCCTCCTTTGATTCTGTAGTTCCTGCTGCTCTTTGTTCATCTGCAACATCTCAGCATTCTGCTGTGTTTGTAGTAACAAAGAAGTGGCTATTTTTTTTGGTATCTTGAGTCTTAGATGACTCTCCTCCACTTCTGGTACGATTATTATCCATGTTGTTAGCTCCAACAGTTCTTTCTGGAGTTCTGTCACCACTATCGATCGGACGTCCTCTTCCACGAGCCATGATTCTGTAAAAGAAATCATCCGCTCTCATCAGTATGACATATAATATTACTTAGACAAGTATATAAATACTATATACCATACTAACGTTAGTTTTCGCGTCAAGTTCGGACACACTACCCAAGTTCTAAGCATAGTCAACATCCGATGTGGATTCAACTGGACACAGCTAGTAACAACATCCTAAACCTCACAGTCTGATTAGAATCGAACTGCTCTGATACCACCAAAAGAGATACCCCGTTATGCCCCAATGTATTATTAGATTAAAACCTTATTAATTATTTACTTAATCGCACGCTTATCATTGAAAATACGTAGAAATTAAAAACTTAGTTAATAATCATATAACTTCTGTAAATTTAAACGCACCAACGATATAATATATACATACACACGTGTTTGTTCATTACATTAACAAGACACTGTTTAGGGTATCCTATCAGGAGGATCCCTCACAGGTACTTATTTATACAAACATCTTATAACTAGCGGAAAATAAAAATGTCTTATTAGACTCACTGGCCCTAAACTTACTACACTATGTCATTAGGATCTATATCTTGTCCTCCAGCATTAGCTTCATATGGAGTTTCATCCAACTCCTCAGCAACATCCGTTTCGTACAGGGTTCCATCCATCTCCTCAGCAACATATTCCTCCATTGGGTCTTCTAACGTAATAAAATAGACATACACAGAAAAATACAGAAATATGGAGATAAGAAAAAGTTCTACCATCATAAGCGGAAAAGACTTATAGCATATAACATAATAGCTGTCACAGACAAACAACATTCATCCTCAACAATCATCTTTAACTCACAATACTTTCCTCTACCCTCAATCTCATGCAACTAAACTTTTATGCTGAAGTGACCACCACCAAACCTATCACACATCCCTTGCCCGCCGAGGGATGTTAGTCAATATTCCAAGCGATGCATCCCCTCTAAAACCGGTGTAGATACTCATTCATGGTGAAAATGCTCATGCAAAGTAATGGCACTATAGTTGCACAGTACAGTCGGTGAACACCCCGATTCTCTCTCAAGGGTGCTCATGCAAAGCAATGACATTATAGCTGCACAATCTAAAACTAAAATTGGGACCGCCCCACAAGAACTTCGGACCTCGTGTGTTCCCAATACACGGTTGTGAACAACAATACACATGAACCTCAGTGACCCGTATCAATAACAACCTAGTGCCTCAAGCTTTCCTCATAGCCTCCACTTACATTACCTCAACCAGAGTATCATAACAGTTAATAATAAATAATTCAAACATCTTAAAATATTATAAAATTAACCTAAGACGATAAACCTATAATTCCTAAATCAGCATTGGTATTGCGGAAAAGTTTCCAATGCGATTTTGGTATTGTCGATTACTCGACCACTAGCAGGGTTTAGGTTGCCCTACTCCATTATTATAATTTATATACTACTTATCAGTTACGACGAAATGGTATTTTCTCCCACCTAAGTTACCACCGGAAACAAGAAATCGACGATCCTTGTTGTCACGCCACGAGTTACCAAATCCACCTTCAACCAAATCAACAATAAAACAAATTAATCAAACAAATCTAAATATGGACATATGGTGCTAGGTTCGGTCAACTCATCCAAACAAGGCTAGGGTTATTTTCTTAATCCAATCTTTTAGATACCAATTCCTAGAGTATTAACTAACATAAGTTAAGTGTTAATAGTTAAAATTATGAACCAAATTCCTCTAACCAACTAGGTTAGGGTTTCAGCCATAAGGGCTAAAATAGGCTAGGAAATTCTTTTGAGCTCAATCTCTTGGATTTAGATAATACAAATACTAGAGATCTCAAATCAAGCATTAGATTTCACAAAGAAAAACAAAATCAACAAACCCTTTTTCATGCACATTTCGGCCAAGCAAAGAAAACAGGTTTATGAGTTTCTTTTGATTTCAAGCTTCTAGATCTAACTACTATAGGTATTAGAGAGTTCAAATCAAGTGCCATTTTTTTAAAAATTGAACAAAACTTCATTTGCCTAAAACCGGATAGGCTCGGCCTCAATAAGAAAAGTATGTAGGAAAATTATTTTGATTACATGCTTTTAGATGATGAAAGTAGAAGACATATTAAGATCATAGAAATTGGTTTCACATTAAAATGATTTTTCTACAATTTTCTAAAATTATTTGAAGTTCTAGATCTAAGAAATTGAAACATGATGACCATGGCTTGAATCAACAAAATAAATGAAGAACATGGTGTTTATTAATCAAGGGAAGTAGGATATACCTCTTAGATGTTGAGAAATTGAAAAGAAAAGGCCAAGTTCTTCACAAAAATTAATTATGGTGTTCTTGAGAAAATGAGAGAAAATGAGAGATGAAGTTGATGAAGTAGGAAAATGTGTGAGAATAGCCTAAGTGTGGGGGTGGGCTGCGGCTAAATGAGTGTGTGAGGGAGTTAGGAATTTTTTAATCTTAAAATAGAACCATGGTTGAGTTTAATTGACCAAGGTTAAGTTAGAAAATAATATAATAACTTAACTGCAGTTAATAATAACTTAACTAGGGTTAATTAGTAATCATAGTTAAAAAAATATGTGGTCAAGAATTGATGAGAGGTGTGGCTGATTTTGAGCCACAAAATAGGAGGAAGAAGCCAAATTGGCTTTGTCTTGCCTTAACCATGGTTAAAAACTAACTAGGATAAGTTAGGTTGAGCTTAAGGGCATTTTGGTCATTTCACCTAAAAACTCATAATTCCTAGCATCAATTGCTTCAAAATTTCTTGGTGAGTCATCCCATAGCTCAGCTCCTCCGATGTCCCGTTCTATCTCGGTCGTTCCGTTTCCGATTTTGTCGGTTCCCCGATTAGGGTTTTACGCCTGTATAAAAACAATATTTTGTTTTCGATTGAAAATTTTCAAAATCACCAAACTCATTTCAAAATATTATTTAAACACAAGCCATTTTATTCACGAGTTAAAATTAGGTTTTCTGATCATTAAAATCTTACTATCAGTGAAAACACCGATCGTTTTCCGTTCGAACTTTTACCAAAATTCGTACGAATAAACAAAAATTTTTATTTCAGATCAAATATTGGGAAAGTAGAATTCCTCATGGACAAAATATAAAAAATATACAAATTTTCAGTTTCGATCAAATTAGGGTTTTCTGCCGGTATAAAATTATACTGTTAGTAAAAATGCAGACCGGTTCCGTCTGAGTTTTAAACCCAAAATTTCAGCGTAACCTTCTACCATAAGATAGAGTATGAATATGATTTTGTTTTATCCAAAATCATTTTCTTGGTCTCAGATAAAAATATAATTAAATATATTTTTATATGTAACACAGTGTTATTAAAAACAGGCAGTTACATTACTACCCCTCTTAGAAAAAATTCCGTCCTCGGAATTTACATACCTCAGAAAAGATGTGGGTATTGTTTTTGCATGTCTGCTTCACGTTCCCAAGTAGCATCTCCAATAATTGCATCCCATATAACCTTGATCAAAGGAATTTGTCTACAGCGAAGCTCCTTAATACTTCTATCTACTATCTTAACAGGTAAAGCCTCATACTCTAGAATCTCTCGCAATTGTATAGACTCAGACTCAATAACATGTGAAGAATCAAGATAGTATTTTATCAACTGAGAGACGTGAAAGACGTCATGAAGGTTAGCATGGTTAGGTGGTAAAGCAATATGGTAAGCTACTGGACCAATCCTTCGAAGAATCTGGAAAGGTCCGATGAATCTAGGAGTAAGTTTTCTAGATTTGATAGCCCTGCCAATTTTTGTCTTCAGAGTGACTCTCAAAAACACGTGATCACCCTCCTGGAATTCTTATGGTCTCATCCTCTTGTTACTGTAGTCATTTGCCTATCTTGTGCTTCCGTCATCTTTTCCCTTATCTTCCTAACTTGTTCCATAGTCTGTTTCGCCACATCTGGACCCAAGACTTGGTTTTCACCAATCTCATACCAACATAACGGGGTCCTACACTACCTACCATACAAAGCCTCATATGTTGCCATTCCAATTCTACTATGGAAATTATTGTTATAAGTAAATTCAATCAAAGGCAAAAACTCATCCCAACTACCAGTGTGTTCCAAAACACAAGCTCTTAAAAGATCCTCCAATGATTGAATCGTCCTTTCTGACTGTCCATCTGTTTGGGGATGATAAGCATAACTCATTCTCATCTTTGTCCCCAAGGCATTGTGCAACTGTCTCCAAAATCTAGTTGTGAATCTAGGATATCGGTCTGAGACAATGCTTGATGGCAGGCCATGCAACGTAACAACTTTTTTGATGTAAATCTGGGTCAACTTCTCCAAACTATAACTCTCACCAATAGGTAAGAAGTGAGAACACGTCGTCAACCTATCAATGATAACCCAAATCACATCATGCCTTTTAGGAGTTCGTGGTAATCCAACCACAAAATCCATAGCTATGCTATCCCATTTCCACTCTAGATATCTAATGATTGCAATAAAACTTTCAGTTTTTGATGCTCTATCTTAGCCTTTTGACATACCAGGCAAGATAAAACATACTCTGCTACCTCCTTCTTCATCCTCGTCCACCAAAACATTTTCTTCAAATCCTGATACATCTTAGTGGATCCAGGATGAAAGCTCAACTTACTCTTATGTGCTTCTTCTAATATCATTTTCCTAAGTTCTAAATCCTCTGGCACACATATTCTATCCCTAAACCTCAGCACACCATCTATTCTTCTACTAAACTCAGAAAATTTACCCTCATCTACACATCTACTTATCTCCTGCAAATATTGATCTTGAACTTGTTTCTCCTTAAGATCTCTCATGAAATTACTACTAATAGTGATCATACCTAAGAAAATTTTATCATCAACCAACTCCATTCCTAAATTCAAATCTTTGAACTGTTCCAGTAATTCCAACTCTTTAACCATCATTGCAGATACATGCAATGATTTCCTACTTAAGGCATCAGCTACAACATTCGCCTTCCCAGGATGGTACAGTAAATCAAACTCATAGTCTTTGATAAACTCCATCCATCTCCGCCCTCTCATATTCAACTCTTTTTGGTCGAACAGATACTTCAAACATTTATGGTCACTGTGAACATTAAACTTCGCTCCATATAGAAAGTGTCGCCATATCTTTAATGCGAACACTATGGCTGCTAACTCAAAATCATGAGTAAGATAATTCCTCTCATGAATTCTCAATTGTCGGGAAGCGTAAGCCATAACTCTTCCCTCTTGCATTAGAAAACAACCTAAGCCCTGATATGACGCATCACAGTATACGTCAAACTGTCCTAATGAATCCGGTAAAGTCAACACAGGTGATGTAGTCAACATGTCCTTCAACTTTTGGAAAATCTGCTCACACTTGTCCGTCCATACAAAAGCTGTATTTTTCCTCGTCAACTGCGTCATAGGCAACTCAATCTTCGAGAAACCCTTTATAAACCTCCGATAATATCCAGCTAACCTTAGAAAACACGTGCTTCACTTACTGACATAGGCCGTTCCCAATTAAGAACTGCCTCAACCTTAGCTGGATCTACTGCTATACCTTCCTTGTTAATTACATGTCCAAGAAATTGGACTTCTTCCATCCTAAACTCACACTTGGAAAGTTTAGCATAAAGCTGCCTATCCTTCAAAACTTGTAGCACCACTCTCAAATGTTCCTCATGGTCTTCCCACGTACCAAAATAAATAAGGATGTCGTCGATGAACACAACAACAAACTTATCGAAAAACGGTCTAAAGATTATGTTCATGTAATCCATGAACACTGCTGGAGCATTAGTCTCACCAAAAGGCATAACTAAATACTCGTAATGACCGTGCCTCATCCTAAAAGCCGTTTTAATAATATCTTCCTTCCTTACTCTAATCTGATGGTATCCAGACCTCAAATCGATCTTAGAAAACATTGCTGCTCCTTTCAATTGATCCATCAGATCATCTATCCTAAGCAACAGATACTTGTTCTTAATTGTTACCTTGTTCAACTGTCTGTAATTCGTGCACAACCTAGCACATCCATCCTTTTTCTTCACAAATAACAAAGGAGCTCCCCACGGTGAAACACTCTGTCTTATGAATTCTTTCCCTAACATGTCATCCAACTGTTTCTTTAACTCTGCCAATTCTACAGGTGACATCCGATAAGGCGCTATAGATATAGATCCTGTCCCCGGTACAAGATCTATGGTGAATTCCATCTCTCGCTCTGGTGGCAAACCTGGAACGTCGGGAGGGAAACTTCAGGAAACTCTCTCACAACAGGCATAGAATCTATACTAGGAGTCTCATTAGTTTCCACCATGAACAACATCACGTACTGCCGAGAATCATCACTCCTCATGAATACTGTAACACCTTATTTTCTTGATTAGTATATGAGGAAAGGATTAAGCATATTTTAAGGCTTAATCACATTTCTTAGGTGTTAGTGAGCTTGTGTTTCAAGTTTGAGGGGAATCAGAGTTAAAACGGGTTCTGAACACAAGGAGACACAAATCGAGAGATTAATTAATAGATTAATTAATTAGTTGAGAGTTGGGATATTAAAATTAGATCGGGCTTGAGTATAAAATGCTTTTTGGAATGGCCTAAAATAATTACAGAAAAATATTCCAACAGTAGGTTACACTGGATGATACGGAAGAAAACACCTAGTTGCCAATGGAACAACACGCAGTGATACGTGTCGTGACCAGAAGGAAGGTGGCCATGGCGGCACCACCTCACGCTCCACTAACATATCCTAATGACACTTGTTCAACTTCCCTTTGCATGCATGACACCTAAAATGCATGCATGACACTGGTTCCACTACCCTTTGCATGCATGACACCTAAAATACATGCATGACACTTGTTCCACTACCCTTTGCATGTATGACACCTATCTCCCACTACCCCTTTGCATGTATGACACTTGTTTTCCCACTAACTTACCAAAAACCTACCTAAATTCATCTAATATAAAATTAAAACCACAAAAGTGACTTCATTTTTCCTCCTCCAGACTCATTTCACTCATCCTTACATATCCAATTTCGTTCCCTCACCTCTGCATGTGTTGGCTGAATAGTTAAGTGAAGGAAAGAGCAAGTTGCACACTCATTCACACAATCATCCTCAATCCACATTTAGGATATTTCCTCTACCCTCCATCATGATGCAATGCAAATACACTAGTGCAATAAGTGCTTTTTACGTAAGTTAAATTTGATTTTTTACGTCAGAATACTGACTGACGTAAATACAGCTGACGTTAATAGTTAATATTTTAACGTCAGTTGAGAAGTGACGTTAAATATAAAACTATTAACGTTAGTTCTTTAACACAACTAACATTAATTTTGTTAAAACTAACGTCAGTTGTTAGAAAAAACTGACGTTAAAGGCTTTAATTTTAACGTCAGTTGTTTATTACAACTGACATTAATAGTGTACTGCATATTTTATAAAATACTATTAACGTCAGTTGTTTGAACAACTGACGTTAATAGATTTTTTTTTAAAATTCAGTTTTAAAATATCACTCCCCTCAGCTATCCCTGCACTTAGTAAATATCCCAGTAACACAGAATATCACACACATTACAGAATTGCAAAGGAAAAATGAAACAATGGGGGGACTTAAAACCAAAACCCATGTATAGGAAAAACATAACTATCTACAAGTATATATATATATATAAATTTTAGTCTCCAATGTCTAAAAACAAAACTACCAATCTAAGGATATATATATACATGTTATTAATTAGTTTATAAAGTCCAACAAAAAAACTATTCATCTAAGTAGTGCGGAGGTATCTTGTCAATTCCTTTTTCAGCCGCATACTTGAAGAAGAATTCAATGAGCCCATCCTCAAGTCTCTTAACTCATCTTCTTTAATAGGCGATTGGTCGTTAAATGCCTACACACGTTCAAATAATAACAATAACATCAATGCAAGTCATCTTCAAAACTATAATATATAATTTAACAAGTTGTTTAAATATTACCTTATTCCATCCATCCGTAATAGATGCGGAGACTATGTTCAGCATATGAAGCATCACATAATAGCCGCACGACCACCCGTCAATTTGAAATCGAGACTACCAACAAAATTAATTTCAACGTCAGTTGAATATACATATAAATTAGTAATTATAATATTAATTATTTGATAAATAAACTACCAAACCTTGAGGATGTTCCATACAGGATTTGCTTTAGCCTTAGAATTCCTACTTCTCCCGTTGGCGCAACTTATGCTACTCGCCTTCAACGCGCTATCATAAACAAACAATCATGTCGATCTATTAACAAATTCATATATCATGTGTGTAATAAACTAAAAACAACTGATATTAAAACTTAAATTAAATTTAAGATTAGTTACTTACTTATTTACAGCTTCCAACACCACCTGTGGCGGCTGTTGGTGGAGAGAGCAAAAGAATACGACAGTATGCCTAGACGGGTGAAGTACGAACAACTGCCAATGGCTTTTCATACAGTAGGGAGCCAGATATAATTCTTTCGGATTGTCTCCCAACAAGTTCCCTAAGTATTTACTCAATGCATCGCCAGCAAAGAAATCGGGCAGAAGGATTGACGGATCTAAGAAGCCGTAAACTGATGCAACGCCCTTATCAAGCTGAAGACGATGGAGATACCTAAGATATGAAAAGGTGTGGATGTTAATTACATAATATATATATTGAAATTAAAATAAATTATTAAATGGATAAATACCAAAAATAAATAAGTTATAAAATTAAAATTAACTTACGTGCACCAGAGACTCAAAACATTGCTGGCCATCCAGACGTTATTTCTGCAGACGTTCCCGAGATCGTCACCACAGAAGGAAAATATCCTCCGTTGATCTGCGCGTGCCACCCATCCATCGTGCTCCAATGGACATTCAAAAATATCAAACGCATAATCCTCACCAAGTGAGAACAAACGAGTGATAGGTGACAGCGACACCGACGTCGACTTGGCATTCAGTTTAGGAAAAATAAAATAGATAAGTTGTTGATAATTAAAAAAAACAAGTAATTATTTGACTAATTTGGACATTAATAATGAATACATACCTTTGTTAACATTTTGAGCTCACGTCGTTTGGAGTCCAAGTCAAGCTCACGCCTTTTCATTTCCAACTCATGCTCATGGCGTTGGACTTCGAACTCTCGCTCCCTAGCTGCCAACTCATCGTCCTCCACATGTGCCCTACTAAAACTCTCTTTTGTGCTCACATGTGAAGGGTTGGCATGCCCTGCGGTGTCCTGGGATGTACCGACGGAGGAAAGCTCTCTGGCAAACGCCTGCTTGAATTCTGGGTTGGATATTAAGCTTTGCATCAGATGTGTTGTAATAGCTGGGTTGGACATGAGGTGCTCAGTAATGTCAGCCAAAATTGATGCTTCATCGACCACCCGCTTTCGTGATGCAGACTTGCCATAATATTCTTTGATGGTCACGTTCCCAGGAACACCGAGAACTCGAACAGGACGGTCTTTCTTGCCTAGAGCAGTCATCAAGACGTCCCGCCGTCCAGAAGGGACGAATGAGCCCTGGGAGGATTGTGCTTTAAGATCCATCTACAATGAAAATATGAAAAAACGTGCAAGTGAAAAGTGTTGCAAATATCTATACAAATATCAATTGAAATCAAGTTAATTATTTACTTACAATCTTATCTGCCACTTCGCGAGTGGCATCAACTTTAAAAGATCCCGTCATTGTCATGCGGCCGGCTAACCAGACATCCTCGCGGTTGATGTCCGACGGAGGACTTAATGGTGTGCCCTCAGGCACCTCTCCTCTTTCAATCCTAGCAGAGTCTTCTTCCTGCTTCGCCCTCAGCCTATCCGCCATCATCTGCTCGATCCGAGTCTGGTACCCACCCTGAGACATGGTGTGGCGGTGGACGTTCTTCACCTGATTCTGACGACCCTTATTTGCCTTAGCCTATTCAAAAAAAACACATAATTAAATACAGTTAAATGATCTATAAGAAGCATACAAAATTAACTTAATCAACCAACCTGAAATTCTCCATCCTGTCGACTCCTGACAAACATATCCCAAGTATCCTGATCAATCTAGGGATAATCCGAGAACATTTTATCAAGCCACTTCTTCCCAGATACATAGTACCTGGTAAGATCATGCTTGAACCCATTCCAACGCTTTGATGCCATTTTCATACATTTATGACGATGATCCTCGTCATTTGGCACAGTCCAAGCTACCTACACATTAAATACATAACAACTGGATGGATTATAACTCGGATAATTATCTAATAATGTAAATCAAACGAATGTAAAGGTAAAATACCGTGATAGCCTCCCAAATCTGATCCTTAACGTTCTTTGGAACGTCATTCCAGTGGTTGTAGTTGATGCTTACGTGCTGCTTCGCTTGTAGAAACACCCACTTATTAAATTCTTTAGCACGGGGTCCCTGGGCATTTAGATTAGCATCGAAGGACACCTCAAGCTTCTGTCTGCTTTGCCTGCCCTTCTCTAGTTTCTTCAACGAGGTGGCTCCTCTACCCCGTTTCCTATGAGCCTCTGATGTCTGTATGGACAAAAAAATGATAAAATAGAGGGTTGTAACATTATAAACTTACATTAAAAATAAGGACTAAAGATAGTAAATAACATGTAAACTTACACTAGAATCAGGCGTAGGCGTGATCGGGTCCTGCGTAGCCCCCACAGTGTCCTCCCGTGCATGTGGGCTATCCTACTGATCCATATGTATGCCTGTTCAGAAACAATATATATGTATTAACATAGGTTATAACTCAAAATAAATACAAAAGTATAAATAAAAATAACTAGATAGGTCCTGTAGATATACAAAACATCTATCCAATATAAGGACAATACGGGAGATTGAAAACTATAGTTTTTGAAGATTGCCAAGCACTGGTCATGGCCTGGCAGTGATGTCCATCACGGCCGTAATGTGCCAATTGAACCAGACCCTTACATGCAGAACTGATCACGGCCTAGCCGTGATGAGCATCACGGCCGTGACAGATCAACCAGCAGAGCAAAATGCACTCAAAACAAAAAATAGAGACATTCCAAACAACTCAAACTCACGGTTTCAAGTTTCAACTACTGAGACTACAGTTTCAACGTACACTCAAAACCAAAAATAGAGACATTCCAAACAACTCAAACTCACAGTTTCAAGTTTCAACTACTGAGACTACAGTTTCAACATACACTCAAAACCAAAAATAAAAAAATGTGCCCTAAAGACTCACCAGAAACAGGCGCTCGTGTGGTGGTGGGGGGGAGCTCGAGTGGTGGCCAACGTTCGATGTGGTTACTGAGAGCTGGGGGACAAGGAGAGTTAGTGCGCGGGAAGGGGAAAGAGAGATGTCAAGTTATTGCAAAGAATGAGCGGGAAAGACAGAGTTAGGGGTTAAGAGTGTACCTCACGGTGGTGGCGAAGAAGCCCTCACGGTGGTTGCGGTGGAGATGAGCCCGCGATTAGGGCAGAGTGAGAGTGAGAGTGAGGGTTGAGAGTGAGGGTTGAGCATGATGAAAAGAGAAAAGAGACGTACAGAGCGAAGTGCAGAAGGCGCGCGGGTGTAAACGTTATAATCAAAATAAAACAACATTTTACGTCAGTTGTTTGTAAAAACTGACGTTAAAGGACGCGTTATAATCAAAATAAAACAACATTTTACATCAGTTGTTAACTGATGTTAAAGGATATTTAATTAACGTTAGTTTTATTAAGAAACTGACGTTAAAAATAAAAAACTTTTAACGTCCGCTGTTGAAGACAACTGACGTTAAAAGTGTTCTGCAAAAACATTAATTCCTTTGACTACTGTGTTACTACCCCCGAGCCTTAAGTTTATAGATCAGTTTTCAAGAAAATCAGTCTCTCTTCTCTATATAGGATATATGATTATTTACGTCAGCTAGTTATTTAACTGAAAATCACACTTTTAACATCAGTTGTTTAAAAAACTGACGTTAAAAATAAATATTTTTTTTAAAAAACACTTTTAACGTCAGTTGTATTAAACAACTGATGTTAAAAGTTTATTAGTTTCTGCAAAAACATTCATTCCTTTGACTACTGTGCTACTTACCCATTCACCTTGTAACCTAATCCTCTTAATGAGCATTAAGTTTTTAGATCAGTTTTCAAGAAATTCAGGTAGTCTCTCTTCTCTATATAAAGAACCATATCCTTCTGTATCAGTCGATATGTATTACACCCCCCCTCTTTTCCTCTATATTTCGTGCTTTCTCCTTCACAATATGCCTCTATCATATTTGAGCTGTTGTTATTTCTTCCTATTCCTAGACTTAAAGGTCTCTGTCTTAATGGTAAAAAAACTTCTGAGGTTGAGTAAATCACATAACATGGATGGTAAGGTTGGGCAAATCACATAATGTGATTCCCTCACTTTATTTCATACCCGTCATCCCTTTCACTTTGCTTTGGAAGCAAGTGACTGTGGATTCAAGACGATGCATCAAGGAATTCCAGTGAAGGAGAAGATGCAAAGATCCATTTCAATGTGGATTCACTTTTGCATCATGGAATTCAAGTGAGGGAGGAGATGCATCCATTGGAGTTTCTGAGGACAGGACTGAGAAGAAAATGATGTTGAAGCAAAACTTTTTTATATTTTACGGCTATGTTGCATAAATTTTTAATCTTTTAATCATTTAATTGTAACTTATGAATCGCTTCAACGAGATACGATTTGATTATACATATAACTTGTTTTTATGTTAAGTGTTTATTTATTTTAATTTGCACAAGAATTTGTTTACTAATTCAAGCTAATTAATGAATATTAAAAATAAACTTGATTAAAAAAAAAGTTTAGAAATAAACTGCACTATATATATGGAGTGACCTGTGTTAAGAGTGACAACAGGGCATTTCAGATAGGGATATATGATTATTTACATCAGCTATTTCTTTAACTGAAGTAAAAATCACACTTTTAACGTCAGTTGTATAAAAAACTGACGTTAAAAATAAATAATTTTTATTTAAACAAGTTTTAACGTCAGTTGTATTAAACAACTGACGTTAAAGGTATATAAGTTTCTGCAAAAACATTCATTCCTTTGACTACTGTGCTACTTAGCTATTCACCTTGGAATCTAATCCTCTTAATGATCAACTTAATTTTTTAGCAAATTACCACGCCTAGTAACTTCATCCTCTGCTCCAATAAATATCTTTCTTCCTTCCTTTTATTTTCTGCTTCACAATATGGCTCTGCCATGGAGATTAACTTCATCACTCTTTCTTCCTATTCCTAGACTCAAAGATCTTTGTCTTAATGGTCAAAAAACTTCTGAGGTTGTGTAAATCACATAACATGGGTGATAAGGTTCTGTAAATCACATAATGTGAGTTGCTCACCTTATCATCCTTCCAGAGAATCGGCTGCTACAGTTCCAAAACCTCAGCTTATGAATGACCACATTATCAGCATGTACCTCGATTCCAACATGAGTAACATCATCACTGCTAGACATGGTCACATTCGGAGTATAGTTTTCCCTTTGGCATATTTCGTAAAACTCTCTGATGGGATGTAGCTTTAATGTTTCGGGTGTGATAAGGGGTTCCAAAAGTGGCCTTATGCTTTGCCACACAACCTCCTCATTGAATTCTGGAAAACTCAGTCGCTCGACTCTCCTCTCTTGCTCACTCGTGAAGGGAACGAAGCCTCAACAAATGTTTAGGATTTTAAACCCTTTCAATGTAACTTTTTATAGGATTTTAAACCCTTTCAATCTTCCTAGATCGATCAGTATTACACTTCATGAATGAGATCCGGTTTGGGTTATTGATTCAACTTATACTTCGCACATATATTTTAGTTTTCAAAACAGAAACAGAAAACATCAAAGCAATTGTGAAACTGAAACTTTGAGGAAGGCAATGCGGAAGGGTACATATACTAGATAAAAAAATTATTAAAATAACCTTTAACATCAGTTGTTGTAAGGACTGACGTTAAAAGTGAAGTGACTCACTTTTAACGTCAGTTGTTTATTGAACTGACGTTAAAAGTGAGTCACTTCACTTTTAATGTTAGTCCTTACAACAACTGACGTTAAAATTGAATTAATGAAGTCTGATATTTACAAAACTGCCACCGCCCCCTTTTTAACGTCTAGCTTTTGGTTAACTGACGTAAACCTTTACCGTCTAATGTATATTTTCCACTAGTGATACTATATGAATCATCTCACCAGGTATCGACCATATCTGGATATCCAACACACTGACACATCCTAGAGGCCCCGGAGCACACCCTCGTCTATGTATGAAGGATGCCCATGCAAAGCAATGGCTCTATAGCTACACAATCCAGTGCACACCTCTGAACCACGGCAAGGGTGCTCATGCAATGCATGAACTATAGCTGCAACTAAAATGAAATCATGTCTGGGATGGTCCTTCGTCAGCCTAAACCCTTAGAATTCTCCCTCCGAGGAATAGACCCCGCATGACCATGCTTCAGGTCCACCAGACCATATTTTAGGTCAACCATATCACAGACCATGTTTCAGGTCACCCCCTAGTGCCATAACCACTTATCATAATCTCATAGATAACCTCAATAAAAATCTCATCAAATCAATCACATCATCATATCTCAATAATCATCTCGGTTAGGCACTACTAACACATATAATATGAATTCCCCAATACATCATCCTGTCTCAACATAACTTATCATTTACTCAACCTCTAATCACAATCATTACACTCATCACATCATACCATCATATCATCATATTCACATTTTCCAAGATAATAATCATTACCAAATTTATAATAAAATAATATTAAAATAATATAAACATGTTCATCACAAAAACAATTTCAACACTCACATTATCATCAATCACCAATATCAATTCAACCAGTCAAACAGTCCAAGCAGGCAATCATTAAATAATAAAATAATATATTAAACGTAACGACGATAAATGCACAATCTCAAACAGTCCAAGCAGGCAATCATTAAATAATAAAATAATATATTAAACGTAACGACGATAAATGCACAATCTCAATATCATCACGGGTACCACTAAGTAGTCCCCAACGTGAATGGATATTGTTCGTTACTCGCTATCATGTAGGGTCTAGGTCATCCTACGCCATTATCGAATTAAACGCCATCGTGCCGTTTCCAACGTTAAATAATTTATTTTCCCCACCTGAAGAACGTACGACCTCAGAAACGCTACGAGATCACTCCTACTCGACTCCTCTCGAATCTGCCTCACACCGAACAAGGTCACCGAATCTCCGATATTCCACCTAAACATCACATTTTGAAAGACACCAAATAAGAAACTCAAAATCTGCAGTAAGCACCACAAGATCCGCCACTGTTTCGGCTCTATATCTCACAATCTAGACCTTTTTTTGAAATAGTGAACTGTGAGATTAAAGAGCTACCTCTCCTTTACCTTCTCCAAACACTGCAGCTCGATCCAACGGTGGATGAGCCTATGATTAACCTCCCAAGGTGACTGGTCTGGAGCTACCCGAGTTGAGCTTTTCTCCTTCTTCTGAGCTGAATAACTCAAACTCGGAGGGTTATATAGAAATTCCAACCGTTGGATATGAAACAATACCAGTCCAGAACCTCCCTATAAAATTCAACACAATCTAATGGTGGAAGAAGGTGTGTTGAGGGATTTACAGAGACAGGAAAGGATGAGTTTTTGAGTGTGAATGAGTGTGCAACTTGTTCTTTCCTTCAGTTAACTATTCAGCCAACACATGCACAGGTGAGGGAACGAAATTGGCTATGGAAGGATGAGTGAAATGAGTCTGAAGGAGGAAAAATGAAGTCACTTTTGTGGTTGTGCTTTTATATTATATGAATTTAGGTAGGTTTTTGGTAAGTTAGTGGGAAAACAAGTGTCATACATGCAAAGGGGTAGTGGGAGATAGGTGTCATACATGCAAAGGGTAGTGGAACAAGTGTCATGCATGTATTTTAGGTGTCATGCATGCAAAGGGTAGTTGAACAAGTGTCATTAGGATATGTTAGTGGAGTGTGAGGTGGCACCACCATGGCCACCCTCCTCCTGATCACGACACGTGTCATTGTGTGTTGTTCCGTTGGCACAACTGGGTGTTTTCTTCCGCATCATCCTATGTAACCTACCGCTGAAATATTTTTCTATAATTATTTTAGGCCATTCCCAAAAGCCTTTTATACTCAAGCCCGGTCTAATTTTAATATCCCAATTCTCAACTAATTAATTAATCGATTAATTAATCTCTCGGTTTGCGTTTCCTTGCATTCTGAACCCTTTTTTAACTTTGATTCCCCTCAAACTTGAAACACAAGCTCACTAACACCTAAGAAACGTGATTAAGCCTTCAAATATGCTTAATCCTTTCCTCATATACAAATCCAACAAATAGGGTGTTACATTAATACCCCCCTTAAAATAAATTCCATCATTGGAATTTACGTACCTCAGAAAAGATGTGGATAATGCTGCTGCATGTCTGCCTCACGCTCCCAGATAGCACCTCTAGTAACACTATCCCAGATGACCTTAACCGGGGGAATCTGTTTACCACGGAGTTCTTTAATCCTTCTATCTGCAATCTTAGACGGTAGAGCCTCATATTCTAGATTCTCTCGGAGTTGTATGGATTCAGGCTCAATCATATGAGAAGGATTTGGGTAATATTTTCTCAACTGGGAAACATGGAATACATCATGAAGTTTAGGTGGTAAGGCTATATGGTAAGCTACAGGACGAATTCGTCAAAGAATCTGAATGGTCCAATGAATCGAGGAGTGAGCTTTCTAGACTTTATAGCCCTGCCAATTCCGGTTTTCAGAGTGACTCTAAAAAATATGTGATCACCTTCTTGGAATTCTAAGGGTCTCATTCTCTTGTTAATGTAGCTCATTTGCCTATCCTGTGCTTCGTTCATTTTCTCTCTTATCTTCCTGACTTGCTCCGTTGTTTGATGTACCATATCAGGACCCAACACTTGGCTCTCACCAGTCTTATACCAACACAACAGAGTCCTACACTTTCTCCTATACGAAGCCACATACGGTGCCATCCCGATACTGCTGTGGAAACTATTTTGGTATGTGAATTCAATCAAAGGTAGGAATTCATCCTAACTACCAGCATGTTCCAACACACAAGCTCTTAGAAGATCCTCCAATGATTGAATTTTTCTCTCTGACTGACCATCTGTCTGAGGATGATAAGCAGAACTCATCCTCAACTTTGTTCCCAAAGCACTTTGTAATTGTCTCCTAAATCTAGATGTAATTCTAGGATCTCGGTCGGAGACAATACTCGACGGCACTCCGTGCAACCTTACAACTTCCTTGATGTAGATTTGGGTCAACCTCTCAAGACTGTTCTCTCACCAATAGGTAAAAAGTGAGCACACTTAGTCAACCTATCAATGATAACCCAAATCGTATCAAACTTCTTCGGAGTTCGTGGTAATCCAACCACAAAGTCCGTCGCTATACTATCCTATTTTCATTCTGGGATATCCAAAGATTGCAACAACCCTGCGGGTTTTTGATGATCTATCTTAGCTTTCTAACACACCAAACATGATAGAACATACTACGCCACTTATTTCTTCATCTTGGGCCATCAAAACATTTTCTTCAAGTCTTGATACATCTTGGTGGCTCCTGGGTGAAAACTCAGCTTACTTTTATATGCCTCCTCTAAGATCATCTTCCTAATCTCTAAGTCCTCGGGCACACATATTCGATCTCTAAACCTCAACACACCATCAGATCCTTTCCTAAACTCTGAAACTTGTACCCTCATCTATGCCTCGACTCACCTCTAGCAAATATTCATCCTGAACCTGTTTAGCCTTAAGATCTCTCAGAAACTCACTGTTGATGGTGATCATACCTAAACATATTCTACCCTCAAACAAATCCATACCTAGGTTCATATCTCTAAACTGTTCAAGCAACTCCATCTCTTTCACCATCATTGCGGACATATGCAAAGATTTCCGACTTAGTGCATCCGCCACAACATTAGCCTTTCCTAGATGGTATTGAAGATCAAACTCATAATCCTTAATGAACTCCATCCATCTACCCTTCCTCATGTTTAGCTCCTTCTGATCAAACAGATACTTTAAACTCTTGTGATCGCTGAACACATTAAACTTAGCTCCATAAAGATAGTGTCGCCATATCTTCAACTTGAACACTATAGCTGCCAACTCCAGATCATGGGTCGGGTAATTCCTTTCATGTACCCTCAACTGTCGGGAAGCATAAGCCACAACTCTTCCCTCTTGCATTAAAACACAACCCAATCATTGATATGACGCATCACAATACACGTCAAACTGTCCTACTGGATCTGGTAAAGTCAGCACTGGAGATGTAGTCAACTTCTCCTTTAGCTTTTGAAAGTTCTCCTCACACTTTTCTGTCCACATAAACGCCGTACCTTTCCTCTTTAATTGCGTCATAGGCAACATAATCTTCGAGAAACCCTCGATGAACCTTCTGTAATCCCGGCTAATCCTAGAAAACTCCTCACCTCACTCACTGACTTAGGCCTCTTCCACTTAATCACTGCCTCTACGTTTACTGGATCAACAGCTATCCCTTCCTTGTTGATTATATGACCTAGAAACTGCACTTCCTCTAACCTAAATTCACACTTGGATAGCTTAGCATACAACTGCCTATAATCCGTGCACAACCTAGAACTTCCATCCTTCTTCCTTACAAACAAAACCGGTGCTCCCCAAGGTGAAACACTCGGTCTGATGAATTCCTTCTTCATCATATCATGCAGTTGTTTCTTTAACTCTGCCAACTCCACCGGTGACATCCAATAAGGATCTACTGATATAGGTTCGGTCCCTGGTATGAGATGTATAGCGAACTCCACTTCCCTCTCTGGTGGCAAACCTGGAACATCAGGAGGGAAAGCCTCAGGAAACTCTCTCATGATAGGCAAAGAATCTATACTCGGAGTCTCCTTATCTTCCAAAGAGGAAAGCATCACATACTGCTGAGAATCGTCACTCCTCATAGCTGCTCCTTCATTGGCAGATACTATGCTAGAAGTCTCAAGAAAAGATAAGGTCTTTCGGGAACAGTCTAAAACTACATGGTTAGCCGAAAGCCAATCCATGTCAAGGATAACATCTATCTATTGCATAGGCAAACAGATGAGATCTACAAGAAATGTCATATTTTCAACAACTATAGGACACTGTAAGCAAACAGAGAGGGGAGATGAATTCTCAATCTGGGATCTTATACAAGGTATGCATTTGATATCTGGTAGACTTTGTTTGTTTGTCTAAGTAGCATGATAGACAAGAAAGTTATGAGAGTTTTGTTGAGGTATAGTTGTGACTGGTAGGATGTGAACCGTTAAGATCAATATCAGTGAGTAAGACAATTACTATAAGTCAAATGTTGATCGAGGCATAGTATCATTATGGAACCTAGGGCAATGATTAATGTTTGTAGTTAAGATGGATTGTATGAGTTTGGGAAGAGTAAACTAAAGTGTATATAGTAATTTCACCTAAGTTGAATATGAGCAGAAATGATGATTTCTGATGTAAATTGAGGTTACTAGAGAAATTCAAATTTGTTAAGTTACATAATCCTAATAGGTGTTGTTCTTTTGATTTCAGTTTATCTTAAGGAGTGTTGACATGTTTATTTGGAGACTTGAAAGGTGTGATTTTGATATAATCTTGAATAGTGAAATACATTCTAAGGAACTAAGACTGTGATTGGATACATGAAGTAGGAAGTTAGGGTAGTATTGATTGTGGTTTTAATTGTGGGAGTTAGATGTTGAAATAAGGTTCTCTAGTGGATCAGTGGTAAGAAGAGGAAGGGATTAAGTTTTGATTATGTCCTTTAAGGATGTTAGATCAAGTTGGAAAGGTTAAGAACAATGAATAGAATATAGTGATGGATAAGTTCGAGGATAAATAGAATGATATAAGCATGAATTCTGTTATGAAGTTACCGATGTCATTTAAGGGAAGACATCGATGAGAAATACGATGTAGGATCTTTAGATTAACAAACATTTGTAAGAATTTACCCGGTTTTGAGTTAAGAAATTCCGAGGACGGAATTTTTGTCTAAGAGGGGTAGTAATGTAACAGCCTGATTTTTAATTACGTTGTTTAACGGGTTAAAATATAATTAATTATATTTTAATCTGAGAGTTAGAAAGTGATTTTAAGTAAAATAAAATCATATTCATAGTCTCTCTTATGGTAGAAGGTTACGGGTTAAAATTTGGGTTTAAAACTTAGACGGAAACCGGTCTGCGTTTTTTAACTGACAATATAATTTTATACTAATAGAAAACCCTGATTTGGCCCGAAAACTGAAATTTGTAGATTTTTTATATTTTGTCCGTGAGGAAGTGTACTTTCCAAATTTATGATCAGAAATAAAATATTATGTTTATTCGGACAAATTTTGGTAAAAGTTCGGACGGAAAACAATCGGTGTTTTCACTAGTAGTAAGATTTTAATGATCAGAAAACCTAATTTTGACTCGTGAAAGAAATGGTTTATATTTAAATAATATTTCCAACGAGTTTGGTTAGTTTAAAAATTTTCAACCAAAAACGAAATATTACGCTTTTAGCAGGCGTAAAACCTTAATCGGGAAACTGACAGAGTCGAAAACGGAACTGCAGAGACCTGTCAAGAGATTGGGACAACGAGTCATACATGATGACTCATGGAGGATGAGACACCAAGCATTTATGAGCATTAAATGCTAGTAATAATGACTTTTAGGTGAAAAGACCAAAATACGCACAAGCTTTCGTGGGTATTAACCAGACACATCTTCGCACTCTTAACCACTCATTTTACGTGGTTGTAAACCTCCCACATCTCCTCAATTTCGTGCATCCATATATACTCAACCATACCTATTTCATTTTGCTTTCGTTTCATTATTTTCCTCTCAAAAATCGATATCGGGTAAATGACGGAGTTGCGTACGGAATTTCCGGGAATCGCTGAAGGATAGGATCGGTGACTCATTGGTAAGTCACTATGTGTGGCCCAGAATCAGTCACACCCACCACTAAATGTGAGCCACATAATTATTAACCATAGTTAGCAAAGTAACCCTTGTAAGTTAATTATTAACCATAGTTAATCATATATTAATTTAATAATCACAAAACCTATTAATCTAAAACCTAAATGTTAAACAAAGCCTAAGATCTAGCCTATATATACCCCTCAAAACCGTGGCCTCCCCCTTCCCCACTTCTCTTCATCTTCTTCATTTTCATCTCTTAAACTCTTAAGAACATAAGCTAGTTGGTGGAAGAAATCAAGTCTTTTGCAACTTTCTTGTTAGATATTCATCTCCTTAAGATAATCTCCTTGATCATTGTTCTTCATCAATAATCATGTCTTCCATTCTATGATCTTAATCTACCTAGTTCATTGTTTTTATTTTCTTAGATCTAGAACTTAAAAGAATTCTATAAAATTGTAGAAAAATCCTAAAAATGTGAAACCAATTGCTATGATCTCTAAATGACTTCTACTATCATAATCTAAGAACTTGTAAGCAAAAAGATTTTCTTTCCTACTGTTCTTCTCAAGGCTGAAACTGTCATGAAAAATGGGTTTGGTGTTTTTGCTTCTATTGTGAAATCTAAGGCTTGAATTAAGCTCTCTAGTATGTATGTTATCTAAATCCAAAAGCTTGAATCCAACTCAATTTTCTAACCTAATTTCTCTATGAAGGCCGAATGTATGTCTATTTAGGTTAGATGAGTCTTTCTTCAATTTTTACTTGAATAATGACTTGTCTAAGTTAGCTAAAGTCTCTAGGTTATAGATCCAAGAGTTTGTAATCAAAAACAATTTCTAGCCTATTTTAACCCTTATGGCCGAAACCCTAACCTAATTGGTTAGAGGATTTTGTTTCATATTTTTAACTGTTAACACTTAATCTATGCTAGTTAATGCTTTAGGAATTAGTATATAAAATATTGGATTAAGAAAATAACCCTTAGCCTTATTTTGGGTTGTCATAGCCGAACCTAGCCTTTGGTGGTTAAGGATGAATTTTGTTTGATTAATTCATTCTTATGTTGATTGGTTGAAGGTTGATTTAATAACAGTAGTGTCGTGACGAGGAGCGGGAAGTTTGTGTTTCCGGAGATAAGCTCAGGTGGGGGAAAGGATCACTCTGTCGTCGGAATCGATAAGTAGTATATTCTATAATAATTGTGTAGGGTGACCTAAACCCTACTAGTAGTCGAGAAATCGACAAGACCAAAATCACATTGGAAACCTTTTCTGTAAAACCAATGGTGATTTGGGTATTGTAGGTTTATCGACATTAAGGTTGATTTTATGATGTTGAGGATGTTTGGCTTTATTACTTATTTGATTTGATTGTGATATGCTGGTTGTGGTAATTTGCTCTATGTGATATTTTATGATGTTTGAATATTTTGTTGATATTGTGTTATGCATGATCTGCCTGGTTTTAATATTGTATTTAATGGATTTTAAGCAAAGATATGTGTTGTTCGGAAGATGTTTGCTTGGGATAGAATGGGTGTGATTTAGAGGGCCTAGCTTAATTAAGTTGTTCTACAGATAAGATTATGAGATATCGTAATTTGAGGATTTATACGAATCTCTAGGGAGAGGTTGAGGCATTAGGTTATGACTCGTAAGAGTCAGTGAGGTTTATATAAGTGTATGTATAGCAATTGGGCTATTAGAGATATAATTGTATGTGTAGCAATTGGGTTGTTAGTGATATAATAGTATGTGTAGCAATTGGGCTACTAAAGATAAAATTTTATGTGTAGCAATCGGGCTACTAGTGATATAATGGTATGTGTAGCAATTGGGCTACTAAAGATATAATTGTATGTGTAGCAATTAGGCTACTAGTGAAATAGTTCATGTGTAGCAATTGGGCTACTAGAGATATAATTTTATGTATAGCAATTGGGCTACTATAGATATAATTTTATGTGTAGCAATTGGGCTACTATAGATATAATTTGATAGAGGGGAGTGCTTGCTCGAACAAAGGACTAATATTCCTATTTGGGTGGAGATGGTGTGAAAGGATTGTAGTGGTCCCGTTAGCATAAAGGTTTAGACGTATGAGAGTAAGGGTATATGATGATATTGTTAATTTGAGGATGATTGTTAGTTATGTGTGATGTGTGTCTTTGACTGTTGTTTTATTATACTATGGTTTCGTTTCCGTTTTTAATGATAGAACTGTTTCTTATCCCCTATGCTTTCTGTATGTTATGCTTTATCTTTTATGGAATCGTTCGAGAAGACCCTGTCGAGAAGATGATTGAGGAGGAGTTGGATGGAACTCCGTATGAACTAGATGCCGGAGGACGAGCTGTGATCCATGGTGATTAGAGTCTAGATAGTATGGCCAGTGTGTCGTAGGGAAGTATTTTTACATGTTTCCGCTAGTATAACTTTTGTTTAAGTATATTCCTGTGAGGGATCCTACTGAGAGGATACCCTCAACAGTGTTTTAGTAATTTAATAAATAAACAGGTGTGTATTTATATATTACAACCTTAGTGTGTTTAACTTGCAGAAGTTATATGATTGTTTAAATAAAGTTTTAATTTTTACGTGTTTTCACATTAAGCGTGCGATTAAGGAATTAATTAATAAGGTTTTAAGCTAATAAAACACCGGGGCACAACGGGGTGTCTCAGTTTACCCTTCCTTTCTGACGTGCTTGGGGGTTGATATGATTGGGTTCTTTCCCGAGGTGTGAAAGTCCACCCGTACGGAAACAGGTGAGGCTAGGTCGAGAACTTTGGTCTCCGGGAGTAGTTTGCTCGGCTTATGATGTCTTTGGAGCGGGTTTTTGTCAGGTCGAGCCCTTCTTGGGCCAAAAGGGAGTAGGGCCTTGGGCCTTTGTTATTTTTGGATCGGAACAGCTTCAGGTTGTACCTTTGATGTACTTGCTTCAGCAACCTTCTTAGAATTCGAATAAAACCTTCGGATGAAAATAAAATCAATCTCCCCTAGATTCTTCTCTAATCCTTCTCTAGCATGATACTCTATCCCACCTTCATACACAACTCAATGATCAGACAAGGGTAAATGAGTTTCCCATTCTTTCTCATGGCACATGCATAAATTTTTATTTTTATTTTATAATCTGCCCCACATTGATCTTTTTGCCCTTGATAAGGTGTGGAGGAGGACCAACCGCTCCTTCTTGACTGTCTCCATGTGAGAGGTGGGAGAAAGCTTGTGGGGCAAAAAATGATATCACACTTTTGCTAGGGGCTTCAACCTGGGACCAACAGATCCTTCTTCATTTGGTTGAGTTATTTGTCAGTGACCTTGTTCAGCAAGGGTCCATACTCATCTTCCTCATTTTGTAGCCCCCATTTCAGATTTACATTGTCAGCAGAAAAGGAGATTATAGCCCCTCTTACCACAACATACGACTAGGATTCAAAGCCAATGTTTGCATAGAACTCGCAAACCAGGGGGAGGCAAAACTGCTTCGGATGGACCGTGAGACACCCTGTTGTGCCCCGGTGTTGAATTCGCTTAAAACCTTATTAATTAATTCCTTAATCATGAGCTTAGCGTGAAATGTAAAAATTTTAAAACTTTATTTAAACAATCATATAACTTCTGCAAATTAAACACACCAAGGTTGTAATATATAAATACACACTTGTTTATTTATTACATTACCAAAACACTGTTGAGGGAATCCTCTCAATAGGATCCCTCACAGGCATAAACTTAAAATAAAAGCCATACTTAGCGGAAACATGTAAAAATACTCCTTCTTAGAGATAGTGGCCATACTATCTATACTCTACTCGCCATGGATCACAGCTCGACCTCCAGTGTCTAGTTCATAAGGAGTTCCATCCAACTCCTCACTAACAAAGCATCCTCAATTGAATGTATCATCCTCTACCCCAAACTCGTACAACTAGACTTTCATACTGATGTGGCCACCACGGATTTCTTTCACGCAATCCTCTCGGGGAATGTCAGTCAATTGTTCAAGCGACATGTTCCAAATTCCCGGTGCACATTCTCTTCCATGGTGAGAACGCTCATACAAAGCATGACATTATAGCTGCACGATTCTCCCGGTGCACACCCCGTCCATTCCCGGGGGTGCTCAATGAAATTCAATGACACTATAGCTGCACAACCTATTTCTAAGGTGGAGCGGTCTAGAGAGAACTCTTGACCTCGTGTATTATATTACCAATACACGGTTGTGAACAACAATACCGACCTTGTGTATTATATTACCAATGCACGTGAATCTCACCAACCCATTTTAACAACATCCTAGTGCCTTAACCTTCCACTAGAACTCAACATATATTCTAGGTCACCATATCGCATTAAAATACATCATCTAGGTTAGGCACCTCTAAGTCACCATTATTCTCACACCCACAACAAACAACTATCTCTCGAACAACGTATATATCTTGGCTTAAAATCCACTAAGCACAATATTAACAACCGGGCAGATCATTCATAACATAACATCAGAAAATATTCCAACACCACAATATATCACATAAGCAATTCAATAATAATCATAAATTCAATCAACCTTAGATATAAAATCATTCTAACGTCGATAAACCTACAATCCCCGAATCACCATTGGTTTACCAGAAAAGGTTTCCAATGGGATTTTGGTCTTGTCGATTTCTCGACTACTGGTAGGGTTTAGGTCGCCCTACACAATTATCATATAATCTACTACTTATCGATTCCGACGATAGGTTGAATCTTTCCCCCACCTGATTTACGTGTGTGCTTTCCCGTACAAGCTCCGAATGCATCCACGCTACTGCCACGAACCTCTGCACGCTGTCCAACAACATCCACAAATTTGACACCATCCATCCTTACACATCCACCGTTCCGCTTTGCGTCTCGGTTATACGTACGAGTAACACAATTCGCCGGAAATACAAAATACCAACCGAATCAACAATAGGGTTTCAAATAACTAAATCTATTTGAATCAAGAGAAAAAATCGATGGAAAAACTTACGAGAACAACGGTTGGACTTAGGGAAAATCGGATTCAAAATAAGCTCATGAATCCTAGGGAAAAGCTACCAAAACAGGGTTACTGTTCGAGATCCATTACTCTGTCCAAAGAGCTCTATTTAGAAACCTGGACGGTGACAATGAACAACTGTCCTTCCTAAACCATCTCACAAAGTTTCAGCCCGATCCAACGGTTAAAATATCCCAGATCGTAATTCTTTGGTGACAGCTTAGATGGTATCCGGGTTGAATTTCTCACCTCCTAGGCCTACTGTCCGAGCTTCGTATCTCACACTATGGAGGTTAATTCCAAATTCTCACCGTTGGATATAAAGAGGCACAAGTCTTGAACCGTCTTATAAACTTTGGGAAAGATCCAACGGTTGAAGAGGGTTTGGAGACTCCCTCACTGCGACTGCTCCAACTTAGTTTCAAAGCTTCCAACAAAGGCTTCTTGTAACTATTGAGATTTCTCTCTCAATTCTTCTCCTCTAATCCGAAGTAGTGGTTGATAAATAGAGTTAAGGAGATGAGGAAGATAACTAAGATCATAGAAGTGAGGGTTTACCTCTAGATAAGGCAAGAAAGTGAAAGAATGATCAAGTTGTGCAAGAACAACAATGGAGTTTTTGAAGCAAAAAATGAAGAAGAAATGGAAGAGATGAAGAAGTGAGTGAAGGGGGAGGGAGGCCACGGTTTTGAGGAGTATTTATAGGCTAGATTTAGGCTTTGTTTTGTTATAAGGAATTGGTTTAATGGGTTTTGTGAATATTAAATTAATATAAGCTTAACCATAGTTAATAGTTAACTTAACTAAGGTTATTTTGGCTAATCATGGTTAATAATATGTGGCTCACATTTGATGTAGGTGTGACTGATTTTGGGCCACACATAGTGACTCACCAATGAGCAACCGATCCCATCCGTTAGCGGTTCCCGGAAATTCCGTACGCAACTACGTCATTCACCCGATTTCGGTTTTTTGAGAGGAAAATAATGAAACGAAAGCAAAATGAAATAGGTATGGTTGAGTATATATGGATGCACGAAATTGAGGAGATGTGGGAGGTTCACAATCACGTAAAATGAGTGGTTAAGAATGCGTAGATGTGTTTGGTTAATACCAGCAAAAGCTTGGTGGTATTTTGGTCTTTTCACCTAAAAGTCATGATTACTAGCATTTAATGCTCATAAATACTTGGTGACTCATCCTCCATGAGTCATCATGTGTGACTCGTTGTCCCGATCTTTTGACGGGTCTCTGCAGTTCCGTTTTCGACTCCGTCGATTTCCCGATTAGGGTTTTACGCCTATATAAAGCGTAATATTTCGTTTTCGGTTGAAAAATTTCAAAACAACCAAAATCGTTAGAAATATGATTTAAATATAAACCATTTCGTTCACGAGTCAAAATCAAGTTTTCTGATCATTAAAATCTTACTGTCAGTGAAAGCACCGACTGTTTTCCGTCCAAACTTTTACCAAAATCCGTCCGTGTAAACATAATATTTTATTTCTGATCAGAAATTTGGAAAGTAGACTTCCTCACGGACAAAATATAAAAAATCTACAAATTTTAGTTTTCGGGCCAAATTAGGGTTTTCTGTCAGTATAAAATTATAACTTCAGTTAAAGAAACACAGACCGATTTTCGTCTGAGTTTTAAACCCAAAATTTCACCATAACCTTCTACCATAAGAGAGACTATGAATATGATTTTATTTTATTTAAAATCACTTTCTAACTCTCAGATTAAAATATAATTAATTATATTTTAACCGATGAAATAGTGTAATTAAAAATCAGGCTGTTACATGCCGCAAACTTCTTCCAACCATGAAGGTCTACGACCTCAGCTGCCTATTCCAAGAGCCCATAGTGGGGTGCATTAGTAAGCTTGAGCCCTTTCTCTGAATGAAGATCTCTGTTGATGGTTTAATCTTTGAACCTTTTATGGGCTTCACATCTACCCAAAGGGTGTACACGTCCATCTCAGCGCCGGAGGAGGGTTGAGCACGCTTCACAACAACTATGTGCTTAACACAACCCTTTTTGGTTGTTATTTTGAAGGTAGGGCAAGGTGAAGAAGTAGGGAATATTTGGGGAAAAAGGGAAGGGTATGGTTATGGGATGAAGAAGAAAGAGCTGGTTTGAATTGGCTGAAGAGTGTGGAGAAATGGGTGAGGTGAGGGTTATCTATGGTGTCAGGGAGAGATAGGGATTGGGTAAGAGGGTGGCGAGGCGTGGGGAAATGTGGTAATAAATTGGAGAGAGAGTGAGTGGATATGAGTGGTTAATGGGGAGGTTTTTATGGGTGTTGGGTAAAACCCTCCCCCAAGTATCTGCCTTTTTCAAAATGTTTCTAATTTTCCTACTTTTAAATTTCACCAAAACGTACTTGTACTCACCACCGTCCCCTTGTACTATTGGCCGCTTTTTGGGTCTTGATTACCAAAATAGCCCATCATCATACTACCATAGCCACGCCTTGATGGAGCATCCCCAGCTGGCCCAATCCTTTTCACTTTTTATAATTTTGTTTTTCCTTTTTCTCTCTCTTTTATTTATCGTCTTTCACTAAGAGAGAAATAACTAAAATTAAATTTTTGCTGGGCTGTCTCCCAGTAGCGCTTGGTTTATACAGTCCTCAGCCTTACTATCCTACAACATTTTGTGTGTGTGTGGGGGGGGGTCATCCATTGTTGTGGTAACCATCAACCTTTCTAGAGGCTCACCAAAATAATGTTTGATCCTTTTCCCATTCACCTTGAACTCCCTTCCACTGACTACATCTACTAGATCCACAGCACAGTGGGGATACACCTTCACAAACTTAAAGGGTCCTGACCATCTGGACTTCAGTTTTCCTAGAAATAACTTCAATCTGGAATTGACCAGTAGGACATGCTTCGCTTCATAAAATTCCTTTTGTGAATCTTCTTATCATGCCATGTCTTGGTCTTGGCCGTGTATGCTTCAGCACTCTCATAAGATAACAATATGCTCCTCCAGCTCATTTAGCTACAGCTGTAACACCCCGTTTTCTAGCGTCTTAACCGGTAATTATATTCTGTATTTTTACCGGAGATCAAGAAAATGATTTTGAGGAAAACAAAATCATATTTGACACCTTCTATATCGAAGGAAGTTACGACAAAATATTTTTATACTGGCAGAAACCCTGATTTGACCCGAAACTGAAAAATTCTAGATTTTATCATAATTTCATTGATAAAGTCTATTTCTAAATATTTCGCACAAAAAAAATATATTTTATTTTGGCGAATTTTGGAGAAAAAAGATCGAAAACCCTAATCAGGTAAACGATAGAGCCGAAGACGAGACTTCCGAGGTATGCCGGGAGATAGGAACGACAAGTCATCACCTGCATGAGTCACCATGGTGAGTCACACCATGATTCATCGAGTGTAATGATCACTTGTGAAAATATTTTCATAAAAAATGACCAAAATGCCCTTGGACTTCTTTGTTAATTCATTTCATGTCCAACAATGTTAAATGACCAAAATACCCTCCTTCTATCATGGTTATTTTCGTGCCAAGCTTCACCAATATCCCTCCATTCATTTTCATTTGTACAAAAACACAAAAACTCGTTAAGTTAGAAAGTTCCGACATCAAACTAGTCTTTTTCATTTCCTCTCAAGTATTCTTGAGAAAGTTCATAGTTGTTCTTCATTTCACCTCCATATTTCATCATCTTAGAGACATTATTTCTTGATTCTTAATTCGTGAAACTTGTTCCCTAGATCCTTGCCTTTACTTTGAGAAATCATGTTCCTAAATCCAAGAACATTCAAGTTCTTTTTCTCCTAGCTTCAAATTCGGCCAAGCCCCCTAAATCACCAACCAATCCTTGTTTCAACATTCTAATATCATATTCTTACTCTCCTAGATCATCTAGACATAAATTATTTCACACAAAATATCATTTTGAGACTTCTAGCAAAAATGGGTTTTTCTAGCCTATGGTTGTCATCTTTTGATTCATCCATCTTCTTACTTCAAGTGAGTGATTCAAGCCATGTTCCATCTTCCTTGTTCATGTCCTTGTATATGATCCTTTTTAAATTTTGTTTGTTCTTGCTAGGTTTTGCAAACACAAAACCGTGAGGCCTCCTTGGAGTGTTAGCTTGGTTTTGATTGATTTTCAAGTTATCTACAAGAGGTATGGGGGAGACTAACCACCATCATACCATATTATGGGTGTGTGTGTGGTTTATATTGTTTTTATGTTATCTTGAAACCCTAAATGTTAGGGTTATGACTTTGTGTATATGTGATCCTCTTGGAGGAATTGTATTTGGGATCGTGAGGTGATGGTTATGTGGTAGTAATTAGTAAAGAAATTGCTTAGTTGATGTGTTCTTGGTTGCAAAAGAAAGTCATGAATATCTTACTTGAGTATTGACATGAAAGTATGCCTAAAATGTTAAGTTATATACCATGAATCTATGTATTGATACATGGATATGTATATGTGTGCAACACCCTCCCTCGGGCATTACATGACTAACTCGTTGCAAAAAATGAAAAACTCCCAAAAGACCAAAAATATTTTATTGTTTTATTTTATGTTTTGATTTCTCTTCATGCCATAGTTTAGTCTAGATAGTTGTTTGATTTGTGAATTGGTAATCGGTAACTGATCCTCGTGGGAACGATATCGATCTCACCACCGTATTACTTGTACGATTAGGTATACTTGCCTAGATTTCGTGTCAACACGTTTTTGGCGCCATATTACTTGTACGACTAGGTATACTTGACCATCTTTACAAGTGATTCCCGAATAGCCACGTGAAGCAGAATTTGAGCAAAATATGGTTGCGGGGATAGATCAAAATGAAAATGAAGTGGTGGTGGTAGACGAGCCACAAGAAGAGGAATTACCTTCCACAAATCCTTGGGAAAGAACAAGTGAGGATGCAAGTCAATTGGAAAACAGTCACTCCACCATGCTTGCTGAGAAATCTGAAATTGCAGCATTAGATAATTATGTTGGCTTACATGCATGTGTGGACACTGCAAAGTTAGTCCCTTCCACTTGTCTGTTAAATTTCCTGGTGAAACTACCATTTGACCCGGAAGGAAGTGAGTTCGATATTGTACTTAAAGAGGTCAATGGGGTTTTCACACACTTGCCAGGAGAAATTGAGGGTGGAGTCATATTGCTTCTGCAATTGCCATTCCACAAACCATGGGATCCGGGAGGAGGATCTTACATATTGAGCATCTCTTGGCCCCTATGCTACAAGCAATGGGATCCAGGTGGAAGCTTCTCAATGAGTCAAGCTAGTGACATTAAAGAAGCGCTTATTGGGAGGCAACCCAAGTTTTCTTTTTCTTTTTCCTTTTCCATTCGTTTTTGATTTTTAACTCTTGAATAATTTGAGAAGATCAAGAGGATCATAAAATAATAAATTTATTAATTGTTTTCAGGGCAAGAAGGAAGGAGAAGCAAAAGGGCAGGGAGAAACAAAGTCAGCAACCATCACGCCCGGGCCGTGACACTGGTCACGACCGTGATGAGCTAACCATGAAGATCATAAAGGATCACGGCCCAGCCGTGATACCCATCACGGGAGTGATGAGAGGACCCTGAAGATCAGAGAGCATCACGGCCTAGCCGTGATACAATTTCCAACAAGCTTTTGACTGGAATGTGAGCCAGCACCCACTACCACCTCGGTGAGTTGTTCCATTTTTCTCCTCTCTCCGACTTGATTATTTATATTGGGGACAATGTAAGCTTTTAAGCTTGGGGTAGGGGTATTTTTACATTTTTACATTTTTCATGTTGCATTCATATAGTCATAGTTTTTCATGATCACATGATTAGATTACCCCCTTGCTTAGATTATGCATCCAATTGTGAGAACTTAGTGCCAAATAACTTGAGATAGTGAATTTTTGAACCCAATTTTTTTTATTCTTGTGATAAGGCTACCAAAAAAAAATCTTGAGATGATCGTTGATAGTTGATAATTAGTATGAGGTTCTGTAGATTTGCGTTTCTCATTGATTTTTGAACTACTAAATGTGAGATTCTTGAGCCAAAAAGGGGTACTCACTAAATCTACCTCATTCTTTGTGATAGAGTGTTATTCCTCTTGGATTGTATTTCTCTAGAACTTGACTTGAAGCCGTTTTGAAGCTTAAAAATTTTTAAAAATGATTGAGGCACTAGGTATTCTTCCGGCCTTCTGAGCTTTGATTGACTAAATGCTACCCCTTAGTTGCCCAATTTTGAGCCTGAAAGAATAAAATACTTTTCTTGGTACCTTGAATTACTTTGATGGATATGCTTGGTATGGCACCTCTTGAAGTATTACAAAAAGGGTAGAAAGGTAGTTGAAAAAGTGTGGGATGAGAAAGTCTGAAAATATTTCTCTTGAATTGAAAATCTACCCTTCTCCATAAAAAAAAAGTGATAGAGAAGGGGATGACAAAAGGAAGTGAGAAATAAAACAAAAAGAAAGAAAGAAAGGTGGAAAAATGAATCAAAACCCACAAAGGTATTTTAGAAGGTGTCATGCTTTGCAATGCTTGATATTTTGTGTAGCCTTTTGAAATTTCCTTTTCTTGATTTCCCCACCTAACGATTAATCCCATGGCCCCGTTACAACCAAAGTAAAAGACCTCTTGATTCTTAATTGTTTTCATTAATAAAGTAGAGATTTGGTTAATAGTCAAGCTTATGGTAGAATTCATTCCTTGAGGAAATTGAGCGAATTATCATATATCCTTAACACTTGAGTGAGGTGAGAAGGAGTGCCCAAATCAGTGAGAATGTGAGTCTAGGAAACCTAAGCGTCTAATTGGACTTGAAATTGATCGTCTCTTGCTGAATTATTTGAAAATGCCTGTTACTTGGATTAGTTACTCGGGTTCTTGATTCATTATCCATGTTCTGATTATTTATCTCTTATGGCCTTAGTGATTGCTTGAGGACAAGCAAATGAACAAGTTTGGGGTGATTTGATGAGTGTGATTTCACCTCATATTTCATGTACATTTCTGCATGCATTTTCATTTAGTTTAGGCATATTTAGTTTGATTTTGTTAGTTTTTACCTTGGAACGAGTAAGGTGGTTGTGGTGTTGTTTTGCAGAAATTAAAGATTAAATGCTCTAGATTAGCCATGATGGAGCTTGGATGGAGATAGAGCTTGAAAAGTGAAGAAAATGAGCCAAGCAGAGCCCATCACGACCTAGCCGTGATGACCATCACGACCATGATCAAGCAGAGCTGAAGGCAAAAGTCAGAAGCCATCACGGTCGTGATAGGCCAGATGAACCAGAACCTCAAGGCAGAAGCTATCACGGCCTAGCTGTGATGAGTGTCACGGCCGTGACAGACCAAAATTTGAAAGCGCGTCCAAGGCAGAACACGTCACGGCCTGGCCGTGACGCGCGCCCACCCTATAAATAGGAGCACAGAACAGACAGCAGAGATCTCTAGAAAGACTTGGATCAGACAGAAAAAAAAAGGATTTTTAACCTAGGAGCACTTTTACCCTAGGGAGACTCTTGGGATACAAAAAGGGCGTGTGTTCTCTGGAACCAAGGGCTGCGGTGAAGGCAGTGGAAAGCTTCCATGGAGTTCCTTCTCTCCCTTGTTTCTATTTCTCTGGTTTTTGCTTTCTCTATTATTATGAGTAACTAAATCCCTTTTTGTTGGGATTAAATGTAGCTAAACTGAATATCATGTAATTGCTTTGATTTATCAATCTGTGTTTATGTTTCTCTATTAGTGTTTAATTCCTTTGCTTAATGCTTTTTGTGGGTTAGTCATCCATGAATTGATTCTGAGATTCGATTTACAATGGGGACGTTCTTATCAATTCTTGATCTGGAATTAATCACCTAGTAAACCTTGCATCTAGGAATGGATTTTTGTTTATTAGTAAACGTGTAATCCTTACTCTTAATCCAAATTCCTAATTAGGCCACCTAAGGAATTAGGGTTTAATTAGTGGATTTAGGCTCTTGTCATCTAAGGAATTAGGGCTTGAGTAATCTTGTGGGTTGATTTTGATATTTGAAGCATAAACTGGATTGGTGGTCTTGGTATTGCATGAGGCTAAGGTTTGGTGAAGTTTAATCCCAACACCCCTTTTCGCATTCCAAGTGTTTGATAAAACTCCCAAAAGACCAAAAATATTTTATTGTTTTATTTTATGTTTAGATTTCTCTTCATGCCATAGTTTAGTCTAGATAGTTGTTTGATTTATGAATTGGTAATCGAAAACTGATCCTCGTGGGAACGATATCGATCTCACCACCGTATTACTTGTACGACTAGGTATACTTGCCTAGATTTCGTGTCAACATTGTTCCTTTAGTGGACGCGCTTTCTTTGTTCTTTCAGTGGACGTCAGCTTTTTACTTTGTTGTACTTTAGTGGACGAGCTCTTTAGTTGTTCATTGGACTTCAGCTCTTTACTTTGTTGGACGTCATTCTTGGTTCACTTCATTGGATGAGCTCTTATATTTTCCCTGTGTTGGACGAGCGCTAGTTTTGCTTTGTTGGACGAGTGATCTTGCATGCAACTTAACACGTAATGAGTGCGTAGTCAAAATTAAAAATCTGATGCAAAATACACTTTGTTTGTCATACATCAAAACATGAATGAGGTGGCTATTTGTGAGCGAGTAGGTGAAGATGTAGGCAAGTTTATGGTTTGGTCAATTTGTGTTGGTTGGGGTGAGAGGGGTGTGGGAATGTATACATCATCAGTTATGGTTTGATTTAACACATCATTTGGAGTAGAGACAGCAATGTTATCATCAGAGGTAACATCAACAGGAACAACATCAACTCTATTTACTAGACTAGACACTAAGGCATCTACTGCTATTTGAACAGGATCACTAGCAGAGATGGTTACCTTAGAAGTCTTAGTTGTTCTAGTCTTTCTTGCTAGTTACCTTTTGGGTTTTGTTGAGATAGGCACAACGACCTCAGCAGCAGCAACAAAAGTTTTCTGCTTCTTCAGGATGGTACTGATAAGAACTCTATCCTCATCAGTTTCCTTGTCCTCATTGTGTGAGAAAATAACTCTTCTTTGCTTCTTCAAAGCAGGAGCATCAGAAGGTTCCCTAATAACAATGCCACCAGATGGTCTCTTGGGGGCAGGTTTTCGTGCTGCAGTGGTCTTTTTCTTGATAATCTTCTTTGGCTCCATAGCCTCAACAGTGTTTTTTCCCACCATTTCCTCTTTCATTTTCATCAACTCCTCAGTTTTGGCCATTGCAGCAGCAGCATAGGTACTGAGGTTCATGTTAGCTCTATTCATTTTACCAAAGTCTGCAGCTGACATTGGTTTTTCAGTTAAGATCCTAGCTTGCTCTTCAGGAGCCCTTGCAGCAATAATTTCATGAATTCCTTGAGCCTTGAAAATCTTTGAAAGAAGATGGCAATAGGGAAATGCTGAGAGTCTTTTCTTGTTCATCACAACATCTCTAAATCTTCCATACAGAATTCTTGGAAGATTGATCTTCGTTTCGGTGAGATGATGGCAAAGGCAGAATTTGTGTAGAGAGGAGAGGTTGTCCTTGGATCCAACCTTATGAAGAACTACCTTATTAAGAAGCTAATGAAGGATGAGAACAATGTCCTTCATTTCAACAGCTTTCCAAGAGTAAGTTCTGACTGTGTCTTCTTTCATGAGACAGACTTCAATGGTCTCAAAGCCACCCAAATCAGCTTCCCATGACTCAGTAAAAACCAAACCTTCCTAAGCACAGAAAATAGCATCAGTAATAGTCTTCTCCGAGACTACAATCTTCTTTCTCAACACAGTAGAGAAGAAGTCAGTATCAGTCACTTGAACATTCCTCCAGAAATCCCTAATCGGGTTTGCAAAAACAGAGACTTTCTTTGTGAGGATTCCTCCCCACCCAGTTGCATTAACATACTTGCTTATGTCTAAGTTGTAGTCTTGTAGCACTCCAAAGTTGAAATGATGCTCAATTGCCAAGTTAAGATTGTCCACGTTGAAGGTTGAAGAAGAAGCCATTTTGGTGAGAAGAGTTAAGGTTTAGAAAACAGAGGGAAGAAGAGCTCGAGAGTTTCAGGGAAGTGTAAAGTTTTTCTCAGAGGGAAAAGATTACTTTTTAAAAGATTTTTGAATCCCAAAGTTTAACAAAAAAAACTTTTGACATGACATGTTATTATGGATAAAACGGTGTTGCTGTATTGGAACTATAAAAAGGTCTTGATGGGATTGATGGAAGTACTGACTCGGCAAAGAGAATAAAGGATCAATTTATCATTAAGACAAAATAAATGCATTTAATAAAAATATGTTTAGATGCAGGAAGAAGTGGACTCGTCTGAAACTACACACTGAATGCAGTAAACAATACCAGCAGACGCGACATATAGTAGAGGTGCAACACAAACAACTTTTAATAGGTATTAGATGTGCATAAGTAATAGACGCAAGATTATCAAAATAATTTTTTCTCAAGGCTGGACGCCTAAATTAATCCACACATATCATGTTAAGATCCTTCCTAATAAAGATAAATCTGTCCTCTGCAAGAGGTTTAGTAAAGATATATGCCCATTGATGGTTAGTATCAACAAATTGTATATCAAATACAAATTTTTGCACATAATCCCTAATGAAATGATGTTTAATCTCTATGTGCTTAGCTCTAGAATGCAAAATGGGATTCTTAGATAGATTTATTGTAGCAGTATTATCACACATAAGTGGAATACTACTTACAAACACATTGTAGTCCTCCAATTGATGTTTGATCCAGAGAAGTTGTGAGCAGCAACTTGCAGCTGATATATACTCAGCTTCAGCAGTTGATAAGGCAATGATATTTTTGCTTGACCATGACACACGATTAGCTCCAATGAAGTGACATCCTCCACTAGTGCTTTTTCTTTCAATTCTATCTCCAGCATAGTCAGCATCACAGAAACCAACTAATCTGTAATCTTCATCTTTCATAAAGCACAAACCAAGATTAGTAGTACCTTTTAAATAGCTAAAAATTTTCTTGACTGCTGATAAGTGAGATTCTCTAGGATCAGATTGAAATCAAGCACATAAACATACACTGAACATAATATCAAGCCTAGACGCAGTAAGATATAAGAGAGATCCTATCATACCTCTATATACCTTTTGGTCTACCTTTTTCTCTTTATCATCTTTGTTCAGTATGGAAGCGGGGTGCATAGAAGTATTCATTGGCTTACAATCATCCATCTTAAACTTCTTCAGAAGCTCTTTTGTATACTTAGTTTGGTGAATGAGCACCTCGTCCAAGGTTTGTTTCTTACAGGTGCAAAAGTTTCAATATAATCTATACCTTCTTCTTTAAAGAAACCTTGAGCAATAAGTCTTGCTTTGTTTCTTATTACCTTACCATTTTCATCAAGTTTGTTTCTGTAAACCCACTTTGTTCCAATCACTGATTTGTCTTTAGGCAGGGGAACCAGAGTCCAAACTTCACTTCTTTCAAACAGATTGAGTTCTTCTTGCATAGCTAGAATCCAACCATTGTTTAGCAGAGCCTCGTCTACTATCTTTGGTTCCAACTCAGAGACTAGCGCAGAAATATCTTGTTCTCTGAAAGTTGATCTGGTTCTTAGCTTGTCATTGGGGTTTCCAATGAGCTGATCTTGTGGATGATAATTCTTGAAGTACCAAGATTTTTGAACTGAATCATGTTGAGAAGTGGAAGTTTCTGGTTGTTGAGTGGGGTCATCTGCTTGATCATCAACTTTTATCTCTGGTGAGTCTTCTGGAATGTTTAGATCAAGATCAGCAAAAGCTTCATCTAGCTCTGATAATTTCTTATTAGGTTGTTTATCATCAAACTTGACATGAATACTTTCCTCTACTATCAGAGTCCTAGAATTATAAACTCTAAAGCCTTTAGATGTTTCGGAATATCCTAATAGTATTCCATTATCTGTTTTAGCATCAAACTTACCAAGTTGATCTTTAGTATTCAGTATATAGCATTTACAACCAAAGGGGTGAAAATAAGATATGTTGGGTTTTCGTCCTTTCCACAATTCATAAGGAGTCTTATTCAGGATAGGTCTAATGTATATTATGTTCTGAAAGTAGTAGGCAGTATTAGCAGCTTCAGCCCAGAAAGTGTCTAGGGACAGAGTTGTCATTGAGCATAGTTCTAGCCATCTCTTGAACAAATATGTTCTTTCTCTCTACCACACCATTTTTATGTGGTGTTCTAGGTATTGAGAAGTTGTGAAGGATACCACTTTCTTCACAGAACTTATGAAATAGCTCATTTTCAAACTCTCCCCCATGGTCACTTCTGATTGAAGTGATACACATGTCTTTTTCATTCTGTACACGTTTGAAAATACATAAAAGACCTTAAAAGACTCATCCTTGTGAGTTAGGAACATAACCCATGTCCATCTAGTGTAGTTATCTACTATGACAAGACCATATTTCTTACCACTGATAGAGGCAATCCTTGTTGGACCAAAAAGATCAAGGTGTAGCAACTCTAGTGGTCTATTGGTACTAACAACATTCTTAGATTCAAAAGAACCTTTGACTTGTTTTCCATTTTGACATGCATCACAGAGAGCATCAGATTTGAACTTAAGGTTTGGTAGTCCTCTCACGAGGTTATGCTTGTTTAGCTTTGAAATTAATTTTAAGCTTTCATGACCTAGGCTTTTGTGCCAAATCCATCGCTCATCTTCAATGGACACTAGACATGAGGCACTTTGATTTGAGAGGTCCTCCAAGTCAATCTTATAAAGATCGTTTTGCCTTTTAGCAATGAATAAAAGTGATCCATCATCTTTCTTGACAGTACACATGTTCTTATGAAAAGAAACTGCATATCCACTATCATATAATTGACATATGCTCAGGAGATTGTGCTTCAAGCCATTTACTAAAAGAACATTATCAACGGAGGGAAAAGGATGTTTACCAATTTTACCTATAGCATTGATTTTCCCTTTCCGATTTCCTCCAAATATGACCCAGCCACCATCTTTGGGCTTAAAGTTTTGGAACATAGACCTTTCTCCAGTCTTGTGTCATGAGCAGCCACTGTCCAAGTACCAAGACATCTGTTTTCTTCCTGTTGTTAATCAAATCTGCAACAGGTATTATCTTATCTTTAGGTACCCAAACTGACTTGGGTCCTTTCTTGTTAGTTGTCACTGGACGAGTATGCTTAGTATGTTTATTGTGTATGCATCTAGATATAATATGCCCATCTTTTCGACACACTTTGCAAAAGGTGTTGGACGAGCTAGACTTAGCTTTAGCATATTTATCTGGAACTTTTGAAGCTCTATGCTGTGTAAGTGGTTTTGACTTTTTGTGAGATGCATCTTTCTTCTCTTTGTCATAACCAATGCCAGATTTATCATAAGGTGACCTAGAGTACCTTAAAATGAGACTAAGCTTATCTGAGCCACCTATAAGCTTTGACAGAATCTGTCAGATATGTTACATCTTGTTTCCGTTTTGCAACTTCACAAGAAACATCAGGTTCGCACACCATTTTGTCAGCTAGACTGACATTTACTGATTTTAGTATGTCATTTTCATCCTTAAGGTTTTGTTTCTCAGTGCAGACCCTATCATATTCTCTAGTCAGTTTAGAAATTTTCTTTTTGAGACTCTTATATTCTCGAGACAGTATAGACGACTCATGCAACAGTTCATCAAAAGCATTTTGAAGAGCGGACGGGTCAGAGTCCATTACCTCAGCATCAGTGTATTCACTTCCTAATGCAGTGTCTGCCATGAGACAGATATTTGCCTCTTCCTCAGCTTCATTTTCTTCATCTGATGAAGACATATCAAGATCCTCCCATGTAGCCATTAAGCCTTTCTTCATTTGGAAGAATTTCTTTTTATCCTTTAGCTCAGGGCAGTCAGCTTTGAAATGAACAGGTTTCTTGCATTCAAAGCACAAGGGTGGACCTTTTTCCTTGGAGTCTGACTTCTCCTTGGAAAGCTTTTTGTTGAGTTGCTTCCTTCTGAAACCACCTTTCTTTCTCCACATATGTTGAATCTTCCTGGAGATGAAGAACAATTCATCCTCATCTGATCCTTCATCATTATCAGACGATTCAGACTCATCTGATGACTCAGCAGCTTTGAGAACTTTTGATGAACTTGCTTTCTATGCCTTTAGGGCAATGGATTTTCCTTTTCTGGAATTTTCTTCTTCATTAAGTTCAAGTTCATGAACCTTCAGAGATCCAAGAAGCTCTTCCAGAGAGAGTGTATTCAGGTTTTTGGCTTCCTAAATAGCAGTTACTTTGGGTCTCCATTGCTTGAATAGACTTCTCAGGATTTTTCTGACATGATCTCTATTTTCATAAAATTTTCCAAGAAATCTGAGACTGTTGGTGATGGTTTGGAATCTTTCAAACATTTGGTCTATTGTTTCATGTTCACCCATCTTGAACAGCTCATACTGATGAACCAGCATACTGATCTTTGATTCCTTAACTTGTGAGGAACCCTCATGAGCTAGGGCAAGAGTATCCCAAATTTCTTTAGCAGTATTGCAGCTGTGACTTTGTCATGTTCAGATCTGGTTATAGTACACATGAGATAATGCTTAGCCTTCAGATTCAGCTGATGTTGGTTTTTCTGCTCTTCAGTCCATTGGGCTCTAGGAATAGTAGCTCCAGCTTCATCTCTTGGTTCAGTATAGCCGGTTTCAATAAGCTCCCTAATATCTACATTGTGCGCATCCAAGAATGCCATCATTCTCTTCTTCCAGTAGTCATAATATGTTCCATCAAAGAGAGGAGATCTGTTGATAGCTTATCCTTCTACATCCATGGTTGTTGGATCGTACTCCCTCAGCACTTGTTAGATGCTCAACCCTTTCGAGGATGAGCTCTGATACCAACTGAAGTTGACACAGGCAAACACAATAAGGGGGGTTGAATTGTGTTTGTTAATAATTCTCGAAAATTGAGATGCCCCGACGTCCCATTAAAGAAAACCAAAAATATTAAGACCTAATTTCATTATTACCGTTAAGCCGATATATTAAAACAGCGAAAAAAGTAAAAACTTAAAATACACACAACATATATACATACATACATAACATATACACCTCAAGACCTGATACAGTACAGTAGAGGGAAATCCCATCAGTCGGATCCCAAAATGTACAAACTGATAATCAAACAGAAAATAAAAACAACATCCTAAAGAGACAAGACGCACTGGCCATGGACTCTATACTCAACTACGAGGATCCACTGCTCGTCCTCCAACGTCTGGCTCATACGAGGTCCCATCAAGCTCCTACATAGCTGGCTCCCCCATAGGATCTTCTCATCACGATCACATAAAAAAACATATGCAATATAGAGAAGACAAGGATAAGAAACCATATAACATCAAACGTGGAAAGGGTTTATCTACATTTAATTAAATAATGGCACACTAAACATCCGTCTCCCAAGTATAAATATATGTAACGCAATCATCCTCAATCCACATCTAGGATCTTTCCTCTACCCTCCATCATGATGCAATGCAAATGCCGTATGAATAATCTCATGAGGTATCAGCCATATCCGGATATCACAAAAATATAATCGACACGTCCCAGAGTCCCTGGCGCACACCCTCGTCCCCGGATGGAGGGTGCCCATGCAAAGCAACGACACTATAGCTACACAACCCGGTGCACACCTCTGGACCACAATCTAGGATGCTCATGCAATGCATGAACTATAGCTGCGACTAAAATGAAATCATCTCTGGATGGTCCGCCGTTAGCCTATCCCCGGGAATTCTCCCTCCAAGGAATAAACCTCTCTCGACCATGTTTCAGGTTCACTCTACCATGTTTCAGGTCCCTCATATCACAGACCATGTTTCAGGTGACCCCCTAGTGCCCTAACCGCTCATCATAATCTCATAGATAACCTCAAAACAACCTCATCTCATCAATCTCATCCTCATGTCACAATAATCATCTCGGTTAGGCATTGCTATCACATATCATATGCAATCCCAATACATCCTCATGTCTCAACATAACTTGTAATTTACTCAACCTCTAAGCACAATCATAACACTCATCATATCATCACAATCATCATCATGTTATCCAAAATCATCATCATATATCATCATGTCATAATATCATTTCCAAAAATAATAGTAATAATAATAATATCCAGAAATATAACAATCATACATGTTCAATTTAACCAATCAATGCAGTCAAGCAGACAACCATCAAATTATAAAATAATAATATATATATTTTTAGCGTAACAACGATAAACGCACAATTTCTATATCATCATTGGTACCACTAGGTAGTCCCCAATGTGATATGGACATTGTCCGTTAGTCGCTCTCGTGTAGGGTTTGGGTCGCCCTACGCCATTATCGAATTAAATGTGACCACGCCTTTTTCGACGTTAAATAGTTTCTTTCCCCCACCTGGAGAGTCGCGCGCTACACTAAACGAGACGAAACGAACTAAAGCGAAGCATCCTCAAAACTCCTCGAATCTACCTCACCTAGAAATAGGGTCTCCGAGCCTCAAAATCCACCTACGAATCACATTGTAAAAGGCACATTGTAAGGAACTCAAAATTGGCAGCAAATACCACCAAATCCGCCACTTATTTGGCCTCATATATCACAATCCAGACATTTTTTTCACAAAATTGAACGGTGAGATTAAAAAACTACCTTCCATTTACCTTCTCCAAAAATTTCAGCTCGATCCAACGGTGGATGAGCCAGGGGTGAACCTCGCAAGATGACTGGTCTGGAGCCACCCGAGTTGAACTCGACTCCAACGTCTAGGCTGATTAACTCATACTCTGCGAAAGGTACAGAATTTCCAACCATTAGATATGAAGAACTACTAGCTTAGAATATCCATGTCAAATTTGGACACGATCCAACTGGTGATGATTTCTCTGAAACTGTTCCAGCTCCTAAAGCTCTCAACAATGGTGTTTTAGGGTTCTTTAGTGATCTCCCTCTCTCATTCTCTAGTTCTCTCTCTAATTCTCTCCCTCTCTCTCTAGAACTCTCTGGCTTTCTGTTATTTCCAACTTTCAGGTCTCCCTCTCTGTTTTCGGTTTCAAATGGCTCAAGTGAAATCACTTGAGCCCTTTTTTATTTTTTTCAAAATTTTCGTGAGGGCGCTCAACGCCAAATCCCAGCGCTCAGCGCTGGTGCATTCACCTGGGTCGCTGCATGCACGCCACGTCATCCTCCATGTGTTCGTGTGCATGGCAGCGCTTCTAGCGCTCAGCTCTGGCCTCTGGTCAGCACCATTGACTTCACGCGTTTCTTCGCGTTTTGAGCTCGTTTGAAGTCTGATTGACCTCAAATTTGAGATATAGGCTCATCTAGACCTAATAAACAACCTCAAAACATCAAAAATACCTAATCTCAACCCTAACCCTAAATTTATTGTTTCACACTCATACGTCTTAAAGACGATAATCAAGGAAAACCCTAAGTTGTTTTCACGTTCAAACTCACTCGAGATGACTTCGTACTTTCCATGCAAGGGTTCCTAGACCTCAAACAGCATCTTAAATATTCAAACTCACTCGAGATGACTTCGTACTTTCCATACGGGCCCGCTCCACCAACTGGTATTGGTACTGATACTGGTACAGTTGTCTGAACCGTCTGTACTGGTCTGATATAAGGTTCCGGTCTCCACTGGGAACCACTGCCACCTCTCCTCTGAGCACTCAATCTGATCGGACTCCACTCCTCTGTTATCCCTAATTAAGCTGGTCTTGCTACTCCGTAATTATCTGAGGCATCCGCACGTTCCGTTGTGTTTGCTGGAGCATCTCAGTAGCAATCTCACGAATAGTCTGGAGGGTCTCAGACGACTCTCCTCCACCATCTGCTCCTCATCCGGTATGAGAAGCCTCTCCGTTGCCATCACCGGTAACTCTATCCGTTGCCAACATGCGGTGTGGATTCAACTAAAATTGGCCAGTACACCCTAACCTCACAGTCTGAACAGAATCAAACTGCTCTGATAACACCAAATGAGAGACCCCCATGTCCCATTAAAGAAAAAACCTAATTAACTACAACTCAATCGCAATATTAACGTTAAGCGTATATACAGAAATCATAAATAAATAAACTCTATATACAAATAACAGAATATAAACATCATGCCACACACGTATATAAATACAAACATATTATGCAGATAAACTGAAAAGGGTACCCCGTCAGTAGGGTCACTTAATATTCAAACTAGTATAAACTCACCAAAAGCAACGGAAGATACAACGTCTCCAAAAGACGCACTGGCCAGAAACTCTATACTCAACTACTAGGGTCCACTGCTCGTCCTCCAGCATCTGGCTCATAAGGGATCCCATCAAGTTCCTCATTAGCTAGCTCCTCCACAGGGTCTTCTTGTAACGACATAAATATAAATAAGACATATACAATATAGGGAAAAATAGGAGATAAGAAACGTGCTATCATCATAAGCACAAAAGGTTACATAACATATATACAGTAATAGCACCCAGACATGCATCACCAAATAAACACAAATAAATAACATTCATCCTCGAAGTATATTATCCTCCTCTACCCTTCGTACTCATGCACTGATCCTATATGTTGACGTGGCCACCACCTAATCTTGTCACACATCCCTTGTCTGATTAGGGATATTAGTCAGTCGTCCACAAGGACTAAGAAAGTGTCACAGTAGTCTTCCTCGAACCTCATCGTCTGCAGGGCACTAACCTGTGACTACATATAAGAGTATCATGGTAGTCTTCCTCGAACCTCATCGTCCGCAGGGCACTCACCCGTGACTCACCCTAACCTCGTATTTTCCACTCATATAGCTGTGATCAACACCACACATCTATATGAGTCTCGTCAATTGGTATCGAGTCATAACCTAGTGCCTCAACCTTCCTTTACCATCTCAGGTAATATCTCGAGTCATATCACATAGTTCATGATTAATAAAATATCATTTAATTAGGTTAGGTACTACTAAGTCTCTTATAATACACTCCCCAACATGCATCTCTCAAATACATCGTATATCATCACCTAGATGCCAACTATGCATACAAAAAATAATCATAGCATGTTATCACCCAACTCATGTTATCACATATTAAAATAATATTAAGATATTAAATAATCATAATTAATCAAATAACACATATCAAATATATTATCACACCAAGCATGTTATAATGAATAAAATATTAATAAAATATTTAAATAAACATAATTAACCAAAATAAGCATATTAATGCAAACAACACACAGCAAGCAGCTTAAAAGCAATAAAATCAGACAACCTCAAGTGTCATAAAATTAACCTAAGGCGATAAATCTATAATCTTCATATCATCATTGGTACCACCAAGTAGTCGCCAATGTGATATTGACATTGTCAATTATCCACCCACTAGTACGGTTTAAGTCGCCCTACGCCATTATTGTAAAATATGCTACTTAGCCATTTCCGACGGTAGGTGGCTTCTTTCTCCCACCTGAAGTGTCGTAGGCTTGCTTAGAAGCAACAAAACAGACCCACTCCTGTCCTCTTGCTTGCTGCCATGTAAAGTTCACCACCCTCCGGGGCTCCAAAAATTCACCTAAATACATCATTGTGAAGCATACGTTACGGGTAACCCTAATCAGAAGACGGAATTAGAAACCGATAAAAGAATAAAAAGATAACGTCAATACCATCGCCAACCACATTTCGGCATAGTAAGGACATAGGTTTACCTTGGCCTAGATGAGAAAATAAAGATAGGGTAATGAAGTAGATGTCGTGAGGATCACAACGGTATAATGAGAATCGTGTTAGGACGAACGGATTGATCGAAATAGAGGTTGGAACTTCTCTCTTTCTATACTCTCTGTTCTGTCTCTGTTCTGTCAGTGTCATAATTCCACACTCAGCACTGGGTTCCACTCTCAACGCCATGGTTCCACGCTAAGTGTGGATGCTGAGTCAAAGCTTCTCCCCGAAGGCTCCCTGACGCATGTCTCAGGCGTTGCCACTACTTGATACGTGGCATCGTATTCTCAACGCTCAGCACCGCAGATCCATGCTCAGTGTTGACCTGTAGACCAGAAACCCTGATTCGCACGTTTCATCATGTTCTAAGCTTGTTTGAAGTCCGATTGACCTCAAATTTGAAACATAGACTCCTCATCACCTAAGGAACAAGTTCAAGCCCTCAAGTATGCCCAATCTCTTTCTCAAACATAAATTTTATAATGTGCACTCTTGATCGTTCTAAACTATATAAGAAACCCTAATGTATGTTCTCGCTCGATTCGAAGCCGGTTAATCGTGTACTTTCCATGCAAGGTTTCCAATTCTTAAACATGTATATTAGACATCTAATCAAGACCTTAAAACATGGTCATTAACATATAAACAAAACCATAAAAACACGGATGTTACAGCTGCCAAGGCAGGGACCTCTAATGTGCATAAAGATCGGCCCTTTGAGTAGCAGGGTCGTTCAAGTTGGTTGGAGCAAAAAGTTGAGGCCTTGATTGAAATGTTGTAGTAACCAATGCTGAACCATCAGAAGTTTTTCTAGTTCCCTCTCGGTTGTTTCAAATGGCAGATATGGATTTTGGAACTGAACAATATAAGAATAGTTTTCCATTTTCCTAATTCCCAGTGGAGAATTGTAGATATGTCTCTTATATTTTCATAGACACCAATTTCAATCAAATTGGATTCTTGTAGCTCGTGTTATAATCAAATTAGTACCAACGCTTCAGGTTCCAACGGTAACAAAATTTTTCTACCTTAAGTACCAGATTTGATTCTCTAAAAGTCCATTTTAGATTTTGTGATTTTCATGAAAGTTATAGATAATTGTCTTATATTTTAAAGAACATAAAGATCGTAATTATTGAATATCTCTAACTCAAGATATGTGAGAAATACCGATCTGGAATCTGGGTAAGTGGGTCTGGACGTGTTGTGGATTGAACTAGAAGCCTGATACGCCCTAACTCGTTTTTAAACCCCTAAGACATAATCTAAACCCTAAACAAGGTAAAGTTGTTGCTAATTGGTTACCTTTTGATCTTAGCTTAAAAGAACCATTGATTTGAATTTTGGCAATTTTCATACCATTTTAATCCTCATGGGAACGATTTTACTTATTCTTTACTACCTGTTACGATTGTGTACACTTGCAAATTTTTATAAATACACGCTCTTAATTTAAATGCAACAGTCGGGTAGTTTTAGATGGATCTTTTCTGCTAGAGTATGTATGTATCCTGTTTCTTTTATAGACTCTATATAGATGGTAGAGTGATGGTCCTTGTAACACCCTTCTCGGGCGCTACATTGTCTGTGATACTTTTATTTTATATGACCGAGTAAAGCGGAAAATTATTATTTTAGACCAAAAATAAGGGTTTACTTTTTCTTTTCTTTTCGCAAATAACATGATACATATCCATTAACATACATCATTAAACTTATGCATAAATATTTTACAAACCATTCTCCAAGTACTATCAGTCATAAACATACATATCCAGAAAAGGCCGGAAATACCAATGCCAGTAAATTAACAATAAGCTGGAAATATGTTTTATAATAATAATAACAGTATTGGAGACACACCTCCACAAAATTTAACATAGACACCAGACTTATCATGATAGCCAATACAAAACAATGACGGAATGTCGTCCCCAAGTAGCTATAACAGTCATGGATGATACACCGTCACGCCGTGGGTATACTCCTCACGTACACTATACTAAAGCCATTGAAACCGTTCCCATGTATTCGTGTCATCTCAACCTCCAGCTGGGTGTGATGGAGAAACAGTGCTTTCATCATCTTCGCCGATCATAAAATAGAACACAAAACCAGAAAATACATAAATGAGGTGAGATCCCCATTCATCATACACATAACGTAGATATACAGTGATACGACACACAGGTAAGTACAACTATCAATATACAGTCATATCGTCATTCATATCAGTAAAATAATGTTTCACAGAAACATAATCACAAGGCAAAGTTTTCCTAGATAGGAGACAACTAAGACTCGAGGAATGACCATTGATTTCATATACCATGGTTTTAACAAATAGTCGGAGAGAGTGGTTCAGAGGATTGTTCTGGATTACACCAGCCTTGAGTAAAAATGCGTCAACAGTCAACAACGTGCACATAGGCTTTTTCGGTAACATCCTACACTACCAGAAAACACGTAGGTCTATTCGAGTATGTCGGTGTATTGCAAGATCACCACGCCACAGAGGAGCTACCAACTGGGCCTATATGAGTATTTCATACCCTGACATCCCTGAGCATCAACCAAATCGTCACTACGGAATTCGCACCCGCATTAAAGTGTTAGCTCAATCTCCTAGGCACAACGACCTTACAGAACATAGTTTCACTATGTGTTTAGGAAAAATTTGCCGGAAATGCGTTCTTCTCGTCCATCCACCGGATGACCTTTTGATTCCATCAGAATTCTTTCAACGTGCTTTCTCAGATGCTATATGTTCTTAAGTTCGAATCACCGGTACTTAACATCGAGCTAAAGTTCTCAAGTAACCTTTCATCTTTGTGCAAAGATTTCTTAAAGTAATTGATTAAAAGTCCTAACACATTATGAGATTGGATCACAAGTCCAATTATTTATTTCTCTGCACTTTTCTAATTGAGCCTTTTTCTTTGTTTCCGAGAAAACAAATAATTCCGAGTCCATTAAATTTTATGGAGATATGGATAATGAATTATCTATACTTTATGATATAAGGTCTTGTTCCACCCCACGTCATAAGTTATTAAGTTCGAGTTTTCACTAAGTCATTCATGACTTATGTTTTTGCATTTTACCGTAAATGCTCGTCCTCACGGACTAAAATCCTTTTTTGTCTTAAAACCAAAACCTTTGGTTAAAACCAATCATTTAGAAATCAAATTCCACCAAAAGTACATAAGTACTAAATTCCTCGAACACAATTTCTTGAAAAACGTCGAAACTCTTAAAAATACAGTTTTACCTTTTTTTTATAGTATTTTAACTTAAATTCTGTATTTTCGAAAATATAATCATTTTTATCAAATACTTCACTTTCCTAAGTTATCATACCCATGTTAAGGTATTAAAACACTGATTTCAAACTTTACATTACAGTTTGCTCAAAAACCGTAAAACTCGACCGAACGTCATTAAGTTCAAAAATCGCGTAATTTCTTTTTCAACGATTTTAGACCCTAACGGTATAAACTCATTTTGGAGTCTTAGGACACTTAGTTAGGTATGAAAAACAATCTCTAACTGTCCAACCATCATATATTTTCGAAAACTACAGTTTAGCCCGTAAACTTTCATTATTTGCAAAAAGATCCTTATTTACTTAAAATCACTTAAAACCTAACCACACCAAACCAACCTCTATAGTTTCATAAAATATTTTTCAGTCACCATAAAACTTCCAGAAATTATGTTTATGCCCCATATTTTACTATATTTACAAAAAGTTCCTTGTTTAGTACAAAGCTTATATCTTTTTATGTATTAGTCCAAATAACATCAAACCAATTTATATGCTCTTATATCATCAAGGACTTCAATCACAACACATAAGAATATAATTTTCAGAACAACCTCTGAAATTACCAGAATTTGCATATTAGTCCTTATATCTTTAAAAATTCATAACTTTCAATATATTCAACCAATTCAATTCAAACCAATTTCTATACTCTTATATACTCATTCAATCCCTATAAAAATTATTCAAACAAATTAAATCAACTTGGAACCCCCTCAACCAATTATGGCCCAAAAATAATCATATTAGGCAAATTTTTTTATCAAATCATATAAACAACAATCAAGGTTCCAATTTGAGATCATTGAAACCAAAACAACTATATGGCATACCATACCACAATCAAGCACCAAATCAATTCCTCCAAGAGGATCACACACATATACTCAATAACATTCATAACCATCACCATTGCGGTTTTAAAATCATCATACAAAACATGAAACTACCAACATATCTACCCTAAGGTAGGATGATGGTAATCTCCCCCATACCTTTGTTGTTCACTTAAAAATCAAGCCAAAAAGATGGTTGTTCTGCTAGATGTGCTCACAGTTTTTGGGCTTGAAAACCTATGAAGATCAAACCATAATACAAAAGGTTATACACTTAGGCTTCGACGTAGCTAAAGAAAGGAAATCAAGGCTCGAATCACTCAATAGAAGTAAGCAAGTTGATGATCAAGTGATGGATGATTCAACTTAGAAGAAACCCATTTTGAAGGAAATCTCTAAATGAAAAAGTTTGCGAGATAACTGTCTTAGAATAAGGAGAGGATTAAGGATCTCATATTGTTTTATCAAACAAGGGTTTGGATCAAGTGGAGGTGATGATGACCGAATGTGATGATTAAGAACAAGGAAGGATTTTGTTTCATAAACTTGGTTGGTTAGAATGAAGTGAAATGGAGATGTGTGGAGTGTGGCCGTGTACTCATACCCACAAGGAGAGTATATTTTTTTTAATCAACTCAAGTGAAGACCATGGTTGAAGGTAACTAGGCATAGGTTAGGTAAATGCCCAAAATATCTTGATATTTTGTGTCTTGCATTTATGAGCATTTATGATGGAGGTGAGTCACCACCATGACTCACCATGGTGACTCATCCCCTATGAGTCATCAAGGATGACTCACCGTTTTGTCCCCCGGTGTATCTCTGCACATTCGTATCCGGTTCCATTGTTTACCCGATTAGGGTTTTTGTCCGTTTTTCGCCGAAATTCGCCCGAATAAAATCTAATATTTTATTTCTGTGCAAAAATTTTAGGAATAGACTTTATCACCGAAATAATGATAAAATCTATAATTTTTAAGTTTCGGGTCAAATTAGGGTTTCTGCCGGTATAAAACTAATCAACAAAAACGCAGGCCGGTTTTCGTATGAGTTTTAAACCCAACTTCGAACCCTAACTTCCTAAAATATAATGGGTTTTAGATATAATTTTGTTTTAAAAAAAACATTTTCCTTGATTACCGGTAAAAATATAAACAGATAACTAATTACCGATACCGCAAAAAATAGATAAAACGTAGGAAAAATACAGGGTGTTACAGTCCCATATATGGGAAATTTCGAACTATGATGGACAATTGTAAATATAATGTATATATATGTGTGTGCGTGTGTACGTGCACTTTATGTTGTGCATATGTTGATGTTTTAAATTTTAGCAAGTTTCAATATTCTATTACTTTTGATTGCTAAGAAGGGTGCTAACGTTAATCAACGATTAAGACTTAGTTAATTAGGTTCTTAATTAATGGGACATCGAGGTATCTCAAAAAACTTTGAAGAACACGTTCAAGCACTCTTAAACTTTCAAATACTTTGATACTCATCTTTCAAATGTTGTCATGTCATTCTTTCACAATTCCTAAAAAGCAAAGTCACTAACATTTAGCGCTACATTTTCTCTTTTGGATTTTGGTCCCTGTCTATCATGAAAAGAAAAAAAATATATAGAAAAAAATAATAGAATAAAATTATGAAAGAACATTGATGACTAGGAAGGTTTTCATGCCAGATTATAACAAAGGTCAAGTGACCATTGAAATGGGTTAAAGGGGCAAAAAATGACTTGTTGATGTATTAAGGAGGCATATAATAATAATTTTACTATTAGCAAAGGGTAGCGTAAAACATAAGAAGATATGCATGACTGTTTAGTTGATGTTGACAATTAGCACTTTTCTTTACATTATAAATTAATCAAACCATTTTAGGTCGATTAAAAGTATATATTGAAAATCATGGCTAAAACTCTTAAGTTTATTTATGCCTTGATCATCACCCATTTCCAAATTTTCCATTTAACCAATGGAACTTATGGTATACTTATTTTTCTCATTCATTTTTATCTTTCTTTCATGACCATTCACATAAAATAAATTACTCCTTTTTAGTAACATTCATTCATTTTTACATCTCAGGCTATTGCTCATGTATCATTAAAAGGGATTGCAATGGTAATTGTTTTGGTTGTAACAATTTCGAATGCAAAGACAACAAGTGTGTTTGCTCCGACTTCTAATAGTTTAAGTTGAATAATAACTGTACACTAATTTTGCTCCTATAAACTTATTTAAATGTGATACAACTCTTACAATGTCTCTCATTATTGATGTTATAGTCCTCTAACCTTTCATTTTTCGTGACAGCCGCAAAAGAGCATTGGGCTATTATATGCAAGCGCTATGTCCTAAGTTCGTCTCTGCAAGTTATGGATAATAAAAACGTGTTTGAAGATCTGTGATAAGCTAAATAAATTTAGGAAACTGATATGATTATGAAATAATTTGTAAAGTAATCTTTTATTTTACCTATACATTTAGCTTTATAGTGGCTATTTGAAAAGTAGTGAGAAAAAAATGTATTCAAAGAATCATTGTAAAGAGATTAATATATGAAAAATTCAAGGGTGAGCGATGTTGACAAGTAGCTCATTGTGAGAAGGTCATTTTATGCAATAAAAATTAATTTTTAGACCCTAACATGTTTTATAATTTAAAAAGTCACCCTATCCCCTTCTCTCAAACTCCCTCTCTCTTCTCCTCTACCACCCCTCCACTTCCTCGTCGCCTTAGCCTCCCTTCCCGCTCCCCCCACCATCACCCAATCACATCTATCACCGACCTAGAAAGATGTTGAATAAGCAAAAATACCAAGCCGTAGAACCAAAGAAGAAAAATAATGTGGAGATGGGAAGTTCTCACTACCATGCCGGCGGCTCCACTGTCACGTGCGACGGTCGTCCTACTCCTGTCACCGCACCATTGTTATTTTGGACATTTCTTCAAACATTCAAAAACAAAATCAAACCCTTTCTACAAACCTGAAGAAGGCTCGAGGCTTAGTCAAGTGGCCTCGGTCTTGCGGAATCGGATATTGGTCACTGGTCGGGTCGCAACGCCCTCTTTGGTAAGGGAAGCACACGACTAAAACACCACCTTTGGTTTTAGAAACTTTTACTTGTTTTTTCTCCGATCAAGCCTCTCATCTAACAATAGTGAGAATCCCATTTGACTTCCATCAACATCATCATCACCGACCTTGGTCAGATGACTACCACTACTACAACTACGACGTTGTTCCCATCGTGTGAACTTGCACCCGCCCAGCTTTGGAGGTGGTACCACCTTCATCTCCTTAGTGGGCCGGGTTCTGTTGGATAGTTCACTGGTGCTTTGGTACTTTTTTGCCAAAGTTGTCTCGATGCTTTTTGGTCGAGGTGTTGATAAGTTGGACCTTGGTGCTTTTTGGTCAAGGGGGCCTTGACCCCTATGGGGTAAGGTGTTGATGTTGATGTTGGTGATAAGTCTTGGGTGCTTGTTGGCCCAAGCGAAGGAGGTAGTTGCCTTGTTTGTTGTTGTGCTCATGCATTCATATGTTGAAGTTGTTAGCGGGGGAAGATCAACATAGGGGAGGTCGTCCTAAAGTACGACGATCTGGCCAAGTCTCGGGTGGTTCACCCAAGGTTTATGATGCGTTGGCTATCGAAGGGGTTCACCCATGGTTTAGTGGACTGCCGGCGTTGGTGCTTTTATGGCCAATGTGGATATGTAACTCCGAAGTTGCCTTCCTGAGATAGTTTGGATCCACATGCATAATGGAGTAGCGGAGTAGTGTTGCACCGCATAACATATGTTGGTTGAGATGACATGTTGATATGATTATATTATATTGATGTTATGTTGTATATTGCTGTGCCATGTTATGATGTATGATCGTCTTGCTTACTATCTCCATGTCGTTGTGTATAAATTTTTTCTTACTCCCCATTTCTCTTTTCTTATTGTTGGCTTGTATCTTTTATGCAGAGGACGGTGAGAAGCTAGTGGAGGAGTGACGCTGAGGAGCTGCGACTCTAGTTAGGATGCTTAGTTTGTTTAGTTGTTTCTGTAGTTATAGTTGTTTTAGTTTCAGTTGTATTCCGAGGATTTATTCCGGAACGGTTATACCAGCTTTGTATGTGATATCGGGGTTGGGTTATGTTTCTGTTTACATTTTGTTTACGTTTTATCTTTTAAATTTTTTTATTTTTCGCGTTGTTCAGAACTAGTTCATGTGGGACCTTTCTACCCATGGACCCTTTTCATTTCCTTTAAATGCATATGCATGTTTTATCTTTAACATCTCTTACTTAATTGCTTTATATAACATGTGGGGCAGAGGGTGTCACATTCATAGCCATAACCATACATCAACATAGCATATAACTACTCAAAAAGTTATGCTATAACCATATTGACAATTCAAACCAATTAATCAAACCAAGGCATATAACTAATCAATCAAACATAGCATGTTCATAAGCATATAATCATATAGATTCCAAAGTACTAACTACACCACAACCAATATTACAATCATGTCCTAATATAGAACCAAACCAAACAAAATCGATAACCCTAGGTTTAGGGTCTCCAACCACAAAAAAATATAAGCCATCTTCACACCCACCAATATAGTGTGAGGTGGTTCACTCCCCCCTTACCTCTTGTAGCTCCCTTAAGCAATTTACTTTTCTTTGCTCCACAAAGCCACAAAATCCAACTTCATCCACAAGCCACACAAACCAAAGTCAATCATCGCAACCTTCATCAACCAACAAATTAAGCTAGTTAAAACATAACAAACCCTAAGGCACCAATTAGGTAGCTCACGACCAAGTAATGTTTAGGTGGCTAGGAAATTTTGTTCATTCCAATATTGAACATACATGATGACAATGTCATAACTAGGCTAGGAAAATTATCATAAGTCAAAGAATCAATTCATACGATTTTCTATGAATTAATACATGAATTTTCTAGAATATGTAATTAACTTGAAATAAATTACATATATATGAAGTTGATGAAACAAGGAACAAAGTTACTAACTAGAGGCAAGAGAAATTACCTCTTTGTTGATGAGAAAGTAATGAACAAAGTGTAGGCTAGAAAAACCTATTTCACACACAAGCTTCAAATGGATTTTTGTGTGAAATAGAAAGTGTCTAGATCATTATAGGGGAGTAGGAATATGATCTTATAAAATCAAAAGAGCGAAAATATGGTGAGATTAAGGTGATGGTCGAATTCTAGGTCTACAGAAAATCATTCCTCATGCTTGCTTGAAATGGAAATTTGTGTGAGATAACTTAGGTTTAGAATGATGAGAGGATCAAGGATCTACTTTTGGTTTTTGAAACAAATGGATGTTTGGAGGTGTGGTGATGATAGCCGAATTCTTGCTTAAGAACAAAGGAAAGGATTTTTATGATTTGATCAAAGAGGATAAGTGTGAAATAAGGTGAAGATGAGAGGAGCATGAATATGTTATTTTAAAACAAGCTCTTTGTTCATGGTGTTGTGGTGTTGGCCGAACCTTGAAGAAAATGGAAGGGATGGAGTTTGTTTCCTTAACAAGTTTTTAAGTTAGAAGAATGAAGTGATGATGAATCAAAGCTTATGCACTTAGGAGAGTTTTTGAGTTTCAAGATAATACTTAGTGTTTTTGTGTGAGAAATGAAGAAATATAATGGTTTAGTGTATTAGGGAGGGGCTGGTCGAATTTTTGGGGTTAGGAGACCAAAGAAAATGTCTTAGGAACTTGTTAAGCAAGTTAAGGGTAGTTTGGTCAAGGTAGAAAGGACTTAGATATTTTGTTCAAAACATCTAGATATTTTGTGTGTAATTATGATGAATAGGTGAAAAGATAAGTGAGCATAGATGGCTATGTGTGGCTGGTAGAAATTCATGGAGCAAGAGGAAGAGAAATTGAACTATGGCACTTAAACTTAAGATACAAGTAAGAATGACTCACCTTATACATTTATGATTTTTGGTGAATCACCACATTTGCATTTATGGTTCAAATATGACTATGGTGACTCATTAGGGTGAGTTGTCCAAGTTGAGTCATCATTCCTATCCTCTAGTACACCTCTGCAGATCCATTTCCAGCTCCAACGCTTTACCCGATTAGGGTTTCCGCTTGTTTTTCGCCAAAATTCGCCCGAATAAAATACAATATTTTATTTTTGTACGAAAATTATAGAAATAGACTTTATCACTAAAATAATGATACAATCTAAAATTTTCAGTTTCGGGTCAAATTAGGGTTTTTTTGACCGGTACAAAAGTATATTGTCAGCGAAAACACAGGTAACTTCCAACGATATGATAGGTTCCATCTAGGATTTTTTTCTCTCAAAATCATTTTCTGGATCCCCGGTAATAATATAAAACTATAATTACCGGTCAAGAGACTAGAAAACGGGGTGTTACATATGAGAATTACGTTGTAGAGGCTCTAGTAGTGACTTTTGTGGGGACGTCGGTAGTGGGATCAAATAGAGTTTCCACTAGATTTCGTCAGTTAGTTTGTCTTTCTCGTAATGTATAGGAAAAGATTGTCTTTTATGTATAGTTGGGCCAGCGTAGGATGTACGTGTGTGATTTTAGCTTTTATGGAGCTGCATCTCCAAGTACCTTATGTTTTTAGGAACTGTGTCTCCATATCTTTATGTAAGGTCTCTATGTGTATATGTTTTGTTCTATGAGTCGGGTTGGGTTTTTTATGTAAGTCTATTTTTGAACCTATGACCTGAAATGTATTAACAAATGTTTTATTACACATTAGCTATTTCCAGATATTTATATTTATGTCTTGCGAAAGAGAAAAATTTCTCGTTTAATCACAACAAGATTTTAAATTTCCCTATTTTTGGCCTTCAAAAGTTACGGACAATGTAGCACCCGAGAAGGGTGTTACATCAATGACTCTAAAATGTTGGTTTGGCTTCAAACACTTGGGGGGTGGGGGGTGTGAATTGAGTAGTCTAACTCTTTTTTCCACTTAAAAACTTTTCACAAACTTTCCAAAACTTTTACCTCAGGATCTTTGTTAATACAAAAAAGGGGTTTTCACAAATCTTGAATTAAAGATGAGGATAAGATGGATCAAGATCAGTTTAGATACAATTCAGAATGAGTTCTAAACTTAACAAAAACAGATTATGCAGTATTCAGTTTAGCCTTTAGAGTTCAAGAACAGGTTATGCACAATTTAGATTTTAGGCATAAGCAATCAAGAACAAGTCATGTAAGTTTAGTTCAGTTATCAAGCCTTTGGAACATATTTATCTCAATTCAGATTTGAACACAATTTGCACAAGGTTCAGTTCAGGTTTTAAGCATCAAGAACTGAAACAATAATGAACAATGAACATCAAGAACTCAGTTTATAAGTGCATGAACATAAATTAAAGAGTTTGAGTTTAGAGATCACTACACAACAAAATTTATCCTGGTTCAGTCACCACTACCGTGACCTACATCTAGTCCCCAGTCCACATGTGGGTTTTCACACACTAAACAACAAGCTTTACCCAGGTGCTTGAAAAACCTTTAACACCACAGAGCACTTTACACCTTGGGACACCACACCCTTGTGAAAAGCCTCAACAATTGTTCTTTCTAACCTTAGGGATGCCTCACCCTAATCACACAGAGAGATTCCCCACTCTCTTACAATCAAATAGAAAGAAAAATGTTTGATCTATAACTCTCAAAAGTCAGATACACAAATTGAAGCACCTATGAGAAGAACACTTTCTTTTTCACAATATAGCTCAAGAAAGAAGATGAATGATTTCACAAATTGATCTCTTAGATTTAAAACTGATATGATTGATTTCGTATTTAGTGTTCTTTCAATCCTAGTTTATATAGAAAACAAATTATAACCGTTGGGATTAGTTAGAAATAGATTTGGACTGATAATTGATTCAGTTATTCAGTTTCAAGTTTCTTGTACATGGGTTGAGTACGGGGATGAATTAGCCAAGATTCATACTGATAGTTACTGTACACCTGTGTAGTACATGGCTATACATGTTTTTTCAAAAACTGATCTTGGTTAATCAACCAGTACACCCATTCAGTACATCTATGTATTAATGAAAATCAGATTTTCCAGAAACTTCAATACACGCATACATAGATTATGTACATGGCTGTATTCAGTTAACCCTTTGATAACTTATCTGCTTTCATATGATACAGAGGTGTAGTACATCTATGTACGGAATATCAAAATTCATTTGTTCAATTTGTCAGTTCCAGAAAAGATATACACCCATTAGTTACATGGCTGTACTAACAAAGAATTTTGTTTTATTTCCAAAAATCATTTTCTTTAAAACTTATTCCCTTTTAATGCAATTTATGAAAACGATTGTCTTCATGCTTCTTTTAAAGAGCTATTTGTGATTTAAGAGAGGTCTTCTCTTACAAATCATCTAAGACTTAAATCTAATATTCCTTTAAGCTTTGTCTTGATGATTCCTTGATCCTTGTCTTTATTTGTTGCTCTTTGAGTTCTCCAAGTTGCCCTTTTGAATACTTCAAGTTCTTCTTTCGATATTCCTCTTAATTTGCTCATTGAACTTGACATTCTTAGCTTGATACATGTCTTTGCAATTGGATACCAAAAACACTTGCACACAAATTAAATGATATGTTTGTCATATATCAAAATATCTTGTTCATTGAGTCTTACATAAAATAGTTTCAAATTAAGTTTAGGTCTTAGGAGAACAAAAATCGTGTTTTCATGGACCTAAAAGTGGAATTTTTAAAGAATCGGACATATAAAATGAACATAGACAAGATTTCGTGTCAAAACTGTTTTGGGCAGTTGGAAACTGTTTTTCATACCTAACTAAGTATCCTAAGAGTCCAAAATGAGTTTTGGACCATTAGAGATAAAAATTGTTGAAAAAGGGATTACACGATTTGCGAATTTAGTGACTTTTGGTCGAGTTATAGGATTTTGTATAAATCATAGTGAAAAGCTTGAAGGTAGTACTTTAATACCTCAACACGGGCATTGGAACTTAAGAAAATAAAAGATTTGAGAAAAGGATCATATTTTTGAAAATACGGAGTTTAGGCCCTAAATACAGTAAACACTAGTGCAATAAGTGCTTTTTACGTCAGTTAAAATTTATTTTATACTTCAGAATATTGTCTGACGTTAATACAGCTGGCGTTAATAGTTAATATTTTAACGTCAGTTGGTTAAACAACTGACGTTAAAAATAAAACTATTAACGTCAATTCTTTAACACAACTGACGTTAATGTTGTTCAAACTAACGTCAGTTGTGTTAAAGAACTGACGTTAAATGTTTTATTTTTAACATCAATTTCCTAATACAACTGACGTTAATAGTCTACTGTATATTTTATAAAATACTATTAACGTCAGTTATTTGAAACAACTGACGTTAATAGATTTTTTTTTAAATTCAGTTTTAAAATATCACTCCCATCAGCTATCCCTGCATTCAGTAAATATCCCAGTAACACAGAATATCACACACATTACAGAATTGCAAACACTACCCTTAAATTTCAATATTAACAAAAAGAAAAGAAATATACAAAGGAACAATGGGGGGACTTAAAACCAAAACCCATGTATAGGAAAAACATAACTATCTACAAGTATGTATATATATAAATTTTACTCTCTAATGTCTAAAAACAAAACTACCAATCTAAGTATATATTTATACATGTTATTAATTAGTTTCTAAAGTCTAACAAAAAAACTATTCATCTAAGTATTGCGGAGGTATCTTGTCAATTCCTTTTTCAACCGCATACTTGAAGAAAAATTCTGCTAAGCGCATCCTCAAGTCTCTAAAATCATCTTTTTGAAGAGGCGATTGGTCGTTAAATGGCTACACACGTTCAAATAATAACAATAACATTAACGCAAGTCATCACCAAAACTATAATATATAATTTAACAAGTTGTTTAAATATTACCTTCCTCCATCCATCCGTAATAGATGCGGAGACTATGTTCAGCATATGAAGCATCACATAATAGCCGCACGACCACCCGTAATGTTGAAATCGAGACTACAAACAAAATTAATTTCAATGTCAGTTAAATATACATATAAATTAGTAATTATAATATTAATTGTTTGATAAATAAACTACCAAACCTTGAGGATGGTCCATTCAGGATTTGCTTTAGCCTTAGAAGTCCTACTTCTCCCATTGGCGCAACTTATGCTACTCGCCTTCAGCGCACTATCATAAACAAATAATCATGTCAATTAACAAATTCATATATTATGTGTGTAATAAACTAAAAACAACTGATATTAAAACTTAAATTAAATTTAAGATTAGTTACTTACGTATTTACAGCTTCCACCATCTCCTGTGGCGGGTTTTGGTGGAGAGGGCATAAGAATATGACAGTATGCCTAGACGGGTGAAGTACGAACAACTGCCAATGGTTATTCATACAGTAGGGAGCCAGATATAATTCTTTCCGATTGTCTCCCAACAAGTTCCCTATGTATTTACTAAATGCATCACCAGCAAAGAATTGGGGCACAAGGATTGACGGATCTAAGAAGCCGTAAACTGATGCAATGCCCTTATCAAGCTGAAGACGATGGAGATACCTAAGATATGAAAAGGTGTGGATGTTATTTACATAATATATATATTGAAATTAAAATAAATTATTAAATGGAAAAATACCAAAAATAAATAAGTTATAAAATTAAAATTAACTTACGTGCACCAGAGACTCAAAACCGTGCTGGCCATCCAGACGTTATCTCTGCAGCCGTGCCCGAGATCTTCACCACAGAAGGAAAATATCCTCTGTTGATTTGGGCGTGCCACCCATCCATCGTTCTCCAATGGACATTCAAAAATCTCAAACGCATAATCCTCACCAAGTGAGAACAAACGAGTGACAGGTGACAGCGACACCGACGTCGACTTGGCCTTCAATTTAGGAAAAATAAAATAGATAAGTTGTTGATAATTTAAAAAAACACAATTAATTATTTGACTAATTTGGACATTAATAATGAATACATATCTTTGGTAACATTTCGAGCTCACGTCGTTTGAAGTCCAACTCAAGCTCACGCCTTTTCATTTCCAACTCAAGCTCATGGCTTTGGACTTCCAACTCCCGCTCCCTCGCTGCCAACTCATCGTCCTCCACATGTGCCCTACTATAACCCTCTTTTGTGCTCACATGTGAAGGGTTGGCATGCCCTGCGGTGTCTTGGGATGAACCGACGGAGGAAAGCTCTCTAGCAGGCGCCTGCTTGAATTCTGGGTTGGATAGTAAGCTTTGTATCAGATGCGTTGTAATAGCAGGGTTGGAGATGAGCTGCTGAGTCATGTCATCCAAAATTGATGCTTCATCGACCACCCGCTTTCGTGAAGCAGACTTGCCATAATATTCATTGATGGTCACATTCCCAGGAACACCGATAACCCGACCGGGATGGTCTTTCTTGCCTAGAGCAGTCATCAAGACGTCCCGCCGTCCAGAAGGGACGAATGAGCCCTGGGAGGATTGTGCTTTAAGATCCATCTACAATGAACAAATGAAAAAATGTGGAAGTGAAAGGTGTTAAAAATATCTATACAAATATCAATTGAAATGAAGTTAATTATTTACTTACAATCTTATCTGCCACTTCGCGAGTGGCATCAACTTTAAAAGATCCCGTCTTTGTCATGCGGCCGGCTAACCAGACATCCTCGCGGTCGATGTCCGACGGAGGACTTAATGGTGTGCCCTCAGGCACCTCTCCTCTTTCTATCCTAGCAGAGTGCTCTTCCTGTTTCACCCTCAGCCTATCCGCCATCATCTCCTCGATCCGAGTCTCGTACCCACCCTGAGACATGGTGTGGAGGTGGACGTTCTTCACCTGATTCTGCCGACCCTTCTTTGCCTTAGCCTATTCAAACAAAAACACATAATTAAATACAGTTAAATGATCTATAAGAAGCATACAAAATTAACTTAATCTACCAACCTGAAATTCTCCATCCCGTCGACTCCTAGCAAACATATCCCAAGTATCTTGATCAATCCAGGGATAATCCGAGAACATCTTATCAAGCCTCTTCTTCCCAGATACATAGTACCTGGTAAGATCATGCTTGAACCCATTCCAACGCTTTGATGCCATTTTCATACATTTCTGACGATGATCCTCGTCATTTGGCACAGTCCAAGCTACCTACACATTAAATACATAACAACTGGATGGATTATAACTCGGGTAATTATCTAATAATGTAAATCAAAAGAATGTAAAGGTAAAATACCGTGATAGCCTCCCAAATCTGATCCCTAACGTTCTGTGGAACATCATTCCAGTGGTTGTAGTTGATGCTAACGTGCTGCTTCGCTTGTAGAAACACCCACTTTTTAAATTTTTTAGCACGGGGTCCCTGGGGATTTAGATTAGCATCGAAGGACACCTCAAGCTTCTGTCCGCTTTGCCTGGCCTTCTCTAGTTTCTTCAAAGTCGTGGCTCCTCTACCCCGTTTACTATGAGCCTGTGATGTCTGTATGGACAAAAAAAATGATAAAATAGAGGGTTGTAACATTATAAAATTACTTTAGAAAGAAGGACTAAAGATAGTATATAACATGGAAACTTACACTAGAATCAGGCATAGGCGCGATCGGGTCCTGCGTAGGCCCCACAATGTCCTCCCGTGCATGTGGGCCATCCGACTAATCCATATGTATGCCTGTTCAGAAACAATATATATTTATTAACATAGGTTATAACTAAAAATAAATACAGAAGTATAAATAAAAATAAATGTATACTAAGTTGTTTAAACTACCTATATCAATATCTCTTCGTGATGATCATCACGAGTGGCATGTACATCGTCCACCTGTGTCTCCTCGATTATAGTAGGCATGTTTGTTGAAAAAGAAGGAGTCTCAGGAATATCAAGATTTGAATCTTGATTTTCATCACTACCATTATACATGCTTTTTCCTTGGAGAACCACGGACAACCTTTTGTTAGAAGGATCAGTGATGTAGAACACTTGTTTTGCTTGGGAAGCCATTATGAAAGGCTCATTTATATGACCTAACTTGTTGAGGTCTACCAATGTGAACCCCAATTCATCGGTTTGTACACCACCGTTACTATCAACCCACTTACATTTAAAAACCGGCACCGTAAGCTTAGTATAATCGAGCACCCAAATATCTTCAATATATCCAAAGTAAGGTGTCGGTGCTATAACGGGTTTTGTGTCCTTTGCACTAGAGAAGTGCATTGCTTCGGCCAAGATCATAACCCCACTATTTTGCATGGTACTCTTGTTATCTTGTTCCTTTGTATAAAAGGAAAAGTTATTGATGTCGTATACGCTCCAACATATGACGCTGAAGCTAGGCCCACGTGCTAGCCATCTTACGTCATCAAAAGCAGTACTACCATCCTTAAGCATTTCTTCCTTGAACCATGGTAAGAAAGTCTTGTTATGCTTGTTCAACAACCACTTTTTGTAACACCCCGATTTTCGCTGTTTCGTAATATCGATGATAAATATATAAATATATATTTTTATCCGAGACTTAGAAAATGATTTTGGATAAACCAAGGTCATTTCCTTGTTATACTTATTTTTATAAGGTTACAGGGAAGTTTTTGGTTGAAAACTCAGACGGAAGCCGGTCTGCTGTTTTCTGTGTTTTCACTGACAGTAAAAGTTTACTGCTCAGAAGACCTAATTTTGAATCGTTAACGAGATGAAAAATATTTTTATCGTATTTACTATGATACTGAAAGTTTTGAAAATTTTGGAAAAAAAATTAAAGTATTATGTTTGTTGCGAGTCTATACGACGAGATGTCTCTAGGCAGAGCCTGGGTCAGATGGATCGGGAAGTCGGCAAAGTAGCAGAGACATTGGATTGACCAACTTGATTAGCATTCATGACAAGTTTATCCTATCATAAATGGCAATAATAGCACATTTATGGCAACATTTAGTTTTGTTATGAAATGACCAAAATACCCTTGTCTTTTTATGACAATTCCTACAAAATGCCATTTGACAAATTGACCCAAAACTCTTGCCAAATCCACACGGCTCCAACCTTGTCTTCTTCTCCAAGTATTTGAATTCTTCTCCATCAAGTTTTGACATCTTCTTCATTAAGTTTTGACTTCTTCTTTAAGAAGTTTTGAATTCTTCCTAACCAAGTTTTGACTTCTTTTTCTCCAAGTTTTGATTGCTTCTTCATTAAGCTGGTTGCTTCCTCATTTAAATAGGATGTCTCCTTCCTTAAGTCATTTTTTTCCCAAATTCATGATTCTTGCTCCAAAGAGTTCATAACTCGTCCGATTTTACAGAGCCATTCTAATCAGTTTCTATTTTGAATCTCGGAAAACTTTCAACATGAAAGTTGTTCATCTTTCTCTCTTCTTTCCAACGACATAAAGATCATCCAAAACGGATAAGTATGTTGAGAGATATACCCAAAATACCGAAACTGTTCTGAAACCCTAACTTGGTTCATCTTCTCCCTTAAGTTCTCAAGAACACCATGAGACATTCTTGAAGAACATCATCCAAATCATCATTTTCTTTGATCATCAAGAGGTAGTCTCTCTTAATCTTGCTATTCTAAGCTTTTCTCTTCATAAGATTCTTGAGTTGATGCCTTTGATCAACATGTTCTTCATTTGTTCAAAGTTCTTGAAACTAGATTGAAAAATTCATAACTAATTCTAGAAAAATTCTTTTGACATGAAACCAATTGCTATGATCTTATAATCATCTCTATTTTCATTATCTAGAAGCACAAGAGCATGAGAAATTTCTTTCCCTAATTTCTGGACTGGGCCGAACCTAGGTCAAAGTTGTGTTCTTAGGTTTTGTTTCAATTTCATGTCTTGATTCATGATTATATCTTGATAGTTCTTGTATTCAAGTATATAGAAGATCAAAAATCTAACTTGAGCCTATTTGATTCTTCAAAAACCGAAACCCTAGGTATGAGCACTTGTTGGTTTTATGATTCAAAAGTTGTTTGTAACACTTGAATCTAACTCTAGGTTTTGTATGTTGATTAAATCCAAGAGTTTAGAAATTTTAGAGATTTCTAACTCCAAACTCAGCCTTGGCCGAAACCCTAGTTCTTGGAACTAGATGAGTTTTAGTTCATGTTCTTGGTTCATAATCATGGTTAAAGTGATTAATCATGCTTAAGTAACTTATGGATCATTAATCCCTAAGTTAATCAAATTTAAGTTTCCTAACCTAGAAAATTGAGTGAAGCCGAACCCTAACCCCATTGATTTAAGTGTGTTGTTGTTTGATTTGATTTATTTTGGTTGCAATTCGTTTGAAGGAAACTACGGAGTTAACTGATTTACACTGACGAAGGGGAATCGAATCGAGTTCGGGAGATTATTTAGTTCGAGTCTTCAAGAGGTAAGGGGAGCTTGCCTGATGGATTTTTCTCAATAACCATTTACTTGTTGACCATTTACTTGTTGTGTATTCTGTATAATTGATGTGGTTGTGGTTATCTGATTATGTGGTTTATGTTGTGTTGTATATCTGAGTATCAGTGTTTGATCTACTTTAAGTTATTTCTTTGAATATGATATTGCTATGGTACATGATCTGTCTAGTGGTTTGTTGTTGAATGTTGCTTGTGAGTGTTGTTTGAGAAGCCTGATTGTGGTCAGTGCACAACCGACTAATCAGATAAAAGCTTTAATAAGCTGTGTAAATTATATTCAATGTTTTATGGGAAACGTTGGAATATAATAGTGGTGAAAAGTATTATTTTGGAAAAATAAGGAGTTTTGATGATGATAATTTATTAGTGTAAAAGTAACTCGAGTCACAATGAGAGCGAAATTGTGAAAATGTTTAAGTCTTGCTAATTTTGATGTAAGAAAGTTTGTAATATTATACAACGTTATTTTAGGAAATTAATTGTTGAAAAGAAGTTAAGATGATTTTAGAAAATATTTTCAGTGGAAAAGTTAAGTATTGGCTTGAGAAGCTTTAAAAGTGATAATTGATGATTGATTTGGAAAAGTATGATGATAAATTTGGAAAAGTATAGAAGGAAAGTATTTGGAAACGGCAGTACATATTTTAAGGAAGTTAAAACCTCAAGTGACTCATATTTGTGAAAACCAAGTTTTATTATTTAAGGATTTTATTGATGAATTTCCAATTTTTAGAAAAAGAATTTATGAAAGCAAAACTGATTTAGTGTTAAAAGTGGTGTGGAACTTAGTAACCGAGACGTCGGGGTACTAAGGTTCTGTGTTGTGATGGACTCAATCATTTGGACTTTGAGGGCCTATATTGTATACATGAGGTATACTGTGATGAATAGTATACATGAGGTATACTGTGTTGAAACATTGAAGATGTTTCTAGTGCCACGAACCTACGACTGGTGCACCGGTCGAGAGGTGTCGCGATTGAGCACTTGGACTGTGAGGTCCTATGTTTTGATAAAAGTTTTATGGACAGTGAGGTCCTATGTTTTGATAAAGGTTTTATGGAAAGTGAGGTCCTATGTTTTGATAAAGATTTTATGGACAGTGAGGTCCTGTGTTGTGTTGAAAGTTTTAAAAAGTGTTTTAAAACTATGTGAGTCGTAAGCCATTTTGAGCTTCGGCAAGAGAAAGATTGAGCACAAAGAAAAGAACAAAACAAAAGTGTTTTGCATGCATGTGGCAGACGTGCCTGCGATTTGTGGTTTAATGCATTAATTACCGGCGGCTGAGGTAATTACGATATGCATATCTCATTGTGCCTTGGAGGACATTGGGATCCCCATCTTACTTGCTAATGGTATAATGCCACTGGTTGTGGACGTTAGCAATGTGTTTGGCCTTGTGAGTGCCTGGCTGTGTATGCCTTGTTTTTGAAGATGGGAAGAGGTCGCGGACCTGTTGGCAGTTAGCCAAGTTAGCCAGTGTGGCTATGGAGTCTGATCAACTCATATGATGTTGGGATATCTCATGAGATTAGGACGAAAAGTAGATGATGAATAGAAGTGTCATGCATAATTTTATGGATGATGTTTGGGGTGTTAAACCCACTGATAAACTATTAGCTTATAAATGCTTGTGTGGTAAATGTATATGTGTTATGTGGTGTCGAGCATTTAGTTATTGGGTTAAAACCATATATTGGCGTCTCACCCTTACACACACATTTCAGGATTTTTCTAAGTTCGATATTGTACCCTGGGTACTCTATCACAGATGGTGCAGAGGAGTTTTTCTAAGTCACTCAGAGACTTAGATGTAGTTGCTTGATGAGGTATTACTTGCGGAATAACTCTTAGAACGACTAGCTTAGGGTTAAGACTTAGATTATTTTGATCGTATGTATGAGTTTGGCTCAGAGAGCCTTTATTTTAAAATGGAATGTCTATAGCTCGGAGAGCCTATCTTTTGAATGGAAATCTAAGCTATTTCTTTTGGTTTTGTAAAGCTTATGGCTATAACTATTATTTTTATGTATTGATGCCTGGTTGAATTTAGTGTAGCTAGAATTCTGGAGTGAAATTGTAATCATTTTAACAGGTATTATTTTATTTTGGATGTCCGAATTACAGAGGAGACTCTGTCGAAATTTTTGTAAAACTACTATCTTGTATTTAAGTATATCCTTTAAATTAAATAGGTTTGCCAAGCTATGATAGTAAGTTTGTGTGTTGATTATGGCTTAGGTATGGAGTCAAAGAAAAAACTTTTTATACCCAATTTCAGACACTTATGTACTTATATAAGTTATTTTCCGAAAGCACCAGCAAATTATCTTTTAATTTTATTTTCGCACGTGTTTAGAAAGTAATGCCCAAGGGAGGGTGTTACACTTTTCGCTCATTCGAGGGTTTTCTTGATTGACTTTTCTTTTATGTTCAAATAAGAAAGGTTGAACAGAATCGATGTTGTTCAATACATACACATGTGCTTGAAGCACTTCATCCCGACCCTTGCTATTAATTCTTAAGCCGTGTGTACCCTTACCTTGGCATCTTATCTCATCATGCCGAGGCTTAAGAACCCCTATAGGATCCGTGTTATGAAGGTAGTCCGAACAAAACTCAATAGCTTCTTCTGCAACATACCTTTGAACAATAGATGCTTCCGGACGATGAGGATTCTTCACGTACCCTTTCAAGATCTTCATGTAGCGCTCAACTGGGTACATCCATCTCAGAAAAACCGGCCCACATAATCTAATCTCCCTCACCAAATGAACAATTAAGTGGAGCATTATGTCGAAAAAGGAAGGAGGAAAATACATCTCCAATTGGCACAAGATTGTAGCAGTCTCAACTTCCAAGTCATCCAACATATGGGGGTCAACGACTTTGCTACATATAGAATTGAAGAATGAGCACAACCGAGTAATGGCATGTCTCACATTTTTTGGAGCAATACCACGAATAGCAACGGGCAGAAGTTGTTGCATCAAGATGTGACAATTATGAGACTTTAAGCCAACTAATTTAAGATCACTAGAGACAAGCATCTTCATATTTGAAAAGTAACCATGTGGAACTTTGATGCCCTGAAGACACCCGCAGAAACTTTGTCTCTCTTTTTTTGATAAAGTATGACATGCTGGCGGCAAATAAGTCCGCTTACCATCCTCAACAATTGGAGCTAACTGCTCTCGTATACCCATAGCAACGAGGTCGAGACGAGCATTCACACCATCCTTTGTCTTGCCCTGAATGTTGAGAAGCGTCCCGATCACACTATCACACACATTTTTCTCCACATGCATCACATCAATGCAGTGTCTGACATCAAGCTTGGGCCAGTATGGAAGATCAAAGAATATCGACCTCTTCTTCCATATGTTTTTCTCAGCAGCTTTACCTTTCTTTTTGGACTTGCCGAATATAACATCGATGCCCTTTACCCTCTGATAAACCTGCTCTCCAATTAAGGCCGTCGGAGCTTCTTCTGTCTCTTGGCATCCATTAAAAGCTTTTTTCATCTTACGATATGGGTGATCACGTCTAAGAAATCTCTGATGCCCAAGGTAAACCGTCTTCTTTCCATGATGCAACTGAGTGTAGCATGTGCCTTCTTCACATATAGGGCATGCTTTGTGCCCCTTGACATTGTACCCGGACAAGTTACCGTATGCTAGAAAGTCGTTGATGGTGCAAAATAACATGGCACGAAGCTTGAAAGTCTCATGAGAATACCCATCAACTACATCAACACCTTCCACCCACAGCGTTTTCAAGTCTTCAATCAAGGGACTTAGATAAACATCTAAGTCATTTCCCGGTTGCTTTGGGCCCGAAATCATCATAGACAACATCATGTATTTGCGCTTCAGGCACAACCAAAGGGCAGGTTGTAAATTATCAACAGAGCAGGCCATGAACTATGAATACTACAAATGTTACCATAAGGATTCATTCCATCTAGCAAGTCCAAGCCTTAGGTTTCTTGGCTCATCGGCGAAATCCGGAAACATAGTATCAATATTCTTCCATTGCATAGAATCAGCAGGATGACGAACCTTTCCATCACGTTTCCTCTCATGATTATGCCATCTAAGATTCTTCGCATCTTTCGCATTGGCAAACAATCACCTGAACCTTGGAATTATTGGAAGATACCACAACACCTTCGCAGGAGGACCCTTTTTTCTAACATCATCAAGATCATCATCATCATCACCACCCTTCACTTTGTATCGTGATAACCCACATTTGGGGCAATCATGATTGTCTTCATGAACACCGGTGTACAATATGCAATCATTGAGGCATGCGTGTATCTTCTTATACTCCATACCCATCGGACACAATACCTTCTTGGCCTCATAGTTATGGTCAGGCAATGTGTTGTCCTCCGGAAGCAAGTCTTTCAACACTTCAAGCAATTCCGTGAAGCTTTTATTGGTCCAACCATTTCTCGCCTTCACACAAACCAATTTTAGCACCACCGACAACCGTGTATGAGTAGTACACCCTGGATATAAAGGCTTATCCGCATCACCGCACAACCTATCATACACATGAGCTCGATGAAAAGATTCTTGTCCAATATCACGGATCATGTCCTCTACTCGATCATCCTCCATATCTACGTCAACATCCTCACTTTGGGAGACACTTGCCGTACTACTCAACAACGCATCACCATGCCATATCCATCTTGTATAACTCAATCAAATCCCTTCACAAATCAAATGAGTACGTATATCCTTCACCGTACATTTCCTCGTATTCAAACACTTGACACAAGGACAGCAGAACATTCCATTACTATTAGGAACATTCCTTTGAGCAAATTCTATAAATTCTCCCACCCCCTTCAAATACTCAGCACTAGTGCGCTTACAAACCATCCAACTACGACCCATAACTAGATAGGTTCTGTAGATATACCAAACATATATCCAAGGCGTTTAAAAATTATTTCAAATTTACACCATTTTCAGGTTTCTTAAGACAGAAAAGAAATAAGCAGATGAAGATAAATTAACAAAACATAATTCCAATGAGCAATATATTGTTGATGTCACATGCTACAAGCAACTCTAAATTTCTTCAAATTTTGAAATAGGTCATGATAGCAGAATAAAAACAAGAGAAAACACAAAACCCACGACCAGAAATAGAGACATTCCAAACAACTCAAACTCACAGTTTCACGTTTCAACTATAGAGACTACAGTTTCAACATACACTCAAAACCAAAAATAAAAAATGTGCCCTAAAGACTCACCAGAAATAGGTGCTCGCGTGGTGGTGGGGAGGGGAGCTCGAGTGGTGACCAACGTTCGATGTGGTTACTGAGAGTAGAGGGACAAGGAGAGTTAGTGCGCGGGAAGGGGAAAGAGAGATGTCAAGTTATTGTAAAGAATGAGCGGGAAAGACAGAGTTAGGGTTAAGAGTGTACCTCACGGTGGTGGCGAAGAAGCCCTCGCGGTGGTTGCAGTGGAGATAAGCTCGCGATTAGGGCAGAGTGAGAGTGAGAGTGAGAGTGAGAGTTGAGAGTGAGAGTGAGTGTGATGAAAAGAGAAGAACAGAGACGTACAGAGCGAAGTGAAGAAGGCGCGCATGTGTAAACGTTATAATCAAAAACCAAAAATAAAACAACATTTTACGTCAGTTGTTTGTAACAACTGACGTTAAAGGTCATTTATTTTACATCAGTTATCTTAAACAACTGATGTTAAAAGTCATTGTTTAACGTCAGTTGTATTAAACAATTGACGTTAAAAACAAATATTTTTTTATTTAAAAACACTTTTAACGTCAGTTGTTGAAGACAACTGACGTTAAAAGTGTATAAGTTTCTGCAAAAAATTCATTTCTTTGACTACTGTACTACTTACCCTTGACTACTGTGCTACTTACCCATGCACATTGTAACTTAATCCTCTTAATGAGCATTAAGTTTATAGATCAGTTTTCAAGAAAATCAGGTATTCTCTCTTCTCTGTATAAAGAACCATTCTTCTCTATCAGTCTGTATTACCCCCCCCCCCTCCCCCCCTCTTCTTTTCCTCTATATTTCATGCATTTTCTATTCCTTCACAATATGGCTCTATCATATTTGAGATTTTGTTATTTCTTCCTATACCTAGACTTAAAGGTCTCTGTCTTAATGGTCAAAAAACTCCAGAGGTTGAGTAAATCACGTAACATGGATGGTAAGGTTGGATGAATCACGTAATATGATTCCCTCACTTTATTTCATCCCAGTCATCCCTTTCACTCCGCTTTGGCAGCAAGTGACTGTGGATTCAAGATGATGCATCAAGGAATTCAAGTGAGGGAGGAGATGCATCCATTGGAGTTTCTGAGGACAGGACTGAGAAGAAAAAATGATGTTGAAGCAGAAACTTTTTTATATTTTAGGGCTATGTTGCAGAAATTTTTTATCTTTTAATCATGTAATTGTAACTTATGAATCGCTTCAATGAGATACGATTTGATTATACATATATAACTTGTTTTATGTTAAGTGTTTATTTATTTTAATTTGCACAAGAATTTGTTTACTAAGTCAAGCTAATTAATTAAGATTAAAAATTAACTTGTTTAAAAAAAAGTTTAGAAATAAACTGCACTATATGGAGTGACCTGTATTAAGAGTGACAACAGGGTATTTCAGATAGGGATATAGGATTATTATCGTCAGATATTTATTTAACTGAAGTAAAAATCACACTTTTAACGTCAGTTGTATAAACAACTGACGTTAAAAATAAATATTTTTTATTTTAAAAACAATTTTAACGTCAGTTGTTGAAGACAACTGACGTTAAAAGTGTATAAGTTTCTGAAAAAACATTCATTCCTTTGACTACTGCGCTACTTACCCATGCACCTTGTAACTTAATCCTCTTAATGATCATTAAGTTTATAGATCATTTTTCAAGAAAATCAGCTAGTCTCTCTTTTCTATAAAAAGTACCATTCTTCTGTATCAGTATGTAATACAACCTCTTCTTTTCCTCTATATTTCGTGCGTTTTCTATTCCTTCACAATATGGCTCTATCATATTTGAGACTTTTGTTATTTCTTCCTATACCTAGACTTAAAGGTCTCTGTCTTAATGGTCAAAAAACTTCTGAGGTTGAGTAAATCACGTAACATGGATGGTAAGGTTGGGTGAATCACGTAATGTGATTCCCTCACCTTATTTCATCCCATTCGTCCCCTTCACTCTGCTTTGGCAGCAAGTGACTATGGATTCAGATGGAGCATCAAGGAATTCAAGTGAGGGAGGAGATGCATCCATTGGAGTTTCTGAGGACACTGAGAAGAAAATGATGTTGAAGCAGAAACTTTTTTATATTTTAGGGCTATGTTGCAGAAATTTTTTTATCTTTTAATCATGTAATTGTAACTTATGAATCGCTTCAATGAGATACGATTTGATTATACATATAACTTGTTTTATGTTAAGTTTTTATTTATTTTAATTTGCACAAGAATTTGTTTACTAATTCAAGCTAATTAATTAAGATTAAAAATAAACTTGTTTAAAAAAAAGTTTAGAAATAAACTGCACTATATGGAGTGATCTGCGTTAAGAGTGACAACAGGGAGATGACAACGAAAGAAAGATAGGAATGAGTTTCAGAGAGGAATATAATCATGTACGTCAGTTATTTATTTAACTGACGTAAAAATCACACTTTTAACGTCAGTTGTATAAACAACTGACGTTAAAAGTGTTAATAATTCTTACAAATCACTTTTAACGTCAGTTCATTACACAACAGACGCAAATAGTGATTTAATATTTACAAAACTGTCACCGCCTCATTTTTAACATCAAACATATGGTCAAATGAGTAAAACGTTCCCGTATATTACATTACTTCCACTAGTGATAAAAAAGGGCAAAACCGTCTTATAAGTATTTCAAGTATTTTTTAGAAAATATTTTGAGATGTTGGTACTAATGTACTTAGGTTCAAATCTTAATTCAAAATGGTTTAGTTTCAACCAAATTTTATTGGCTTTAAGCCAAAGAGACTTTTGTCTTTAAAGACTAATATTTCAAGTTAACTGGAAAACCTAAGTCAAGAATGACTTAGTGAAAGACAAGGATTAATGATTATGACTCATGGTGGAGCAAGACCATGTGTCATATAGTACAGATGATTTACTTATTCATACCTCAATAAATCTTAATAACCAAGAGTATTTGTTGCTTGCTTGGCAAGTAATCTCATTCGGGAAGAACCTGAAGAAGTATAATTGATTGGTGAATGACCAAATATCCATAATATACTTAAGTCGTTGAAGACATGGATGGTCCAATGAAGGGATCCTGAGATTGTGCAGGTATAGGATTGTACAAGGATTCCCAGTTGATACTGTTATGCCAGTAGAATGTCATGATTTCTGTAAGGAATCGCAAAATTTATCCGGTAGATAAATATGAATGCAAACACCGTTATCGGCTTGACCAACATAATTGTCAGTATGGCCTTTGTGCCTAGGAATCTAAGCTGACCGGTCATGTAGATTGTTTCACAAAGAGGCTGGTCTCGATTTCACGTGTGATTATGAATATTGTAAGTACCTTATGGCCTTCGGGCTAGATTTTTGTCATTTCTTGTTTTTACCTTGGGTTATGACAAGTATATGTTTTATCTTGAGGAATGCATGAAAATATTATGTACATATTGGGAATGTGTCAAATTAATTATGGCTTATTTTCCTATTTGCGAAAAGAAAAGGAAAAAGTAAATCCGTATTTTTAGAATATTTATTTTTTGCTTTACTTTATTTTGCGAAAACTTCACAAACAATGTAGCGCCCGATAAGGGTGTTACAATATGTTGCAAGAAGGGTTATAAGCTCAGTATGGGGGGAGAGTTAAATCAACAGCTAGAGAAGGGGTTGAGGTTTCAGTGATTGAGTGAGGTAGAGAAACAGGACAAGGACGTCACGATGTATGCTTATGCTGTGACGAGGGGGTTTTCCTTGGACATGTTTTTAAGAACAAGCTACATGTGATTATACTTGGGGAGGAGGACGATGAAAAGAGGAAGGAGCCCAAGGATGGAGAAGTGGAAGAATCGAAGGAGAAAACGACTCTACAATTAAATATGAGTAGTGTGTAGGGGTTACATCTAATAAATCCCTGAAATTGTGGGGCACTATCAAGGATTAAAGGGTGGTTGTTTTGGTGGATTCAAGAGCTTCCCAAAACTTCTTGTCTCATGATTTGGTGAATGACTTGAAGATTCAACTCGAGGCTACAAAAGGGAACACTGTGGAAGTTGGGAATGTTCAACGAGTAAAGAGTCAAGGGGTCTGCAAAAAAAAAGTATGAGTTGGATTTATTTTTGTTTGTGTAAGGAGGGGTCGTTGTCAATTTTGCTTATGAGTGGTTGGCAAGTTTGGGCAAAATCAGTGATAATTTCAGGGGACACTTGATTGAGGCTTTGATAGATAGGAATACAATAGAAATGAGGCATATTTTGTGGAGCTAGGCATGATGAGCATGGTGCTAACAGAGCAGTAACCTTGTATAGAAAGGGTTCAAGAGTTGTTGAAAGAATTATAGGACTGAATCAAAAGTACCACAAATATGCCCCCAAAGAGGTTCTGTGATCATGCTATAGTCTTAAAGGAAGGCTATCAAATCCCCAACATTAGGCCCTACCACCATTCTCACTGTCACAAGGCTGAAATTAAGAAGTCTGTATATGACATGTTAGCTACAGGGATGATAAGGCCTTGCACTAGTCCTTATTCAAGTTCGTTAATATTAGTGAAACAGGAAGATCGGGAAGTTGGAGGTTTTCTCTGGATTATCGAGCCTTTGAAAACATCACTGTTCCAAATGGGTTTCCAATTCCGGTAATAGAAAAACTTGTCGATGAGCTAGGAGGAGCTATATTTTTTTCCAAACTAGACCTTAAATCGGGATACCGCCAAATTTGAAGGAAGGTGATATTTCAATAATAATAATAAAAACTTTCCGCACGCATGAGGGTCATTACGAATCTTTAGGGATACCTTTCAGACTCAAAAATGACTTGTAAAATTTCCATATACTCATGAATGATATATTTTGCCCATATCTTAGGAGGTTTGTGCTGGTATTTTATGGACGACGTTCTTATTTACAACATTGATCCTGCTACTCGTGTCTATCATTTGCGTGTGGTGCTTGAGGAGGTGCTGAAGAGCCATGCACTTTGGGTGAAACGCAAGAAATGTTGTTTTGGGTTTACTAGATTGGAGAAATTGGGGTATCACTACAAACTACTAAAGAAAGCAAAAGTAAAATATTATAGAAAAAGAGAAACGGGGTTGAGATTGGGTTATTGCTATTGCCAACACCCCAATATTTATACACACACTAAAGAGGTTCATTATTTCTTTTCTGGATCCATAGAGATTCATTGCAAGGTAGTCAAAACCGGACTGGATCGGCCAGTTCGACCGGGAACCGAATACCAAGCCGATTAGATTGACCCCCAGAACCGACCTTGCTTCGAACCGGTAAAAATCGTTGAACTGGTTCAAAACCGATAAAATTGGTTGGAGACCGGTCTGGACCAGTTCCCTAAATTAAATGCACAAATCACAGAAACGATGTTGTTTTTCCTTTGTTTGTTTAAGGGGTTCAAATCTGTCCTTTTGATCTA